>WOVY01009271.1:3170000-4370000 GCA_013436015.1 Rhipicephalus annulatus
CCGGGCGGCAAATACCGTGAGGCGCCCCTCAGTAAACACGCTATAGTCTGGTGATGCTGCCAGAGCGGAAGTTCCGCGTCCCGCATTTGTGCATTTGTGTTGTAGTATGCACAGAACGTCAACTGTACCGCCATCACAATAGTTCCCTTACGTCATCTGTTTCCGCTCGAACAGCGATGGGTAATCAAAAGAGGAGCACAGGGTAAAAAAAAAGAACCAGCCGATTTCACGTACTATTAGTCTCAAATTAAACCCAAACAGTGGCACACCTTTGTGATGGTACTATAGTGCGTACCGTCTATATATCATTATTGACAGGTGCGTGCATCTTGTTCGGTGGCACTGCGCTTATGGGCGTGCCTGTCCATGATGATAAGTGGACGGCACGGACTATACCATCGCTAAGGCTGGCCGCTTTTCAGGTTTCATTTGACGCTAATAGTAACATGTGAAACGATGTTATGCGAAGCATGCTGAGGAAAGATTACGTTTTCAAATAATGTAAACAATTTATAGAAACGCTGTACGCAGACGTACATGCTGAACATTCAGATATGTTTTATATTAGCGTTTGTTTGCAGTTGAATAACGATGCCAACAGCAACCTGTGTATTAACAATGTCAGAAGCGGTAAGCTGATTGTACCGCTTGTGCTTGCGAGGATAGTAGCGCTAAACATACCTCGACCTCCTCTCACTTCAGTGGATGGTGCCTAACTACAATATTGACATAAATTCGACGTGACCCCTTGTCATTAGGTGACATAGGTAATGCTTATGAAATTAGAAAGACGGAACTCCAACTCAAGTTCAGGTTTTACCAACATTACGCCTGCATGGGGTCTTTTTAAAGCAGCTCCGAGACGTGGCGTAACTCTGTGGTGGAATACCGGACTTCTACGCAGAATGCTTGAGTTCGATTCTTGTCGGGACCTTAGAATTTATTCTGTTCTTTCATCGTGTCAACGCTGCATTTTTCTGTTTTTCTTAACACTCTCGCGCTTAAATTATGTGTCCTTGGCTTTCCTGGGTAGATGTAAACTATCAGTGACTTGTGGCGCAGAGCCGCCTACAATGGCTCGTGTAATACTTGTACGAGTCGCACGAGTGGGGCGGATCAGGTTTGACGACGTACGCCATGAGCTTTTCACGCTATTTAATGCATGACCAACCAGACATATTCATTAAGTCCACCTACCCTCTATTATTGATCTTCGCCTACGTCAGGGTTAGGAGGTAATCACGAGAGCATCCACATCTAGGCGGTGAGACAGACAGACAGACAGACAGACAGACAGACAGACAGACAGACAGACAGACAGGCAGACAGACAGACAGACAGACAGACAGACAGACAGACAGACAGACAGACAGACAGATAGACAGACAGACAGACAGACTGACAGATAGATAGATAGATAGATAGATAGATAGATAGATAGATAGATAGATAGATAGATAGATAGATAGATAGATAGATAGATAGATAGATAGATAGATAGATAGATAGATAGATAGATAGATAGATAGATAGATAGATAGATAGATAGATAGATAGATAGATAGATAGATAGATAGATAGATAGATAGATAGATAGATAGATAGATAGATAGATAGATAGATAGATAGATAGATAGATAGATAGATAGATAGATAGATAGATAGATAGATAGATAGATAGATAGATAGATAGAAACGCCTCCATCCAGTAACCTCGCCAACATCTATGCTCACTCGTTCTTGTATCGGATCGCTCCTGTGCCTCTTGACGGTTCTTCACGCCTCCTCGCCGCTGACAACTATAACGTCCTTGAACGACGAATTATCTTGTTCACACTTGGTGGAGTGTGCTCTACGTTACCATCGCTACACCTTGGAGATGCGAAGAAAGACGCTTCAGCTTATCTTGGCTGATAACGCCAACCCACAGGCGCCTTTGCCCGATTTCACCACCTGGCCCGGCCATCTTCGGCTGCGGGGCCCGAGAGTCTTCAGCGGTGCATATGAGACCAACGTGGAGAACGAGATTGCCAACTACGAACTGGGGAGCGCGAATGACAAGTGTGATGACTCCGACAAGCTAGGCTACGTCATATTCCGTCTTACTGGCATCACCTAATTGAGTGTTCGGTCCCCCGGCTAACTGCAAGCAGCACGCCAAACAGTGTTTGCCCGTCCGCTCACAGCAGACTGAAGAATAGCACACAACATTTATGAAGACGTGATTAACCTTTGTAGACGTGCCGATGACACCATGCCCGAAAATGACGAGATCAAGCAAATCCTCAAGGGCATTGACGACAGTGCACTACAAATGTTCTTGGCTAGAAATCCGTGCCCAGTTTTCGAGGTCATCAGCTTGTGTCGAAGCTGCGACGAGCTAAAGAAGAAACGCGCCCTGACTCAACAACTTCCGCTGGGTGGCGAGTCGCTGTGCAGTATTGACACCACGCCGGACCAGTCCGCGTTGCTTCAGCAGGTCTGAGGTTTCATCCGTGAGGAAGTTGCCTGCCAACTTTCTCTAATGCCATTTACTCTCGAAATTTTACGTCTGGAACATCCGCTGGCTTCGCCTGGTTTAGAGTGAACTCCGCGTTCCCGACTTCTGCTCGCTTAGAAGTGTGGCAGCTTGGGCTTTCGTGTCCTTGTCTCTGTGTCGTCGTTTCGTTCTCGCGCTATAACTATCGTCTGCTCGCCCCGCGAATAATAGCAGCTGGCTAAAAGGCAGGCACGAGAGGCATTGCGTTCCCCGCTGGACTCGCTTGCAGATTTCTGTGCTGAACGATTGTGTCACCCGCAACCTCCTAACGCCATACAGCTCTCGCTGAGTTGTGCCCTGTCCTCGGATTCCATCTACCTTGTCCCCCATCTTTCCTGAATCTCCTCTCTTTCTTTTTGGTTGTCTGGCTCTTGGCTAATGATAATGCTGCTTACGGTAGTTGGCCTTGCTTCTTAGTTATCCGGCGGTGGCACTTGCCAAGCACATGCTCCAACACATTCTTGGCACCCTGGAAGGCCAGCGGCCGAAAGAGGCACCTGCATGGGTTTGACGCGAATAGGTTGCTGCTCCGGGACGTCCGAGCACGTTGTACTCTTGCTGTAATTTCCCTACATCTCCCTTTATGACGTATCGACAATAACGTTTTCTCACTCACTCACTCTTCTTTTCGTCGCTCGTGCACGGCGAGAGTTCTCTTTTATTTTTGTTTCCTACTAATTTTTTCATCCCCTTCTCCCGTTTCCCACAAGGAGCTTGACCAAGTCGTCAGATTAGGAAGACAGAAATTAGCTCCTTATGACGTACGTTTGTCCCACGTAGATGACTCACTCAGTAGGTGTGGAAGAACGGACGGACGGACGGACGGACGGACGGACGGACAGACGGACGGACGGGCGGACGAACGGACAGACAGACAGACAGACAGACAGACAGACAGACAGACAGACAGACAGACAGACAGACAGACAGACAGACAGACAGACAGACAGACAGACAGACAGACAGATGGACGGCCGTATGGACGGGCGGATGGACAGGCAGGCAGGCAGGCAGGCAGGCAGACAGGCAGGCAGGCAGACAGACACATGGATGGATGGACACGCGGATGGGCGGATGCATGCATGTACGGAAGCAAGAACGAACGGGCAAATGAAAACATGGGCGGACGGACAGATGGACAGAAGCACGGACGAATGGATGGGCGCTTCGCACCACTCATCATCATTCACTCCATGGCTATGCTGTGATTTTTTTTTCCTTTCATCAAGAAGCACGCCTTCATTCAGTCAGTGACTCCAACATGCTGCGAGTAGGCGACCTTTGCCATAATCGTGGTCCAATCAGTCATGCCCTTCTGGCTGTCACATCGCTTTCTCTATTTCCGCTCACCGTTAACTATTACAGCTGCCACAAACATCTATGTCCACAAGGGTGTGTCTATTCATTATGAATGCGAAGTTGGTCATGGGGAAAGACATTTATGAGTAACCGTTAACAGAGTAACCGTTAAGGTTAACAGAGTAACCGTTAACATTAAGTATGAGTAACCGTTAACCGTTAATAACCCACGATAATAGACATTGCGCAAGCTCTCCTGTATCAGTGTTAAGTAAACACTAAAGTACTGCTGTTAGCACTCGTTTCACAAGTAATACTAACGCGACAGCGCTAAAGAGTTCGTGTCACAGAAAGCCCGCCGCTGGCGTCGGCCCATTTGGTTGTGAGCGAAAGAACGTGTGTGCGTCTGTGACCCAAAACTCAAGTTACCGAGATAGCCGCAGGAGACCGCTAATTGTCCACGCGAGCGCGCGCGATCACACTGAAAAATCCGCGCATTCGCAGAAAAAATAGTGCTCAAGGTCACGGGGTGCGGTACTTTCTTTGCCCTGCCACCCCTCTCTGCTTAGCTTCCAGCGCTTTTGTCCGGACGAGAGAAGAGATAATGAAATTGCAGCATGCGACAAACCTTTGTAACTCCACTCGCACTGGACGCATTTTTAAATTTTGTTGCGACGTTGAATTTGTGAGGCAATAAGCTCTTTTAGTGAACTCATTCCAAGGTTGCTTGAAATTTCAAGTTTTACAGAAAAAAAATTTTGAGGGACCCTGTACCGCATTTTGTTCTACAGGTGCCACAATAAAAACGAGCCCATTCAGCAACAATAGCGCGCGCTGGTCGAATCTACTGTGGGTGTGTTTGCGTGCGTGCGTGTGTATGTAATGGAACATATTATAAAGTATGCACTTAGCGGTTGAAGGGTGCACTAAAGGCCGGATTTCGCAATCAAGTTCCTCTCCTAATGGCGAAGCTTAAGGGTCCCCCAATTTTTATTTCTATAGCTGCTCAGTGAATACTAACCTCACATGACACCTGCATGATGTCGTTTTGACGAATCAGTTTCAAGGTCCGGCGTAGCTTCAACAACGAAAGCTGTTATGAGATCAACCTTAGGTTACGCGTGGCGTCGTAGTCTGCCACCGATGGTGCCACCCATGCCTGTAACCACTATCGCGAAATAAGGGAAAAAGCCTAGTATCAAGACAGTGGAGCTCGAGCACGGGTACGCTGTAGGCCAGTCCAGATGCTACCAGTCAGCCAGACCGGTACTTGAGACCTATTCGCAAACATGCCTTGGGCAGGGTTGATGTTGAAAAAGGAATTGCGTTAACATTATTATCATACAATTTTAGAACAGAAAGAGAACAACGAGGCGTGAAACAATGCGAATAGCGTAATCAGTAGGTCATCCAATGCTTCAACTCAACACTAAAGCTAGTTTTTGATCACCCATTCACTGTGGGGCATACCAACTTCAGGCATAATTGCTCATTGTCGTCAGCCACTGCACGATCAATTGTCACACAATTTCTTGCAAGTGATTAGCAAACACGTCGCTTCTCGAAAGAATAGCGAAAAGTAGCATAGCGAATGCTAGTCTACTACCCCAAAATTATTATTATATAGCGGTAGTGGGTACAAACAAGTGTGCTTTCAGCAGTTACACAATAAGTGTTGAGAAAGGCTCTGAAAGGCCACTCTTCTAGTTTTCGTTACTACTGTGCGGCGCGTTCCACGCAGGCCTGGCGTTTTTTAGTTGAACGCTCGAATGCCAGTTAACGTCTTCCTTCGATTATGACTCGAGCCGTCGTTGTAAATGTGTAAAATGTCTTAGTCGCACAATGTCAAACTTCGGCTTCGGCGCCGTCTACACCCCCACTGCGCACGCTCGCTTCTCGTGCAGGCCCAGGAAAGCACCCGCGAAACTGTCGCTCCTTCCCCCCCCCTTCTCTCACTAAGCAAGGCCGACGCAGGCAGTCTCTGCTATTAAAACAAATCACAGCATATCCGCGGAGTGAATCAAAACGAGTGGGGCGAAGCGACCATCAGTCCATCGGTGCTTCCGTCCGTCTGCTCGTTCTTGCTTCCGTTCATACGCGTGTTCATCTGTCCGTGCGGCCGTTTCTCCGTCTGTGCGTCCTGCCGTCCATCCATTCATGAGTCCGTGTGTCCGAGAGTCGGGCTGTGCGTCCATCGGTCCGTCTTGTGAACACTTTAAGTACTGCGATCTGACATCTTTTTTATATATAATAAATGCGAAACATTTCCTAGCAAACTTCGGCGACTTTGAGCGTGTCTGTGTATCTATCTATCTATCTATCTATCTATCTATCTATCTATCTATCTATATATCTATCTATCTATCTATCTATTTATCTATCTATCTGTTTATCTATCTATCTATCTAACTATCTACCTAGCCGCCTATGACTTCTAGCTCTCCTTGCCATTTTGATAGTGGTATCAATGCCAAACTTGGTATGACATAACATGACTGTATGACGAGCTTAAGTGACTAGACATAACAGGAAAATCATGACATGTATGCCATGAATGTCATAATTTACCTTTCATGATCTTGCTGCTATTGCGGCGATTTCGTTCACATGGCATGTTGCAAAACTGGTATGGTATGACTTGACAGCATGGCGAACACAAGCGACAGGCCCTAACAGGAAAATCGTGACACGCATGTCATGTAACAACATGTCTACATGCCACGCTTATAATGCGATCGCGGTCGTTTCGCTGGCTTCTCAAATGCCAAATTTGGTATTGCGAGACGAGAATGGATGACGAAGGTATATGACTGGTGCAAATATAATCATCAGGTGCGTGTCATGCAACATCATGACTACATGCAATGCTCATGATGCCCTCGCGGCTATTTCGCTAGCTTCACTACATCGCGCATCGCGGACGTCTCGTAATGCCAAATTTGTTATTACGGGACGTGAATGGATGACGAAAATATGGGAAGTTCGTAAACGAGATCATCAGGTGCGTGTCGTGTAACAACATGACTACATACAACGCTCATGATGCACTCGCTGATGTTTCAGTATCTCCGCATATACCAAATGTGGTGTCACGTAACGTGAATAGACGACGAAGGTAAATGACACGTCGAAACATGACAATTATGGTATACGTGTCGTGTAAAGCATAGCTACATGCTACGCTCTTAGCGTGGTCGCGGCCGTTTACTAGCTTCTAATATATCAAATTTGTTATTACGTTTCGAATGAACGATGAATATAAATTACAGGTCCAAACATAATAATCATGATATGCATCTCATGTAAAACATGGCTACATGCTACGCTCATAGCCCGCTCGTGGCCCTTTTGCTAGCTCAACTAAATTTGATGTTACGTGACGTGAATAGACGAGGAAGGTAAACTACACGTCCAAACAAAGTAATCATGGCATGCGTGTCATGCGAAGTATGACTACATGCTACGCTCATAGCAGGCTCGCGGCTGTTTCGCTATCTCCACATATACCAAATTTTGTATTAGGTGACGGGAACAGATGGCGAAAGTAAGTGACACCTCAAAACACGATAACCATGATATGGAAGTCATGTATGGCATGATTTGCCTCCACCTCGTAACGTTGTGCGGATTTTAAGGTGACATGTCAACCTTCCTCATTCGTACTTCGCATATCATTCATTCCCACTGCACGTGGCATTTGCCAATTTTTAATCATATAGAAGTACCGCAGTGCAGCGGACATTTCGAGGACTAAACTAGAGGTGACTACCTACTACTACTACTACTACTACTACTACTACTACCACTACATACATAACGGACGCACGACCCATGGTTTAAAGAGCTTCGCCCTTAAAACGACTGCTCGCGCTGCGAAATCATTGCTAGTCACCCCGTATATGTATGTAGGCACTGGATCGCGTGTTCGGAATTCAGTCAAGGGCGTCTTTCTTTGGCTTTCGCTTGACCAGCTTGACGTTGAAGGCAACGCTTCCTCTTCATTCAATAAATAAAAATAATAAAGGCGAAATAACAATTAAGCATTTCCGAACCATACCTAAGTAGGACAATTCACGCGCTTCCCCCCCCCTCTACATTGCGACGCATTTACTCGAGCTCCCCCTGTGGGAAGATGTGGGCGGCATTTTTTTTTTCGCTTCTTCGTGGTGGTGCACATAGACCACGACAAACACAGGTATTGGCGGTGTATGTGTTTATAAAAAAGAGTGAGTGCACTCGAATATTGTATGCGCTCTGCCATGGAAGCTGAAAAGGGGAAGTTTTGTCGCAAACTTTACTTGTACGAAACAAAACCAACGAAACAAAAAAACAAGTAAAAATAGAGCACACACTTTACAAATGACCACTAAAATCAATTCATCTCTGTGTATTCGATTGTGAAAGGTTAAGTAAACAATAAAACGCATCTTATTGTTCATATTTTAAATAATTTCATGCATGCCTGCGTACTAGATTTGAAGCTTCGCTAGCACAGAACAACTGGAAACTCCAACTGTCCTTCTTTTGCTCTGAAAAGACGTTTGTGTCATCGTTGAAGGAATAGCTGTTCACCTTGTGTTTCGAACTGGTCGTCGAGGTAATTCCACAAAACAATGTGCATTTCCTGGAGTGTGGGATAAAGGCCTTTATGAGGCTGTGTGTTTAGAAAAGTTGTTTACAAGTTACAGTACTTGGTAATCTACTACAAAAGAGCATAAAGCATAAAGCCGTCCCCCGAGGGCCCCACACTTGACTAGGTCAATAAAAATTTGAACAAACATTGTTTTACTAGTTCTATATTCCTGTGTTTAGAAAAAAATTATTTACAGCATGTACAGAACACAAAGGCCTCATACCATTCCAGTAACATGGCACATACACTTCGGCACACCTATATTTCACGACTAACATCACTACGTTACAGTGAAGACATTTGCTCTAATATACATGACAATGTTGGCATATATGTACACAAGAACTCAATGCGATATCATCATATAATGTTATAAAAATACAATAGATGCAATGAAACACGATATGTAACAAATGAAATAATAAAAAACAACTCAATGGGCGCTGTTTAGCACCAGGTCGGTCGAACAATTAGTTGTATCCTTTCGTGTTCCACCTTGACGAAAGGGCATGACCAATGCAGCAGAAACTCTTGCTCCCCGAGGAAGAAAAGCTCCTCGGAAAGGAACGCGAGGACCTCTCGTGTCATTCTTCCCAGTATCGGCCACGAAGCACGCCGGCGGCAATTGGCAGCTACGGCCTCACATCGGTTTCTCTCTCCAAAGGCTGAACAGCCCCGCAGCTATTAACAGAGCGGAGAAGCGGCTACGCGGAAATCGGCCGTTGGACACGAAAGTTCGCACACCGTGTCCGCGAAAACCAGCATTAACCGCACGCCAAGAAAGGCGGGAAACCACACACTCAAACGTCGCATGTCGATTGGTCTCTACCATGACGCAGTTCGGGCAAGTGAAAGTGCGAACCACCTGCCATCACTGTAACCGATCTCGCGTGGGGAGCAAGCCCCAGCCCAACCTCCAGAGGAAGTCTCTGAGATGCCCTGGCTACACTGCGGCAGTTATTGGTTTCCAAGCGCGGTTCATTACAGATTGACAATGCTGGGGCACCAAGGGCCGTAGAAAGGCGGCCATTGTGTCCACCACTTTAGAATCGGCCACCTCTATCTCTGGGCACGTAGCTTCCAAACGTCGGTGAAATGCCAGAAGGGCTCGTTACAAAGATGGTAATTCAGTTGATTGGGGACCTTGGTTTGTTTGGCTATCCGGCAAGAAGACACGTAGTGATGGCCCCAGATGGTAGTGAGCCAGTGTCTGAGCGGGCATGCCATCATTGCTTAGTATTCGCAATAGAGTGCGGAGGCACAATGTAGAAGCCGCGACGGAAACGTCGGGGATTGCAAAACCACCTTGATCTCGCGGTTGAGCTAACGCTGGACGCGATAACAATTCTGTGCCACCAGACCAAAAAAAAAATGAACTGATGCAGCTTTGCACTTTCCTGCAGACGTGGAGCTGTGGTTTAACAGAATGGCATTGGCACAGTTCAGCCGGGAACTGTTGCAATTTCCGGTATACTACGCTTTTTAGTCGGCTGGTTCCTACTTAAAACGCGCACATCTACTCTCCTTGCTCGTTGGCATTTTCGGGTATGTTTTAAGAAAGTGTCAGTGACCTTGTAAAACTCAATCAGTAAACTTTAATTGTTTCTCTTATGACATCTGTCTTTAATACTAACAGCCATGTGTCTCTAAAAAAGAGACAAGATTTCTGTACGCAATAAAAAAAGTTAAAATGATACTGCAACGTGAGAATAAGTGTGAAAATTATTGCTAGCCAGAAGATTGCAAGGCTATGTAGGTGCTCGTACTAATGAGACTAATACAATAATTCGCAAGCCCCATCTGTCTTCTCAAGCTTCAATACCTACAGTGAGTGATCAACTCATACCATTACGTTGTTACGTGCCAGTTTTAAAACACCCCAAATCGAGAAAGCTTGTGACGTCATCATGATGTCGTAGCGACGTCATAGAACGTCTTAACAAGACGTTATCATTTGTCAGTGTCGGTCGGTAAAAGGCGTGTTGATACCGGGAGGCAGCAGACAACCACGTGAGCGGCAGAAAGCTACAGTGGAGGAGGAAAAAATAATGAACTTGACTGAGAAGGTTAAAGTAACTTTATGCGTGATTCTTGCATTGCTGTGTAATATCTTGCAGGAAGACTCGTGTCTAATTACATAGCTTTATGCATTATCAACTGTTCTAATATCTATCGTTTTCAAGAGCTACATATAGGGTAACATGTCGTCAATTTTTTTCAGTCGGCCACCTCTAACAATAACTCACCTGCTTTAAAACTTCATATGCGAGTAAACAAAAACGCTCAATTGTGGTACCGAAACCACACATATTTAGATATTGAAACGCAGTACTATTGAAAAATCATGGTCTCTATTCCTGCTTCGTGACCTGAGCGTTCTTTCTCAAAGGGGCTTTGTTCAATAATCAATTCTAAAGTGAATTTTCGCCAAGAACACGTTGTGCCAGACAGTGCGACTACACCCGAACTTTCACGAACCTTATACTTCATGCATACAATATACCCGACTCATACTGATGCCTGTCCCGGCTGTGGCGCCATTCCCACAACTTTTCACGTTACCGTAGAGTGCACCGCCACCTACTTCCCTACCCCTACCTCCAATCCTTCGGTCCACTTTTACCCAGGAGCAGTGGGGAGGTACCCTTCGCGAAGACGCCCCTGAGGTATACCGGGCGGGCGCTCGTTATGCAAGCCTGGGCTGTCGCAGAGGCTGCCATAGATGTCCTGGAATATGGACGTTCCCCGTTCTTCGTAAATTTGCACATCAAAATGTTTTCATCGAAGCTCCCTCCTGAGCGGGTCTCCTGTATGGTACAGAAAAACACCATAAGTTCCCCCTGCGCGGACCCAACATGGTTGCGGCGCCGCTAGGGGATCAGTATACACACCTTGCACACATGTGTGGCAGGAAGAAAGGCTAATCTTTTGACCGTAAAAGACTCTTGGGAGAGGGCAATAGGATTTTGGGAGAGGGCAACTCTTGGGAGAGGGCAACTCGAGGCAGCCGAACCTTGCCTCGGGCAAAATGAAGACGCGCAGTCAGTCCGTCTGCACAAGTGGCTTCACGGCGGTCCCTGTTCTCTCCCCCTGCCATGACCACGGGAATCAACAAGTGCTAAATACAATCCCGTATGCCAACTGCTGCCGAGAAAAGTGACGTTATTGTTATTTACATGAAGGAAAATGGGGTTGTGATTCCAACTTTTACTTGGCGAAGTCGAATTGTATCGAACTCTTAGTGATGTAATACGCACAATTCATGTTGATGTTTGTTCAAAAAGTAAATAGATGGAGGGAAATGCGTACGCGTGTACACCTCTGGTTTCATTTAATCTGCGAACGGTGACAATTTCACGCGATTTGAACGCTAAAAGCCAGAGCGAACTCATTTTGCTGTACAACTTACCCCCATAATCACATCGGAAGCGCTCTTTGACACGAACATGACTTGCCAGCACCTTCAATGCAACACAAATGCGTTTCCGACGCGCAGCTTTAGGAGGTGCCAAGGCAGCACAAACGCACAAAGCGTTTCAAACGCGCTGGTCTGAAAGCTCAGTGATTGAAGGCGGTGGCAATTCAAGTTCAAGTGAAGACTCTAACAATGTGGTTAGAGCCACAGCTTATCTCAAACGCACGTCATCAGAGACGCGCAAGCATTCGCCTAAAACGCCTGAAAGATGAAATCTATCTGATGTGGCTACTTCATCATTATCATCATCTTCTTCTTTTTCACTACCATAATCGAAGCTGAGAAGTCGCCTGAGTCAGTACGCTTTTTTGATGCTGTGAATGACGATGACAAATGGTAGGTCAGACCATGACCTCCAGGAGGTCGTGGGTCAGGCCTTCGTAATGAGCTGGCCTTTGGCGATCAACCGCGCGTAACCCAAGCCTCATTCACGAAAGCCTGATGCGATTGTACGCTTCTCCCACGCACATGACGCTTAGTCTGACATGACGATTGCATGGGGGTCTTTTCACAATAAAGCTCTAGATGGCCAGGTCCTTATAGATCACGTCCGCGGCCGAAAGGCACGTTGAGCGATAATTTTTGCCCATCCGATTATGAAGACTATTCGATCATTTCTGCGTCGGAAAACGAACATCGTGGGAGAGAAAACATACTGTGATGTTTAAGGTGTGATGATGTGAACTTCATTTGAAACTTCAGTTGGCGTATTCCTCCGGTATCGATTGATGATTGATTGATAGATTTGGGGTGTTTAACGTCTCAAAGCCACCTTATGATTATGAGAGACGCCGTAGTGGAGGGCTCGAGAAGTTTCGACCACCTGGGGTTCTTTACCGTGCACCCAAATCTGAGTACACGTGCCTACGACATTTCCGCCTCCAACGGAAATGCAGCCGCCACAGCCGGGATTTGATCTCGCGACCTGCGGATCAGCAGCCGAGTACTTTAGCCACTAGACCACCGTGGCGGGGCCCCTTCGGTGACGATAGAGAAAATACTTTATTGAACACAATGGGCCGGCAATTCGGTCTCGGTGGCTCGAGGTGGCGGCTCGTAGTTTCTGGACTCAGGCGGCATTCTCGGCCTGCCGGACAGCCCAGAGTTGGTCGTTCGTCTCTGGGCTTTGGAAGGCCGCCTCCCAGCGGCGGTGACGCCGACGAAGAATGTCCCCCGCGGCTCCCGCAGCCGGGGCGGCGGCAGAAACTAGTGAGCTCGAGGCTCCCTGTGATTTGGTATTGACGGCCACTATAGGCGCATCGCGATTGGTGGCGTTTCACGACTGTCGTCGCCTGCACAATCCCAAAGCATGTGGCTCAGCGTTGCTCTGTGCCAGCACGCTTTACACATATCGGTGGGGTATAGGTTCGGGTAGAGGTGGCGTAGAACGACCGGGCTAAGGTAGGAATGGGTTTGGAGTGAGCGAAAGCTTACGGCATCGTGCCTGTTTTATTTCTCGTGCGGTGGCGGGAACCTACGTCTTTCGAGCCTATAGTGTCGAGTGATGTCACGGAACGTTGTAAGACGATAACATCATGACCATTCTGAATCTTGTTGTTGCGTGCCTATCAAAGTGTCTTTATTTAGCAGATGCATCATCCCGCTCTCGGAGTCAGAGGCGGTGGCCACATAGAGAGCCACGGCTCGGCAAGTAAGACCGCGAGCCGCGGCGTGGGCCACCTCGTTTCCCGCTAGCGGAATGCTGGTGTGTGCCGGGGTCCATAAGAGGAAAACCGTTGAAGTTTGGAGTTGTGAGGGCGACGTCCAGTCGCCATCTCCGCACATTTGAAGGATGCGCGCTGTTTGCCGCGAGACACCGCCGCGCGCCAAACTGCGGACTGCCGCCTGAGAGCGCTTATCACAATCTCTGCATGCGGCGCTGCGGTGAGTGCTAAGGCTATCGCGGCTTCTTCGGCCGCCTGCATGTGTCCCGTTGTCAACGCGGCGCTCGCGAGGCCTCTGCCCTGATGGTCAACGACCACAGTTGCGTGCGCTCTTCCCCTTTCATATCTCGCGGCTTCTGCGTATACCACGTGCATACTGTTACCAAACTTCTTTTGAAGCTGTCTAGCACACTCGTTACGCCGTGCGATGTGGTGCGTCGGGTGCATATTTCTAGGAATCGGCGGACCGATCAAGCGGTCATGGACTGAGGCATGGACCTCCACCTTTTCTCCTTGCTTACCGTGATATCTGATGCTCAGCGACTCTAGGATGTGTCGACACGTCTTTGATTTTGTTAAGCATTCGCATTGCGCAACGTCTTGGGCCTCGATGAACTCGTCGAGTGAGTTGTGAAGTCCTAGTTCTAGAAATTTTTAGGTGCTCGCGTTGAGCGGGAGGCCAATGGCTCTCTTAAAAACCTTTCGTATCATGCAGTTGATTTTGTTTGTTTTTTCTGAGCCTATCCACCTGAGGTAAGGAGCAACGTTTGTTATTCGGCTTATCGCATAGGCCTGCATGGGACGGATTGCGCAGTGTTTGCGCAGACCGTTACGTCTATTCGTGATACGATGCAATAGTCTGATCGTGTCGTCCACTGAATGACGGAGTCGGCACACAGTCGCACCATTATGGCCATTTGCCTGTATGTGTAAACCCAGAATTCTGATTCTGTCTACGTGTGGTATGAGAGTGCCGTCTGCCAACAAAACGCTTATTTTGAAAGATTCCCTTTTCTCGCCACGTGGGGTTTTGCGGCCTCTGCTTCTGGGATTGTAGATTAAAAGTTCGGACTTGGTTGCTGAGCACCCGAGGCCCGTTTCTTGCAAGTACTCCTGAACTTTGTCTACTCCCACCTGTAGCGTTCTCTCGACGTGACTGTCACAGCCTCCTCCGGGAACCCAGAGGGGGATGTTGTCCGCGTATATACTGTGATACGATCTGGGTATTTCCAATAGTTTCTTTGGTAGTCTCGTGTCACAGGTTCCGTTAATTAGGGAGGCGATCACTAGGCTAATTCCAAGGGCCAAAGTATTGGCCCTCTGAGCTGCACCAGCAAAGCGCGGACAATTTAGAAGTGGCCCTATTTGGCGCGCCAGCGGACGCTGGCTGTGGTCCAAAGAACGAGTCCAAGCCGGGAGTTGATAAACAAAACAAAATTATATTCTCAAATATGGCAAATCAAACGATACACCAATGTGCACACTCTACAATAATTGAATACGATATATCACCAATCAAACAACTTACTACACAGTACAATCAGCCACGCTCGAAACAACGGACACAAACAACAATACGCGCTACAATGCAATCACATGCAGCGAACAACTAAGACACTTAAAGAAAACTTATTCGGTCAAAAGTCCTTGGAACAAAGTCTGAATGATACTCTTCGAAGAATCACACACTCAAAGTCCAGTGCTATTGTCGTTCCGCTGCCCCCGAAGTTTCTCTTGCAGGAAACCTCGCGTCTTCAATTGGCCGCTCTCCAAGCACGAAACTTCCTCGCCGGTAACACGTCGGCTTCCCACGCGCAGCTGTTGCAACGCATCTTCGCTCGCTGGCGGTAGACACACTCTTCTGCTTGTAGTGCGAGTCTTCACCCTTCAGGTGGAAATCCTCTTCATCTCCTCCTTTGTCACTGAGGACAAAAGGCTTCGCCGACACGGCGGAAAAACCCTACGTACACTTGCGCAACATTCCTTCTTCTCCTCCTTCCCACATCTCTGTTGCTCGGTTAAATATCTTCCGCGCTAGATTCCAGAAAACTCTCATTGTTTTGTCGGCGCAATCCACAGCCAAGCTGGGGAAAGAGCCAAACGTTTCGAGGGGCATCCGCGACACGTGACGCAACTCTCCATCACCACATCCCTTTCCTTAGAGAACCTTCCAGGGCTTGCTCAGCCGCCGATGTGGAGAGGCTGGTCGGTGCAACTACGCATCCGAGGGTGGAAAGACGGCGTGCCTGGAAAGTCTTTGGATGCTTGTTTTCTTCTTTATCGTTGACCTTGAGGCGCCTTTCTAGCGCTTGGTCGCCAGAATTTGGCAGCGCACTTTTTTTAGGGGCGAAACTCCTTGAAGCGGCACCCGTTCGTCCCTCGTAGTACGTAACATGTCCTACGCTTTGACCTCCAAGGAGTGCCGTTGGGAGATTTCTCCTGTGCGTTGTTGAACAATAAAAAATCGCAGCGTTTGCGTTAACTAAAAGCCAAATTCTTCTGTTTCTCATTCCCCATTAGCAGCCATCGGCTTGTACATTAAGCAGTATCCGACAAGAAAAGGTTGCTAAGTTATACTTGCTGGACGTAACCTCCTTTGTTTCAGAAAGGTTTAGCAAGCGTTGGGCCGCAGTGCCATGAATACAGTGAACTAGTATATACCATGAACTCGAGGTGGTTAAAGGTGGGAAGTAGACACAAAGCACCAGCCGTAACAAAGTGTGCGTGTGCCACCTCTCGTTTAGTCCTTGGAATGTCTGCTGGATGGTGGTGCTCCTATATGCGGAATATATGATGAAAAGATGCGAGACGGTTGTACTTGGAGTCTTGACTAGATGGACGAATGGACGCACAGACAGAAGCATGGACGGACGCACAGATGGCTGCACTAACGGATGGACGCATGGGCAAACGCAGGGTGGATGCATGGACGAGCGCATGAATGGACGCATGGATGGACGTGCGGACGCACGTACAGACGCACGCACGGACGGGTGGATGGACGCATGGGTGGACGCATGGATGGACGCATGGACGGACGGAAGCAAGAACGAATACACGGACGGATGCTTCGCCCCACTCTCCATCATCCACCCCGTGGATATGCTGCCATTTTTTGAGCACTCGTTTCATCATCATCATCATCAGCCTGACTACGTCCACTGCAGGACAAAGGCCTCTCCCATGTTCCGCCAGTTAACCCGGTCCTGTGCTTGCTGCTGCCAATTTACACCCGCAAACTTCTTAATCTCATCTGCCCACCTAACCTTCTGTCTCCCCCTAACCCGCTTCCCTTCTCTGGGAATCCAGTCAGTTACCCTTAATGACCAGCGGTTATCCTGTCTACGCGCTACATGCCCTGCCCATGTCCATTTCTTCTTCTTAATTTCAGCTATGATATCCTTAACCCCCGTTTATTCCCTAATTCACTCTGCTCTCTTCTTGTCTCTTAAGGTTACACCTACCATTTTTCTTTCCATTGCTCGCTGCGTCGTCCTCAATTTAAGCTGAACCCTCTTTGTAAGTCTCCAGGTTTCTGCTCCGTAGCTAAGTACCGGCAAGATACAGCTGTTATATACCTTCCTCTTGAGGGATAGTGGCAGTCTACCTGTCATAATTTGAGAGTGCTTGCCGAATGTGCTCCACCCCATTCTTATTCTTCTAGTTACTTCAATCTCGTGGTTCGGCTCTGCGGTTATTACCTGCCCTAAGTAGACATAGTCTTTTACAACTTCAAGTGCACTATTACCTATCTCGAATCGCTGCTCCTTGCCGAGGTTGTTGTACATTACTTTCGTTTTCTGCAGATTAATTTTAAGACCCACCTTTCTGCTCTCCTTGCCTAACTCCGTAATCATTAGTTGCAATTCGTCCCCCGAGTTACTCAGCAATGCAATGTCATCGGCGAAGCGCAGGTTACTAAGGTATTCTCCATTGACTCTTATCCCTAACTGTTCCCATTCTAGGCTTCTGAAAACCTCCTGTAAGCAAGCGGTAAATAGCATTGGGGAAATTGTGTCCCCCTGCCTTACACCCTTCTTGATTGGTATTCTGTTGCTTTCTTTATGAAGCACTATGGTAGCAGTTGATCCCCTGTAGATTTCTTCCAGAATGTTTATATATACTTCATCTACGCCCTGATTCCGCAGTGTTTGCATGACGGCTGATATTTCTACTGAATCAAACGCCTTCTCGTAATCTATGAAGGCTATGTATAGTGGTTGGTTATACTCTGAGCATTTCTCTATTACCTGATTGATAGTATGAATGTGGTCGATTGTTGAGTAGCCTGTTCGAAATCCTGCTTGTTCCTTTGGCTGATTGAATTCTAATGTTTTCTTTACTCTGTTAGCAATTACCTTTGTAAATAGCTTGTATACTACAGAGAGCAAGCTGATCGGCCTGTAATTCTTCAAGTCCTTGTCATCTCCTTTCTTATGTATTAAGATGATGTTAGCGTTCTTCCAAGACTCTGGTACTCTTCCCGTCAGGAGACACCTCGTGAACAGGGTGGCTAGTTTTTCGAACACAATCTGTCCTCCCTCTTTCAGCAGATCTGATGTTACCCGATCCTCACCAGCAGCTTTGCCTCTGTGCATGCTCTCCAAAGCTTTTCTGACTTCTTCTATCATTACCGGTGGGGTGTCGTCTGGGTTACTGCTAGTTCGTATAGTATTAAGGTCGTGGTTGTCTCGGCTACTGTACAGATCTCTTGAAAACTCCTCCGCTATTTTAACTATCTTATTCATATTGGTAGTTATTTTGCCTTCTTTGTCCCTTAGTGCATACATCCGACTTTTGCCTATCCCAAGTTTCCTCTTCAATGCTTTGACACTTCCTCCGTTTTTCAGAGCGTGTTCAATTCTCTCCATGTTATACCTTCTTACATCGCATACCTTACGTCTATTAATCAACTTCGAAAGCTCTGCCAGTTCTATTTTGTCTGTTGTACTTGACACTTTCATGATTTGACTTAATTAAGTTCTTCGTTTCCTGGGAAAGCTTTCCAGTGTCCTGTCTAACTACCACGCCTCCAACTTCCACTGCACACTCCGTAATGATACTCGTCAGATTATGATTCATTGTATCTACGCTAAGGTTGGTTTCCTCACTAAGAGCCGAGTACCTGTTCTGCAGCGACACTCTGAATTCCTGTACTTTCCCTCTCAGTGCTAGCTGATTGATTGGCTTCTTGCGTATCAGTTTCTGTCGTTCCTTCTTCAAGTCTAGGCGAATTCGAGACCGTACCATTATATGGTCACTGCATCGTACCTTGCCAATCACTTCCACATCCTGCACGATTCCAGAGTGTGCACTCATTATAAAGTCTATTTCGTTCTTATTTTCGCCATTAGGGCTCCTCCATGTCCACTTGCGGTTTTCTCGTTTTCGGTAGAAGGTATTCAAAATCCGTAAATTATTGCGTTCTGCGAATTCTACTAGTAGCTCTCCTCTGGCGTTTCTAGTACCGATGCCATAATCTCCTACTGCCTGGTCTCCAGCCTGCTTCTTCCCTACTTTTGCATTAAAGTCGCCCATCACTATAGTATACTGTGTTTTTACCTTACTCATTGCCGATTCCACGTCTTCATAGAAGCTTTCAACTGAAGCGTCATCATGGCTGGATGGAGGCACGTAAGCCTGTACTACCTTCATCCTGTATCTTTTATTCAGTTTAATTACAATACCTACCACCCTTTCACTAATGCTATAGTATTCCTCTATGTTGCCAGCTATGTTTCTGTGAATTAGGAACCCCACTCCCAGTTCTCTTCTGTCTGCCAAGCCCCTGTAGCAAAGGACGTGCCTATTTTGTAGCACCGTATAGGCCTCATCTGTCCTCCTAACCTCACTGAGCCCTATTATATCCCATTTAACGCCCTCTAGCTCCTCGAATAGTACAGCTAGACTTCCCTCACTAGATAAGGTTCTAAGCACTCGTTTGTGACACTTCAATAGCACTAAATCAAAAAGTAATGGTGATATTACGGAGCCTTGCGGCCTGCCCGTCGAGCCCATCTCAAAATCTTGTTACCCTTCGTCGGCGATGACGACACTTGTGCGCCTGCTTGCACGAAAATCACATATCCGATTGTACAACGTAGACCTAATGCCTCAACTTGTTTTAGTATCGATTGGTGTTTGACAGTATAAAAGGCCTTTTTAATATCCAGGCCAAGAATCGTCTTGGTGGAGTTGGTAGTGTCGCCAACAATGTGGTGCTTTAACTGAAGTAGTGCATCCTGTGCTGAGAGATTGCGGCGGAACCCCAGCATGGTGTGCGGGAATGCGCCATGGTCTTTGAGAAAGTCGGTTATTCTAATGAGAACTGCATGCTCCATGACTTTTCCGAGAAAGAAATATATATGCCTAAGCTATTTTCCGTAACATTTTTTCGGGCTGCTATCTTGGGCTGTTAAGCTACTGTTTTCTTGTTTTCGTATATTGCGAAGTGAAACATGTTGAAATAAGCTACTAAGTCATGCGCATATAATGCTTGTTTATAAAAATGTCTCCAGTATAGTTGAAAAATCAGCAAAAGACGCCATTTTCTCGCTGTCTTTACATTTTCTTGTTCTGTAGTGGCAGGCTTCTTAAATGGGTTGAAACATTACTTAAAACAGTAATTAGTTGTGTTATAATAATTATTTCTTTCATTAGTGGTGTTGTGCAGTTAGGTCGAATGAGATAATCAATGTCGTTCTTGTAAAGAACCAATTGTCATTTTGAGATTTTGGAAAAGTTGCCTCCAGTAATAAGGAAAAATTATTGAAGTTCTCCTAAATTCTGTAGCGAAGCCGAAATCAAAGGACCGATGAGAGATTGAGGCACAGTGAGAATTCATTAGAAAGAAGAGAGGTCTGTCTGAGCTAGTTCACTCTAGCCTGTGGCCTGCATAATGAAAATCAGGTGGTTGAATGTTGAGGTAGCTGAGAAGCATGCAATTGATGGAAAGCTTCACTCTCCTTCTCCATAAAGTAGAAAAAACCGAACATTCACCCACCATGAAGATGCTACGCAGTGTGCCTCAAAGCACTGTCATGTAGGGGCAATTTAAACTGTTGTGTTTTGAAGTTTGCTTATGAGCAGTTGTACCAATATGACTTTCGTTACATATTGCAAAAGGAACTGCCAGTGCTCAATTAAGTGCTACGCACACCACTCAGCGCATTCCAGGAATCGCGAACCCAATAGCTTCTAACAGGACCGATGGGCGCAACAAGGAGACAAATACAATGGCGTCACCGTTAAAAACAGCGTTTACAGGGGCGCAGTCCTTCCCCGTTCGTTTACGTACGCGCAATATGAGTGCTGTAATTGCAAACGCAAACCACGCACCCACACAACAAAGTCGGTTGGTGGTTGATACAACAACGCTCCTTCATTTCAGTTGCGCTCTTTCGAGTTTCACTTTCCCTTTCGCCCCAGAATTCTGGGGACCTTTATTAATAATAATTCACACTTACTACTATAGGCCGCTTTTCCGAAATCTCAAAGCGGCAGTCGGTTCTTCGCATGAAGGACTCCAATTTCATCATTCCACTTAACTGCCTAACCTCACTAATTAAAAAGTTAATTAGTAAAATTTTCTAATATTGTTTCAATTGATGTATTCGACTACCTTAAGATGCCTGCCACAGTATAAAAAGCGCTTGCGAACACAGCGAGAAAATAGCGTCTCCTGCTGATTTTGCAATAATATTGTATTGTTTCTTGAAACACTCCGTTATATGGGCATTGTGCATTACGCGCTGCATTGAATAAAAATGAATGCTGTAGGCCCATATGCTCAGATTTGGGTGCACTTTAAAGAAAGCCCAGGTGGTCGAAATTACCGAATTTCTCCACTACGACGTCTCTCATTATTATATGGTAGTTTTGGGACGTTAAACCCCAGATATGAACCATCAATAAATGAAAAATAAGGACACTGTGTTCACATTTCTATCTCTGAATTTCAAAAACACGCTTCAAATGTTTCGGCAAACACACGTGTTGACATAGGTTTTGGATACGGAATACTTCTAGATGTGTGTATGCCAACAGCCTTTCCTATTTAGAAACACGGGGGCTGAGGAATGGCTCTCAAAGCAACACCTTGCGGAAGTAAAGCTACACGTGTGGTCTTTTTTTTTTCTCCATAGATCCAGCAAGAAGATATAGAGCACTTCCGGCGTATAATGCGATAACGCGAAGAGAGCTCCTAAGCAAGTTGTTAGATTTGCTGACTTCCGCCTTCTCAAAGTTTGTTTAGCTTAGCTATTGAAGTAAGCCCATCGGGAACAGCTCGGAGGTAAACAGAGCCACCACATCTTGGCGACGCAATTAGTGAATATAGAGCGAGCGGATTTCCTCTGCATAGATTCAGTAGAACTCGGCCACGTCACGGCACCTGATGGCAAATGTGTTGCCAGGAAACAAAATCTCCGCTGTTTTTATCGCGAGTAGTTACAGGGATAAAAGATCCTGAAAGGTAAGCTTCTTAGTCAGTAGGCTTGGACCATGCAGGGTGTGGCCGCTTGTGCTTGTATGATATGCTGTGTTTAATAAAAGAAACAACCACCACATAAACAAGAGGTGAATGATGACGAGTGGGGCGAAGCGGATGGACGGATGGATAGATGGACGCTCGGACGCATGCTCGGATGGACAAGCGCACGGACGGACGCACAGACGGACGGGCGCACAGACAGATGGACAGACAGACGGACAGATGGACAGACGGGTGCACGGACGGACGCACAAACGAATGGACGGACGGATGGCTACTGGCTATATATGGATGCAAACTGGCTACTACTACGACGACGATACGGAGTATACAACTCACAGCATAAGGAGCTTCGCCCCTAAAAAAGCATGTGTGATGGAAGTCAGGTGGCTGACTGATGAGGCAGCTGAGGAGAATGCAAATGATGAAAAGCTTCGCTCTCCTTCTCCTTAAATAAGAAAGAAACAAAAATTCACCCGCCATTAAGATATTGCGCAGTGCGCGCTCAAAGCACTGTCATGTTGGGGCAATGTAAACTGTGTTTTGAAGTTTTGCTTATAAGCAGTTGTAGCAAGTAGCATTCGTTACACATTGCCATATGGACTGCCAGTGCTCGAGTGCTACGCACACCTCTCAGCGCATTCCAGGAGTCGCGAACCCAATAGCTTCTCACAGACAGGTGAAGTCAGCCACAGTAAATGTGCAAACTCCACCTGTGCACGAGCTCTGATCGGTGGGCCAGTGCGCGTGGCGGAGGATCAAAGTGAGGTTAGAGGTCAGTGGCTCCTGATGTACACATAGTCCGCGTTCGCCCTCTTTCGTTTCCGTTCGCTCTATATATAGGCTCGTTCTCGTTCGCTTTGTCGGTTCGTTCTCATTCACTCCATCGGTTCGTTCTCGTTCGCTCTATCCGTTCGTTTTCGTTCGCTCTATACGTTCGTTTTGTTCTCTCTATCGCTATATCAGCTAATGTAGGCGATGCCGCTCAACTAAGAAACGGGTGCCAAAGAGTTGCACTTTCGAAAAAAGGCATGGTTCACCTGTCTATCTTCAGCAAACTAGTTCTATACGCAAGCCCGTGAGCTGCAAGAAAGCTTGCAGAAAGACAACATTGAAATTATTTCTTTAAAAAAAAAACACACGTAACTTTTCAGCTAGCTTCACGCCACCAGTGGTATGTTGCAAACTCATTTTGCTGGTTTTTAAGGGGCGAAGCTCCTTACGACATGGGCCATGCGTCCCGTGTTTGTAGTAGTAGCCGCCTCTTGTTTAGTTCTTAGAATGTCCACTGGATGGCGGTACTTACATATAATGAATATATGATGAAAAGATGCGAGATGGAGGTACTTGGAGCATTCACTAGATGAGCGTACGGACGAACGGGTGAACAGACAGACAGACAGACAGACAGACAGACAGACAGACAGACAGACAGACAGACAGACAGACAGACAGACAGACAGACAGACAGACAGGCAAGCAGGCAGGCAGGCAGACAGACAGACAGACAGACAGACAGACAGACAGACAGACAGACAGACAGACAGACAGACAGACAGACAGACAGACAGGCAGTTAGACGGCCGGACGGACGGACGGACGGACGGACGGACAGTTGCACGGATAGATGGATGGTCGCCCAGGCAGAAGCAAGAACGAATGCATGGATGCAAGGACAGACGGACTGATGGACGCTTCACCCCACGCATCATCATTCACTCCGTGGATATGCTGCGATATTTTATTGGTTTTTTTGTTTTGTTTTTATGCTCTTCTGTTGTCGAGACTGATATGTGACATTACTCGTAGTTGTCGATTCAATCACTCTCGGGCTGCGATGTGCTCACCTCTAGGGTAACTCAGATCGATGTGCGACCGCACTGAAAAGGCTATTTCGCTCCAGGTTCGAGTCCTGGTGTTGGAAAACATTTGCGCGCAATATGAAGCTTTGCACCGACCTGGAGTTTAATTTTCTTGTTGCGACCTGTACAGATGCTATCTGTCATGCTAGAGTATCTATAAATTTCTTTTTGTGGGCCATATAACAATGTTGACACAGCTCAGCCAGTTCGCCTACCTGAGTTGTGCCTTTAAGGTAGAAAGAATTTCAGGCTTCACAGCCCTTGTTAAGCGAATGAACGTGTTTTCTGAGACCTAGAATGTAATTTGACTTAAATATGGAAGTGACGATTGATGAAAGAATATCTTTTTTTTAGGAATTGTAACTGTAGTTCGAACAGCAAACATACGTCAGAGCACTTTGGCCGTACAGGCAATCTTATCACACAATCACTTACTTGTTATCATTCCTTATTTGTCACTTTTTATTATAGTTCACATTCACTTTAATGAAGCAAAAATACTTTGACCACCCGTGAATATCTGCGCAAGAGTAACAAATTTTTTATAGTATTAGGACATCTTAAAGAAGAGTGCCGATAAGTTCAATAAAAAATAAACGCACAGATTTGACAAAAATATTGAATAACGAGGCGTAAGATGAGCAAAACTTAAAATTAAGATAAGACACTGTAAATTTCGAGTGCACCTAAGGTTAAGCCATTGGGTAAAGCTTGTATATTTTTTTATACCTCACCAGGCAGCACCGTAGAGCGCACGTCCACAAGAAGCTTTTTGTTCGCAAGCACACTAAAACTCGGAGTACCTCGGCAATGAAGTATCGCAAGATTCCAACAAATGTGCACAGTAGAGGACGCAGGTTTGCACACGAGATGGGGATATTTCTGGTGAGGCGGCAACCAATCCTCCACGCCTGTCATTGCCAAGCTATCTTCCTTTCTTTATCTTCACAATTATTTTTGGGAACGGCTTTGAAGGAAAGCATGCTCATACTCAATATTTTCTTCGGGGAACCGCACTTCTCGCTTTTTTATGACTCTGGAGACAGTTATATTGTTCGCGGTGGTGCCATAGATTACAATTACAGAGATCCTGAATCCTTATTATAATATGTTCTTATCTTCGCCTTCTACAGATCTTGTGCCTAGAGGAACACCCATGAGCCAACACTGCCCCTTCATTCCTTTATTGCATTTTTCTCACCGCAATTGCTTCGATGTTGAGATATATTCTTCTTGAAATATCGGTTTTTCTTTCATGGACCATTTATTTCCAGGCGTGCCGTACATACAGCCAAGGAGTCAAACATCGGCTGCATTTTGTTTCATTTTTTGGATACGTTTTATTTAGTGTTTGTGGGCTAGTTTTGCAATCACTAGAGATCGTTGGCGCCAGCCTGACTCTCATTCCGGATATTTTACGTCTTGAGTGGACTAGTGTGCTGGATTGTGTTTTAGACAATTTTCGCTCCATATATAGCAATCCGCAGCTCTGTACAAAGTTATCGACTTTGGCTTATTCATTTGGTAGCTGATGTTCTTTCACCGAATCCCGTTGCTCTGTCTTTTTTTTTTCGAGTGATTACCCATTGATCTCTTGACCTTATTACCATAGCTCTATGACCTACCTGTAGGGTGGCGCCACCTAAACTGAGGCCTCGCTCAAGAACATCAATCATTTACGATTGCCCTTTCTGGCTTTTCAAAAGTTGAATTATTGTCGTGTTAGATTTTTGGTCGCTTTACTGTAAAATAACTAGCATGACGGTGGCAGAGGTTGCAAAACGCATGACACCTGTGTACTCGTCGTCAGCCATGTTTGTTGCTGCTCTTCGTTCTCATCTTTTGCAGCAGTCCATCGCTGCACCTCACACCACGTTGGCCGAAATATGTATTGAGTTTCGTTCTTATTCCTTTCGGCTTGCTCCTCATCTCGCATTGTGGTAAAAAATAACAAAAAGACAAGTGTACTTAACGTAATTACATTGTCGATCATTCGTAGTGCAATATTTAGTAATATTTCTATCCAGCAAAGTGCTTTGTTTTAATATTGTTGCTAAAGTCAAGTTTCAGTGTGCGCACTTGACGCCTCTATTGTCCGTTTTTAGGAATACGGAAATGCAGGCGGCAGTGAACTTGAATACAACCCACAGAAACAAACTTTTGTCCAAAGACAACGCACACCTAACGTTGCCTAAATAAAATTTATGTCATGCTGAGCTCAACGAAGCGCTATTATTTCTTGTGAATTATTTTTTTTTCGAAATGAAACAGCCCGTTTCGTTTTTAATCGAAAGCACAGTATGTTTCCCAACGTGATTAACAAAAGATTTATATGGCCTTTTTCCCCCTATAAGAGTCAAATGCTCTTTAACCTATAAGAGTCAAATGCTCTTTAACTGAAACGACTGCCTCAAAGGGGACGACGACGAAGTGATTGCTTAGCAGATCGCAGTTTCAGTAGGTGCTCTCTTTTTTCACCTAATTTTAAGTGAACTTCGCGATTATCACATCCGTGTCCGTCGGTGATGGACGTGGACCCCCACGGACGTCCGCCAGTTACGGCGGCGTCGGCGGTGGCCGCATCCAGGAAGCGTACGGGACTCTACAGCGACTACGACAGCGAGGGCACTCTTGGTTACTCAATGAGCAGCGAAGAGCCTTCTGACGACGACGATTTTAAGCTGGTGCTGAGCCGTAAAGCGAAGAGGCGGAACGTCAGAACATCTTCGTCATCGAGTACGTTGAATGACAGAGTGCCAAGTAGACCCGTGACAAACACTATCCTTTTTGTCCCTGAGGTACCGGACGATAACATGAAGCGCCTCAACAGGCAATCTGTTTCGGTGATGCTGGAAGGACTCGTGCCAAACGAGATCACAGACATCAGAGTGAACACGCGTAAGAACGTATTGGCCATCGACGTTTTGCATGCTGCGGCACTTAATGTACTGCGCAACGTCAACGAGTTGGGGGGAATGAAAGTTCGCTCCTACATTCCTGTGAGCTCTAACGTCGTCACTGGAGTCATCTATGATGTGGATACTGCCATTCCCAGCTCCGACTTCGATGTCCTGGTCAAACCGGTAAATGAAGCCAGCGTCATCGCAAAAGTTGTCCGTTTGGGAAACTCACGCTGCTTGAAGATCATGTTCAAGGGCGACACTCTTCCTTCACACGTAAAGGTGGGCCATTTTCGGCATTCAGTGCGACCTTTCATACCGAAGCCCTTACAGTGTTATAAGTGCATGAAGATGGGCCACGTGAGAAGCGTATGCGAAAATAGGACTGTGTGTCCTCGTTGCGCGGAAGCCCATTCTGTGGATGACTGCGAAGCAACTACCCTCAAATGCTCAAATTGTCAT
The DNA here is from genome assembly GCA_013436015.1 of Rhipicephalus annulatus. NCBI lineage: Eukaryota > Metazoa > Arthropoda > Arachnida > Ixodida > Ixodidae > Rhipicephalus > Rhipicephalus annulatus. The sequence continues at coordinate 3,197,326 of WOVY01009271.1, forward strand.
GGGTCACATGAAGCTTCGTCAAAACAATGCCCCAAAATCCGAAGAGAAATAGCGGTATTGAAACAAATGGTCAGAGACAATTCGTCGCATCGAGAGGCTGCCAGGACCGTCCGAAAGAGGCGTCACCGTCGCCGCAGTTCATCAAAGAATGCCGCAGACGCTGCATCGAAAGCACCACTCCACCACCCTTCTCTTCCACCGCCCTTGCCTCCCAGACCTAAGGCGGCCAGCGCGGTCAACAAACCAACGAACAGCACTGTTGCAGATGAATCAGTTTGGCCTTCATTGCCGAAATCACAGCCACCTGCAAATCCCAAGCGCACATCGACAGTCACATCACTCCAGCCAGCCGCTGACAAGCTGCCTGAGGAGGACACAGAAGTCATCAGAATGTTCCGAACACTGCTGGATGCCATGCGAAAGCTGTGCAGCAGCCTGAAGTCTCCACTCGCTCAGAGTGCACTACAAGTACTGGATGCTCTAAGTCCAGTATTTGCAAGTCTCGAGTAGCAACCATGGCTCGACCAATTTTCTCCTTCCGCAACGAGGTCCGACAAGCGTCGATAATGCAGTGGAACGCGAGAGGCCTGAGATCCCGCATCTCTTCGTTCCGTCAGTATATATTCATGAATCGTATTCCTATGATAGTTATATGTGAACCAAACGTGCAACAACCTCCTAAACTATCAGGGTATGAATCTTTCGTTTCTTCAACGTGCGAGGAACGCAGCAAGGTGGTTGTTTACATTCGCACAGATTTCACATATGTGCATCATGCAGTTCAACCGCATGATGACAATCAATATGTCTGCTTACGTGTTAACAAGGAAAAAGTGTCATTCACACTCATTGGTGTCTACATATCACCATCCGGACGATTTGAACAAGAGCGACTACGAGACATACTGACAACAACTACGGGCCCGTGGGTTATAACTGGAGACTTCAACGCACATCACTTAATCTGGGGTAGTTCGACGATCAACGCTAAAGGAAGAAACCTCGTGTCATTCGCTTCCAAGCATGACCTATGTTTCTTAAATGATGGCAGTCCTACATACCTGCGGGGCCTTACGTACAGCAGTTGCCTCGATTTGACTCTGGTATCCAGAAACTTCCGGTCGCAAGTGCACTGGTTTTCAGACATCGAAACGCATGGGAGTGACCACATTCCAACTTATATGCGAATAAGGGGTCTTAATAACTCCTTTCCTAAGACCACAATACGAAGAATTGATTGGTCCAAGTTTCAGCGACTCATGGAAAATACATGCCGTGAAGACCCTGACCAGAACTTGGAGGATGTCATCAAAGAGGCAATGAGGGAAGCTTCCTGTCTCCTCCCGTTCACCGGCAAGCGCTCAGATTTCGACGTTGAACTGGAAAAACTGTGCGCGCTTCGCCGCAGGGCGGAAAGAAGATACAGGCGGACGAAAGCAATATGCGACTTGAGGCTGGCACGACGCATACAGAAAAAAGTCCAACGACGTTTAGACAAACTTGCACAGGAACGCTGGAAATCATTCTGCGATTCATTGGATCCCCGAAAGCCGTTGTCACGCATCTGGAGCACTATTCGTGGCCTGCGCTCGGCTCCCCAACAAAGACATCCTTTCATGGCTTTAGCCCTACATTCAGGCCACACCCAACTTGAAGTGGCAAATGAGTTTTGTACGCGAATCGCCGGTGTGTCCGCCTTGTCTGCTGGCACCATTAGGAGTGTTATCCCTGAACCCCGCATCTACGAAATGGACAATCTTTTCACTATAGAAGAACTTGACGCATCTTTGGCGGCTTCCCGACGATCATCTTCACCAGGACCCGATGGCATCACCTACGCCGCTCTAGCCAACCTTCAACAGGAGGCAAGGGGACAGTTGTTAAGCTATTACAACCACTCATGGCTGGCGGGCAATGTTCCCCAGGATTGGAAGATAAGTCGACTTGTGCCACTGCTCAAAGCAGGAAAGTCACCATTTGATCTGACATCATTTCGCCCTGTTGCCCTCGCAAGTTGCGTAGGAAAAGTCATGGAAAGGATGATACTTACACGCCTAGAATGGTACCTTGAGCGCTACAACGTATACCCAAACTGCATGACGGGTTTCCGGCGAGGTAGGTCATCTCTTGACAACGTGATTGATCTCACAACATTTATCCAGCAACAGAAGAGCCTCAAGCGCATACCACTGGCACTCTTCCTCGACGTCAAAGGGGCTTATGATAACGTAACACATAAAGCCATCCTAGACTCGTTGGAAGCTGTTGGAATCGGTGGTCGGATGTTCCATTGGATCCAGGATTATTTGACAAGAAGGTCCTTTTTTGTACAAACCTCAGATGGACCTACCACCAATTACTATATCTCCCGTGGCGTCCCTCAGGGCGCCGTATTAAGTCCCACTTTATTTAACCTCGTGATGGTAGGACTTCGTGAAATTTTGCCAAGTACCATCCTCATATCCATATATGCTGACGATATTTGTCTATGGACTTCGGCTGTAACTCGTCTACAAGTACGTGCAAGAGTCCAGCAGGCTGCCACCTTGACATGCTCATATCTCCGCAAGCAAGGTCTTTCCGTCTCAACGGAGAAATGTGCATTGGTTGCGTTTACCCGCAGAGCCATGACACAATACCCCGTTACCATCAATGGACAAAATATTCCATACCAGAAGAACCATCGCTTCCTGGGTGTGATTATTGACAGGGACCTTTCGTGGAGTGCCCACTGCAATTACCTGAAGAGAAGGCTGACTTCCATTGTCCATATAATGCGGTTCCTCTGCGGAAAATCTTGGGGCGCATCGATAAGGTCAATGATGCAGCTATACAGAGCACTGTTTCTGGGATTTTTGCGCTACAGCTTGCCGTTACTGGCAAGTACGTGCAAGACGAACATCCGCACTCTCGAAAGTCTGCAAGGACAAGCACTACGCGTGTGCTTAGGATTGCCGCGATGCACCTCAACCTACGGGGCAATTATGATCGCAAGAGAGCATCCAATTCGAACATACATCACCACTGACAATTTGAGAGCCCACATAAGACACCTCTGCCGAGTTCCTGGTCACCATGTTGCAGTGTTGCCACTTCAAAGACCACACGCGATCTTTTCAAAGATTATTTCTGCCCATAGAGAATGCCTCCCTTTTGGCTTCACTCCCGCAACAAGACCAGCGTCACCCCCGTGGTGCCTACAACAACCACAGGTGTGCCTCACTATTCCGGGAATAACGAACAAGAGCCATCATTCAACAGTGGTCCTACGACAGGTGACATTGTCGCTACTCAACGAAAAATACGGCCAGAGGACCCACATTTACACCGATGGATCGGTCTCGGCTGACAGCTCCACAGGTGCTGTTGTCATCCCGGCGTACCAGGTCACTATAAAGCTCAAACTGTCGCATAGGACAACATCCACAGCAGCGGAGCTTGCCGCCTTACGTGCTGCTATACTTTATATCGCGGAAGCCCGACCTCAAAAATGGGCTGTGTTCTGTGACTCCAAGGCATCCCTTCAGAGCTTACAATCAGCTTTACGACAGCGGGAGCATCAACAGCTAGTGAATGAAATAAGAGAAGTGATTCACGAAGTTTTATCGAAAGGACATGACTTGGTGTTCCAGTGGTTACCGGGACATTGTGGTATTGTCGGTAATGACCTTGCTGATAATGCTGCCCGATCCGCCCACGCGGACGCCCAGACAACCCCAATTCCATTGTCGAGAACCGACGCTGCAAGGGGCCTTCACTCGTTCGCTAACAACATGTCGGAAACTTGGCTGAGTGACCCCAGTGTCAGGAACCGCCGCCTACACAAATTGGACCCATCGAAAAAGCTTCAAGTTCCATCGGACCTCTCCCGCCAGGATGCAACTTTACTGTGCCGCCTGTGGTTAGGAGTAGCTTTTACAAAGGCGTACTCCTTTCGCATAGGAATGGCGGATAGCTCCCGATGTGATTCGTGCGACACTGACGAGACAATAGAACATCTACTGTGTTCATGTGAACGTTTTGCGAGCGAACGCAATTTGCTACGCGAAACGTTGGAGACACTAGACAGTAGACCTCTTTCCGAAGAGAAGATACTTGGCTCATGGCTCTACGCGTCGCTGGCCAGCAAAGCGACGCGGGCACTGCTAAGTTTTCTGAAGACGACCGGACTACGCGACCGCTTATAAGCGTGCAATGGACAAGGTCCCACCAACATACACGTTGCCCTTCACTTCTCTCTCTCTTCTCCTTTAATCCCCTCACCCCTTCCCCCAGTGCAGGGTAGCAAACCGGACGTGCGTCTGGTTGACCTCCCTGCCTTTCATTTCTTCCCTTCCTCCTCCTCCTCCTCCTCCTTTAACTGAAACTGAGAAAACCGCACTTGTTTTCTTCTGGACAATACGGTCAGGCCTTCACAAACAATTTTTTCGCCAGGGTGTTGTTTTTTAAATACCTCAAATCTATATAGCGAAAAAATCAACATGCCACATATTGTAAACCTTTTGCGTGCTACTAGGAAACTGGATCGACGAAGAAAGAACGATACGGGACCATACACACTAATACATGGCACGCTAATGTCGATATTGAGGAGTAAGAGAAAGAAAAAAATACAACTATAAGAGGTGTTGGGCTTTAGCGTCCTAAAACAACCATAAGATCATGAGAGACGCCGAACCGGAGGACTCCGGAAGTTTTGACCAGCTGGGGTTCTTTAACGTGCCCTTATATCTAAGCACACTGGCCTCGAACATTTTCGCCTCCATCGAGAATGCGGCTGCCACGACCGAGATTTGATCCCGCAACCTACGGGGGAGAAAAAGAATATAAGGTAGCAAGGTCAACTATACTACGTCCATTTTGCTGCCCTACGCGTGAGGAGAGGGTGATAAGGGAATAAATGAGGAATAGAGAGAGAGAAAGAGTAAGAAAGAGATGCGCATTTCACACCACGCACTCAGTTCAGGGCTTCACAAGCGGTCGCTCAGTGATATTGTCTTCAAGAGTTATAGAAAGACTCATGTGGCTATCTAGGCTAAAGTATACTTGAATGCCATGCATCCAAGATCTTCAGTTTGAGATGATCGTACAGTCTCCTCAATGCACACTGGGGAGTCCAGCGATCCTGTTGAAAGTCAGGATGGTAGCACAGGGCATGGCCAAAAGTTTCTCTGCAGTCGCAGTTATCACAGTTGGGGGAGTCAGCCGTACTAATGAGATAATTGAATGAGTTAGTAAAGACTAAGCTGACCCAGCACCACCCCAGCATTGCAGCATTACGTCACGAAGTCCTTGATGGCAGCTGCAGTTGGAGTAATGGATCAAGGTTCTGGAAGAAACGAGTGCAGTTCAGCGGATAATTCCAATACGCAAAAGCTGGCGTTACGCGCAATGTGTTGAAGTTATTACTGTAGCTTTAAACTCAAAAGTATACAATAAGGAGCGAAAAGTTGAAGAAAAGCTGTCCTCTTACTCTTCATATTCGAATGTTGTGATAGAGTATCACGTCTTTTTTCTAATCTCAACTTGCCCAAGAAAAACTATTTGTGGACGTAAACACACTAGCAATAAAACTAGATCACAAATGAAAGAGTTTGGACGAGTGATTGATGTGTGCAGTTTAACGCCCCAAAACCACTATATGATATTTATAGACGCCGTATTGGAGGGATCCGAAAATTTCGACCACCTGGGGTTCTTTGCCGTGCACACAAATCTGAGCACACTGGCTTACAACCTTTCCGCGTCCATTGGAAATGTAGCTGCCGTAGCCGGGATTCAATCTTATCACCTGCGGGTCAGCAGCCGAGTACCTTAGAAACTAGACCACCGTGGCGGGGCAACAGACTGAACGAGACCATGTTAGTTGTTTTCTTCACGTTGTTAGCGTAGTGCGGGTTTCACGAATTTGGCTCAGTTTGATTGAAGCTGTTGCAGTGTGAGGCTCATTTATTTTATCATAAACTGTTTTTGAGTAAACGTTACAGTTAGAAATTGTCCTCTTTGGTTCAAACTGTTTTAGAAGTTAAAAATACTTCGGCGCACTTCACGCTCCCGTGAATCTTAGCCTATAGTATTGGTTTCTGCATTTGGCTCTTTTTGGAAAAAAAACACCACACATCATGCACGTTCATGTAAATGCTTGAGGCATACTTTTTTCCTGTTTAAAATTTCACATAAACAGTACAAATAACGTCCTAAAATACGCATTGACCGACGAAGTACCTGAACATAGGCTGTCAGAATTCGGCCATTAATAAGAGCATCCCGAAGAGTGAACCGTCGGGCCAATTACGAAGAAGTGCTTCGTCAATAACATAAAGGCAAGTAAGCATACACTCACGCCTAGAATGAACCGATCTTTGCGCCCTAAGAAAATGAACTATCTATGCACTCTCTAGAACTCTGATCGTTCCTCTCTTAACGGAATCTGTGTGCAGACACATTGTAAATACTACTTACACCTTCCAGATACTCCAAATTTTTTCTATGCCAATAGTTTTCCTAGAATCATTTCTTTAATTTATTTTCATACATTACGTGAGGTGACTGGTAAAAAAATGAACCATTTCAAAATGCACTACCGCTAGGTTTTCTCGCTTGAAGAGTGCGCTCCGAATGCGTCCTGTGAGAAACTTCCATGTTATTACAAAAAGTAAGCCTGCAAATATAGAAGATGCCCGAAGGTGTTGCACAGGACGGGAGTACAAGCACTCCGCCTAGGTCTGCTAAAAAGTGTGAACAAAATATCTTGCAGATCTTCTATTATATGTTCGAGGGTGACGACGGAAGGTCCGCAAACTATTTTGTTCGTAACTTTGACCACAGGTACCGGTGAGAGAGAGAAGAAAGGAAATGCAGGGAGTTTAGGCAGGTTGCACCGGGATTACAACTCATGGGGTGAGGGTGAAAGGGAGGAAAAATAAATAAGGAGAAAAGAAAACGAAGCAAAAGGTAGGCACGCACAGCAGCACGTGTACCGTGTATGTCCAGAAGGAGATAAAACGGCCAGCATTAACAGATCGGATTGACTTTGGCTGTCGTAAAGTGCACTGCAATTCGCGACGTTGAAGAAGGCTTTCAAGCACTGACTCCAGGGTGTCCTGAGCTCGCAGTGCACTTCGATCCAATTGGGTTCTCAATCCAGTGAGAAGTCTGAGCATTGTGCTAATCAATGACCTCAACACAGCGATGACATGTATGTCCTCGGTTCAGAGATCGTTGGCAGAATTTTTGGCCGGGCCTCTGTGGACGCGTAGCAATGGTAAGGACGGACACGCGACACCTGCCGCCGCCTTCCTCTCCTGTTCGTGTTTATCACACTCCGCCTGTAAGGCGTTGGTTGGTGGTGAGGGTGGCGGCAGTGGTCGTAATTGTGAGCCCACTGGATTATTACTTTGTGGGGATGGTCCAGATGGGGCAGCAGCATTCTTTCTGGACCTTCATCGGTGACGGGAACGTCATTCTCACTTTCTGACAATATCAGCGGCTTTTTTCTGCGTTGAGACATCTCTTAACATCTGTCTTACTACGCTTCATTCTTTCTTCACTGCCGGACAGTCTCTCGAAGATTCCTGCAATCTGTGGCAGTGGGACATTTCAGGACCACTGCTCGGCAGGATTCTGAACTGTGGGGCTTCACACATCGGGGGTAAACCAGCACGTTTCTGCAAACTCCACTCACGTGACCCATATTCTGACACTCGTGGCATTGAAGTAGTTTTGGTGTAAACGCATGAACCACGTGCCGAAAGCTTTCTACCTCCTTTCCTCTTCTAGCTTCTTTCTTTCCTTACCAACATTAAAAAAACAATACCGGGAACACGGAGTCACAGCGATGTAAACGCGGTGTGCACCCCCCGCGCTGCTTTGCATCGCCTCATGGTCCCCTTTAGTGAGAGATGGTGTCTTCATTGATGTATACATTACAATTACTACATTTAACATCTCGTATATACTTTCCTTGGTATTGCTGTCTGGTAATTTCTATTACAACAGATATTGCGATACGTCTGACTTAGATCTAGCCGGATATTTCCGAATACTTTTGCAGAAAGGCGAAAAAATTATACCATAGAAATACTAGAACTGTACAATTTCAAGAATGCTGATGACCTGCAAATGCATGCAACACTTGAAGGATAACACCTTGAATAATATTTCTCTGCCTTGAAACTTTCAAGTCAAGCGTAATGTTTGAATTATTAACGAACTCCACTGAATCAAGACAAAAGTATACACTCGTCAAAGACGAAAACCTGTACTGCTGAGGTGGTTGTAACGGTACTCAGGCAACAGCAACATCTATTGAGACAGTCATGGTTACGTACTGATCATGGGTTAACCTTTTTTTTCCTCGCCTCTATAACGTGAAGGTTTATCACCCCCACGAGACGGCAGACATTTTATTACTCGCAGACACCTGCTTTCATCTTGACGTTATCAACGAAGAACTGTTCGGAGATAGATAGGAACCGCTATAACATGTAATTCTTCTCCAATAGTTGTCGCTGAAATATGTCAACTAATTTAACAGGAAGCAGACGTGATGTAATGGTGGGGCACCGTATACTCCCCGCTGTACGATTTCTCTCACTGAGCTTTGCAAAAGCCGTGCCTTCTGTTCTCTTCATGCGCGGGCCCAGCGAGAGAGAAACGACGTGCTGGCGCAATCACTGCTCTGACGCTCTGATGACTACGACAACCAGCGCAAGTTTGGCCACGGCTCTTATATGTTTACAGGCAACTGCATGGCGATGCTTACACACGTGTTTGCCGAACGAGAAGCGGGAAATGTATTTTCGTTGGGCCGTCCTGGTTCAGCTGTGCGAGACGGGCCTGCAGTACTTCTTTGTCTTCTTGTTCCTGTCACCGTGAAGACCAGGCAATCACAGCCGCGTGTTTTGGTGCACGTGGACCATTTATCAGATAACCCATCGACCGTCGTCTTAGTGTGCACGGACTGTCGAGGGCCTGCTGCCAGGAGTGGACGCATTAACCCACCATACTCGATGTGTGTGCTCAGTGGAGGAGGAGAGCGGTGGGAGGAAGAGGAGTTGCCTAATGAGGTGACATGTAGTGCTGAGTGACTCGGATCTCGGTTACGCTTCTGCGAAATCCCCGCTGTCGTTGACCTTGTTTCGATGTTCTTAATCTGGCTGGAAAAAAAGGAGTGAAATTACCCTCTTCAATCAAACAAGTGTATGTGTACCAGTATGTGTGTTCTTGTAGTACAAGCTATTCTGCGTGAAGGAAAGAGAGAGTTATTGAAAGACCTTAAAAGAGACAATGTAACAAAACTCGAAAAAGACGCACTGTAGGAGGAAGGACCACACTTATTCAGTGAGGCGATTCCAGAGTAGGTACTCGTACAAATAAAAACCTTGTGTGCTAAATAAAGTTTAATTGCACTAATCTGTGAATCAACACAATGGACGATACAGCCAAGGAATTCACAGCAGACATTTATTGTTGTATTTTTACTGTAGGGTCCTAGTTATGAGACAAATTGTAATGAACTCAACTGAGCGCGAAATCTCCTTTGCAGTCGGTGTGAACTGAACTGAACGTTTCACCTATCAAAGAAAATAATTACTTAGCAATTAGCTATCAAAGATCAAACTTAATGTGACCTATGACTTCCTTGACCTAAATGTGCGTTCAATTCATGTGGTTGTGAGTAAATAAGACACGAGTTTCTTCGAGAAACTTTCCTTGAAGAGTTGCGTTAATGCCAGCAACACTGGGAGAAGCTCCGATGTTTTCAAGCAACGCTGGGTTGAGCCGCCAAAAAGAAATTTAAAAAGCGTGCTAGAACACGGCACTAATGTCAGTAAAATGATGAAAAAAACTTGAGAGAGACGTTTAATTTCGATGTGAACATTTCCTATGATTCAAGTGGTATGCACACTGGCCAATCAAGCCAAACGTGTGGGACTGCTCATTCACAATGGCAACCTTTGGCTGTTTCTGGTACATAGCCCCACTGCGATGGTCTAGTGGCGGAGATACTCGGCTGCTGACTCAGAGATCATAGGATCAAACCCCGGCTGTGGCGGCTGCATTTCCGATGAAGGCGGAAATGCTCTAGGCCCGTGTGCTCAGATTTGGGTGCACGTTAAAGAACCTCAGATGGTCGAAATTTCCGGAGCACTTCACTATGGCGTCTCTCATAATCATATGGTGGTTCAGGGACGTTGAACACCACATATCAATCATATGATCTGTTTCTTGTAGATACGTACCGATGGCACTGGAACTAATTGTTCTGTTTTATATTCGTCCGTACCTTATCTTCCAGACTATATTCCTGAGACTGCGCAAATACTGATCGCAGGCTTTGTCGATAGATGCGAACTCTAAGTAGCACTGCTGCTTAACAATGAATGTCCAGTTTGAGGAAGAAATATCCCGTTTTTTCTTCAAGGTAAAGTTTTGGTAGCGATGCCAATGTGCTTAGTTTATGTGATTTAGGTCTCAAAATTGCAATCATTCACGCGTTATTAACAAAAGCAAGGACTTGGCAAATGAAGCGATAATCAAAAATAAGTCTATGAGTAAACATGAGCAGGTCTCACTCGCGGCACCAGGACATGCATTTTTTTCCAAGGCTAAGACCCTGGACAGGTATCACCGCGGCAAGCAAATGAATAGGATTGCCTCTCATTTCATTGCATCGCCAAATTTGCAGATAAAGGTAGCCAAGGTTTGTCTTCATGTAAACGACCCGTCGCAGCCGACCTCCATCAGTTGCTGCGTGGGTCACGTATGCACTGAGCGACTCGGACAGCGTCACGAGCAGCGCGAGCATGGGTGAGTGCATGGCGTCACCTCTCACTTGATAAAATTTTTCCATCTATTCATTTATTTTTTAACAAAATCTCCTGACTATTCACCGTGCCTTTAGAATACTGTATGATCGTCCCTTTACTCGGGAAAAGATTTTGGGTGCATGGTATCAAAGTACGGCCGCGGTCACGTCTGTGTTGCGTAAATAAAAAGCTGGTTTTCGCTTGGCGGGGCGAAATTTTCAGGCAGATTGGGGCTCTGATCTGGTCAGCCTGGCAGCTAGGCCACACATGCTTATGATACAGAACTTCAGAGCCCGACACTGCCTTAAGGTTTTGTCCCGCGGAGAGAAGACCGGCTCCCCGCGCTCTGCGTAGACGTGGCCGCGGCTGTACGTCAGCCCAGAAAGCCACACGAGCCATATACAATTCTTGAAGGCAACATTACTGAGCCACTGCCAGTGAAACCTAGCACGCGGTGTTTGGCATGTGCAATGCGGAACTCCTCTCCTTCTCTTTCTCTGTCTCTTACTCCCTTGTTCCCCTCTCCCCACATGTAGGGTAGCAAACTCAGCGCAGTCTATTAGTTTCTCTATTTTCATCCAAACAATCAAGAGGTTACTAAGTACACGAAGCAGTCTTACGGTGGGGCAAGCGCCTAAACAGTTGGACGATGTAATTCCGCTTTTTAAATCATTCTCTTAGAAGCCACATGTTTCGGTTATCAACTATATTTGGTTATTGTACATCATGAGCTCCACATGAGGTTCAGCGTAAGCGATTAACGCCTAGAAATTAAAGAGGCACACAAGGTGGAAATTCCCAAGAAGCGTTAATAGAAATACCGCACCGGTATGCCCAGTTCACACCCGATCCATGAGAACAAACTCCCGACGCGGTCGCGATTAAAGCAAACGCAAGCACATAGATACGCACCTGAGGTGAAGAGAAAGAGGCGGAAATGAAAACAGTCACGCCGTAAGTGGCAAAACAGTCTGGTTCTTTTATAGCGATGTGCCAACTTCCTCATTCGTGTGGACTTCCTTAGTTGTTGTTTTTTATCACCTCGGCTGGAAGGAGCAAAATTTGCCGGCACGGCTAAGGTCGTGCTGGGGTTTATAGTCACCTCTGTTTTCGCTTCATTAGTGATTGTAGTGTTACCATATTTCACTAAATCACTTTTTTACAATATTTTTGACAGAATTTATTAATATTATCGTTAAAAATCATACTGCGAGCAAGAAAAACTGAAACATTCACTGACATCGGCTGCAATCTGCCGGACTACTAGCGTATAACACCACTATGTTGATGTCCCTCCTCCGTAATTTTCGCTCTACTACCTAGAGAGTTTCGCTGAATATAGCGGTTTTTTTTTTTAAGTTGGGGGAAGTATAGGACTACGTCAAACCGAGGTGTCGCACTTAGCTGCAGACAGTTGCGGGGTTCACTTTTCTTTTCTTTTCCAATTTTAAGAACCACTTCCCCCCCCCACATGACTTTTGAATAGTGAATGTTGTCTGGTAGCAGGAAGAATCATCTCAAACTGCACTAAAAAGACAAATTTTGCGATAAAGGTTGTTATCATAAGCACCGATTTTGAGACATGAGTTTATAGGCCCTTAAGAGAATATAAGCATAAACGTCAGTATTAGGCATTTATGTGCATCATAACAACGCTATGAGAGCCCTTGCTACCCTCTGATTCATCCATATATCAAAGTGGGATCATATTGGAACGCAAAGAACTAAATAGACACTATAGCCTATATTCCGGTCTCTAGTTATCGTTGTATGCCTATTATGTAGGATAAGAAAGAAATCCTAATCACTGCAATTCATTGAGTTTCCTATAGATACACTAAAGCGGACTCTAAAGCAAGCGTCTATGGGACGTGCAACGCATGGCGCTTCAGTGCCTTTTGATAGTTTAGTGTTTTGTACAGTGAGACGTAAAGGAACAAGCTTTAAAATTTGCCACCCTCCTAAAAAATATCCTTGAAGGTGTATACTCTAGCAGTGGTATCATAAACTAAAAGAAGTCTATGACATTTTTTTTTTACTTTCAGCTGCGTTTTCTTATTCGCAACTGAAATGAAAATGAGAGGGCTCTGCGTAGTTGCAGCATGGTGGATTCTCGGAGGTCACCACGTACGCCGTCGCAAACACAAATATTGAACTTTTTGCAGTATGATTGCAGTTCGCGCTGTATTTCAGAAGAGGAGTGGGTTGTTGATGTGGAGCATCTAGTAGTCCCGCAAGTGCGAGAGGCGTTCTTGAAGTGGTCGCATCGGGTGTGTAATGCACATGGCACACCAAATCTCTGCGAAATTTGTTTACATTCTTCGAGCGCCGCCACGACATGTAGTCACTGGATACCATGGTCATTTAATAGGTTTCAGTTAATAAGTTAACACTGGTGCCTCACATAGAAAAAAGAAATCCGCTTGGCCGTTCGTTTTTTTTTTATTCCGGGGTAGCACCGTCTTACTGTGCTCCTACTGTATACCACTGGCACTTGGACTATTCGGACCTCAATACACAGCTTCCCTATGTTACCGCTAGATGCCGCATGAATTGCTGGAGTCGCGAATATCTCTAAACGTACAAATGTCGCCTGTGGTTCATTATAACTTTTGTCTCGACGTACTTACAACGACGTAATGAATTAGGGTTTCTATCTATGTTTCTTGTTCTGGGGCAAATGGTTACTATGCTCAAGACAGGCGCTACACTTACAAAAAAAATGTGCATGATCGCCTTTGTCGTTACAGCATGTCTTAAACTTTGATAGGACACAATGTAAACAAAGAAAAGAGAGCATTCTGCTCCTTGTCTCCTCTGTTTTTATAACTGAATTCCCGCTACAAATGAGTTTCCTTCAACAATATATGCTGCAAAAGGCTCTTGATTCCTGTGGTTGATGTTTCGGAAACACAGAACGGGAGCCTTGTTCGCAATAATAGTGGACAGGTCTCTGTTTCTGGCTCCCGCAATTTCCACGCTTTTTAGTTTTCTTGTGCTCGGTGTCCTCTTCGTTATATTCAGTGATTCTTCCCAACCAGACAGGTGTCCGTCGATGTCTTGATTGCATCTCCATAGCATTAGCAGAGAAGAAAGGCATGGTGTACCACTGCCGAGCATACAATCGTTGCTCCCAGTATATCAGCTGAGCTGTTTCCACCGTGATCCCGATTGATTTGTGGGGTTTAACGTCCCAAAACCACCATATGATTATGAGAGACGCCGTAGTGGAGGGCTCCGGAAATTTCGACCACCTGGGGTTCTTTAACGTGCACCCAAATCTGAGCACACGGTCCACCGTGATCCCCTTTGTACGCGAAATCACTGCAGTAATGTTGAAGTATAAACGTCAACGAAGCATGCACTACCAAAGCGCATATATTTCCCGCTTAAAAATGTCATCTTGTTGATTCCGTGTTCAGGCAATGCCACCTAGACGATTCACTCGAGTCTATGTCGGGCCTGATCTGACGTTGGTACGGGCAGGATCGAGTAGGCACTTTTTTTTTCTCATCTACGGGCCAGGCCGGCACCTCACTTTGTGTTAGCGGGCCGAGCTAGGGCGGATAAGATTAAACAAGTTCGGTCTCGGGCAGGGCCGAGGCTTAAAATTCAGACCTGTGCAGTGCTCTAATACAGAGCAGAACAGCGCTGCTAGCGGTCTTCACTCACGCAATGGAGTGGAGTGAGCTCTCTACCGTAGATCCATCTAGTGAGCGCTCCGAGTACGAGCGTGGCTACGACGACGGATCATAAACTGCTTCGCAACTAAACAATCTGTCCAAGATTCATTTTTGCGCAACGCGAAAGCCGAAACCCTTTCCACTTCACGGGAAGCCGTTCTTTGGCATCACTGACTGATAAACCACGTGACGTAAACAGCCGGCCAAGATTTCATTATGATAGCAAAGCAGTCAGTGGAAATTCACCCCTCCCTCTATTTTTACATTGGTGGGAATGCTAACCAGATTCTTTTGGTGGGAACATAAAAAGTTAGGAAAAAAAGCTAATTTATTTCTCATCGCAGGCCCATGTTATTTGGCCTTGGCTGGCACAAAATTACACCTAACTTCAGCCACTCTCTGCTGTGACATTAGATATGTACACCATCATACAGTCTCTGAATTTGTGTAGAAGTATAGAATGAACAGTCACGCAAAAGAAACGTCAGCAGAATGTGCACACAGGCAAAAGAAGCTTCGACTGAGGTGCCACTCGGCAACATTGTTATCTGCTCACTTCCCATCTACTTTACATTTTGTACAGTAGAAATGCGACAATAGTGCTTATCTTTTTGCTTCTTTTGTTCTTTTGTTACATGATCCCATGCTTCTCCTGCGCCCACGTGGGTGAACGTAGTCGTGTTTTGCATAAGCAAGACATGCATCGGCCAGCTGCCCTGTCTCCCTCCACTGCATTCTCTCCTCTTTGCTTGGTTTTTTTTTTCGCGATTCCAGCACGCTATATTTGCCTAATGCACGCAGAACATCGCGGGAGAGGATCCCGCTTTGCATTCCGTGGCCGCTTGTCGAAGCTTTTACATCCATGCTCTTGCACTTGTTTGATTCTTGTGTCTTGTGACGTATATAGTTCAAATTTGAAGCTTGTTGCGTCAGGAGCCCTTACTAGATTTTCGGTTGCAGAACCAATTTGTCAGACACGTTTCTTTTGTATATTTAATGCTTCATTGACCCATGAATCAGTACTCACGCTTTCTGGGTTTTCTTAGCGTAACTATGACATTGCCTAGCGGAAAGCGTTGTGAGCTGCAAACGAGAATGTGAATGATTTATTGATATGTGGGGATTAACGTCCCAAAACCGCAATATGATTATGAGGGACGCCGTAGTGGACGGCTCCAAAAAATTCGACCACCTGGGGTTCCTCAACGTGCACCCAAACCTGAGCACGCAGGCTTACATCATTTCCGCCTCCATCGAAAATGCAGCCGCCGCAGCCGGCATTCGATCCCGCAAGATGCGGGTCAGTAGCCGAGTACCTTAGCCACTAGACCACCGCGGCGGGGCGCAAACGAGTAAGTGATAGACCTTTCATGAAGCAGATGTTTTGATAATTGAACCCCTAGTGCTTCATTTTGTATCGAGGGTTTTCATACACAAGCGAGGATTAATGGTTGGGTTTAAACGTTTCTTAGTAACCATCAACTAATGAAGTGGGACAGGGTAACCATACGTGAAAAAATAAATCGGGAGCCATTCTTCGGTCGGGGATATGGAAGCAAGTGAAGCTTGACATGGGCGTGCAGGACACACTGCATCTCTTCCTTCCTTTCTTTCTTTCTTTCTTTCAAATGTAAAGCATTTCTAGGCGAACTTCGGCAACTTTCAGCGTATCTATCTATCTATCTATCTACCTATCTATCTATCTATCTACCTACCTATCTATCTATCTATCTATCTATCTAGCCAAATACGAGCTTTCCCTCTTCTAGCCGTTTCGATAATAGTATCGATACCGAAATTGGTATGGCAGTACATGACTGTATGAAGAGCATAAGCGACTAGTCATAACATGAAAATCATGGCATGTCGTGAATGTCCTGATTTGCATGTGATGGTTTTGGTGCTCCAGCGGTGGTTTCGTTCACATGAAGTGTTGAAAAACTGGTATGGTATGACATGATTGCATGGCGAACACAAGGACCGACCCTAACATGATAATCATGAGATGCCGTGTCATGTAACAACATGACTACATGCCACGCTCACGCTGCGCTAGCGGCCGTTTCGCTATCTTGGCATATACAAAGTTTGGTATTACGGGACGTGAATAGATGACGAAGGTATATGACTGGTGCATTCAAGATAACAATGAGATGCTTGTCATATAATATCAGGACTACATATGCCACTCTCATGAAGCACTCGCGGCCGTTCCGCTAGCTTCACATCAACGCCTCCTAGAAAAATTATGCCTGGAACGTGAGCCGTCAACGTGCCGCCCTACTCTCGGATTTTACCCTCCCCCTCCGGTACGGAGGCGAACGCCTGTGGAGGTCGCCCCCCTCAGGCGTTCGCCCCCTGCGAACACAGCATTGCTCTCACAGTAGCCTCCGAGCAGCTGTGATGTCACATTATGAAGCGGTACGATAATGTCACGTGACAGAGCGGTACGGAGGCGAGTGGTCCCACGCGGCGGATGGTCGCAACACGCGGTAGGAGGCATGGCCTCCAAGATTTTGTGCTGGCAACAAGCTCTCAATTGAAGAGAGAGCCACGTTCCAGGTATAGTTTTTCTATGAGGCATTGTTCACATATACCTTATTTGGAATTAAGTGACGCGAACGAACGGTTAAGGTAAATGAGAGGTCCAAACATGATAAACATGGCAAGGAAGTCCTGTACGGCATTATTTACGTCTGCCTCGTAACGTGGGGATTTGAAAGTGACATATGAACATTCCTCACTCGTGTTTCGCATATAATTGATTCCCACTGTTAGTGGGAGCTACAGATTTTTCTCTTTCTTTCTTTCTTTCTTTTTTTCTTTTTTTTCTTTCTTTCTCGGAACAGGTCGTCCCTGGAACATTTTAGAAAAAATTTATTGCCACAAACGTCATTAACACTCAACAGAACATTTCCGTCTTAGACATACTCTAACGATGATGACAAGACAGACGTCATTTACATGAACATGGATATGAGATGACGTTGAAAAAACATGTACATTTGATGGTTCACACAAACACAACCACAAAATACTTCAAAGTAAACAAGAGACAAATAAAACATAAATATGTACATTTTGCATATTTACATGTTGGCATGCCATTTCTGCCGGCACATCGACAGATCAGCCTACCAATACCAGGCCGGCCGAAAGACAAGTTTCACTCGTCCGTCATAGACCGACACAAAAGGGCAAGACCAGTGCCGAAGGAATTCCTCTTCACCGAGGAAGAAGAGCTCCTCCGACAAAACAGACTGCAGCTCCGAGTACAATCGTTCTAGGATCGGGTAGAGCGCGCGGCGGCGGCGGCCCGCAGCAACCGCCTCGCAGCGGTTGCGCCAGAGGCAGAAAGCGCCGGCAACAATGAGAAGACAAGCGAAGCGGCCTCGCGAACAACGCCCAGAAGAAACGAAGCGATTTACTCTGAGGCAGTGAAATCCAGCATGTACGGCTCTCCAAAAAACGCGAGCAATGATACAATGCCTCAGAAAATGCTGATTTGTTTCCCGAAGGGAGCAGTTCGGACATGTTGCTGACTGGACTATTCTCCACCTTTCGAGGCGGTCGAGAGTGGGAAGTACACCCCATCCCAGGCGCCACATGAAGTCCCGAAGGTGTCCAGGCAGAAAATAAGCCGTTAAGGAGCTCCAAGACACCCGTCTAGAGCGAGCACGGCGGGCTGGCGGGACCAACGGAAGCAACAAAGCAGCAGTTGTCTCAACTATGTGGTTGTTCAAAACATCTATGCCAGGACAGCTCGACTTGACATGGCGAAAAAATGCAACAGTTGTTGCATAAAACGCAGGAAGTGTTATTGACTGTGGCCCCCTGTTAAGTTGCACATTAGGCATGAAATGGCGAAGTTGAGTACCCAGAAAGTAATATGCAAGCGTTCGTGCGGGAGATTCCTCCCCTTGCACTAGGCGCAAAAGGAAACGCAGTGCCAGCAGCCGACAGCGTATGGACACTGAAGGGAAAGCAAAGCCTCCTTGAGCACGCTGCTGTCCCAGTGCCGCGCGAGAGACCAACTCAGTGCCGCCTGACCAAATAAAGCAACACAAAGCAGACTGCAGTGATCGCACGATACGTAAAGATGGTTGCACGACGTGAGAAAGGTACCAAATGCGACCGCAAAATACAGTCTGCGCCAGGTACCTCCACTCAAGAAGCGCGAAGTCGAAATCCCATGCATCCTGAATTTTCAGTCTTACTTCTTCGAGAGCGTTTAACCAAACGGATTCACAAATGCCGTAGTGGTTGTATAAGATACCTAAAATGAGAAGGGACGCGGCCAGCTGAATAGGAAAACCGGTGCTAAGCCTGGAGCTTGGAGAACCAAGGAAGAAATACCGGGATTTGGAGATGTTCAACGCTGCACCTGACATGTCGCCATACTGGGAAAATAAACGCTGGCTGCGTGAAAGGCTATCTTCATCTGAAAGGTACAAGGTTATATCATAAGCGAAAGCTGTGACTTTCACGACACCGCTACCAGGAAGCGCAAGACCCCGGACACGTGAATCCGCGTCAAGAGCACGCAAGTATGGCTCAAGGCTGAGGACAAATAGCACAGGAGACAATGGACATCCCTGACGAATCCCACGTGTTATGAAAAAGGCAGCACTTTCCCAGCCATTCAGAACTAGTGTGCTTTTCAGGCCAGTGTATGTGTTTTTAATCATTTCCACAAACGAATGAAAAAAGCCGAACGCTGTGAGCACATTAAGGATATACGCGTGCTCTAGTCGGTCAAACGCTTTTTCCTGGTCCAAAGACAAGAATACCACGCGCAGATCGCGACAGAATTTAGGCTCTGATATCCCGTGTGGTAAATAACAAGCTGTGTATTCCTCGCCCAAGCACTGATGAAGCCTGGTGATGACCTGCCAGGGTGTTCAACAGACCCCTCACACGTTGAACGGCTACCACCGCAAATATCTTATAGTCAACGTTGAGGAGCGTGATAGGTCTCCAATCTTCAGGATTAACAGAGGAAGCATCACTTTGGAACGACCACAGTGCGTCCCTCTCGAAACTTGATGGAAAGACACCGTCCTCGTAGCATCACCGGATAACCGCGGTAAAGGTAGCACAAATTTCATCCCAAAATGTCAAGTAAAACTCGACAGGAAAACCGTCTGGCCCAGGGGCCGTTCCACGTTTAGTAGATTTCAGTGCCGCTTTTACCTCTTGAGCCGACAGAGGGAAGTGCAGACAATCCGCAGCTTCTTAAGGAATACGGGGCAAACTTCAAAGCATTGGCGGTGTTTCATCATAGTCCGCAAGGCCGAACACGACATTGCTTCAAAATGCGCCAAGAAAACAGATCGTTCACGCGTAGGAAGCCGCTGTGCAGGTAGTATTTGTGCTGTAATAGAGACAAATAGATGGCTGTGATTGCCCAAAAAACGAATATCTCGCGTAGTGCAGCACCTCGGAATGTGCACATGGGTTGTGTCTACAGCGCCATGCTGCTGCCGCCAGAGACGAAGCAGCAGTCAAGCGCGGAAAGCGTTCACGCTGTTCACGCTACCACGCTCGCATCAGAGGAGAACGCGTCTCGGCGCGCAAAGCAATGCGTAACTTCATCGCAGTATCAGCAAGCTCTTCAGAAACGCGTCGACGAAGCGAACGCCCCTCTACTGCGCAGCGCAGGCGCCACTGTGTTTTAGGCGCATCCCAATCTTCA
Organism: Rhipicephalus annulatus; assembly: GCA_013436015.1. Lineage (NCBI taxonomy): Eukaryota > Metazoa > Arthropoda > Arachnida > Ixodida > Ixodidae > Rhipicephalus > Rhipicephalus annulatus. Next base: position 3,217,515 of record WOVY01009271.1, read on the forward strand.
GGACCAGACGCCGTGAGTGACACACGTATTGCGCGTGACAAATCTGATCTTGAGCGCGCGTCCTGCCGGACGCGAACATCAAGACGCCATGGCTTTTCCGAAAAAGAAAATGGAACTTCGAGCTTCAAGACAATAGGCCGATGATCAGATACGGACACAGGAGAAGGTGGGAAGGACGGAACGCATAAATCGGAGACAAACGCCTCTAACGCTCGTGGGATATAAGCCCGGTCGAGCCAGCTGGAGGATCGTCCGCGTCGCCATGTCCAAACAGAGGTATTTCCGTGCACTACATTGTGCGCGTCCAGTAATGAAAAGTGGTGGACAAGGCGTCGCAGCTCGCACGAATTCCAAGCAGACCGGCTCCAGCCAGGCCCTTGTACATCAGTTCGTGTATTTAGAACGCAGTTGAAGTCGCCAATCAGAATGGCATCACGACCGTCAAGGAAAAACACATCCAGGTCTCTAAAAAAGTCATTAGACTGTCCAGCTTGCACTGGCCCATACACACACAGTATCCTTAATCTGAAAGAAAAGTAGCGACAGTCTAAAACCAAAACCCTGCCCATGCCATCGTAAAAAGCATGATGATCCCGCAATAGAGCTCAATTAAAAATAATAATACCTACTCCCGTAAAACGAGATGCAGCGAAAGAGAAATAGCAATCTAGGTTGAACTTTCGTTTAAAAGCAAGCACGTCGGATAGCGGGAAGAAATTTGTTTCGTGGAGGCACAAAACATCACAATTTGCAGCGTGGGCGACACTAATCACTTCAGCCTGCTTTGCCGGACTTCAAAAACCCTGAACGTTCAATGACATAATATGCAGTGTAGAAGCCATAATAAAAAATGGCAGTATATCCACGGAGTGAATGATGGAGAGCGGGGCGAAGCATTCGTCCGTCCATGCGTCCGTCTGTGTGACCGTCCATGCGTCTGTTTGTGCGCCCTTCCCTGCGTTCTTTCATGCATCCGCCCCTGCGTCCGTTCATGCGTCCATCCATGCATCTGTGGGTGGTGGTGGTGAAAACATTTAATAACCATTAAATGGTTACAGAGAGGTGATTGGGTTGGGGCCTTATTGGCCTCCTACCCTCACAGCACTAGGTGGAACCCCTATTCCGGGGCTCCATTGGCAAGCAACGCCGCCCGCACCCGTTGAACCAGAGCCTCTTGGGCCTACAGGTCTTGACAGCCGAGCAGGGCCGCCTCCCAGTCCTCTCTCGTGGGATTGGGGTTGGGGGGGATAGATGGATTAGACTGGCACGCCCAGACGATGTGAAAGGTGTCAGCCACCTCACCACAGAACTGGCACGTGCCATCAAAGGATGAATTGAAATGTTTTAGCACCGCCGGGCACAGTACAGTATTGGTAAACAGTTTTAAAAGGAGGCGCTCGTCAGCGCGATGCAGTCCCTTACAAGGGTCTGGATAGCGCCGGTGCTCCTCCTTGTAGTAATTGGTAATATCTTTGAATGAAAGGGCCGAATTGTCTGATTGCGAGTAGGCTTCCAAAGACAGGGAGATAGCCCGGGAAGAGAGTGCGCGGGCGGCCTGATCGGCCTGTTCGTTACCCCTGAGTCCTTGGTGACCGGGTGCCCAAACCAGATTTCGCGGAGTTGGATTAACGTATCGGCAGCTAGGTTCCAGTATGCGCTGAGCAAGCGGTGAAGCCCACCCTAGCTGATAGTTCCGACAGGCCCCTCGTGAGTCGGTGATGATATGTTTAGAAGAGGGATAGGTGAGAGCCAGAGCGATGGCAATCTCCTCCGCGTGTGTTGCGCTGTAGGCTTTGAAAGTGAGCCCGTTTACGGTGTTTGCGTTGTGTATGACTGCGGCAGTATACCACCCCCCATGGTGCGGGCCGGCAACGTCCACGTAGCACACGTGTTCCTCTTGACCAAAGTGTCACTGCAACGCTTCCGCGCGCGCCTGGCGGCGACCACTGTGGTTTTCTTTGGACATGTTGCGGGGAAGGGGTCGGACCCGGAGGGCGCGTCTCCAAGGTTCTGGCACTCTCACCCTTTCCTCAATATAGTAATCGTGTTTGATGTGTATTCGGTCCAAGAGGCGGCGACCGGAATGGGTCTGTGCAAGGCGCGTGTATTGGTTAACGAGGTGGGCTTCTCGAAGTTCCCGGTAGGTATTCACCACGCCTAGGGCCAGAAGTCTCTGGTTGGACGTGGTGATAGGGAGGTCGAGAGCCCGCTTGATAACTTTACGGTGGATGACCTCGAGTTGATCATCCTCGTGTTTGCGTAGGTGCAAGTAGGGAGTCGAGTAGAGTATTCTACTCGTTACGAAAGCATGGGCAAGCCGCATTGCATCCCTGCTTCGTAATCCGCCCCGCTTGTTGGAGACCCGGCGGACCATACGGCCCACCTGGTCTCCCACCGTGCGAAGTTTGGCTATTGTGGTGTCGGCCTTGCGTTGGTGGTGTATGAAGAGGCCAAGGACGCGGATCTCCTTGGCCTCACGGATCGGTCCCGAGGGAAGACTGATATGGAGCTGAGTTGTGTCCTGAGGGGAGGGACGTACGTGCACAAATTCTGACTTAGCCGAGGCACACTGGAGTCCGCAGTAGGTTGCGTAGTCGTCGACTACAGTCGCTGCTGCTTGCAGGCATGACTCCATGTGACCCAGGTTACCTTGCGTGGCCCAGATCGTGATATCATCCGCGTAAAGAGCGTGATGTATCCCTGGTAAAGAAGCCAATTTGGGGGGAAGATGAAGCATGGCTATATTAAATAGGAGGGGAGAGAGGACCGCGCCTTGAGGAGTTCCCCTCGAGCCGATGACGTAAGGCCCATGTTCCTCATCTTGTATGCGTATGTAGGCTTGACGGTCTGTAAGAAACTGTCTAACATAATTGAATGTTTTATAACCACAGTTGGTCTGATTGAGGTGGTCAAGTATTACCTCATGCTTCACGTTGTCGAATGCCCCTTTAAGATCCAAGGCCAGGACTACCTTGTCAATGTGGGGGCATTCAACAGGATCTAATATGTCATGGTGGAGCTGTAGAAGTATATCCTGGGCTGACTTCTGAGGGCGGAATCCAAACATGGTGTCCGCAAAATTGTGCTGTGTTTCTAAAAACTCGGAGAGTGTCGCGCACCATCGTTTCCATCAGCTTGCCGACACAAGACGTGAGGGAGATGGGGCGAAGGTTCTCCACGTCAATAGGTTTACCTGCCTTCGGGATGAAGGTCACGAGAGCTGATTTCCATTCAAGAGGGAGAGGAGTTTCTCCGTCCCAAATGCTATTGATGTATTTGAGGAGCGTGGCGTAGGCTGCGTCGGGAAGATTGGCCAACAGTTTGACCGTAACCTGGTCACGCCCTGGTGCAGTGCCACGCTTCATCTTGCGTAAGGCCGCCTGGAGGTCGTGGAGCTGGAACGGGGTGTCCAACTGCGTGTTCTTTTTGCCTGCGTAGGAGTATGCGGCCGTCCGGGGGTCCTTGGTGGTGCACAGGTATCGGTCCCTGAGCGTGTTTGCCAGCTGTGTTGTCGTTCCTGTAAAGTTGTGCATGACCTTATGTAAATGACGTTGAGTTTCCGTGCGTGTTTGTGTTGGATCGATGAGAGCGCGAAACAGGCGCCACGTGTTGCGACCAGACATCTGGCGTGCAGCCGTGTTGCACCTGTCCACCCAGTTAGTGTCGGCTAGCTGAGCAGCATATTCCGCAGCTTGCTCCGTGAGTTCTAGGATGCGTTTCTTGAGGCGTCCGTTATGTTTCTGTTTTTTCCATCGTTTGGTGAGGCTGCGGCGGGCCTGCCAAAGATGGAGGAGGTGGTTGTCCACGTCCGTTTGAGTTTCCGTGAGCTGTATCAGCTGTTCGTGTTGTTTCAGTGTAGACGTCAGTGATTTAGACCAGGTGTCGTATCCCGACTGGAGAGGGTCTACAATAGGTAGAGTGGTGCGGAAAGTTGTCCAGTCTGGGATACGAGCTTGTGTAAGTGGGCGTTTTAAGGGACGCATGTACACGGTTGTGTTTAATACACAATGATCACTACCGAGAGTGTCCTGTGTGTTCAGCCAGTCGGCATGGCGTATGTTGCGTGTAATTGTGAGGTCCGGGCAAGTATCTCGTTGAACAGAGTTGCCTACACGTGTTGGGCTGGCGGGATCAGTGTGGAGGGTGAGTCCAAGTGTAGAAAGAAGTTCCGCAAGCTTCCTTCCACGCGTGTCCTCTCGTGGGTAACCCCATAACCTGCTTGGGGCATTGAAGTCGCCGACGATCAGGAGGGGGTCCCGTCCTGCCACCTGCATAGCTTGTGTGAAAGTTGCGCTGAACGTGACGTTCTTAAGCTTTGGGGGACAGTAAATGTTTAAAATATGAACAGGTGGGTCAGATCGCCTTATAGGCAGCACCGACACCATCGTGTATGGGAAAGGCGGTGTTGTGGGGAGTGTGACTTCCTGGGCGGTATATTGCTTGTGAACAAGTATACATGTCTCCGGGTTGTGTTGAAATGTAGTGTAATTTGTGAGTTTGACGTCCGTGCCGGGTTCCTGAAGGGCAACCACGGCAACGACGAACTCAAAGGTCTCAAGATAGAGGCGGAAATGAGCCCGCTTCTTGTGGTTCTTGAGACCTCTGCAGTTCCACTGTGTTAGTAACAACGGCTGAGTTGCTCTGGCTCGCGACCTAGGGTTGGAGGCCATGTTCGGAGATAGAGGGTGGGGTTGTGTTGTTAAGATTACTCAGTTCACTAGCACCCTGTGCTGACGTACTGGAGTCTTCAGAAAAGTCCGACTCATCTGGAGTCACTCTGTTAAATTTTGAGGGGCGATTAACGTCCGTAATTGGCCCTACGCGCTTGAGGACGCGTGGATTGTCTTGTATCCACTTTTGGATAATGTGAGTTACTGTTTGTGTCACCTGTGCGATGACAGTCTCCATATGACGCGCGATGGTGTCGTGGATAATTTTGGGGAGGTCGGCCAATTGTGTTTCTATTGAATTCACCTGGGTCTCCAGGGCCGCGACGCGACTCTCTACAGTAGTAGGAATCTCCCTGTCTGTTATATTTTCCTCTTCGTCGTTCAACGAGGGCTTAGTAGTGAGATTGGTTCTGAGCGAGTCAAGTTCGCTGGCTAGTTTTTCATTCTGAGATCGCAAAAGGGCGAGCTCATGCCTGAGTTTTTGTGTCTCGGTAGTGCTTGTGGCAGAGGAAGGTGGAGAGGAGAGAGAGGAGGGAGAGGAGGCGACCTCCACCCAACTGCCTACCTTGGGTTGGTTGCGTGCAGCGCTGCCAGATGGAGCGCCGAAAGCTGGAGATTCCGCCGCGCCAGGTGGTAGCGTTGCCGTTGCTGCTTTGCCAGGAATTGGCGCTTTGCCAGTTGACCGGCGCTTTGGTTTTGTTGGGGTCCCCGATGTCCTGGACCCTGGTTGCTGAAGCCTGATGAATTTTTCAGTGCATTCGCGGGAGCTGGTGAGGTGCGGACCCCCGCAAACTATGCACGTTGGGTTGCATTCATGGGGGGCCATCCCCTCAGGACCAGCGCCCACGTTTTGGCCACAAAGGCTGCATCTTTCGGTGACCGGGTTGGGACAGATATCCGCCCGGTGCCCCAGTGCACCACAGCGGTAGCACGCTGGCACTGTCTTCTTGTACTCCCTGACGGGAGTCAGTTCTGCGTTATAGTGGACGAAACGCGGAACGTTCCTTCCCGCGAAAGTCAACACAGCTACGTTCGAGTTCCCCAGCTTGCGCGCATATACTAGTTCACCGCCTCGCCACTGCACACTATGTTTCAGAGACGCACTGGTTTCGAGGTTGTGCACAGAAATCACGCCGCGACACACATCACCGGTGAGCTTGAGGTGACCGCGAAGCGGCAGCGGTCCTTTGCTGGTGTTGATTTGAAAGTCCGACAGCAGTTTCTGAACCACCTCGTTATTCTGCGTGCCACAGATGATGATGTTTTGCTCCCAATTGGGAGAAATGGTGATTTCATTCATGTGCTGCCTTCCGATGAGTTGGGAAATGGCAGCGCCGAGCTCACCTTGTTGAAACGCTGCCTTGAGGGCTACTGTGATGCGTGGCTTGAGCACGATCACGTAGTCGCCAGGATTCATCCTGACCGTTGGTTTCGGCGTCCACTTGGAGACTGGTGAAGTCTTTTGTGGAGCTTTAGGAGACGGAGCGCGAGCGTCTCCAGTGGCTGAATTGTTGAGAGGAGTTTTCAGTGCAGACGCTCCTTCCGCGTTTCTTCGGCGGCGACGCCGACCCTCGACGAGTTGAAAAATGTCGGCTTGCTCCGCCGAAATGGTGGATGGGCCGTCGTCTGATGGATTTGTCGGGATATACGACCACGACAGAGTCGTAGGGTCGTAGCCACGTTGTTCAGGCAACGCCATGTTGAGGAGTTGACCGAGCGGCGTCTCCGCATCCAGCAGCGGCGGAGCCGCCGCCGTGAGGCTTAGCTCGTTCGCTACGTTGTGATGCAAAGTTGCTCGAAGTGGCCGAAAATTGGGCGTACCTGGGTAAGATCGGTGTCTCCAGAATCTTGCTGACTTTGCAGATGCAGTCGCACAAGTTTTAGAGCAGCCACATTGAAAAGAGCACGGTTCCAGCCGAAAATCGACGGAGCCGATGAGCGTCGCGTCCGATCACTTCGCGAAGCCTCTCGCCGATCCATGCATCTGTTTGTGTGTCCGTTCGTTCATCTATTCAACACTCCAAGTCCTACCATCTCGCATCTTTTTATCATATATTCCCCATATAGAAGCACCGCCATCCAGCGGACATTCCAAGGACTAAACGAGAAGTGGCACACGCACACTTTCTTACGGCCTGCGCTTTGAGTCCACTTCCCACCTTTAACCACCTCGAGTTGATGGTATATTCTAGTTCACTGTATTCATGGCACTGCGACCAAACGCTCGCTAAACCTTTCGAAAACCAAGGAGGTTACGCCCAGCGAGTATAACGTAGCAACCTTTCCCTGTCAGATAGGGCTCAATTTACATGCCGATAGCTGCTAATGAGAAATGAGAGACAGGAGAATTCGGCTTTTACTTTCTTACGGCTTGCGCTTCGTATCTACTTCTCATTTTTAACCACCGCGAATTCATTCATGGTATATACTAGTTCATTGTATTCATGGCCCTGCGGCTCAACGCTCGCTAAACCTTTCTAAAACTAAGGAGGTTACACCTAGCGAGTATAATGTAGCAACCCTTTCTTGTGCGATAGTGCTCAATGTACATGCCGATGGCTGCTAATGGGGATCGCAGCGTGCGCGTTGACTAAAAGCCGAATGCTCCTGTCTCTCATTCCCCATTAGCAGCCATTGGCATGTACATTGAGCACTGTTTTCTTTTTGTTAAACAACGCACCGAAGAAATCTCTCACCGGCACCACCTTGGAGGTCAAATGTTATGCCTATTTCGGGTATGTGCCACTAGTGGTTACGTACTACGAGGGACGCACAAGCCACGCGATAAGAAGCTTTGCCCCTAAAACGCATGACATGTATGTCATGACTTTCATGATTTACATGTCATGGTCTTGCTGCTGATGCGGTGCTATCATTCACACGGCATATCGCAGAAATGGTGTGGTATGACATGACTGCATGGGGAACACAAGTGACAGGCCCTAACATTAAAATCATGACCTGCATGTCGTGTAAGTCGTGTCTACTTGTCATGCGCTCATGGCATGGTCATGGTCGTTTCACTCGCTTCACATATACCAAATTGGGCATTACACGACGCGAATGAATGACCAAGGTATATGACTGGTGCAAACATGATAATCACGGCATGCGTGTCATGTGGGAACTTAGCTACATGTCATGCTCATGATGCGCTACATGTCATGCTCATGATGCGCTCACGGCTGTTTCGCTAGCTTCAAATATACCAACTTTAGAATTACGTGGCGCGAATGGACAACGAAGGAAATGACACTTCCAGACATGATAATCACGATATGCGTGTCATGTAAAAAATGAACATATTTTACGCCTATAGCGCTGTCGTGGCCGTTTCGCTGGCTTCACATATACCTGAATTGGCATTACAAGATGTGAAAGGAAGACAAACAAAAATTCTAGGCGCAAACATAATGATCATGACATACACATGATGTTAGCATTATTTACATGCGTACCACTTCTGGGGCTCGTATTACAAACGTTAGTGGTGTGGTCGTTAAGTGACTGTAAACTACATACATTCATCTTATCTAGATACCTGAGTGCTCATAATATTTATACTTGTGTTTACTGTGTACCACATCCATGCGTCTCGTAACATCCTGCTGCTTTTAAAGTGGCATATCAACCTTCCTCATATGTGCTTCTCATGTCATCGACTCCCGCTGTGCGTGGGATCGGCCAATTTTTTATATCCCCAGTTGTTTACAGTTCTGTAACGATGCCAACAGCAACATAGGCATTAGCAACACCAGAAGCGGTAAGCTGCCATAAAGCGCTGCAGTTCGTGAGGTTCGTAGCCCTGCACACTGCTACATAAGCTAAAACGGAAGACACCTACCAACAATTGATGTTAACGCGACCTGATGGCTGTATCTTAGGGATACTTATATAATATTCATGAAATTGAAAAGCCAGCATGCACTGCAACCGTAACTGGCGTTTCACGAACATTGGAGTTTTAGACAGGTAGTTCCGAGACATGGCGTAGCGCTGTAGTAGAATGCTTGATTGACACAGAGAATGCCACAGTTCGATTCCTGCTGAGGCAATGATATTTATTATTTGCATACGTCCGGTTAACCCTGCCAATGGCAGCTTCTTCCTAGCGATGATGTGTTAAAATTACTCATGAGTGTTCTCGCTATTCCTGGGTAGACAAACTGTCAAACACCTGTCGCACATACGTGTATGCTAGTGGCACATACCCGCCCCGGGTATGTCCCAAAAATTTTTTAAGTGATGGTATGCGTGACGGAATTCTACCATTATTCATTTCATGACCGGTGGGTCCTATTTGTCAAATCATCCCATACTCATTTTGGCTTACCTCAAATTAATGGGGGGATCATGACAGCATCCCCTTGCATGAGAGCACCTTGAATAACTGTACTATTCGAGGAGCTAGAAGGCATTAAATGGGATGTATTAGAGCTCAGTGGGGTTAGGAGAACAAATGAGGCCTATATAGTGCTATAGAGCGGGCACGTCCTTTTGCTATCGGGGCTTGGCTGACAGAAGAAAACTAGGAGTGGGCTTCCTTATCCACAGAAATATAGCTCGCAACATAGAGGAATACTATAAAATTAATGAAAGGGTGGTAGGTATCGTAATTAAACTCAATAAAAGACACAGGATAAAGGTGTTACAGGCTTATGTGCCTACGTCTAGCCATGATGATGCATCAGTTTAAAGCTTCTATGAAGACGTGGAATCGGCAAGGAGTAAAGTAAAAAAACACAGTATACTGCACTGACGGGAGACTTCAATGCAAAAGTAGGGAAGAAACAGGCTGGAGACCAGGTAGTAGGAGGTTGTGGTATCGATAGTAGAAATTCCATAGGGGAGCTACTAGTGGAATTCGCAGAACGCAATAATTTACGGATTCAGGATACCTTCAACCGAAAGCGAGGAAACCGTAAGTGAACATGGAAGAGCCCTAATGGCAAAAATAAGAACGAAATAGACTTTATACTGAGTGCATACCCTGGCATTGTGCAGGATGTGAAAGTGCTTGGCAAGGTACGATGCAGTGACCATAGAATAGTACGGTCCCGAATTTGCCTAGACATGAAGAAGGAACGACAGAAACTGATACGCAAGAAGCCAATTAATAGGCTAGCACTGAGAAGGAAAGTACAGAAAGACAGAGTCTCACTTGAGAACAGGTACTCAGCTCTTATCGAGAAAAACAGCCTTAGCGTTGACGCAATGAATAATAATCTGACGAGTATAATTACGGAGTGTGCAGTGGAAGTTGTAGGTACTGTAGTTAGATAGGACACTGGTAAGCTGTCCTAGAAAACGAATAATCTCATTAAGAAGTGTCAAAGCATGAAAGTCTCAAGTACAACAGACAAAATCGAGTTGGTAAAGCTTTCGAAGTTGGTTAATAAGTGTAAGCTATCCGATGTAAGAAGTATAACATAGAGAGAATTGAACACGCTCTGAAGAATGGAGGAAGAGTCAAAGCAGTGAAGAGAAAACTTGGAATAGGCAAAGCCAGATGTGTGCACTAAAGGACAAGGAAGGCAAAGTAACTACCAATATGGATAGAATAGTAAAATTAGAGGAGTTTTACAGGGATCTGTACAGTAGCCAGCACCACCACTACCTCAGTATAAGAAATAGCCGTAACCAAGATGACACCCCACCAGTAATGATAGAAGAAGTCAGGAAAGCTTTGGAGAGCATGCAAAGAGGCAAAGCTGCTGGTGAGGATCAGGTAACGTCAGATCTGCTGAAAGATGAAGGACAGATTGTGTTAGAAAACTAGCCACCCTGTTTACGAGGTGTCTTCTGACGAGAAGAGTACCAGAGTCTTGGAAGGATGCTAACATCAGCTTAATACATAAGAAAGGAGATGACAATGACTTGAAGAATTACAGGCCGATAAGCTTGCTCTCTGTAGTATAGAAGCTATTTACAAAGGTAATTGCTAACAGGGTAAATAAAACATTACAATTCAATCAACCAAAGGAACAAGCAGGATTTCGAACAGGCTACTCAACATTCGACCACATTCATACTATCAATCAGGTAATAGAGCAATGCTCAAAATATAGCCAACCACTATACATAGCCTTCAAAGAGAAGGTATTTGATTCAGTAGAAATATCAGCAGTCATGCAGACACTGCGGAATCGGGGCGTCGACAAAGCATATATAAACATCGAAGAAATCTACAGGGGATCTACTGCTACCGTAGTACTTCATAAAATAAGCAACAGAATACCAATCAAGAAGGGTGTAAAGCAGGGGGATACAATCTCCGCAATGCTATTTACCACCTGCTCACAGAAGGTTTTCAGAGGCCTAGAATGGGAACAGTTAGGCATAAGAGTTAATGGAGAGCACCTTAGTAATTTGCGCTTTGCCGATGATATTGCATTGCTGAGTAACTCAGGGGACGAATTGCATCTCATGATTACGGAGTTAGACAAAGGGAGCAGAAAAGTAGGTCTTAAAATTAATCTGCAGAAAACGAAAGTAATGTACAACAACCTCGGAAGAGAACAGCGCTTTAAAATAGGTAATAGTGCACTTGAAGTTGTAAAAGGATATGTCTACTTTGGACAGGTAATGACCATGGAGCCGAACTACGAGATTGAAGTAACTAGAAGAATAAGAATGGGGTGAAGCACATTTGGCAAGCACTCTCAAATAATGACAGGTAGATTGCCCCTATCCCTCAAGAGGAAGGTATATAACAGCTGCATCTTTCCGGTAATTAGCTACGAAGCAGAAACCTGTAGACTTACAAAGGGGATTCAGCTTAAATTGAGGACGATGCAGCGAGCAATGGAAAGGAAAATGGTAGGTGTAACCTTAAGAGACGAGAAAAGAGCAGAGTGGATTAGGGAACAAACGGGGGTTAAGGATATCATAGTTGAAATTAAGAAGAGGTAATAGACATGGGCCGGGCATGTAGCAAGTAGACAGGATAAGCGCTCGTCATTTGATTGTTTGATATGTGGGGTTTAACGTCCCGTAACCACCATAAGATTATGAGAGACGCCGTAGTGGAGGGCTCCGGAAATTTCGACCACCTGGGTTTCTTTACCAAGCACCCAAATCTGAGCACATGGGTCTGTAACGTTTCCGCCTCCATCGGAAACGCAGCCGCCGCTGCCGGGATTTGATCCCGCGACCTGCGGGTCAGTAGCCGAGTACCTTAGCCACTAGACCACCGCGGTGAAGCTGCGTATATGAAGTATGTGAACTGTGAATTCTGCAACATTACTTTGACATCTAGTCACAGACCCGTTCTGCCTTGTCTTCTATGTCCCTGTGTTTTATTTTAAAAGTAAATCTTCAGGAAGGGATGCACCTGTAGAAAGGGTAGTCAAGCGACAACAAAACCACTATCTTCTTCGAACTCGCAGTGGTTTATTGGCTCATTAAGCTCCTAAGCCAACCAAATTATTGGAAGGAATTACACACGCCAGTCATGTTTTTGAACACAACCTCAGGGCTTTTATTCTTCAGTGTCTTTCGCTTGAGGCTTCACTCTAAACAAAAACAAGTCAGCTTGGCTTATAAATATTTCGGAATAGCCTAACTCATCTTCAGAGTACACAGCCCTGTAAGCCGAACCCCTTCTTTTTCTGAACAGAGAAATAGCGCAAATAGATACGGATGCTAATGACCCTGGATTGGTGTTAGATCACGGGAAATGGCGCACATCGCTTTGGTATGACGCCGACGTCATTGATGGCGTCAGTTTCTAATATTTCAGTTTGTACAGGTGTGCAAATAAATCGTGTGTCTGCACTTTTATTTACCCTCGTTCTGTTAGTGCCAGTAAATGCACTGCCGGGATTAGTGCACCAAAAAATACAAGTTTATATAACACGTTTGAATTTTAAATATCGTTGCGTTGGGCGGGCCACCCTTTTGCCGCGGCCACCGGAACAGATGAAAGGCAGCCGCCTCATTTCGTTGAGACAAGGAGCAGCGCCAAGACGTCATGCTGTTTACGTGTGCGGGGCGCTGCGTGGCTGAAATTATTCTATGGAGCACCACTGTCCTTCGGGTCCGCATAGAGATGCGACACGTGGCGTCTTCGTGTCCCGGTAAAAGCCACATGCCGAGCTTCCGCCGATTATGGACGTCGGGTCATCACGCTGTGCGTCTCTGACTGATGAGCCGCCGACGCTCAAACCAGCCCCAGATGTCCATGCATGGCCCCTTGGAGGCGCCTAGACCACGACTGCCGTCTTGGAGGCCACATCACCCTTGGAGGCCACATCACCGGGACCATACACGTGTTTTGATGGTGTGTGTGTTTGTTGGGGGCGGTGCCGGCAATATGGCACTCGTGTGTGCTGCGGGACATGTTATTGGACAGTGCCGTATGGACCTATTTTCCAATCTAGGAATCTGGGGAGATATGAATGCACTTAATCAACCCTCGCGGGCTGCTTAGTGGTTCACGGAGCTTGCTCAAAAGACAACCTTTTTCAATGTAGAGCATTCAATGTAGAGCTTCGGGCCAGAGAGCCCGTGCCATGTAAATAATGTAAATAAACCCTCTCTACGAAGTTTAGCCTCCTCCTGCCTCGACATCTTGATCCCGGATCTCCAGTGCCGCAAACCCTGGTCGCAACAGTAGGTGTAAAAGTAAATATTCTTTTTCGAGACATTGTGCTACCCATGAAAGCAACATGAGCTCTGAGTGAAAGAATGTTTCACAACTTACTCTGAGCCACAAAAAAGAAGAGCACAAGTGCTTGTGCTGTCTTAATCTTACTAAGCCCTAAATAAGGTCGAGATACTCTACCCTCTTCACGTTGTGTTCAACTTCGGCTACATATGGTTGAAACGAGTGAAATGCGCTACGCCAAAAATAAAGAAATAAGTAAATGAAGGTAAACGATATCACTTTATAGAGGAAAAAAGGAGGTTGTCTCTGGGAAGGAAGACGCATACTCGGGAAAGCAATATCCAAGTTCCTACGCTTCCCCCCTCCCTTTTTCCCCCGCCTCCTCCCAAAAAACATGAACAATAAAGGAAAGGCAGCCAGCGATCGATGCTGATGTAGGGAATAAGAAGCAAGAATAGCAAGGAAAAAGTTTGAAGGATAAAAGAACACTTGCCAGGAAAAGAAGTACATTTTCCCTCGAGGTTTGTGGGGTCACACACACCACGTTGGGAACAACAGCACCCCTTCAGGTATAGGTGGTCAACAATGTACACCTTATCTACCCCGAGTAGGAAGCTCCCGGGGCACTGTTCCCCACAGATGAGCAAAAGAAATAATAAAAATGAAGGAGAGGTTTTGTTTTCATCATACAGGTATAAATAATCAAGAGAAGTGGGGTCCCCCATAGGAGTACCTAGCAAATGAGGTGGATTCGTCATCATGGCCATGCCAACCATTTCGTTCTTTTTTTTTGCTTGAATGTATCGTTTATCGCTTAAGCGTAGCCTAAATGTATTTCCATGGTTCCCTGCATCATTCCTAATTTACCTTGAACTCTCTTCGCAATTCTTCAGGTTTCTGCTACGTAGGTCTGTAGCGGTGAGATGCACGTAGTATGTACCTTTCTGCTTAGCGATAGTGGTTAACTCAGAGGTTCAACTGTAGAGGCAAGGTAGGAGCAGAGCGGGTTAAGGAAAAGTGAATGATAAAGACATTCAAATGAAATCAAGAACAAATTAGTATGGGCACAATGCGTTGCTTAAAGGCAAGATAAACACTCTTAACTAATAGTAACAGAATAGAATTCAAGAAAAGGAAGGCGCGTGGTTGGGAGGAAGGAAGTTTGGTAGGTATATGAGATTGAAAAGTTAGCAGTAATAACATGGTTGCAGCTAGCATAGGGACATTTAGATTGGCAAAACCTGGAAGAGGCCACTGCTTCGAAGTAGGAGCAGTCAGGCTTATGATGATGAAATTAACAATGATGATGCATCGATAAACATGATGTCTTGTGTATTTAAGAAAGCGAAAAAATAGATTGCTACGAAGCAACTATTTACTATAAACCACGAGGATTTGTTGAGCGCGGAAAATGCTAATCGGGTCTTGCAATACCTTTGATTGACGTAGCCAGGATTTATATTCTCAAGCAGCATTGACTAAGGAACGGGTTATTTCATTACGTGTCACAAAAGAGGGACAATGAAAGATCCATAAACAGGGGCTGTGTTAAGCCGACGTTTTGACAAGCGGGTGTTTCTTCCTGAAGGCTAGAACAAAATGACTTCTTTAGCGCAAGCGTGTCTACGCATCGTGCCCTCTCCTTAATCTTAAGAAAGGAGGGGGAGGAGCAACTTTAGATAGGGGGGTGTGAAAGAGTGGAGAAGAGGTTGCTGTGACGAGTGAGAGAGGAACAGGTATTGCGTGAATATACATAAAAAGAAAATAGAAGGAAGCAGTGGGGAGGTTAGGATGTACACGTGTTGTTGAGTCCCAGTTGTCAAACTTTCGTTCGTTTATTTTATGCTGCCGAAATAAAATATTGAAATATTCTACGTCTGTTTCGTTACCTTTGGGGATTCGTCCGTGGTACAAGCTGCGCTTCGACCATGCTGTCAAAAGCCATTCTTATCACGTATATCCGTAAGTCTTGAGAGAAGGGTAAGAAAAGTGACGAATAACCGACAGGAATGAATTGCTGATAATCCTCGTGGCTTGCTCCTGCTTCCCTATCACAACCAAGTGGATGCGTTATCTCTTTTGATCCGTGATCGGCAAAGAAATCACTTTAAATCCGCTTCTTCGGAGACGCTGCTTTACGATGCGGCTGGGACGGCTGTCCCGTGGTCCTTTTCATATTTCGCGGGGTTCGTTTGTCATGCAGTTTGTCATGCGTTTGTCGTTCTACCCCACAGCATACAAAGATATATGTCCGTGGTGTGGGGCCACACCAACTCTGTTTCACATCACGTGGGAGTGTTCGTATCACAATCAAGAACACCACAACATGAACAACACAGAGGAACAATGGGAGGCGCTGCTGTCCAGCTCGGCCATTGTTGATCAGCGCTGGCTGGTCCAACAGGTTGAGATGACAGCTAGGGCCAGCGGAGGCCTGGAATAGGGGCCCGACCATTTGGAATGCTCCGCGTTATGCGCAAATAAAGTTCTCTCTCTCTCTCTCTCGTTTGTCATTCAAAAAAAAAAGAAAACTGAAAACACAATTCATACGCAACTTAAAATAGTGCAGTTTGATGCCCCACGTGGTTGACCCACACTGCCTCATTAACGCTTCAACAATTACAACAGTAGTTCTAAAATTAGTCCACTATACTACATATGCAGTAGGTCTTTTTTTTTGTTTTCGAGTAACGCAAGCGTTTTTTTTTTTTTATCGGATAACGTGTTCGAGCATCGAACGCGTTATCCGAAGGTCGCAGGCTTGATTCCTGCTCACGGCAAGTTATCTTTTCACCGACTTTTCTTTCTTCAGATTTACATTATCGTTGGTCTAATAACTTCCCCTATACATTCCTTGCCATTATTTCATGTGAGAGTTTATTATAATTGTGTCAAAACACGAAAAAACGAGCCCTTATGTATACACTCTTTTCCTTATTCATTAACAAGGGTCTCGTACTGGCATACTTGGTGCCATTACGTTGTATACGGGGGACTATTGGTCAGCTGCCAGTTAGTAATAAGTTCACGTGCTACGTGACGCCAAACAGGCTCATAAAGAGTGTACCACACTCGCCGCCATGGCTACAAGTGGCGCTGACTGACACTTGCAAATTTAAATTGACACAGATACCCAATAAAGTAGCTGGGGGGATAGCTGTCATGGTAGCTCAGTGCTAGAACATCGAACGCGTTATACGAAGGTCACAGGTTCGGATCCTGCCCACGGCAAGCTATCTTTTCACCCACTTTTCTTTCTTCTCATTTACATTACAATTGGCCTAATAACTTCCCCTATACCTTCCTTGCCGTTATTGTCTGTTAGATCTCATTAATATTGTGTAAAACACGAAAAACGAGCCCTTAAGTATACACTTGTTTCCCTTATATATATATATATATATATATATATATATATATATATATATATATATATATATATTCGTGACTGTACATATAGGTTTGATGTTTTCACGATTTCAGTGAGTTTTAAACTCTGCGCCGGAAATAAATCGTTCGTTGTCAATTCTGTTTTGAACAGGTCCTACAGCTCATTGTAAAGATCAGAAGCAAAGGCAAGAACCAGAATTTAAGAGACAGAGAGATTCCTGTTTTTTTTTGTCTCCCTCATACATCGCCTCACATAAATATGTTAAGCTGTGCCACACTTCTTCCGGCCAACTTCATTTTCATCATTTTTTATTCTTTGGTATCGGACCATCAGTGGATACATTTTATTTTGATTATATGCGTAGAAAGCAGGCTCCGTTATCGCTCTATAATTGGCATAGCACTATACTGTAGAGATGATTTGTTTTCGAGGCTCAGAATAATTGTACCCTATTGTTACTGCGTATTTTTTTCCTACGTGTTCGTACCGTCTTCTACCAAGGTCTCCAGTTTCAGTAATATAGGCGCGGAAGTATAAAGTTTGCCATATCAGCCAGTCTTCTTCCATGATTAACGTAAACACAAGCCCCAGCTTCGCATAAGCTGTTCATTCAAGAACTTTTTGGCTGATCGTTCAGGAAGCGAATGATAAACGCCGACTACTCCAAACATTTGCTTCCTTCAAAGGACAAAAAAACTAAGCGTGCTGGTATCAGCGAACTTCACCTTAGCCTTGCTCACTTAAGTCACACACTAACTTTCTTTTCTTCTTCTCCAAAGCTTCTATGCAGCTCAGGTAATCTGAACACGAGTACTTTCACACTAGGTGTTTATCAGGATTGAGGCCGCCCACCGGAACTGTGTTGCAAGAGCTAGGAAAGAGGCGGCTAACACACATTCTGAAATAAAACCATGTATCTTTTAAAGTTGGTGTATATCACAACCAAGTAGAGTCACGTTAAGTTGACACTTCATAATGAAGCAGGGTCGTTAAGTAGAGTCACGTTAACACTTCAGCCACTTTCCGCAATGTAGCTTCAGCTTATTTTAAACAACAAAAGGTGAAATAAGCTGCGCTGCAGTGTATGTACGAGCACAGGCGTGCGCAAATTTCTGCAACAGAGGACAAAGTCTGGCCGCTGTGACCCCTTTCTTTTATTAATTAATTAATTTATTTACTTGTTTCCTACGTCGGCCCTTAAGCATAACAGGGGGGGGGGGGCAAGAAAACATAATCAGTAGAAAGAAATAAGCAGGAAACATAGATAACATATATATCAAACAAACCACCAACCACCTTCTCATTTATCAAAGCAGCATTATGGATCAAGAAATATATTTTCGATGCATGTAGTACATATACAGTGTGCACCAGCTATCTTTAGCCAGTCACTCACCCAATTACGATGCGACCAAATGCATGTTGCTGACCGTTGCCTGCAATTCAAAAATATGTTATGTTCTTATGTTCTAAAATAGTGTTTAATTATATCTGTTTAATTAACGAACGGTTGAAGGAACGAAGATAGTTAAAATGTTTCAGTTGTAAAGTAGTAGATTAGCATTGCAAAATATCTGATTAGAGTGTTCTAAACTATATATCTGTTAATTATTAGTACTTTTCTGCTAACTACAACCGCCCGCGAAATACAGAAAAAAGTTGCCCCGTATCTGCATTTAATCTGCAAATGTCGTCGAAAGACGATAGTCTTTCGTGTGGAGAGAGTGAACAAGACATTTATTTGATGTTCTGCGCAAGAAAATTGGTGAATGGTATTCTGGAGGCGCTGCGTTAGAGTGCCTCGAGCGTGCAGCGGAGACGAACGAGCACATCAACTCACGTCACAAGTGAGACATAAGCGACATCTGGCAGTTGTCTTAGAAAACAAATCGCGTGGCTCTGAGACAGGTGTGTGCGCCCATCTCAGAGGTGATAAGGTGTAGAACGCAAGGCGACGGGTAGGTGCCACCACCGTTTTGATTTAGCAAAGCGTTGGAAACACTCGCCTTTCCGTGCAAGCGTTGCATGGTCACCGCAGCGTGATAAGCGCTACGGTCTTTAACATTACTTATATATGCATTTTCTAGTAAGAGACGCACATGCAGAATATAAGCGTGTTGTTATGGTGCGCCAGACATGCGAATTAATATTTTTTTTTAATTGACAATTGAACAAGCAGGAACGCTTAACCTTGAGCAACATAGGTGGGCGCTGCGGATGGGGTCAGCCGTTTCAAGTACCCGATGCCGTAAAGAGTAAACAAACTGACAAAAGTACAGACAGACAGACAGACAGACGAACGGCCATAGCATTTTCCCGATTGCGCCGTCTCGACAATGCTATCGGCCACAAAAGGGATAACCCCTGTGACTGCTTATCGCTCTCATGAACCGTTGCGAGGGAAGAGAGCACTAGAATCATGGCGTGTGGAGGCGTGCCAGTGCGTTTGTCACGTGGTACTTTTTTGTATTTCGCGGGCAATTGTAGTTAGCAGAAAGACCCTAATAATTAACAGATATAATGTTCATAACTGTCTAATCGAGCGTTTCGCAAAGCGATCTACAACTTTCTCATTAAAATGTTTTATATATCTTGATTGCTTCCAAAGCCAGTTAATTAAACCTATCTAATTAAACAATATTTTAGAACACAAAAAATAGTCTGACTAATATCAGGCAACGGTCAGCAACACGTAAGCGGGTGTGTCGGCATAATTTTGAACTCCGGCTAAAGATAGCTGGCGCATACTGTAGATTGCAAGAGCAATTTCATGGCATAGAAAAAATAAATTGTTATTAACGGGTGTCATATTTGTGCGACCTCGTTAAACTCTGACACCGGAAGAAGTTTTACGCGGGGGCGTTTTTGTACTTCTCGTGTAACATAGCTTCCTTCCTGTGCGTAATTGTATCCTTCCGCTGTAGGGCAACCTTCTGTATGAACGCAATTTTCCGTCGTGGAAATTGAACCGAATAAGTGAAACGACGGAAATATTTGCTGACATTCTTCTCTTTTCCAGATGGCAGTATAGGCAATTTATTAGCGTCAAGGTCCTAATATGGACGTTTTTTTTCCTATTTCTATCAACGAAAAAGAAACCCTTTTAAGTGCGCTGAACGAGTTTGAGCACCATCCTGGCTTATTTAAATTTCAGATTTCGAACGATTGTGACTCGTTCGGCGTCTCCGAATGCGAAGGCAGGCGGGAGAAAACGAGTGGGCGAGCTGAAGTATGTTGTGCCAAAAGCGCTCGCTCCTGGGCGGCCCACTTCGTCTCCAGTATAGTTATTAAAACTGGATTCGAAGGACTCTCGCGTGCGTTCCGAGCAGCCAGAACAGCGAGCCTTTCATATCTGGAGCGTAATTCGAGTCATTCTTGCGAATAAAAACAAGAGGATGCGGACAGATGAAAGTATAAACAAATATGAAGCAAGAGAACTCGCAGCCGATTTTGGAATTCTTATTCTATCACAACGTTTTTCGAGCGAACAATTGGCGACCCAGTGAAAACTGAAATTCCGCGCGGCGCCTTCGAGCGATTTTCATAATCAAGACCGGCAAGAGAAAACCCACAAATAACCACAAGGTTAATTAGGAAATTTCACTGACTTTACTTCATTCCTTCGCTTCCTTTATTTCTGTACATATAAAATAGCACTTTCTAATTGGACCCTGCTGGGGTAAGTGTTTCTTTTTTTTTTAGCAAGAGTCAGCTAGAATATTCAGGAGTAATATGAGAACATTATAGATGTCTCCACACTTCACCATTACTTATAAAGAAAGTGCA
This sequence comes from Rhipicephalus annulatus, assembly GCA_013436015.1. Lineage (NCBI taxonomy): Eukaryota > Metazoa > Arthropoda > Arachnida > Ixodida > Ixodidae > Rhipicephalus > Rhipicephalus annulatus. Next base: position 3,237,970 of record WOVY01009271.1, read on the forward strand.
AATGGGGTCATTTTTTAAACTTACAATAATGAGTTCGAGCGAAATTGCGTCAAATGCTTTGGTAATTGATTCTGTCAAAGCAAATTTAGCATAAATAATTATCCCAGAATTGTTCACATGGCAATTAAGGAAATTAGGGAACACATGGTGGATCCCTTAGTTATAAGAATTGACACAACCCGTAAGGAAAATGTTTTTTTTATAATAGTTGACTTTTCATTACACACTGATTGCAACATCTGTGCCAGTGTTTTGCTTCTTTAATATGGTTAGATTTGCATAACCCCACGTTGATATCTCCAGGCACATCCCAATGCTAACGAATACCCTCAATAAATAACATTAAAGTCTTTTGGTAGTTGAAGTAGTTAAAATAAATTCTGACACAGCGTACGCAAAGATGGTAACAGCAAGCACATGATCTCTTGTACTGCTCGGCATGCGCTGACGAAAAGCATTGTCGGGTCATTTGAGCAGAGAAACGGCAAGTTGCGTGCTGTCCAGTAATTGATCTGCAAACGGGAGAACGTCTGGGCATGTTGGTTGTTCATCGCTATTTAGAAATCGGAGCGCAAATAAGAACGCGGGACCGACAAAGACCAGGACAAGCGCTTGTCCTAGTCCCATTATGTGCCATGTTTTGTTAGCGCTCTGGTTTGTGAAGAACAGTAATTCAGCAACCTACGCTTCTGCCGATGCACGCACCACCACACGGCGCTTCATGGACGTCAGAGGCAGAACTTGCAGCTTCATGGCGGTGGTGATTTGGGCTTGTTGGTATGGTAGCATGATAATATATGGTAGCGCAGACAAAGGGCACGGACAAGAGAAGGCACATTCAAGACAACACAGTTCTAACTTCCAACAGCTGTTTATTACACGCAGATACCCCTAGTGTATTTACTCCACCACGCTATACATCCCATGTGAGAGCTATGCACATGTGACGTATGGCGTGGTGGAGTGCATACGCTAGGGGGATCAGCGTGCAATCAACTGTTGTTGAAAGTTAGCGCTGTGTTGTTTTGAATGTGCTTTTCTCTTGTCCGTGTCCTTTGTCTGCTGTTGTAGCTTAAGCCACGAACGTGCAAAGGCGTCCAGAACGCCCTGATGTGTCTCATTACATTAAAAGGAAGCGTGCACTAACACTGTACAGGAACTAAAGGGTGCGGAAATCGGAGAGAGAGCTACCGCAACACTGAGTAGGCAGCTAGGATAGCAGCATCGAATGAGTGTTTAGAAAAAAATGTTTAACAATTTCGAGTACTTCGTACTCAACTATGGGAGAGCACTGAGCCGTCCTGCTAAAAGCAACTAACTACAACAAACACAGGCAAGTTTAAGAGCAGATTACAGGGCCAGTTGGACATCGTGTGTTTAAAAAAAAGTGGTTAACGTTTTAGAGTACTAAACACTTTACTAAGGGAGAGCATAAAGCCGTCCCGATCGTGGAAACATAGGAATTGAAGTGCCTTGGCGGTGCTCGCTAGTTTCGTGATGCAGTACTTCGTCTGTCTAAGACGGTGCAACCACCCCACACCACCAGTATCACTGTGACAAAGAGACGATGTGGAGACTGCGAGGCACGTTTTTAAAATGTCCTGCGTGAGCGGCGGTGGCGCACAGTGGTCAAAACACCCGACTGTTTATCGTCCTGTTCCAGGAGGTCAAGGGTTCGATTTCCAGATCATTCAAATACAGAAAGCTTTTTCGTTGTATTTCTTTGTGAGCAGGTTAGCGATGTCACTTTTTTGACAAAAGTGATGTCATTGAAGTATTGGTGTACCCCAAAATAAAGAAGTTTCTTGTTAAAGAGGACTATACTCAGATAACTATACAGTGTCACAAAGTAACTATTAAATGCGAAGCATTTCTTAGCGAACTTCCGCGACTTTGAGCGTATCTATCTATCTATCTATCTATCTATCTATCTATCTATCTATCTATCTATCTATCTATCCACCTACGACTTTTAGCTCTCCTGCCCGTTTCGATAATGATATTGATACGATTATCGATACCAACCTTGGTGTGGCATAACATGACTGTATGAAAAACATATTCGACTAGCCTTAACATGAAAATTATGATATGTATATCATGAATGTTACGATTTACATTTTATGGTCCGGTAGCTCTTGCGGTGGTTTCGTTCACATGGCATGTTCCGAAACTAGTATGGTGTTGCGTGATCGCATTCCGAACACAAGCGATAGACTATACCATGAAAATCATGACATACGTGTAATGTAAGAACATGACTACATGCTACGCTCATGATGCGCTCGCGGCCATTTCGCTAATGTCACATATACCAAACTTGGTATTAGTGTATGTGAATAAATTACGAAGACATGTGACTCGTGCAAACATGATAATCATGAGATGCGTGTCATGTAACAACATGAGTACATGCCACGATAATGATGCGCTGGCGGCCTTTTCGCTAGCTTCACTTATACCAAGTTCAGTACTACGGGGCATGAATGGATGACGAAGGTATGATACTGGTGCAAACATGACAAACATGAGATGCGTGTCATGTAACAAGATGACTACATGCTACGCACATGATGCGCTCGCGGCCGTTTCACTAGCGTCGCATGTACCAAACTTGGTATTACGCGACGCGAACAGACGACATAGGTAAATGACACATCGAGACATGATAATCACAACATGCGTATCATGCAACAACAAGACTACCCGCTACACTGATGATGCGCTCGCGGCCGCTTTGCTAGCTTCATATATGTGAAATTAGGTATGGAGAAGGTATATGGAGAAGATGGAGAAGGTTAGGTATGGAGAAGATGGAGAAGGTATATGACTGGTGCAAAAATGATAATAATCAGATGGGTGTCATGTGAAAACATGACTACATGTCACAGTCAATGCGCCACTACATTTCGACGTGACGCGGTGAGCGTGCTGGCCGGCGTTCATTTCGTCGCGTCACGCCGGCGTTGCTACGCCAGGCACCGGTCCTGCCATATACTCGCAGGCGCGCGCCACGCTGCGTTGCTTTGATGCATGCACTTTCCAGCGCGTCCGGCGTCCCTCCGTCACCAAAATAGGAAGACGCAGTGCTGTCTGGGTAACGCATCGGCGCGAAGGGAGAGAGAAATAAAAGGAAGAGACAGGGAGGCTAACCTAGAAGAACTGGTTTGCTACCCAATACAGGGGAGGGGAAAAGGGCCGGAATGCAGCAATGGCTCATTTCGCGCCGGTTGCCATCGGTCCGCGCCGACGGACGCTGGTCGCGCCGGTCACGCCTGGCGTCAGTGTTTAGAGTGCTCGCGTTTTGCTAACGTAGCGTCGCTGTGCCCAGCGTGCGCGTGCGTGTACGCTACATAGGAGTATACTGGGCGTAAACGCTTTTGATTCGCTTGCGGCTATTTTTCTAGCTCCACATATACCGAATTTGGTGTTACGTAACGTCAATGGATGACGAAAGTATACGACTGGTGCAAACATGATAATCCTGACACGTGTGTCATGTAAGTACATGACAACATACCACGCTCATGGCGTGCTTGGGGTCATTTCGCCAGCTCCACATATACTAAATTTGGACCACATGACGTGAGTAGATGACGAAGGTAAACGACAGATCCAAACATGATAATCATGACACAGAAGTGATGTACGGAATCATTTACCTCTACCACGTAATGGTGGGCTGATTTTAAAATTACATAGCAACCTTTCTCATTGGTGCTTCACGTATCATCGATTCCAGCTGTACGTGGGATCTGCCTTTTTTTAGGCAAAAAAAAAAGGTCTATCACTCCGAAGTTTCGCTTTCAAGAGCAGGCCGCAATAGCTGAATCGGGTCTCTTTCACATCGTCTTCTCATTAGCTTGCCTCACTTCTCTTTTCAGTGGACACCTCATCTATGTCGTGTGGACAGGAACATGCTTTCACGTAATATTGGCAGTTTACAACTCTCCTAGATTACCTTCTAAGTCACAGTTGCAAAGCGGCTACTAGACGCCATAGTTCGTCATTTTGTGAAGCCCTGACTACGGGTCTTCATGGCGTGTAAGGTGGCACACGTGTGGCTACAGACTTACTAAGGCGTACAGACGTACTAAGGCTGATGATGACAATGAATTGTACCTTGATTTTGAAGTGTTGCGCACTTAAGAGGTCAGGGTGGTCGTACACAGTCACCCCTCATTCCCTGTGTCAGGTCGCTTGGCGTCACGCAGGTAAAACCACGTGCAGTCTATTCGTGTTTGGATATTTGTGCCTTTCCGGTTAGATGCATTGCAATGAACAGCTTGGGTGAGTAATATATGCCATTCGAGCTTAATATTTTTCGGATGGTGTACCTCTCATAGATGAGTAGATGCGCAACACACGGCTGCGGCGGCTGCATTTCCGATGGAGGCGGAAATGTTGTAGGCCCGTAAGCTCAGATTTGGGTGCACGTTAAAGAACCCCAGATGGTCAAAATTTCCGCAGTCCTCCACTACGGCATCTCTCATAATCATATGGTGGTTTTGGGACGTTAAACCCCACATATCAATCAATCAGATGCGAAAAACACGTGGCGGTGCTGTATAGTGTTACGGGGCTTGTCTACTGGCCCGAAAGCACCGCTTTTGAATCGTAGTGGGGCTGGCCACATTATATGGAGGGAACATGCTTGCGGACTAAGTTCTTATATTTAGGTGTATGCCAAAGAGCCCATTTTTATCAGAATTTTCATAGCCATTCACTACAGCGTCTCCCATATTAATATCGTAGTTTGCAGATCCAAGGACCTCTTTGAATAACATGAGTAGATGCGAGGCCGAATAACGTATAGGGCAACTAAAGACGCACATCGAGGGTACTAGTCTTCACATATGAAGCTTTCGCGAAAAAAAGTAAATGCACTCAGCCAAACGAATTCGCTCGAGCAAAATGAGCATACTTAGATGCCCCAGAAATCATTCTTCCCGCACAGCCCGGTCTGTGCATGCAGGTCAGAAGTGAAATTATTGAATTGCTAGCAGCCCCGAAAAGGCGTTTACGTCTATTGTATTACTGCTCTCGGACGCAAGCAAGAAAGCCTGTCCAGAAAACCTGTTTTTCCGCTTCGCTGAGACATGTAATGAGATTTCGCGTTTCTACCTTTCAAAGAGTTTCTCATGAAACGTTGCCTTGCTGCAAGCGTGAAATTTCAAGTGGTTTTTACCAGTATTTTACCAATTCAGCCCCCTTTGCTTTATCGCAATTCCTGCAAAAGCTATTAAATACTTTTCAGCGCGTTCACGCTTAGAGACAGCAATGATGGAGAGATTCACTGGAAAGTCTTGTTTCTCAGACATAGTACGAATGTCATGGTACCACGACATACGAAGGTAGATTATAGCTATGGTAGCGAATTACATTTTTTTAACGTTCCAGTTATGAATGGCAGTGAAACTATTTTAAAATAAGAACTGTAATTGAAGCTAGTGAAAAACTTGCCGATCACAAACGTTTACGTAGTCCACTTAGTACAGATGTCCAAACAAGATAGAATATCAGGGCCCGGTGGAGGCTCAAAGAGATGACAAGTACGTGCGCTGCCATGGTGCGCTAATTACGGTGCTCGCCTATGGAGAAGACAGTCACCGGTTCGAACCCGTTCCCGACTGTCACCTTTCAATGGAGGCAAGACACTCGCGTTTCTGGGTAGTGCGCATTCTCTGGATATCAGCACCGGATGATCGAATATTTCAAATGCCTCAGCTACGATGTCTCTGAGAGTATGATGGGGGTTTAGCCAAGTGACGTATTATTGGTGTAATGCACTATAGAAAATGAGAAGCTGTAAAAAAGTAAAATCGCGAGTAACAAAGGATTTAGACACGGACGAGTTTTTTTTTCATTAATCAATTGTTCACTTACACTGTAAAAACAGTTAGATCAGACTCTGGCCAGACGCTCCCAACTCCCTCACTTTTAACATTATTACCTGAAGTTTAAGAGAAAAAAATTGTACATGGCATGGTTTTGCCCCCTCCTCTGAGGCACGTAGTAAAAAGATATCACACTGCAGTTTTACTACGTGGGGAGCCATATCACATGATATGTGACCACCGTTTGAGTTTGTCAGCACGAAAATTGAAGCTCTCTGCTTTGGCGGCTTTTATCAGCCTGTCAGTGTCATTTGCTGTTTCCAGTAAATTCCGTGAAAACCATAACTTTTCTTAGTTTTTTTCTCAAAGATTAGTGACATTGTCGCGCCTCAAAGTTGAGCCTCAACTTACACACGTTCACTGGAACTGGAAACGGCAGAAGCTAAACAAGTGAGAAAAGCACTCTGTTAGCTGGCAGCATCATCAGGGGCCGCGCACAGTAGATTAGATGATATGTGCTTCTTGTATAATGAAGCGGCCCTTCACATAGGCCTGCCCATGAAGAGAGGGAGCATTGCGAGTCACCTAAGGGGGGTTGTAAAGTCTGCGCCATGCTTTGGTGTCGTAAAGAAAGGATGAGGGTGCTGCGCCCACCCATAGCCTCCCCCTCCCCTTGGTGGAGAATCCTGCGCACACCTATCCGTCCACATACGAACGCAAGCCTCCGAGCCTGGACGCTACAGATACTTCGTTTCTGCTCCAAATCGCAAAGGACGAAGAACACTTCCAGTGGTAACAAACATATCCACGGAGTGAATGATGATGTATGGGACGAAGCGTCCATCCGTATGTTCTGTCCATCTGTCTGCCCGTCCATCCATCCATTCATCCGCCTGCCCGCCAGCCCGCCCCCGCCCGCCCGCCCGCCCGCCTGCCTGTCTGTCTGTCTGTCTGTCTGTCTGTCTGTCTGTCTGTCTGTCTGTCTGTCTGTCTGTCTGTCTGTCTGTCTGTCTGTCTGTCTGTCTGTCTGTCTGTCTGTCTGTCTGTCTGTCTGTCTGTCTGTCTGTCTGTCTGTCTGTCTGTCTGTGACGGGCAGGTGGATGGACGGACGAATGGGCGGATGGATGGATAGACGGATGGACGCTTCGTTTCACTCACTGTCATTCACTCCATGAAATATGCTGTGAATTTACGCCATCTAGTCATATTACTTTCAAGGACATATACACACAACTTCACCTAGTGAGCAACTCTTGACACAAACTAGAAGCGGCTACTACTACAACATACTACTACTACTACTACGGTGGAACGACCCGCACCCGAAGGAGCTTCACCCCTAAATAAGCTGGTGTGATAAATCGTCGTTGCTTCCTGTAGAGTTACCGGTACAACATCGAAGTGGTATGAAAAACGCCTCGCTATGTTTTTGAAACCAAGCCAGCGTGTGAATCGTTTTAGCTTCACGGAAAAGTTGCATCTGCTAGAGTAATAGTTGTCAGAGTACAGAAGAGTCAAAGTACTATCAAAATCTAATTGTTGTTGATGGTCGACGACCGTTCACGGGGCTATCAGTGTACAATACGAATCACTTTCACAACGTATTTTATTGCCGGAAAACAAATTTGCCGGAAAAAACAGTTCAGTCTTGAATACGCCGGCTGCTGCATACCTCAGCGTCACTACCACATATCTTTTTGTGTTTGTCATGATTGTGGCGTAGTTCAATGTTGATTAAATGATTAATTTTTATGGCTGACAATGTGACGACACCAGTTTCTTCTTACTTACAGAAATAACTCTTAGAAATTGTTGGTAAACTTCGTACTAGCAGCATGAAGAGAAGAGACAAAAAAAATGTCAGACAAGTAGGAAGCTTAACTAGACCAAGTCCTGTTTGCTACCCTACACGGGGGAGAGGGGAATGAGGGAAAAAAGAGAGAGAGACAGGAGGAGACAGACATTGCTCATAACACACACCCGTTCAGGTTTCACAGCCGGTCGCACAGTGACGTTGACCTCAAGAATTGTAGAAGGGCTCGTGTGGCTTTCTGGGCAGAAGTACTTGAAGGCTACGCTCCCAAAATCCTTTCCAGAGTAAAGGGTCGACCATCCAGCCTCCTTAGGGCCCACTGGAGAGCCCGGTGATCTTCTTCAATGTCTGGACAATTGCACAGGACATGTGCGAGAGTTTCTACACAGTGGCTGTTTTCACAGTAGGGGGCAGACAGACAGGCAGCGAACTTTATTAGAACCGGTGGAGTTACTGCAGGACGCTCTAACGACGGGCCGTTGTAACCGCTGGCTGCGCCCACGTAGAGGACAGGACTCTGACGCTCCGCCCGTTCCTGGGCCCTCTCGACTGCCTGAATTTGCCTGCTGAGTTCCGTATTTCTTATGGCCTCCTCCCATTCAGCTTCGCTTGAGAGAAGGCTGTTAGGCAGCGCGGGACATCGCCATAGCATGTTGCAGTCAGGGGGGAGTCAAAAAATTACTCTGACTATACAAGCTAACAACGTTATTAGGTAGATACCCACTACCATTTCTATATTGAAAGACTCAGTATAGACGAGACCACGCATATCTCGCACCAAAGGCGCCTTTGGCGATATACCCTCGCTTCCAGAGATGTCAAAATTTCTTTGTAACTGCAAAGGCGCGCCTCGCTAGCATGGCGTGCAGTGACTCTGGGAGTTAAAAATTCAAAAAGGTGCCTGTTGACGCTGCGCCTGCTTATGAAATGTCATCTGGGTACCACTGCACTGTCATCTGATGCGACAATAACCAGCGCAAGATGAAAACATTGCTGAGCACTGCCTGTGAAGTTCACAGCGCATCGCGGGAATCGAGCCAGTTCGGTGTTTTGCGATTGCACAGATTTGCGTCCTCAACGAAAAGCGCTAAGCTCGGTCGCCCTATATGATATATTCGCCATCATCAGGAAAAACTACGAGCCTAGTGAATTGTACGAGTATAAGTATACTTATTGCGTTTATTCAAGCGCGACTCAAGCTTTTCAACTTTACAGCAGTGATTTGCGTGCAGTATGCCTGTAGTATGCGGCACAAAACTACTGCCATACTCTTTCGCAGGCCGCATGTCAATAGGGAGTTTTAGAATACCGTTTGAAAGCGCTGTAGGTGTTTCGGGCGTAGAGGTTGTCATATGAGTTTTAGAATAGCGTTTTCCCTGCTGCAAACCACAACGCACGATCGCAGTGACACCGTAACCTCGAATCCAGTGTTTACGGGCCGCATGCGGGCCGCGCTCGCCGCACGCTATTTCGGATTTTCTGCGCGCAGGCCGCGAGCGCCGACTCGCGTAACGACGCATGCGCCGTGGCAGCGACCGCACCGCAAGGGCTCGCGGTGCGCTATTCTAAAACTCCCTAATAATATACGTATTACGACTCACGCATGGATGCACGCACCGCGCATGTTTAGTACAACTATAACGGCCTACTATCGCGATGAAAAGAGATGGGAACGGCGCAGGAAGCACGACTTTCCACTCGGTCAAACTGGGACATGGCTTCACCGTCACTAGGCGCATCTACATGTGCCTTCAGCCGGCGTCACCGTAGCATTTTAAAATCTTGGTTCGACTTGCACTTTTGCACCGCGTGGTTGTTCCGAGTGCCCGGCAGCACTGGCACTTGATACACATGCGATGCATGAGCGTAAGTTGGAGCCGGACTCTAGCGCTGCGTTGACGCCAGCTTGCAGCACAAATTCTGCCCTGTCACATCCAAGGTACGCCGCAGTTGACGCTGTTCGCGTTCCTTTCAGTCGGATAATACGTACCTGATGAAGTTGCTTCCGCAGTCTGCAATGCACGTGCTGCAGACATTCCGGACTGTCGAGAAAGGTCTACTCGACGTTTGACACGAAATCAGCATAAAATTTCTGCACAGGAACAGCGCAGAACATCATTACAGCCGCACTCGGGTTGTGAAGTTTCGCGTTTGATTTGCAGAGCGTCTTCTCGCGTGGCAGTTGAGGGTGTTGCTTCGCCGCGCTTTCACCAGATGGCACCATGCGCTTTTTAATATGGCAGCAAGCGTTGAGCTCGTTGTGTTCTGGTGTATACGAGTGAATTTTTACTCTGACTGGTACATAGTAAAAAAAAACAGAGGAGAGATTGTGTTGGAGGACTAGCAGTTTGCTCTCATTTGTGGTTATTTTTGTTAAGTGCGTAGAAGCGATAAGCACAATCACTAAGAACAGATACACCGTAACGGCGCTTACATTGAACTTTTTTTTTATTTATTCAAGGCAAATGGCAAAAAAGTCAGGTCTCCGGGAGGGACGGGGTGAAACGCCAGGGTGAAGTTTACGTCCCAATTTAACCAAATATGTTAACAAGGATTTTCGGGTCAACGCATTTCTCATTCACTGATATTTATGAACATGTCATTTATCCAATATTGTATTTCTTATTGAAAAACTTCTGCGAAGCTTGACAGGCTATGGCACTCTTCTTTCTTCCCAAGGTGCGTACGGTTGCGAAGTGCGAAACGCATCCACACGCAGTCACGCGTGCTTGATATCCGTATTGTACCTATCCCTATCACTAAGCGCTCGTTTTGTATGTACAAATAAATGTTGCCTTGCTTAGTTCAGAGCATTTTTGGAAGTCTAGCAGTCTCCTCATTACTATACGAACAGCGTGCGGCGACCCTCAGCTAGGCATTATATCTTGGGCCAAACTTACGCATCTGCGACCGCTTTAGCAGTGCCGCAATCCCTCCCTTCAATTTCTATTACTGTGCGTTCATTATTACTTCACCGTCTGTGCGCATGTTCCCCTCTTTTTTTCATATTTTTTCCAACGTGCCATTCACAGCAACCAAAAAGCCAAAGTATCGTGATCGTTAAGTTATACCCGAAGCACCTACGCTATTTGGCGCAACAATCTCGCATTACATCTCTGTACACATCTCCCATACACAGTGCGTCTTGGTCAATGTAGATCTTGGGGCTAGCAGAAAAAAAACGAAACATGTCATTAAGAGCGAATGAGTTTTTACTTTAATTTGCAACTGAACGTGAGTGGAAGTGCTTACCGACGTCAGAGACCTTAAAGATCTGAGAACCTTTCAGCAGTCAGGAATAACATGTTGCAGCAGCAAACAGAAAACATCGTCTGAAGGAATAGCAAAGAAAAAGAAGACGAAAGAAGTTGCGAAGATGGCATCGGCTTCTTTGTTTATTTGTTTTTCTTCAATAAATGGCACCCACCCACTCTGGAAGATTGGCCAAGATTGTGACGTTGAGACTTTAAAATTGTATTTTAAGAATGCTAGGCGATTTTTTAAATGCGAAGCATTTCTTAGCGAACTTCAATTACTTTGAGCGTATCTATCTATCTATCTATCTATCTATCTATCTATCTATCTATCTATCTATCTATCTATCTATCTATCTATCTATCTATCTATCTATCTAGCCGCTTACGTTTGGGTGCTCCCGTGCTCACCCCATTAACCTGGTATGAACCAAAATTAGCAGGGGAGGGTAAATGGTTTGACGAATATGACGCGCTCGTCAAGACATGAATAATGCCACAATTCTGTCACGTACGTTGTCAAACACTTCCCGCCAGACAGTGGCACATACCCACGGGCGGGTATGTGCCACTGGTATGTGGGTGTCTGCCACGGGTGATTGACACTTAGTATGTACCCAGGAACGATGAGAGTACACATTGACAACTTTAATGCTTGAGCGTTAAGAAATGCCCGACATCAGTAGCGTCAACCGGAAAAATGCAAAGAATAACTGTCAATGTTGAGAAAAACTTGCCATGGGAAGCGTTGACCCCCCAGATGAATGCCAATAATGAATTTCAGCGTCCCAACAGGAATCGAACCCAAGCATTAGGCATGGCAATCAAGCGTTCTACCACAGAGCTTTACGCCTGGTCTCGGAACTACTTTTCAAATAGACGCAAGCTTCGTAAACGTCAACAGTGGTTTCAGTGCTGCCTACCCAATTTTATAAACATTACATGTGTGCTCCTTTGATACAGCCGTCTCGTCGGTTTAACGTCAACCGTGGTTAAGTGCCACGCACTGAAGTTGAGTCATGAGCAGTGTCTAGGGCCAGCATCTTCGCGAGCATCGGCGCTTCATATCAGCTTCGGACGTTGCTAATACGCATGTTCCAGTTGACATTGTTGCGCAAATTCCAACAACTGGTTATATAAATATATGCAAGTCCTCCACATATGCCTGTGCGTGCAACATCTATACATATATTTCGCGTCATTTCGTGACGTGTTGCTCATTAAAAAAATTTGCAACACGCTCACCTTCTCTCCGCATGCTTCGCATAATGTCGAATCCCAGGTACGTGTGGTCTGCCGAATTTTTTTTAAATAAGAACTGAAATGGCAAATATACGTGAATAATCAAACTTAAACTACAAGTAATAAGTTATTGAGCTTTTACTTCATACTGGCTTATTAACCTGATGGGAAAAATTCTGAAGAGATTAGTTAGAGTTTACCTTATTGAAATAACGACAAATTTTAAATACCAGGTTAAAATCTTAATGTCGGTTCGTTTCCTCGTTTACTTGTCCTTCATGTTGGTGGTCTTTCTCTCACTCCTGGTTTCGTGTAATGTAAAGAATACATAGGCAATCAGCGGCGCTCTCTTATGTCCGTGGAGCTTACATAGACGGCGTAATTACATCGTTGTCTCAATAGTATTCGTTAGTCTAGCATAAACTGCTACTACACTAAAATAACGTGATGAAAACGAGAAACGCTAACATAAATCATCTCACCGTCAATGTCAACTTTGATTTGATCGAGTATATATGCTACTCACATCGTTTGGAAACGTCTGTCATCGAACTTGACTCAATCTGTACGGGCAATGTTACACAGTGAGCATCAGTAAATGCAAAACTACAATCGCATTCACATGCGAGCTTAAGTTGGTGGTGTCATCCTGGGCCAGTGGTGGTCACGAGGCTACTGGTTCAATACCTGGCAGCGGCAGACATACTCTCACAGGGGTGTAATACTATAGTGTTCAGCTGTCATTCATCAAGTGCACTTGGGAGCAAGTCGTGCGGTGAAAGTTATCGTTGCTTATATCTATAGAACGTGTGCGGCACACAACTCACCAGCAGAGGGATACGAACCGACAATCTTGTTAAATCACTGACTAGAACTTCGTCGGTACGTAGCAGGATGGAAGAATATCTCCTCCCATAGATTGCATTTTGTCTATACACCTTTTCACAGGAAGGAAAAAAAAATGCCCGCAGCTTCCCTCGGGCGAACACTGAGGAGGATGCGGAGCATATAATTGGTTAACGGGGTGTTAAAGTGCGACTTACTTGGGTTGATGGCTAAATTGGTTAACGTGGTTGTGAAATTGGGTGTTCAATTGCGACTTACTTGGGTCGATGGCTAAATTGGTTAACGTGGTTGTAGGAGGGGGTGTTAAATGAGTGAACACGTACACACGTATGCGAAAGGGCGGTGCTGGTCGAAGGGACGTCGATCATTGTGTTTGTGGATTCGTTAGAATTCATTTCACCGCGACCTTGGACGTCGACGCGCCGTACAAACCAACCGATGAGCGGCAACTGAGCGAGCGAGCGCCGACCTTGAGTATATATACAGCGCGACGGCGCATGCACTGTCAGCTGTCGAATGTTCGAGAAGGGGGAGAAGCGCAACGGCGCATGCGCGCGCGTCAGCTGCCGATGTTCTCGAAGCGCGACGGCGCATGCGCGCGCGTCAGCTGCCGATGTTCTCGAAGCGTGACGGCGCATGCACGCTACATTATACAGCTAGCGAATGTTCGTGAAGAGGAGAAGTGCACGCGGTGTGTAGAGGAGGAAGGGTGCACAGATGGTGGAGGAGTGAAGCGCGCGCGGTGTGTAGAGGAGGAAGGGATGCACAGATGGTGGAAGAAGGAGGAGGAAGCTTGCGGACGGCGCCGCACTACAAGCCTCGAGTATTAGATGCTCCGCATCTAAAAAACACCGCCATGATGGGCTGTGCGTGGAAGTACAAAGGCTAAGGGCGCAGCGTTGCCAGTGCAGTTTCGAGGGGACGAGCCAATTTGCACAGCCCAAGGAGGGCTATGGCGGCGCCCAGGGAGGTGTTTATGAAAAGGCGAATACTCTTAAAGAAAGAATCAAAACGTAGGTGCGTCTACCTCTCTCTTTTTAGGGAGCTGTTGACCACTGTTTTTTTTTTCGAAATACTTTTTCGGAAGGGAATGAAATAGATGACTCCTTTGTTACAAGGAAGTCAGTAATGAATAAACATATACAAGGTTGTTTTTTTTTTTCAAAAAGGAAACCTCCACTGGCGGCAGACAAGATACTTTTCACCGGTTTTGCATGTACCAAAACCTATTGGTGGAGAATATAACCATGCGCTGAGAAATTGTGGAAGGATGCATGTGTTCTGTCTAGGACACAGCTACGATATTGCCGAAACAGTGCATCGAAAAGACTACAAATATGAAGAGGTCCTAAAGTTCGAACGCGAAACATTTACGTTTCACCCCATATATGCGAAACATTTCCAGTTATGACATGGTTTTACACTGGCAGCGTTGGCGAATTAAAGAATCTTCAAACGCTTGCGGGGCAGGTGTGTACATTTCTGCATGTATTTCAGAAGACATATTGCTTGCTAATCAATTAGGCTTGCTTGGTGTTAAACGCACAGCCGATCGGGATCACCAACGACCGTTAAAAGGTGTGCCGCAATGCTGGCGTGTCAACAGCGTAGACCTGTTATCAAGGCGACCTTTAACTCATCTCAGAAACACTGATAACACCATCGGAAGTACAGTGCGTAATATTACCATTTTCGCCCGCGACAGCTTTACTATACGGGCACGATAGCTGGTGCGGGCTGCGTCCAAGCGTCGATCACTCAGTCTCGTCGCACCTTGCCTAGCCTCCACGGAAGGCGATGCACATTGCACACTCACCTGCTCCCCCTTCAACCGCGTACTCCTTACAGACCCCACAGAGGGCGCACTTCACCTCCTGCGCCTTGATAATATTTACTAAAGTTAGAATCATTTATGCATGCAAAACTGTTGCATAGTGCTGAAAACAAAACCGAAACTGTACAGGTATTTAATGAGGCTACTTAAATCCAAAGCCAAAGCCAGTAGTAACAGCCAGACATTTTGGCAGCGTCAGGCGGCATCGTTTCGGGTCACTCTTGTCGTACGTGGTTGTTCTTCACTGTGCCAGAATAGGCCATGTCGTCACGCGGGATTGCGAATTGCAGTTTCTTCCGTGCTACGCATTCGTGGCGAAGTACCGCGTCGTCAGCTCACACTTGCAATGACGGGCTGACAGAAGCTGTATCACTGGTGTTCGTGAAAAGCTGCCTCCGGATGGAGAAGCCCCTGAAGAATGATTCTTTTCATCGTGAACTTGCCTGTGAAGTACGGCAGCGCATGACGGCTTCTAGTGGCACCGAAGGATGGAGCCAGTGGATGAAGCTGCTTCGACCGTTAAAGCATTCAAATGAGTTCTTTCTACTTCTGCCTACAACTGGTTTATTCACTTCTCGCGTAGATTTGCAGCTTCTATTTAGGATTTAACACTTGCACGGAATTTCCTATTGTGTTCCGACGGCTTGGCAACGACGAAAACTGCGCTGGGCTATGTCGTAGTGGTTAATATCGTGTGGCATGTGCCAATATCATATTTATTTATTCATACATACCAGAGAACACATGAAATTGAGAGTTCAATGACGAGTGTTGTGACACGTAGAGTGACATTGTACCGTTATATATTCGAAGGGTATGTAAGCTCGATCATGTGATCAATATGAATCTAAAACACCGTACCCCAACATGCCTGATACCCAGAACAATGACTCGAACAACCTTAAATTTACTTTTTTGTTGTTTACGCGCTGATGCACGTTTAATTCGTATATGCACACGACAAAGACGAATCACGTAAAGGGATACACCAGAGGGCCATTTTTGCATGCATGCATGCTTTCATGAAGCTTTACCGTAACTCTCGTGATTGGTGGAGCCTATGGGGTAGCCTAATGCCCCAAGCTAAGCATCGCTGAAAGACTTTTCACCAACGTCGTCACCACGTACCAACCACGCATACAACTTTGCCGTGCTTACCTAAGGATAGTATTTCCTTCAAAGCATGTGATCTGAATGATATATATTACTGTTATCACACAAGGGCGCACTGAAAAGCGGCTTTTTTAGTTAAACGCTGAATGCAGAATTATATAATTTGCCAGTGGAAGCTCTGGAGAAAAAAGAGGCGAAAAGGTAAAACTAAGGGACTAACCAATGTTTGTCTGCTTTAGTTTTACCTAATCTAGCAGAAAGAGGCAGTATGGACTCAACCGAATAGTTCAAATTATTCATGCACTTCAAAAAAAAATGCTTCACAGTAGGTTATGTCCGTCTTTCGCCCATAGGTATTTGTAAATAAAAGCAAATGGCGCACTTCAAATACTACCTAATGAACTATGAACTCGTTACTAGTCAAAAGTTTCACCATTATGCAGAGTGGTCGGGGTTTCTAAATCTTGCTCAAAAGAACGACAAAATCACGCATGTGCCCCCAAGTGAGGCTCAATTACAGAATTTTACTGAAAGAATTTAAAATAAGCTGCAGATTTGAACATCTGAAAGTGCCCTGAGCACTTTCAGATGTTCAAGTCTCCCTTCCTGAAGTATGAGCCAACGGATATGCTCCGCTAAGTTTAGTAACAAAACATCAACGTTAGATCCTCATTAATAAAAAAAAACACTTATTCAGATTTAAAAGACTGCGTAAAGTCAAGAGAGCCGATAGTCACCCGCTCTTCTTCTTTTATTTTTACGTAAACAGCTTGTTACACGGATAACCACTGCCCTTATTAGGTTATGCTAAAATGTCTTGGCACGTTTTCAATAATTTTACAATCTTTCGATGTGAGTGTACTCGCACCGCGAGAAACCATGCGTTTGTCTTTCAGCTAACACCAGCATCAGCGATAACACTACATGCTTCAATAAAGGATGTAAAAAATCGGAAGCATTTCTCTGGTGAACAGATTATTCGCCGAACACCAACATTATGCACAGATATTGTTGCAGTTTTGTGTCAGTATTTTTCGCTGCGCAAGCTCGGTGAATAAGAAGCTTGATCGTTACCAGCTGCGATCATAATATTCGCCATCGCAACCATATGGCAATATCTACCACAAAAGAAAAGAAGGAAGGGGTGTAAATTTCAAAGTGGATTTTAAGAAGAGATAGTGATAAAAAAATCACAGCATATCCACGGAGTGCATGATGATGAGTGGGGTGAAGCGTCCGTCTGTCCGGTAGTTCTTGCTTCTGTTCGTTCGTGCGTCCGTTCTTCTGTGCGTTCATCTATGCGTCCGTCCCTGCGTCCGCCTATGCGACCATTCATCCATCCATGCGTCCATGCGTGCATCTGCCTGTCTGTCCGTCCATCGATTCGTTTGTCCATGTAGTGAACACTCCAAGTACCGCCATTTCACATCTTTTCCTGACATATTCAGCATATAGAAGTACCGCGATCCAGCGGACATTTCAAATACTAAATGAGAGGTGGCACCCGCGCACTTTCTTACGGCTGGCGCTTCGTATCTTCTTCCCACTTTTTACCGCCTCTAGTTCATAGCTATATACTAGTTCACTATATTCTTGGCACTCATGCCTTACCCTCGCTAAACCTTGCTAAAACCAAGGAGGATTGGCTAAAACCAAGGAGGTTTCACGCTGTCAGTTTATTGGGGCAACTCTTTCTGGTCAAATAGTGCTCAAAGTGCGTCCTTCTGATACTAGTTTTTTTTTAGTAAGCATCAACTTCAAGGCAAATTTATTCGAAATTAAGGCAACACTCGTTCCTGAAAGTTATTTCATCAGAAACAACTCTATTCATGATTAATGTGCACGGGTTTACTTTTGAACTGAAAAGGGTGCGCGCGTGCTGCTCCTCTTGTCCGGCCGTGGAGGTGGGTATTTACTTCTGCAATGACTACCACATACATCACGGACGCACGACCCACGGCATAGAGGGCTTCACCCAAAAAAAATACGTAGCTAAAAATAGACTTCACCAACCTGGCTACTTCGAAGTGGTGTTTTACTGCATGGCAAGCTGTAAACTATCAAAGTGCAGTTTATTCTGCTAAACGCAATAATGGAAAGCCCGGAGCTAGTTGCACAACGCCCTCTACACCGATTCGTTCGGAAGAGAAGGCAATAAATTGTCAATGAAATGCTATTTTATTGCTTACACAGTCTTGTGAAGAATGACATACAACAGTGAACGTCCAGTAATTATTTGCGCCAAGAAATCTTTCCACCGAGAAGAAGCGTGCGAAGAGCAATGTGTGTAACAAGCTCAAGCGTCGTGTCGCTCAAGATATGGTGAAGTTTTCTAAACAGAAAGAACGAAAAAAAAGGACACGACAAAAAAGACGGTGGCACCAGATCCGCTTACACAAATCCGATTATCACGCTATGTGCGTCGAAGTTAAGTTCCAAGCGGGAGTCCGTTATGCGGGAAACTTTCATCTGTTAGAATTTCCTGCGTACACATGATGGAAGCTAACCGAAAAAAGATATAACTTGACTTGGAACTATGTAGAGCCCAGTTATAGCGAAAAGGGGTTAATCGCTGAGCAAAGTTTCAGGCACATGCACAAAAGCAGAGAAACAGGCAATGAGATTGCTTTTGTTCTCTATTTTATGTTATGTCTGTTTTTAAAAGGCTGACTTTCTTTTATACAAGGTATAATTAAACTACGCATTTGTCTTATTTTGCTTTAGTTAGGCGGGCAACAGATGCTGCGTTCCTGTTTCGCGAAGCCTGTTGTCCTTGCAATTACCATTTGTATACGCTTTGTGACGTACCAAGCCGCTGAAAGTGTTGAAAAAAAATCTTACTTGTTGCGTTAGAAGGTGTTTCAGTCATTTGTTTTGTGATAACAACGAGGTTTTTCTTTTCGCGCTTCCTAGTTAACGCAGACCTGCCTACGCATTGTGTGTTTTTAACTGCACTCTTCCTTTCTTTCTTTTTTTCCTTCTTTTTTTTGTTTTTCATACCCTGAGCGTCTCGCTTTCGAATTGAGTGTGAAAAATGACGACATGTTAGACATGTATTAGGCCTGGGGTCTCGAACACGTGGCCCACCAACGTTTTGCTTGTGGCCCGCGGCCCGCACATGACAGTCTTCACCCATTATTTTTTTTTTCTGACATTGTGACACGCAGTGCAATGTGGCTGATTTTACGCAAAGCATGCGGAGGGAAGGAGACTGACTTGTGTTTTTATTGAGTGAAGCATTGTAAATCGCGTTAAAGAAGTGTGCGAATCATGTACGCACCGTCGTATGTCTAACACTCGTATCTGTTTTATGTAACCAGTTGTTCGTGGTTGCGTAACGATGCCAACAGGACTATTAGTATTACCAACACCAGAAGCTGTACGCTTATATGTAGCGCTTGTGCTTGCCAGGGAGGTAGCCTTGCGTAGTGCTGCGTAGACGAACTTCAATGAATGGCGCTTAACAGAAATTGACGTTGACGCGACGTGATGCCGCTATCATAAGAGTACATGTGATTTTTATAAAATTAGCCACCGCAAGCAACCGCAGTTGACGTTTCACCAGCATTAAACCTACGTAAGGTTTTCTTCCAAAGAAGTTTCGAGGCCTGACGAGTCTAGTGCTTGACTGCCACGCAGAATTATTGGGTTCCATTGCTGCTGGAACCCAGACATTCAATCTTTGCATTTGTTTGGTCAGTGTTCCATATCCTAGTTTACCCTAACTCTCTCACATTTAAATTACCAATGTCTGTTCTCGCCGATCCTGGGTAGATATGAACTGTCAATCAAATGGGGTGCACACCCAAATATCGTCACCTTTGATATACTGGTATCCATGGAGAGTAGCGTTGTGCCAGCAAATGAATATTGTCGTTATACTGCATCGAAACAGTGACTTCGGGAACGTCGCAGGCGTGTCACATATGAATGTCATTGCGCCTTTGCACTAACTATAGTTTTCTGTATAGTTATACACGTAGTGATTGTGTCGGTATGCTGGTTATAATGACGTCAGCTGCTCTCAGACAATGTCAGAAACATGAATTTACAATAGCATTCACGTCTACATTAACCGTGAGATTATTTCTGCAAGCATTTTCTTTTTCTAATCTCATCACGTTGCTATAGTGAAGTAACAGTTTGAGCTACACTGATGAATACTATAGAGGCCATGACTTAATTACGCTGTCTGTGTAAGTACCACAGACATCAAAGAGCACCGCCGATTGCCCTTCGGAAAGCACATAACTTGTCTCGCAGACATTCCGAAGGACAATAAAGCGGTAATCGCGGCGAAATAAACGTATTCATCACATTACACGAAAGCAAAAAAATGAAAAAAGACGCCGTTACGGAAGGCAAGTAAACAAATAAAACAAACCACCATTAAACCAAGGAATGTTTTCTGCGGCACTTCTTCTGTTTCACTACGTTCATGTAACGTTTTCTGTTTTTGGTGCGTGGTTGGTTCTTTCTGATTGATCAGAGTTTCTCACATGCTGACGGTATTTGGCATCAGTAAGTCTTTCCACTCCCCTTGCATTTACATCCTTAATTTTAGTGTTAACTACGGTTCGCTTTGGAGAGCACCCTTTTTTTCTTCGTTATCCTGAAGATCTAGAATGAACAAGAAGCACAACGTAGGGCCCATAAGCTGTATGCATGTGGGAGGTAGTGGCCAGATGCCGATAAGCACAGCATTACTAATGCGAAATTCTTTGCACCAAGGTGCTCCGACGTTTCAGCCATCCTAACAATTTCGTTAGTTTTTCTTTACTCTTTCCTTGTGACAAGTCACCAAACGACTGTTTTGGGAATAACACAGAAAGATAATAACAGCGAAAGAAGGGGGGGGACAATTTCGTTAAGTTTTCTTTACTATTTCTTTGTGACAAGTGGCCAAACGACTGTTTTGGAAATAAAACGGAAAGAAACTAACAGCGGAAGCAAGGGGGGGGGGGGCTGTATACAAAAGCTTTTTTTTCTTTTCCGTTCGGCAACATGGTCATATGAACTATATTTTGTCGTTACTTAACAGAGGATATCCGCTCAATAGATTATCAAGGAAACATTTATAAGAACAACAAACAAACAAGGCAGCCGTTCAGGTATGAATGCGTAGGAGAATACACAGTGATGGGAGAGCTTGCGGTATTGTCGAAACATTCGAATATGCGTTAACGCTAGTCAAAATATAGTGTTTTGAGTAAGTGAGCACCTTCGCGTCTTCGAGAAGGCTGTTGAACTTCCCGAAAATGCTCTGAACTAAGAGAAGCTGTCTCCCATTCGTATACATCAAGAACGAGCACAATAGGGACAGCGAGCATACAAGTGTACATCAGACCTCATTCAGTCATGCAGGCACTGCGGAATCAGGCTGTCGACAAAGCCTATGTAAACGTACTTGAAGAAATCCATATTAGTTCACAGCCACCATAGTCCTCTATAAATAAAGCTGCAAAATCGTAATAGAAAGCGTGTAAAGAAGGAAGACACGATCTACGCATTGCTATTCACTGCGTGGTTACGAGAGGCTTTCAAGGACCTACATTTTGAGAAGTTTGGGAGAAGAATTAATGAGTATCTTAGTAACCGGTGATTCACTGATAACATTACAGTGATGAGTAACTCTGGAGACGATTTACGACTCTTGATTACTGAATTGGACACAGTTGATATGCACGAAACAGCAGTGCTGTGCAACAGTCTCGGTATAGAACAGCACTTTGCAATAGGTTGCGAGACACTAGAATAGGTGAGGTAATACGTACGGCAGGCACCTCAGGACAGGTAGTAACCACAGATTGGAACGATGAGAGTGAAATAATTGGAAGAGTAAGCATAAAGTGGAGCACATTGGGGAAGCATTCTCAAATCGTAAATGGTATTCTACCACTGTCCCTCAATAGTAAAGTATGTAACAGCTGCATCTTGCCGGTACTTACCTGCGTAGAAGAAACCGGAAGGCTTGCAAACAGAGTTCCACTCACATTGAGGGCGACGCCGCAGTCAGTAGAAAGGAAAGTTACAGATATAACCTTAGGATGGACTCGGGATTATCAACTATCTCCCCTACAAGAAGCTCACGAAAAAGGAAACTGTCAGCTGACACTTAAATCAGAACGGAACTTATCCAAACTTGCATTTTCTCAAGTAAATGCACCCAGCTGAATACTCTGGGCACAGCCCATAGTGTCCCGAGAAACCTTAACTAATACGCATTGCATGGACCTGTCGGGCAATTCCCGGCCTGCCCGTCATTGAACAAACAAATGCGAAGCGGTAAAAGGAGTTACTGGCCAGCGACAGTCTTGACTATCAGATCAGTTTGATTGACAGGGCACTCAGGACACCAACTGTCTGTAGCGTCCCCGGCTGTGGGCAACCAGCACTGCTAGATGGGACCAAAGCAGGCTTGTACCATAAACCCTTTTTTCCAATGAATGTTTTCCTACTTTCTGAACAGCATCACCTTGTGCCATTGTTTCGGATTAGCGAATGGTTTGTAACCTTTGAATGCAGCGCTACTTTAATTTTTTTCTTTCTCGTTATTAGTTAGAACATTCATAAATGTGGTTCGTCACTGTAACTGTACATGAATCTTCTCGTGTTGTAGTACCAAGACAGGCATGGTACATTGTTCCACGTCTGCAAACAAGGCTTTGCGTTGAGTTTCTAAATGCGAAACATTCCTTACCAAACTTCGGCGACTTAGGGCGTATCTATCTATCTATCTATCTATCTATCTATCTATCTATCTATCTATCTATCTATCTATCTAGCCGCCTACGACTTTTAGCTCTCCTGGCCGTTTTGATAACGGTATCGATACCGAACTTGGTATGGCATAACAAGACTGTATTAAGAGCATATTTGACTTGTCAACGTGAAAATCATGACATGTATGTCATGAATGTCACGATTTACAATTCTTGGTCCTGCAGCTCCTGCGGTGGTTTCGTTCGCATGGAATGTTGCAAAACTGGTATAGTATGACATGATTGCATGGCGAACACAAGCGGCAGACCCTAACAGGAAAATCATGACATGCGTGTCATGTAACAACATTACATTCCACGCTCATGATGTGCTCGTGGCCGCTTCACTAGCGTCACATACACTAAACTTGGTATTACGGTACGTGAATGGAAGACGAAAGTATGTGACTGGTGCAAACATGGTAGTCATGAGATGCGTATGATGTAATACCATGACTACGTGCCACGCTTATAATGAGCTGGCGGCCGTTTTGCTAATTTCACTTATACCAAGTTTAGTATTGCGGGATATGAATGGTAGACAAAGGTATGATACTGTTGCAAACATGATAAACATGAGATGTGTGTCATGTAACAACATGACTACATGCCACGCTCATGAAGCGCTCGCAGCCGTTTCACTGGCTTCACATGTACCAAGCTTGGTATTACGCGACGCCAATGGATGACGAAGATATGTGACTGGTGAAACAATCATGGTGAAACATGATTATCATGAGATGCGTGTCGTGTGAGAACATGACTGCCTGTCATGGGAGAATATGACTACGCAAATACATTTCGACGTGACGGGGTGCGCGTGCTCGCTGGCGTTCATTCCGTCGCGTCACGCCGGCATTGCCACGCCAGGCGCCGGTCCTGCCATATACTCGCAGGCACCGCCGCGCTGTGTTGTTTTGACGCATGCGCGTTTCAGCGCGTCCGGCGTCCCTTCGTCATGAAAATAGGGAGACGCAGTGTTGTTTGGGTAACGCATCGGTGCGAAATGCAGCATGTCACATTTCGCGCCGGTTGCCGACGGGCCGCGGCGACGGACGCTGGTCGCGCCTGGCGGCAGACTATAAAAGCTCGCGATTTGCTAACGTAGCGTCGGTTTGCCCAACGTGCGCGCGCGTCAACGCTACATTGGAGTATATTGGGCCCTTCATGATGCGCTCGCGGCCATTTCGCTAGCTCCATATATACCAAATTGGGCGTTACGTGACGTAAATGAATGACGAAAGTATATGACTGGTGCAAACATGATAATCCTGACACGCGTGTGATGTAAGAACATGACAACATACCACGCTCATGGTGTGCTTGGGGTCATTTCGCCAGCTCCACATATACTAAATTTTGTATCACGTGACGTGAATAGATGACGAAGGTAAAAAAACGCATCCAAACAACATAATCATGGCACGGAAGTGATGTATGGCATCATTTATTTCCACCTCGTAATGACGTGCTGATTTTAAAGTGACATATCAACATTTCTCATTCGTGCTTCGGATATCATCGATACCCACTGTACGTGGGAGCTGCCAATTTTTTGTTTATTTCTTTTCCTTCGAGCACCAAAGTTCTGAAAAGTATATAATTACTTTCGCAGGAATCGCAATCAAGAACGCTGTGCCCAATTATTCCGGCAAAGTTATTTCAAGTTTTTTTTTGCGACAATCCAGTGTTCCACGAGGAGCACTCTAAGCTATAGGAACACGAAATCTCATTACCTGCCTCGGCATGGCAGAAAAACCCATTTTCTGTTGAATCTTTCCAACTGGCGTCCGAGATCAATTATGCAAGAGACCTGAACTCTTCTTAGTTGTGTCTAGCAATTCGATTATCCCACCTCTTCATCGCATACACATTCAGGATCTGTACTGAAAGTGTGCTTTCTATGACAGCTACTTATACTCATTCTACTTCAGCGAATCTGTTTTACTGGGTACGTTCGCTTTTTTCCCCACATATTCTGCATCTACGGAGGCTTGTTTCCCTTGTGTGATTGCGGTTGCGCTATTTTCTTGGACCTCACATCTATAAATATTAATTAACTAGTTTTTCCTTCCCATAACCGCGATACCATTCAGAGACGCCGTGTAAAGTCTATGGTTCCAAGAATATATATCACCAGGGGCTCTTTACCTGGTATTTAACCTAATTCTAAGCATTCTGCGGTGCTCTAGCACGTAGTCTTTAATGAAAGGTGGCAGTCGCGGCCGATATTCAATCCTGGTATTCTCGGGTCTCTAGTCAACTGAAACACCACTGAAACACCATTGCTGGTGTTGCACATCTACTCAAGTAGCCGAAGGATATCACCCAAAGGACACTAAGCTTGTAATCTATATTCAAAAACGCAACCTCTAGTCGCCCTTGACTCTAATCTCGAGGACCAGGAGCATTCTATAATTGGCGATGATAAGCGTGATTTTACCTGCTAGACACCAAACGAGGTTAGATAACAGGTGGTGCTGAACAGCATATGACAGCCCGGGTCTTTGAAGGGCTCCGCACTTATAAGTTAAAAAATTATTCAGTGTCGTAATTGTCGGACATAGTACCAACCGTCTGCAGTGGCGTAGTGCTTGTATTGCCTTACAGTCCCAGTAATACACGTAGTGGGCACTTCGCAAGATTATGGTACATGACGCATAGTGACCACTTCACAATTATTATTTCCAAGGCGATCTAGGAGAATTGAAAACTGCATATGTTGTGTGCAAAGACGTTCCTTTCACCACGGCGTGGTTCAGGTGTTTACTGAGAAAAGCAGAGTGGCAAGCGAATAAAATGGCTATGTGAATGGGGCGTGATTACCCTATCGCGTTCTACTCTTTGTAGGGAAGCTTGGGAGTGCTCGAATTTTTAGGGGCGAAGCTCTTCAGAGGATGAATCGGTCATCCCCGTTGTATGTAGTACGTAGAAACCTCGTTCCAAGATTCTCAGCTAGGTCATAGTGCTTGGTGGAATAAACCAATGGAGATGCTATAAAACAAATGGCGTCCGTGTAGTTTTATGATTAACCAGCAAAAAAAAACGTTACACCTATGCTATAGGGGTGCTTTCAATTAAGGGGCGAACCCTATACGCCGTGAGTCGTGCGTCGGTGATGTATGTAGTTGTTTGCGTAGTAGTAGTAAGTAGCCACCTCTCGTTTGTTCCTTGGGATGTCCGCTGGACGGTGGTACTTCTAAATGAGTAATATATGATGAAAAGATGCGAGATGACGGTACTTGCAGTGTTCACTAGATGAACGTGTTAAGGAACGAGATACGAGACGGCGGCGATGAAGCCACGCTGTGGTCACAGCTTTTATTTGGGACGCAGGCGTAGACGTGGTTGCAGCTGCAGCGTCCAGCCAGGCCAGGAGCTAGGCCGTTCTCTTGTTCATGGCTCGCGCTTGACGAGCCTCGTGGTTCACTTCTTTTTCTGCGATATATGTACGAAAGAAAAAAAATAACAGCATATCCGTGGAGCGCATGATGATGAGTGGGGCGAAGCATCCATTCGTCCGTTCGTTCTTGCTTCCGTGCGTCCGTGCGCCCATTCGTGCATCCATCCGTCCATCCATGCGTCCATCCATCCCTGCGTTCATCCGCCCATGCATCCATTCATCCGTCCGTCCATCTGTGTGCCCGTCCGTACATTTCTCTGTCTGCCCATCTGTCCATCTATCTAGTTATGACTCCAGGTACCGCAATCTCGCATTTTTTATCATATAATCAGCATATAGAAGTACCACCATCCCGCGGACATCCTTAGGACTAAACGAGAGGTGGCACTTGTGCACTTTCTTTTGGCCTGCGCTTCGTGTCTACTTCCAACCTTACACCGCCTCTAGTCCATGGCAATATACTAGTTCATGGTACTGCGGCCTAACCCTCGTTAAGCCTTGCTAAAACCAAGAAGGTTATGCCCAGCGAGTTTACTGTGGCAACACGTTCTGGTCAGATAGTGCTCAAAGTGCGTCCTTCTGATAATAGTTTTTTTAGTAAGCATGAAATGCAAGGCAAATGTTATTGGAGATGAAGCCGACAATACTCGTCTGTGTAAGTTACTTCCCCAGAAAAAACTATCTTTTTATTTACAAATAATGTTCGCGGGTTTCCTCCTCAATTAACAAGAGTGGGCGCGTGCCGCTCTCCTAATCCGGCCGTTCAGGTGGCTACCTACTACTACTACTACTACTACTACTACTACTACTACTACTACTACCACTACTACTACTACATACATCATGGACGCACCAACCATGGCATAGGGAGCTTCACCCCCAAAACCAAGAGTGACAGATTCTATGTGCAGGAGCGACAGTCCATGGGTGCTCCATGGGGAAGTTCGAGTCATCTTGAAAGGCATAAGGTCCGTGTCGAAGCTCCGTTTGGCGGCACTGGAAGCCACGGAGTGGGCGAGGTTGGTGGAAGACGAAGACTGCTGGTGGAAACGCTGGTAGTCAGCCGTATGGGTGAGCAACGCAAGTCTTGGGCCCCCGACGTGGCGCTGGAATGTGTGATGATATGCCGCTAATTGGCATGTTGTGTGGCGTGCATGGTGCTGCCATGAGCACACATGTCGACGGGTGGTGGAACGTACCGTGATGTCCGCATGGCACGTGCCATCGGTGTTGGGCTGCAGCGCAAGTGGTGTGGTGGCGATGAAGATGCAGCAACGGCGGTGCTGGTGGTGCGAAGGACGTCGACGGCACAATGTCGGCTGCTGGTACGGATACTGGTGTGTCTTTCCTCCTTGACGTCATGTCGACGAGTGCCTGCATCACACTTGAGCCTTCCTGCAGTGGACGCTTAAATACTTAGTCAGGCTGAAAGGGCGGGTGCAAGACTGCCTGTGTCTTTGGCTCAGGGCACATTAACTTCGTCGTCTTGGAAATGCACAAGCGAGAGAGACGCGTAGTCTTGATGATGTGTCGGTATACTTGGGGTCGGGGCACCTGCGTTTCCGTGACTTGGCCATTGGCATGTCTGAGACTCGTTAAGGGGAATGTCACGCAGAGGAGGCGCCGACACCGCGATAGGACCGGACTTTGAACCAGTGGTGGTGGGATTCCCTTGAAGGTCCAGTGACGAGCAGCACACATGAAGGGCAGCATACTGATTGACTGCTTGCGTTGCTGTCAGAGCATACACGGGTGGATGCAATCCAGGCTGGCCCGGTGCATTGTACGTGGTCGTCACCGTCATATAGTGGACGTTTCGGTGGTTGTTCCCGAGAAGTCACCAGGAGGATCAACTGCAGCTCGTCTATAATTGGCGAATCGGGAGTTGGTGCAGCAGGACAGGATTCTGCAATGACTCCGATGGTGTGCGATGCCGTAACCGGCGTCGAATATGTCACGGAGAGAGGTAGAAGTGGCTCTGGTTGCAAAGCCAAGACCTCGGAGACAGGAACCAGAGGCACAGGGGTGGCGGGCCTCTCGGTTGATGGGCCATTGAACCGCGAGAGTGATCTTCGTCTTCTGTGTGGACGGGGGCTGTTGGCAGAGTGGTAGTCTCGATCGGCCGTCATGCAGGAGGCTTACATGAAGATAATCCAGGCACTGCGGTGTCGCTTTTGGGTAAGGGGTGTTTGATACCGTAATACTGGAGCACGGTGTCGCATTCGTAAGGGCGCAAGCTCCACGCGATGCGTTAGGTAGCGTTCGTGGTCCCCCGGAAGTTGGTTTTCTAGTACCTCAAACATAATCTGTTAGAGCCAAATGCTGTTGAGCTCCAAGGCAGCCTCGAACTCTTGGAACCACGACTTGGTGCCAGATGTCCGGAACAGTGGTTGAGGCGGGTCAAAGTGCGGCTGCAAAGCTTGAGCTGGCTGGACCAAGGCCGCGAAGCTTAGAGGTCATGGTGCAGCGCCCATCGCTTGTCCGTTGGTCCGTGGTCACCAAATGTAGAGGAACGAAAGACGAGACGGTGGCGATGAAGCCGTGTCATGGTCGCAGCTTTTATTTGAGATGCAGATGTTAACGGGGTCGCAGCTGCAGCGTCGAGCAAGGCCAGGAGCTAGGCTGTTCTCTAGTTCGTGGCTCGCGCTTCACGAGCCTCGTGGCTCACTTCTTTTTCTGCGCGGCCGCCTGGCCAACACTACGGACGGATGCACGGACGGACGCATGGATGAATGGACAGAGAAGCAGACGACCGGATGGATGGACGCGCGGATGGATGGACCGACAGACAGACAGATGCCCGGACGGGCGGACGGGCACACGGACGCACGGATGGACGCATCGCCCCACTCATCATCATTCAGTCTGCGGATATGGTGTGGTTTTTTTATTGTTTAAAAATTGTGATACAATGACATTGAAGTTATCCGAGTAGAGTCTTTCTTTAACATAAAAGAGGTTCATGCCATAATCCACCAAGAAATCACTGGCGTCATTTCTGTCAGGTATGTGACGTCAGCAAAAATCCACAAAGAAAAATTCGTGTAATAGCATGACCTCGGTGTTAAGCCCACGACCTCTCTGTTCACGACGGAGTGGGGGGCTTAACCCACTGCGCCACCGGTGTTCATGCGTGAGACTTCACAAAGGCACCTTATAGATCGTTCATTTCTCTTCCACAGCGACTCTTTTGCCGTGGGGTGGAGTCGCAGTCTTGAAGAGGGGAAGTGCCGCATGATGACACTAACGAGCCTCCACTAGAAGCCTCGATGCCAGCGTTCCTGCTTTGAACGCTGACATCGAGGCGCCTTACTCACCGTCGTCGAGGCTGTTCATCTATCTCCACTAGCTTTCGTTTTAAAAACTAAAGGACGCTTTATAAATTGAAAAGTGTATTAGGCGAAAGCCTGTGCACTCACTCATTTTTCTTCTTGAATTTTGTTATTGGACTCTTCTCCGAACCTCTTGCCATGGAATTGTCACCAGTTGGCTTGAAAGCGACCGACAAGTAAAACTTTACTGTTGCAACGAAACATCTGTTGAAAAAAGGTTGCCACGCGTTCTATTGTGCCGTCACGTAATTGCTAAGTGAGTCTGAGGGGGAGACGCCACAGTGGCCACCATTCCAGGACATGGACGGACGGATGGATTGATTGATTTATATGTAGAGTTTAACGTCCCAAAACCGCTATATGATTATGAGAGACGCCGTAGGGGAGGGCTCCAGAAATTTTGACCACCTGGGGTTCTTTAACGTGCAGCCAAATCTGAGAACACGGGCCTACAACATTTTCGCCTCCATCGGAAAGGCAGCCGCCGCAGCCGGGATTCGATTCCGTGAACTGCGGGTCAGCAGCCGAGTACCTTAGCCACTAGACCACCACAGCGGGGCCAGACGGATGGATTGTCTGACATTTCGAGTATGAGCCATTAAAGACATTCGTCTTAATGCAGTTCGAGAGTTCTAAAACACGGCAGTGAGCAACGGCACGCCTTCGAACGTTCACCGCTCAAGCTACCATCTCTGCGATAACGTTCCTAGAGCATCAGCAAGTGTACATTACCTAATTATTGGAAATCGCAGAGCGTGCTGTTTCTCTTCCCAAACGGCGAGGCTTTTCACGAGCGCATACCGAGTAGCAGTAGTGATTATGCGCTTATCGACGCCGTCATAGCGGACGCTGAATTCTTTTTTTTAACTACATCACCAAGCTACCACGTAGATTTAACCTTGATCACGAACGTTAGTCAGTGGGATGCAGATGTGCAACTCAGGCATCAGCGTAGACGCATCTACATCAAACAGCAGTACATATGGTACATAAATCAACAATGAACATTGCACTAATTTTGCTAATAAACATTTCACTTTCATTTTAAACTGATTCCCTTGACGGAGCAACGCCTCTTCTATTTTTTTTTCAGTGCCATTCCAAACTCTCGGCATTCAATGGTAGCAGTTCGTCCACCTTAGTTAAGAAATTTATCTTGCCGGCACATGTCCTGAAGGGTACGGCTGCTTGCATCACACGTAGGTGTAAGTGCGTTCACGTGGAGATGTGGTAGACACGCCTTCCCTGTGCTACACCATGCATCTGTGGTGTTAGTTTCTTCGTGCCCTTCCATTCGGGGCTCGAAGCAATGCGGCCTCAAAGCACTCGTATGGCTTTAAGCCTGTGCATGCAAGAGCGTCGTGGTGACACACCCCTATTTGGTATCGCGCAGAGCGCCACCGACAGGAATGCGCCATCTCAAAACACTGTATATCAGCAACGTATAGTGATCATGAGCGATCATTAGTGAAACAAGTTGACACCCCTTGGAAGTCCACACAACTGAACGAAAATTACCTTCTTTAACTTACATCATGAGGGAGCGCCTAAACGGTACACTCCCCTCCATATTGACGAAATTTTTATCAGAAATTATCGTCGTAAGTTGCAAGCACTCCGTAATTTGCAGCCGGAATTTGAAGAATGACAAAGTGTGCAAGGACATGAGATGTCCCCGACTTACCCCTTAAAATTCTGGCTCGCTCTTCACTAATTAAAGAACACTTATAATCAGTGGGTGAAATTATGCAATGGAACTTTGCATCTATGAAATTAAATTTAAAGAAGTCGAATAAAGGTAATTCGGCTTCTAAATTAACTTTCAGCGGACTTGCAGGTTTCCTCTTGTGGACTTTGATTATGGGTTTTTCATGAATGCGCCTCGTGGAGCTTTAGGTTTCGTTAGCCCGCCTATATTTCACTGGTGCACCTGTGAAAGGAAATTGTGGAGAGGGGAAGGTTACGATATACGGGCTGCGAGATTTGTCGCTTTATTTTATTTTTATTTCGAATCTGCCTCCGACGCTGTGTTTTTCTTCGCAAGAATTAGCCTAATCGCGCTCCGGACATGAAAGGTCAGCTGTTCTGACAGCGCGCGGCGCATGCGCAAGCCGCTCGAATCCAGTTTTATTAACCCTCCGAGACGCAGTAGACAGCTTAGGAGCCGGCTTTTTGTTTTTTTCTCGTGTTTTTTTTTTTCATTCCTAAATGCCTCAATGCACCCACTGATTTTCTTACCCTTCCCTTACACTTGAAAACGCCGAATGCGCCGTAATCTTTCTAAATCGAAAAATCAAACTAAGCCAAACCGAAGCCTAAATTTGTTCAGCACAGTGACGACTGAAAATAGCGCTAAGAAACGGGGACACAAGAAGAGGACACATGGCACAGCACCTGTGCCGTGTGTCCTCTTCTTGTGTCCCCGTTTCTTAGCGCTATTTTCAGTCGTCACAATGCACCAACAAGCCCAAATTTCGACAGTGTTGTTCAGCACACGTCCACGACTAATGAAGTAGTCCCACTCATGCAATCGGCAATGTTCTCCGAAGGCGCGGTTACGGGAAGGCCGGCTCATGTCATCATTATGGAGTGCACTTCCATCGGTGCAAGCTTTTCAGCATCCTCTTTTGAAGATGAAATGCTGCTGACCTCTGAAGCTCTGCACACATCTGCGCAGATGTGCGAAAGCGTTGGCGGCCACACCCGTAAAATCAAAGTACACAGTTGCTGCTCGAGCACCACCCCTCCCAAGTCACATGTTTTTATAGTAGTTAAAGAAGGGTGGGGTGTTTCCTCTTTGCCTGAGAATTCGATGGCCTCTCAAACAGCTAAGGAAACGAGGGGGGGGGGGGGGGAGGAGGGGACTTCTCACATGCGTTTTCTGCGCGGCGGAGATGGGCCGGCCTATTAGACCTGCTTCACTCGCATTCGTGTCCCCGCTGAGGCGCTATCACCTACGGGTAGAACGTAGGACGCGCCGGGGGATCTTATGAATTTGGACTCTATACGGGACGTGACGGTGACCGCGAAACCCATCGAGCCTGTCCATCTAATTGCAATTTCAGTGAAACAGTTGGGAAGCAGTTAATTTCGTGCGGGTACTTCATTGCACTATTTCGTGTAGGTAAACTGAAGGCAATCTCTCGGTCGACGCGTAGAACGATGCCGAAAATCCCACAGTTTAGAAAAATTCTACTTCGAGAAAATTAACTTTCCAAACCTCTTTTTCGTCATCGCGTGATGTTCGTTTAGTTGGGCCGTTTTAGAGGCTGAGTAGTGCTAGAAAAAAAACATAGAAGACGCGGCACGAATACCAGCCTAAAACAGAGTTCCGGGAACGGTTCTTCGAAGAAACAAGTAAAAAAGGATGATAAAAAGAAGAAAAAAAACAAACAAAAAAACAAAGAAAGAAAGGGAGGAAGGAAGGAAGTAAGGAAGAAAGAAAAAAGAAAAAAGGAAATGATGGAAGGAAAGGAAGGAAGGAAAGAAGGAAGAAAGAAAGAATGAGAGAAACAAAGAAAGAAAGAAAAGAAAAATGAAAAAGAAAATAAGAAAGAAAATAAAAAAGAAAAAAAGAAAGGAGGTTGGGAGAGGGGGACAGAAAAAAGAGAGAAAGAGAGGGGTAGAGGGTAAGAAATGCAGTAGGTCAGGCACAGCCATGCTTTCTTTGCCTCCATTTCGCGTATTGGGGAAGGGCTTCTTAAATTTTTCCACATATTGCCAACACCTTCCCCTTTCGACAGGCGAAGTTTCTCACGAGGCACGTTCGAGCGAACCCGCAACTCCTCCATCGGGTGCGAAAACCCACATACACACACTTCCAAAGCCATTTGCTGTGTGAATGCTCTATCGCTTTCTCGTTTGAACCACGCAACGCTTCACGCATGCAAAGCCATAGTGATGGTTCAAGTGCTCGGGAAAGCATCAGGGAAGATTCGCAGGTCTAAGGAGCGCTAAAATGTAGAAAAGAAACGTGTCTAAGAAATTGGTTCGACAAGCAAGAATCTAGTGAGTGCTGCTAAGGCAACAAGTTTCAAATCTTAAAGTTCTACGCCACAAGAACGAGGTTGCAAACGAGTACTAGAGCGCATATGCAAAAGCATAGACAAGCGGTGACGATATGCAAAGCCTCCTCGCCTGTGGTATTCTGCATACATTATGCAAATCTCGCGAGAAGAAATCGTGAAAAGCAAGCAAACTGGAGCGTACACAGCACAACTGGTTTGTACATGTCCTGCTTATGCAAAACATGGTGGCTTTGACCCACGTAGGCGGAGAAGTGTGACAGGATGTAACAAATGAGTTGCGCAGGTGAAAATAAACAGAAGTGACACATTGCGCTAATAAGATTCGAAGTAGATGAGAAATGTGCAAAAAAAATAATCTTGTTGAGTTGCAGCTCACGAGAACTTTGTCCTTTCGAGAATTCGCCTGGTGACGTTTCTTTTTCTTTTCTCGTAGTTCTTTTTGCTTCTGAACTAATTCAAAGGCTGTATTTTGTATGCATAACTTTCTTCAAGCGATTGTGTTGATAACTTATCCAGCAGTTGTGGGCAGCAGTACACAAGGCGCAGCGTCGTGCAAGCTTATGTCGAAGGACAGGT
The DNA here is from genome assembly GCA_013436015.1 of Rhipicephalus annulatus. Taxonomy (NCBI): domain Eukaryota; kingdom Metazoa; phylum Arthropoda; class Arachnida; order Ixodida; family Ixodidae; genus Rhipicephalus; species Rhipicephalus annulatus. The sequence goes on from WOVY01009271.1 coordinate 3,272,009, forward strand.
GGCCATATTTATAAAATGTTCAGATTTGTTACAAGCTTTCACGTTGCCGCCAAGCCCTCTCAGTAGTGCTTTTCAGCGTCTGACGTCGCCGGGAACATTTTTTATTAATGCTCGTGAACCCTTCTTTCTTAGGCAAATTTCGAAGCTATTCTTTCACTATTTCAATAGTTAATATAGATGTGAAGATTGTTTTTATTTCAATCACACTAAAAAATTCTTGTGAAGTCAATGCCTACTGCAGGAAAAAATATTGAGTACATTTTCTGAAGAAGCCACGTCTAACATGCGACACAAAAATGACGCTGAAGAAACGGCATTGCGGTGTCATATAACGTCTGAAATTCTCCCTACCTTTAAAAGAAGGCAAAATACACATTTATTGAAGTGCGGTTTATTGTCTGTAACTGTATACCACGTTCACGTATCTAAAAGGCACATCCACCGGACGCGTTTTCGATGAAAAAAGAAGTGCACCCAGAGTTCCACTTTTTTTGCATTTGCTATTGTCGCTAACAAATATCCAAAGCTACAATTCTTCGCACATACAAAGTTCTGCACAATGTTCTGTGACAATCCTTAGGCACTTTTGGGGGGTTGGTCAGCATTAAGATCCCCACGTATCTTCTTGCTTATTCCACATGTACATGTAATATCCTAATATTCTCAAAGAAGTAGTGACAGGTAAGTTTGAGTTCTCTGTTAATTGTAGTAGAGGTATACGAGCTTTGCATGTTTGGCTTGTGTTTTTTGGCGATGTGGGAAAGCCGTGTGACAATTAACTGCGTATATTTGAGCGCCAAAGCTTTGTTGAGTTAACAGTTGGTAGTCTAGCCACTGTCCTGTCATTGTGTGTGATCATTTGTATCGGCTTGGTTCATATTTCATAAATGAATGCGAGCCATTGCTGTCAAGAAAGAATGATTGATTGATATGTTTTGTTTAACGCCTCAAAACCACGATGTGATTATGAGAGACGCCGTTGTGGAGGGCTCCGGAAATTTTGACCACCTGGGGTTATTTAACGTGCACTAAAATATCAGCATGGCTGCAAAGAAATATGACAAATGTTTTGGCTAAGCGTTAATTTTTTATTGTGATTATTAAGCCATGCATTGTCAGGATTAAAAACAAAAGGCAGAATAACTGTGTCCTGGTAATCTCAAGTCCAGATTGTCCAGTTCCTGCACTGCTCAAGAGCAGCACCGAAACAAGTGCACAATAGCAAACAATAGAAGCTAGTGTGCAATAGCGAAACCCCAGCAACATCAATAGCAGGACAAACAGAAAAATGAACAAAGTGCGCTGCTCTTGAAAAAGTTGTGAGATCCTTAACGTTTGCCTCTAGGAAGTAAAAGCGACAGCGATATTCTGTCACTAGTGCATAGTACAACCACTTAGAGCATACTTTTTATTGTAAGTTGTTACTCGAGACGTTTAAATTGTGGATTACTACAATTCATTCGATAAAGTTTAAATTTGCGTGTGTCAGTGAAGCTTTCGCTTATGACTGCATTCTGTGGAACGGGTAGCATGCTTTAACGCACGCGTAATTACGCGTGTGAAATGACTTCGTACTTCCTTACTACGTGTTTTTAAAGGAATGCGTGTAGTAATGTGGGTGCCTTTTCTAATTGGTGGCGTGTTTTAAACCCCGTAGTCGTTATGATAATCACATGTTAAGACGCCCGAAGACAATGTACTTCGTACCACGCAATATTACTGCGATATTACATGATATATTGTGAAGCCTGTATACAGTAGGTATGTGTTTGTAAAACAATGAAATGTATTTTCACTGCATTTCAAAGCGGAACAAGTTATTTTCGCTGATTCTCAAGGATACGTGTCGTTGTGCGGTATAGAAAACATGCTTGTCAGGCAAATGGCCTGGATGTGATCTTCCCTCAGACCATAGAATTTTTACAGCGAAAGCTGTGATATCGTGTGAAATTCGAAAAAAAAATCTCGCTTTAAAGACACGGTGGGGCTCTAACCTGAGTCCACTGGGAACCATTCCATCATACTATCACTGAGCTAAGCCGGTGATGGGACTTGTTGGCAAGTTTGCGTTAGGTAGAGAGTGATGCCAGGAAAGCAATCGTGTTAATACGACTTGTAAAGTGTTTCAAAACAGCGAAAGAACAACCAGTCGTCACACAATGTGAATAGCGTAACAAGTTGTTTTTCCAATGCCCCAACCCACTAAAAAGGCTTGTTCTTGTTCACCTATTGACTTTGACGCATACCGACTTCAGCTATTATTCCTCATCGTCGTCAGCCACTGCATTCATTAACAACTGACACGGAATTCCTAGCAACATTTTAGCGGATACCACGTTTCTCAGAGGAATGACGAAAGATAGCTTAGCGAAGCCGGCCTACTACCCAAAAAAAATTATTATTGTGCCCCAATGGGTATCAAGCAAGTGTGCTTGCAGTAGTTACCCAATGAGTGTTTTGAAAAGGCTCTGAAAGGCCGCTCTTCTAGCTTTTGCTGTGACTGCACTACGCCTTCCGCGCAGATCTGGCGTTTGTTACATATTTATTTTACTTGCATCCTTCTCGGCTTTTTGGTCACGGACAAGATAACTTTTCGCTCACAACCAACGACTTCCATCTCGACGCTGACGCCAGAGATTCTGCGAAACGATTTCTTCAACGCTCACCCGGTAAAAGTTACGTAGTTCATTTTTTTAACGCCCCAACGATTTCAAAATAGTTAATGGGGAAACTAAAAATTGTCTTGTGCCCCTTGACATCAAACTGTCGCAAGACCAACTACTTAACACTTCGAACGAGCCGCTGCCACTCAAAAGGTGAGATAGCGTTCCGAAAATGTCATCACATATTTTGAGACATTAGGCAAATACATGCTTCTGTTTTATGGTCTGAAGCAATGTGAAAGCACTAGTCGGCAATGCTGGGGCGTTGGTGTGCTTTACTCGAGAACTAAACATTCCGCCATATCCACGAAGTGAATGATGATGAGTGGGCGAAGCTCCGGAGGTAAACCTGGTAAACCATGAATCCTCTGTACATTTTGCCCACTCGAGTTTATTACATCGCTCCCCCTAGCGTACGTCGCCGCACTAAATCGAACGATTGCCTTCAACCAATGACACGCGCCATATGTGACATTATTCCTATTTTATGAGATCTCGCGTCTTTCATCAACTAGAAGTACCGCTTTCTGGTTTATAACATCTTGCATCTTTTCATCATCAGCTACAAGTACCACCATCTAGTAAACACTACAAGAACTAAACGAGAGCTGGCTACATACAGGAGACGGTACCGCCATCTAGTGAACACTGTAAGAACTAAACTAGAGGTGGCTACATACAGGGGACGGTACCGCCATCTAGTGAACACTGCAAGAACTAAACTAGAAGTGGCTACATACAGGCTACAGGGGACGCACAGCCCACGCCCTAAGGAACTTCGCCCCTAAAAAGCAACGATGAAAGAATCAAGTGGCAAGCCGGTCAATGAACAGCAGAGGGATAAAAAATTCCCAAGCATTTCCCCGAGGGTGAACATGGTTAAGTGCGAATGCACGGGGTGATGCTATGAGGGGTATTTATTAATTCGCACTATTATATTTATTAATCACACTATGGTGCCTTTATGGTGTATTGCTTCCTGGGAATCGCAATTTGATCACACGGGGGAGTTTACGTTAACTTACTGGCGAATGCCAACGGATTTTAACTTTACTCCCCCTCATAGCATCACCCTGTGCATTCGCACTTAACCATGCTCACCCTCGGGGAAATGCTTGGGAGTTTTATTACTGATGATGGTGATTAAAGTGTAATTAATGAATTTAAGTGTTGTTTGTCATGATGCATTTGTACACAGATACATTTTATACGAAGTATTATTCATAGTGGGCAGCGCACAAAAGGAAACACACAAGAGAAGGAATCAGGACTCTTGTGTGTTTCCTTTTGTGCGCTGCCCACTATGGATAAGTTCCAACTCGCCCGCCTTTCTGTGCTACAACAGAAGTATTATTTATTTACACTTCACGACGCGTCCGGACGAGCAAAGTCCAGGGCTCGCACCCTCTCTCGCGCGGCACGTTCTCTGGCTGGAACGGCTTCGGGAACGTCCACTCGCCGTTGACGATTGCGAGCGGCGTCTTGACGCCGGCCTTCATCGCCCGTCTCCGCTTGACGCTTGCGTTGTCGTTCCGCTCCTTGGGCCGCGTTCGCGGCTCGATGCTGACGCCTCATCTCGGCCTCGCGAGCGCGTCGTTCACCATCCGCTGGACGCTTCGCCCGCTTGTCCTCGGCCTCGCGAGCGCGAAGTTCGGCATCCTCTGCACGCTTCGTCCGCTTGTCCTCGGCCTCGCGAGCGTGAAGTTCGGCATCATCTGCACGCTTCGCCCGCTTGTCCTCGGCCTCGCGAGCGCGCAGTTCGGCATCCGCTGCACGCTTCGCCCGCTTGCACTCGGCCTCGCGAGCACGCAGTTCGGCATCCGCTGCACGCTTCGCCCGCTTACGTTTGGTCTCACGAGCCCTTCGCAGCGCCGCCTTGTCTTCCACCGTCGGCGAAACCACCGCGGTACCGTCACCTCCCACGACGGGTGCAGTGCTGGCATTCGGTTGCACTGCATTCGTTGTTGATGGTAGCGTTGCCTCCGGGACATTCATCGCACGACCCGCTCTCGACGGGAGACTGAGAGAGAAGGCGGGCGCGCGAGAGAGAGGGGTGCGCGCACAGCGGCAGCGAGCAAGGAGAGTGGAGGAGCGAGCGAAGGGGGAGAGGGTATAAGGCGCGTTACTAGAGGTTTTTAGTTTGACGTTTCTACGCTCCGCTTAGCAGCTAAGCGGAGCGGGAACGCGAGTGCGCATGCGCCTTCCGCTAAGGCCTTAAGCGGGTTACCGGAGCGGGGAATACGGTCCGCTTACGAGCAGCATAAGCGGAGCGTGGTGCGTCGCTGCCGTTTTTGCAAGCGGAAGGGGGATAACGCGCGCGCCCTCTCTCGTGCGTGCAGCAACTTTGCTCATTTCAAGATGGCTTCCTCCAGAGGTGGCACGCTTTCCGCGAGTGCTGCAGCTTCGCCGTCACCTGCCCAGCGCAAGCCGCGAAAACACAGTTTCAACGGTGAAAAATAAAAACGCCGCCACCACACACGCGTCAAAAGCGCAAACAACACACAGTGAATGCTTGCAATGGATCTGGAACGGAACCTTGCTGGCTTTTGAGCGGCTACTATCAAATCAGAGCTTGATTCTTTGTCAAAAAAATAGACGATTAATACATTGAAAGTAGATTTCTAAATACTTCATGAAAAGATAATTTATACGTTATTGTTTTGCTTTGAATACGTGAAAAAATGTTTTTTTTTATTTTGTTTACCGGCGATGAAAACGACCAGAGGGCGCTGCAACTGCGAAAGGTCCGCTTCGCTGTCGGCAACGAATAACTAAAAGAGAAAAATCAGCCGCTGCTCCGCTGCGGCTTCGCGGGTGCTCCCGGAGCGGGGCGGACCACAAAAACGTCAAACTAAGAACCTCTACTGACACTGATATCAGCGTCGCGTCCGTGGCTTATTCGGTAGAGCGTCGCGATGCGGCCCGCCAAGTCCTCTTTCTTTTAAAGATAGAGAGAAGACTGCGGACGCCGCCGACGGCGGTGGATGGTTTGGGGTCGCCTACAAAGTGTATTCACACTTAATATGTGCCGGCTCCTTGACAGGACCTATACATGTCGGTCTTCAAATTCGATACAGGCAGACGGTTGCAGAGCGAACCGGACTACGTATAATCAGTTTACCAGTGGCGAAAGTGCCGCAACGCTACACAGCTCGACGGCGTGAATGAACCGAGAAAAAGCGCCAGGAGAGCTGAACAGTTTGTGGTGGTATGACATCTCAGAGGTGACTTAACGAGACACGCGAGAGATATCGAGAGAGAGAACGTGTGCGTGTGTGTGTTTGTGTGTGTGTGTGTGTGTGTGTGTGTGTGTGTGTGTGTGTGTGTGTGTGTGTGTGTGTGTGTGTGTGTGTGTGTGTGTGTGTGTGTGTGTGTGTGTGTGTGTGTGTGTGTGTGTGTGTGTGTGTGTGTGTGTGTGTGTGTGTGTGTAGAAATAAGGAAAGTGATTTGTTGTCTGTACGGGGAACATTGACCTGGAAAGTTCGAGACCGAGACGTTATACTCTGCCTCAATTCGACCCTTCTGTGCTTTCAGTACCTAGTAAGAGTACTGCTAACGCATCCAGAGTGCGTAGTCACGTGGTGCAAAAGAGTTCTGGCACATATTCTCACAAGGCTAACAAATCCAAATGTATCCGATCAGAAAACAAGTGCTATACTTCTTTAAACTTTGGATAGCTCGTGCAGAGCGAGAACAAAAAATTGCCCGCAGCTTTCCTCGGGGGAACACTGAGGAGGATGCGGAGCAAATAATTGGTTAACGGGGTGTTAAAGTGCGACTTACTTGGGTCGATGGCTAAATTGGTTAACGTGGTTGTGAAATGGGGTGTTAAATTGCGGCTTACTTGGGTCGATGGCTAAATTGGTTAACGTGGTTGTAGGAGGGGGTGTTAAATGAGTGAACACGTACACACGTATGCGAAAGGGCGGCGCTGGTCGAAGGGACGTCGATCATTGTGTTTGTGGATTCGTTGGAATTCATTTCACCGCGACCTTGGACGTCGACGCGCCGTACAAACCAACCGACGAGCGGCAACTGAGCGAGCGAGCGCCGACCTTGAGTATATATACAGCGCGACGGCGCATGCACTGTCAGCTGTCGAATGTTCGAGAAGGGGGAGAAGCGCAACGGCGCATGCGCGCGCGTCAGCTGCCGATGTTCTCGAAGCGCGACGGCGCATGCGCGCTACATTATACAGCTAGCGAATGTTCGTGAAGAGGAGAAGCGCACGTGGTGTGTACAAGGAGAATTAAAGAAAAGTTGCTGGAGTGGAAGCTCCTGCGATGCCTTGCCAGCAGAAGTGAAGCCACCTATTGCCACTGCCAAGATGGCGGAAACATGCTCTTTTCTGATAGTGCATCTTAAAGATCAAGTGGCTTTGATACGTTATGTAAATATACGGTAGTTCTATATTAAAGGATGGTTGTTCCTGACGAAATAACACTCAGACACAAATATGGATGACTGAATCTTCAAAGAACTTTGCCTCCAATTAGAGGCTCACTACGGAAAACTAGTGACATTAAGACGCACTTGGAGCACTATGAGGCCCCAAAAATGTTGGTAGCATTAAACTCGTTGGGCGTGCGAGGGAAACGCTTCGTTTTCGATCGCTGAACGGCGACACTTTACCATGCCCCTAGTAAGATGGCCGCCACAGCTGCCATCTTGCCAGAGGAACGGCTTCACATCTGCGCAATCATTTCCACTCCAGCATTTTTTTTAATCCTCCTTGGGTGTGTAGAGGAGGAAGGGTGCACAGATGGTGGAGGAGTGAAGCGCGCGCGGTGTGTAGAGGAGGAAGGGGTGCACAGATGGTGGAAGAAGGAGGAGGAAGCTTGCCGACGGCGCCGCACTACAAGCCTCGAGTATTAGATGCTCCGTATCTAAAAGCAGAAGTGCGAAAGAAGCACATAAAGAGCATGGAATTGTGTTGGTAGATATTCCTTCTATATTCCTTGTGGTCTCTGGATATTATATATATTTTTCTTTCTCTGCGTGAGCTTTCTACATAACGAAGGCAAACGTAGAAGGCCCGTCTCTGTAACGAAGACGAGAATGAGAACAGTGTGGTTCAGCCAGCAGGCTGCCAACACGTCTGTCAGGGGTCTTCCTTTTTAGAGTAATTCGATTCCTTATATAATCACACAGCGCATTCCGCTTACTTTAATATATACTGCTCTAAAGATGACGCCATGTTATTTGTTGCCGCGTAACCTTCAGCGACTGCAATTAAAAGCCTCAGCGATAACGACATCGCTTTTACTCAGTCGAAACGGCTTCATAGTTTTCTGCTTTTCACAAAATCACAATAAATTAAAGTAACTACTCTACGACAATAAACTAGTATAGGAAAAAAATAGTATTGTTTACCACCACCTCAACGAGACTCAACAGGCCACTGGTTCGCGTGTCCTCGAGGCAGAGACTTTCTTAAGCTTGCACGTGCTACACAAGTTCCACGACAAAAACTTTCTTGACATGCCCATGGCGTAATATTATTATTATTATTATTATTATTATTATTATTATTATTATTATTATTATTATTATTATTATTATTATTATTATTATTATTACTGCGGTTTTCGCCCTAAATAAACGATATGATTATGAGAGACCCCGTGGAAAAGGGCTCCGAAGATTTCGACCATATGGCCTCGTTTAATGTGCACTGATATCACGGTGTACGCAGACCTCTGCCATTTTGCCTACATAAATATGTAATTACCACGGCCGGGGTCAAAATTATGACCTTTGAGTCAGCAGCCGAGTGGCATGACCACAGCTCCACCATGGCGGACATACCCATAGAGTGGGTCGATACTAATCTTGTATCACATAACGTGTGTGGTGGTGAATCACACAGTCATAAAACAAAATCGAATATGAACCATTGGGATGCACCGCTTCGTCAGCCATGGACTCTGGAACCAGATCTTGCTGGTCGAAAGAGCCAGCAGGCTTGTGGAAGCCAACGACAAGCCTCATATGAAACAGCACCAACAACTGCTATTGACTATACGAATAAAGTAACATTTCCAGCCCCTCCTGGTCTATTGTTCTTCATATTGAAATATAAAACTGGCCCTACGTTTTGGTACTAGTTCGGTATCTTCCTTGGGGGAAGACTGTACGGCCGGCTCCGAAGATAGGAACTTTTCTTATTGGCATTTTTTTTTATTTCCTAATGGTATTAAAATAAAACTCTAGACTCGAAGTGGCTCAAGAATTTCTTTTATTTGTATAATGTTCACCTATACAGAACGGTCTACGTGAAATCTGTTTACTTTCAAAACTATTCACTGATGTATTTTCTTACATGGTTCTGTGCCCTTGTTTCCTGGGGTCGTAAGCTCTGAGCCAAGGTTTTGTGCCGGAGGGCCAAATTTCGTGAAGCCAACAAAGCCGGGGACAGCACGACCATTCAGAGAGAGTGGGGAGAAAGGGGGGATTCTACGTTTTTTTTTTGCTTCTTTCTCGCTTCTGCTTTTTGTTCTGGCTCTGCACTACATGTATACATAAGTGTGCGTGGATTCGGTGCAACTCCTAAGGCTTATTATGTACGTGCTTCCTAACACATTCGTGAGTGCCGGTTTTTTTCGCGAATGGTGCCGCTGCCACTAACGGCTGTTCGTCCTCCCCCTTCACCTATACGGTACGAAGAACTTTATTTATTTATCCAAATAAGTGCCACTTCTTAGGGCGACAGCGCAGGCCACTCCCACGCGAGGGCAGTTAGACCTAGCCTAACCACCACTTCGCCTGCTCTCCCCCATTCATTCAACGTTTTTTCAAACTGGGACACCTTAATTCTCTCCTGTAGTAGCGCTCATAGAACACCAAATCTCCGAGTATTATTCTAAAGACCTAACTGTAAGTCATAAAAACTCTGCCTAGCATTGAGCCAGAATGGCGTTGCATTCTGACCAGGATGGAGTACGGTGCCTCCTCCCGCGCCTAAGCGGCTAAAGCAGACGCCCCTCTTGCGTAGTAAATTTTGGCAATCATGACCACTCCGACAGCATATCGCCTGGTGTATTATGCAAACGTGTGAAAATTTCTTGAAACGAGGCATAACACGATGCATTTTCTCACCTAAGCCTGCGCTATTCATGACGCAGTCGGAGCATGCAGCTGATTGTAGACGTAACCCATGCAGCGATTTACAGAGGTCGTCTGCGGCAAGTGATTTTTTTACGTGGGGTTTTTATTATATGCCATCTCAAAGAGGCTATGAAATTAGATGCAACCCGATCCTTTTAATATACTTTGGCAGGCACTGTTCACGGCCCGCCAGACTCGCAAAAAGTGAATGTCCAAGCGTGGCAAGTCAGGCTTGTCTATGCCTAATTTTGGCTGCATTTTTAACTATTAAATAATTTTGGAAGTTCCTGATTGTCTTAATTACATGCGGCCGATATAAAGTTAGCTCTACATCGAGTAGCCTCAACACATTGCCTTTGCTATCAATATTCTCGGGCCAAACGTGCACTTTCATCTCCGAACAAGGCGTTCGCTGTTCAATAGAAATGTCACATCGAGCCCGCGCCCTTTGATAGAGTCTGCCATTGATAGGGCCTCGTTAGTATTTGTGAAATGAGGCGTCTAGTAAGCAAGGTATGGTTGTCTAGAAATATTACTCACAGGTTAACGCCAAAATTTTTACGAGGGACTCGTTGCGTTTTATTCTTAATAAATAAATCCAAAGTAAATTCGCGCTTAAATAATCCCAGTACATTTTACGTCTTGCCTTTAATCATTCATGGTTAACTTACTAATACTGTGGGCTCAAACGACATGGCTGAAATGCCAGTGGTCGTCTTTTTTATTTATTGTGATTTTTATCATAACGAGTGCACTTCAGCTAAAGTCAACAGTTAATGTCGTCTGTACTTGTCTTGACCTAATTGCCTAATGAATTCATTCACAGGTTCATTTATTTAAATTTACTTTCATTCAGACACATTTTCTAGTTATCCAAACATCTTCATTAGGCATGCTCCAGCGAAGAGGCCTGTCCCCTTTGCCTTCCCTCTTATTCTGCGTTTTTTTTTCCTAGTTTGTGTGTCACTGTCTTTCTTAGGCTCTTTTAATAGCTAACTCCTTTCTTTATCCACACTAACATGACCTAAATGAATACACACAAACCAGCGCAGACATACTAGTTGTATTGAAGAGCGTCCTTTTACTATCTCTATGCCAGCCGGATTAAGCACCTTAATATAGAGTCGACAGCAGCGGCGATTTTGTGGAAGCGTCCGTGTAAGCAATGATCCGAGTCACAGGGAACATTAATCTCCATATGTCACCTCATTAGACAAAAGTCATCCTTCTCTCACCTCGCCTCTCCTCCACAAAGCACACAACGAGTTTCGCAGGTTAATTCATCTATTCCAGGCAGCAGGCACTCGACAGTCCATGTTCACTAAAACGACGGCCAATTGGTTTGCTGATAAATTGTCCATGTGCACCAAAACACGTGGCTGTGATTGCCTGTTCTCCGCGGTGACAGGAACAAGAAGACAAAGTGCCACAGGCTTGTCCGGCACGCAAACATGAGGAAGAACGAATCGAGGCAATCATTAAAAAGACAATAAAGCGGGCTCTTGATCTTCCGATCTCTACATCCAACAGCCGTCTCAAGGCATTGGGTGTGATTAATTCATACCAAGAGCTGAAGGAAGCCCATCTTTTAAACCAGTACACACGGCTAGCCCAAACCAACTCTGGCCAACGCCTGCTTGCACGTCTGCACATAAGACATGATTTCGAACAACAGGAACGGGTCAAAGTGCCAGAACTGTGGCGCACAGCCCTTCTGGTCCGACCTCTACCCACTAAAATGGACAGAGATGAACACACAGCGCGACGTGACGCACGCGCTCGGGCGCTGGAACGACAATTTGGACAGAAGCCAGGTGTGTACTACGTGGACGTTGCTGGCCCCACCTCCAAGGGGTGGTACACGGCGGCTGCTATTCACGAGGGCACACAGGTGGATGGGCTAACCTTTAGGGCGTATTCTGTAACACAGGCTGAGGAGGTCGCCATTGCCCTTGCGGCCTCTCACAGTAATTCCCGGTATATTATCACGGATTCGCGCCGAGCGTGTCGTAATTATACAGCCGGGTACATATCACCGTTAGCCGAGACAATACTGCGCAACTGCATAAGAGACACGGACCCTCATCCGAAACGCATTATATGGACACCGGGCCATCAGGGATTGCGGGGAAATGAGGCTGCAGATGCGGCTGCCCGAGCGCTCATTTCCGGGCTACCTTCGTCAATGCCGATGGAGACCGATGAGGAGGGTTACCCTCTCCTCCGATATAAGGAAATTCTTTATTATTATCGGGAAAGTCATCGCCGCTACCCTCCCCCCGCACGGGGGTTGAAGAAAGCAGAGGAGCGCATTTTGCTTCGCCTCCAGACGAATACATTGCTATGTCCTGCCATAGTCAAACATTTCGACCCTACGGTCACAGGACAGTGCCAGCACTGTGGGGAGGTGGCAGACACCTACCACATGGTGTGGGCCTGCCAAGCTAACGCAGCCATTACTCCTAACCCAAACCCTAGGCGAGAGGACTGGGAGGCGGCCCTGCTCGGCTGCTCAGACCTTCAGGCCCAGCAGGCCTTGGTCCAGAGAGCCAAGACGGCGGCTTTAACCAATGGGGTCCCGGAATAGAGACTCCACCTAGTCTGTAGGGGCCTCTACAGAGGTCCTACACCTCTCTTTTGTAAATAAATGTTTTTCACCACCACCACCACTTGTCCGGCACAGCCAACGAATGGGCTGACTGGCGCGGCCCTACAAAGCAGCTTTCTCGCACCACATTCGGTAAATATGCGTGTTAGCATCGCCGTGTCGTTGACTGCACGCATAACAGCCGTGGCTGCACACGAGATTGTTGTCGTACTCGACAGAGCGTTAGAGCAGTAATTGCGCCAGCACGTCATTTGTCTCTCGTTGGGTCCACGTATAGAGAAAACAGAAAGCACGGCTTCAGCAGAGCGCAAGGAAGGAAATCACAGCGGAAGGTCTATGGTGCCCCAGTTCATCACGACTAGTGCCTGCTGTACTCCTAGACGTATTTGGAGGCAACAAAAAGAAGAGCTATAAAGAGGCAAACAGTGCACTTTGAATATCGTAACATGATAGTGACGATGAAGAAGGTGACATTCACGCGGAAAAAATAAACCCGATACTGGGTGAAGTTGTCCCCAGGAAATCAAGCAATACTCACGGTACAAGGTTCATGGTTCAGCCGTGCATTAAAACGCCTTGCTAACAAAAAAAGGCGTTTCTTCATCAGAGCAAAGCAGTCTCAAAAATCGGAGTACTGGTCAACACTTAAGGATGTCGTATGTACATATAAGAAGCTTTAAAGCAAGCAAAACATAAGTTTATGAATGTTACATTACCTGAACTTCTTTCCACAAACCCTAAAAAATTCTGGAGTCTGATTAAGGATACAGATGATTCGACAATTTCTCTTGTTGATTTACAGTCAAACCGAATTAGCAACGCTGATTGCACCACCGCTCTGAATGACACGTTTGCAAAAGCATTTTCCAGTTGTACTAACTCGTCACTCCCTGCCTGTCACACTCATTATGATTTCCCCATGAACACTGTTCATTTTGATTTTGATGGCATTGTACGCATTATTGAGAGCCTAAAATTATCTTCTAGTTGTGGTCCCGATGACATTAATACAAAAGTGCTCAAAAACACCTCGGTTTATTCTGCTATAATATTGTCCAAAATATTTAATCAGTCTCTTCAGTCAGGGGAGATTCCAGATGACTGGAAAATAGGTAAAGTGATTCCACTCCATAAATCTGGTGACAAACATTCTGCTTCGAACTATCGCCCCATTTTGTTAACGAGTATTTCTTGTAAAATATTTAAACACGTCATCGCTTCCCACTTGGCAAAATTTCTTGAATCATTCTCATTTTTTTTTCACCTGAGCAACATGGCTTTAGAAAATTATTTTCGTGTGAAACGCAGTTGGTAGCCTTCACAAACAACCTTCATTCTGTACTCGATAATGGTTCCGCGGCTGATTGCATATTCATAGACTTTCGTAAGGCATTCGATAAAGTTCCCCACAGCCTGCTTCTTCACAAACTAAGCCAACTGAATATCGACCCTAACGTTCTTAAGTGGATTAAATGTTTTCTAACAGATCGCTCTCAATTTGTTCATGTTAATGGTTTTAACTCTTCAACTCTACCTGTCACTTCAGGCGTCCCACAAGGCTCAGTTTTAGGTCCACTGCTTTTTCTTATATATATTAATGATCTGCCTAGCAATCTGACTTCTTCTGTGAAACTTTTTGCCGATGACTGCGTTATTTACCGCGAAATAAAAAATGCTACTGACGTTTTTTTGCTTCAACAGGACCTTGACGCTATCGATAATTGGTGCTCGACTTGGCATATGACACTTAATAATAATAAATGTAAAATAATGTGGTTTTCACGCCAACGTAAATTAAACCCTTCCTCTTACAGTATAAGCAGCTCCCCATTGCTACCAGTGTCGTCCTATAAATACCTCGGGGTTATTTTAACAGCAGACCTGAGTTGGAATATGCATGTCTCCTCTATTATCTTAAATGCTAACCGGACGCTTGGTTTTATTTGGCGACATTTTTCCCTAGCCCCCGCTTCTGTAAACTGTTATTGTACAAGTCACTTGTTCGATCTAAACTCGAATACGCGTCTTCAGTATGGGATCCATGCAATAATTCACTAATAAATGCACTTGAAGCAACCCAAAACAGAGCATCGCGTTTCATCCTTCACGATTACGGCCGTTTATCAAGCGTAACGGAAATGAAAGCAACTCTATCTCTTGAACCACTCACACTGCGCAGGAATATATTGCGCATGTGCCTTTTCTTTAAAATCTATAAATTAAACGCCACCCTTAAAACTGCTCTTATCTTACCCCCTGCACATGTTTTATTGCGCATAGATCATTCTTGCAAAGTTGGTATCCCGAAATGTCGCACTGTATCATATTCAAATTTGTTTATTCCTAGAACTACATCAGAGTGGAATCGCCTGCCATCATCTCTAATGCTTACTAACAACATTGACCAGTTTAGGAAAAAAGTGTCTGATTACTTCACTTCTGTGTAGCTTGAACTTCACAGTGTTTATTTACCTTATAATGTGTCATATGCATGCAGTTGTCAATGTTAGTTTTGTTATCTTTTCATGCTAGAGGCAATACCTGTGTAGATTTGTGTTAAACTTTTGTATACTTCTAGGCACCGCTGGATACTTGTTTGTTCAGTGCTTTTGTATATTTGCTCATATGTGTGCAATGTTAGTACAATTCGAACACCTTTCAACATCCTGATCCTGTACCACTCCCCTCAACAATGCCCTCTGGGCCATGAGGGTACCTGAAATAAATAAATAAATAAATAAATAAATAAATAAATAAATAAATAAATAAACAAGCAAGTGATACTCACGATACAATGATATCGACGAGCACAGTCGTCGATCGTCAGATCATCTGATTGTTGCTGAAATGTGTCGGTTCTTATATCCGCAAGATCCAAGATTCCTGCATAATAGTTTGTCGCCGTCTTTTTTCTAGAATAAACTAGGCTACTATTGGCGTGCGTGCAAGCTTATGAGAAGTCTAAGACAAACGGGAAATCCTTTTGCCTGGAAATACCACTCGCTCTTCCAGTCAAGTCGTTGCCCGTGCAACAACAGCACAAACGAAAACACGAAGATGTTAATTTGGTTGCAATACATTGCAACATTGTTCATTCACTGCAATATGAATTTCTTTTACGAGCTAGTTAAAGCGCAAGTGAATTGTGCTAATCTATTAAAGCCACATTCAAATTTTACCCCTGAATGTAAATTATAGCAGGGGACATAGCATTTAGGCGCAATAAAGATTACAGCTATTTTGGTGACTTTAGAACACCAACAAAAAATTTTTAGAGCAGGCGCTTGTCCATAGGTTGAAAAAAGTTGTGTAGCTCACAGGTTCACTAGTGAAATATATTTTGCTCTTAGGACTCACTCAGACTCAGACTAACGGAATTTTTTCTGAGCTGGACTCACTCGGACTCTAACTCACGAAAACGTTCATCATCCGGACTCAAACTCAGCAACATATTACTCACCCGGACTCTTTAAGACTCACGACTCCATCTGAGTGTCAGTGAGTCGACGCACGAGCACGTAAGTCTGGATATATCTTTTTAGATCATAGTGTCAATGCTTTTTATGCACCTATATCTCACCTAAACGGTTGTCTTCTTGATGTTTTTTTATAAGTACCTTTGAATACAAATATTAAGTGACATCAAGTCCGCGTGCAGGACATTTTTCTTCAAAAAGATGAACACATAAGATATATTTATTATGAACTTTTTCGGAAGTCTTAGTGGGAGAGGCGAGTACAAGGCACCCTATTTCATATAATTCACTGTTCTGATCAATAAATATCGAAATGGTGTATGCTCGATACTGTTTTCGAATACTTGTGAGTAGATGCGAGTATAGACAGAGAGAGAGAAACGAGAAAAAAGGAAGGCAGGGAGGTTAACCAGATGCTAGTATCAGGTATGCTACCCTACACTGGGGTTGGGGAATAGGGGGTTGAAAGAGAAGATGCGAGTATAAACATGAATTCAAGCATGTAGACTCATAGTAATGCTGAAGGTGAGCATATAGCGCTTTCATACTGTCAGCATAGCGAAGAAAATCAGCGATTTTCTGTTTCAAATAAAGTGCATTTTACTCTTTAAAAAATTTTCTTCATTTGCTACCAATATTTGTAGAAAGCAAAAAAAATCGTGCGAAGAATTTAGTCTTTTGTATACAAGCAACTGTAATGAGATGGAACGATTGGCCTAAGTTTGCAGTGTGCGAAAATTGATGATGGCAAAAAAAGTGTTTGCATGATAAACGCTCACTCAAGCCCGAAACGAGCGCACGTATTTTTCTGGCTTGCAGTAAAAGGTACAGAAAACTATTTTGTGAATCTCATGATAGAGTTCGAGCAGATGATAGAAGATCGACGCAATAATTTGTCCCTATTTTTTACCACACCTAGGTGGACGTACTTTGTATCATCGCCAACATCCGATACCACCGGGCATCTTCAGTAAAGCTTTCACCCACTCACTTATCCATCATCGTATGCAAGTTAGTTACGCAAGTCATTCTGAGTATACACCTTGAACTGAAAAATCCTCGTCTAGCACGGTTTGAAAAGGGGAACAGAAAACAATGTGCCCATTTGGTCGTATACTCGGCGATAGCTTTTCTTGACATTGAAGCGAAGGCTACAGAGGCGGGGCCTCCGCACATTTGTGTTACTACGCAAGTAGTCCAGCAGCTTGCAGCCGATTTCGGTTCCAGTTTCGGTTTTCGCTTGCTCGCTGCGCTAGTGTGTTTATTATAGCAAAATGTATGCATACAAAATGGGAACGTCAGAGTTAAACTTTGATGAGAGTGCATTCATGCAGCTAGTTACTGTGCTGTTTATACACTGGTACATATAAAATTTTCCGTTGTTCAGAACGTTTTCCCAGCATTATTCAGCCTTTATAACAGTCAAGTTTAGGTTCCGTGTTCAGACCAGTATATACAGGTACGCGCCACACGTGATCGAATGTTAACGTTTACGGTATTGAGCCCTGGTAAAGGCGAAATGGAAGGCCGGTTGCGGCACGATCCGGCCACGGGCCTGTCTTGTTTCAGTTTTGCTGTATTCGGTTTACGCCCTCAAAGGCTGGCAGCAACGATCGGCGCAGACTGCGCCTCAGTGTTCGAGAAGCCTCACAATTGTTGTAGATCGTTGTTAAGATTGCGCGCAAGACGCGAACAGTAAAGCTTATTTCAGAGCTTGCGCGGCCACCAGTGATAAGGCTGGAAAGTTAGATGTGTGATGTATAAAACACGGCGCGTCCCAACGATGAGCAGCTTTGCCACGGCTGATGCTGTGCTCGCCGCTGCAAGAGCAAGCAGCAGACGCAGCCGGCGTGCGGGAAACGTGGTGCCGTCCAAGAAATAAAAAAAACTAGGGTGCATGATAACTTCTTTTCCATGAACAGCGTCCCATACTTGTTCTATCCTTATAATCAAGAAAGTTTTATTTATTCGGGCCAAGTAGCTATTAGAATCAGAAAATAAAATAGGTACTATTTCCTGGCGCGCGCGCATGCAGACGGTTCGGCTCTATAGCTTCCACAGTGCTGTCAAGAAAAGCTGTCGCCGAGTATAGTCATCTCGCGTAATGTGTGGCAAAAATAAAAGTGCTTCCATGAAAATGAGTGGCGAGTATTAAGCAATGGAGTATCTTTAAAATGCAATCATGATTTACGATGCACATGTACACGAATCCCGCAAAGCGAAGCATGACGAGAGTTACAGCGAATACGTTCAGAAGTGTTTATCTTGCGGTGCTCGAACTTTCGGATAGTTGTAAGTGTGCCCTCACAGAAACGTTCTTGGTGAAGTACATTTCTCTAATTGGCCCGATACTTCACAATTAGTGCTCTTATTAATGTGTTAACTTCTGTCGGAGCGTGGCTGCTACGTTACCACATGCGGAATTTGGGACCCACTATGTGCTTCATACATTGACTTTTATAAAGGATCAAAATGTGCATCAACAACTTTTTTTATGTTCTAGAAATATTTGTGTAGTTAATCTGAATGTAAAGTACTTTGCCTACGATTGATTGAAAAGCAGCAGACTGCGTATAAATGTTATCATCAGCTTGGTATGGTAGAAAGTTGAACTAGTTTATATGAATTCACTGTAGCAGAAAATGAGGCCTGCGAACGTTTATATGAGAAAAATGAATCAAACGTTATTTGAGTGTTCTACGTCCCTTTTCTCTTCAATTTATGAAATCCCTTGTACTATTGTTACACCCGTATAAGTGGATGATACCGGATGTCGTCAAGGGATGGCTTTCAGCTCTCCCGTAGTAAAGTACTGTAAATCGTTAACCACTTCTTCTAAACACAATCCCATTCCATGCCAATGGGACGGCTTCATGCTATCCCATAGTATAGTACCAATTAATCGAAATCGCGAACCACGTTTTCTAAACGCACCTTTCTTTTCTCTTGCGGGGTCCACCTGCGTATATATGCATGTCCCTTCTGAAATGGCATCGAGTGATGTTGAAGTTCTGTACGCTTGCTAATAAAAGCGTGAAAGGGTGCAGGCACGAGAGCCGCCAAGATGAGGAAATACTGACGTGTGATTGGACGACACGAAACGACAACACTCTTACTGGCAGACATCACCACAGCCTACTTCGATACTCCTTTTTGTATAACATCTCCCGCCCAGGATTATAACAAGCGAAACTCATTTTCTTTCTGCCCCGCCCTGATGTTCTAGTGGCTAAGGTACTCTGCTGCTGACCCGCAGGTTGCGGGATCGAATCCCGGCTGTGGCGGCTGCATTCCCGATGGAAGCGTAAATGCTGTAGGCCCGTGTGCTCAGATTTAGGTGCACGTCAAAGAACCCCTGGTGGTCGAAATTTCCGGAGCCCTCCACTACGGCGACTGTCATAATCATATGGTGCTTTTGGGACTTTAAACCTCACATATCTATTAAATCAATCATTTTCTTTCTTGACATTTTAGGAGGGTGGTCCTAGGAGAGGGATTCAATGGGGAACCTTGTACAATCACAGTGTGCTTTCCTTTCATGCAGAGTAGAACACGTCTCATAAACACTTGTGCTGGAATGTTTATGGCGCAGTACATGCGCCACAGCCAAGGCACGACTGCACTCGTAGCCAGTTAGCCAGTGGAGAGCGCGTACTTACGTCCACTAGCAAACAGCTTGGACCAACGTCAATTCATTTTTGTTTAATGACCCTCAGTTATTTTTCCGATTTTATGTCGTTGTTGGCGTCGTGTTTCATAAAATACTTTCGCCTATTTCATAGCAATTGCCCAGAATCGGCAGAAATAGACTACACTATCAAACATCCAGTGCATTACAAATGAAAAGTTTCATATGAATCGAAGCCAACCCAACATAGTTGTTATAAAGTCTTTATATTTCTGAAGGACGGAACACCGATCCCTCCGTATGACATCATGAAGCTGAGGACGCAACAAAGTAACAACTACGTGATTAAAGTTCAGCAACATTTTTTTATTCTACTCGCGGGTGAGAGTCAGCCATCAAAACAACTAGGAGAACTTAACTCTGATTTAGGTTCACAACTATGGGTAACTCAGGGTGTAGTGGAAAGAGACGTGATTTCCCACTATCCACCTGGTAGCACTCGGCCCTGTACATAGAATGAAGCAAGAGAAGGAAATGTTACATTTTATAAAGACGCAAAGGTATGTATAACTCATACCTTGCTCTCCCTTGGTACTACTCACTGAACTATACGGACTCGTGGAGGAAGCATCAGTAATCACGACAAGCTATTAATAAATAGATGTCGGTGATTTATGTCCCAAAATCACCATGCGATCTCGGAGGACGCCTTAGCGGATTGCTTCGTTCATTTTCACCGTCCTGGTTTCTTCGGGCGCGCCTAAACCTTAGTTCACGGGCCTGCAGCATCTCGCCTCCATTGAAATGGGGGCGCCACAGGCAGACGTATAAAAATTAAGAAATTGAACCTTCAGAAATAAATTATAAAGTGACTACTATACAGCAGTCACAGAGCACAGTGGCTTCTAGAACAGGGGCGGTGGGAGCAGAAGTAAGGGAAGCAGGAGTCCACTCAAAATTTTCGTCTGTCCCCTCCTTTCTTCCCCAAAGACTAGTAGGATCGAAATACAAGGCAGGGTTCCCCCCCTTTCTGCCACCTGAAGGAACTCGCTTGAGCGCCCCCCCCCCCCCGCTCCCAGCCTAGTAAAGAGGCGCCGGCCCTGTTTTAGCAAAGTAATAGATACCGCAATGGTATCCTACGGCATGCTACTGTCACAAAAGAAACACTTTAAGGGCTCTTAGCTCTAAAGCTACAAGGCGTCTCATTTATCTATCGTGAAAATATGCCAAGCAGCGTGATCATATTTCATGGAAGCATCTACATTCTGCTATATAAGTGTAGTGGGCAATCTAGTTGTGGGAGAAAACTTTCAATATGCTGTAACCTATGCTTAATAAAAATTTTAATTTATTGTAGGCTGTTCTACGCAGCTTTATTGCGCCGTGGTACTTCCTGCATTCTTAATATCGCCTAATGCATGCTGTGTTTGTGTATATGGAAGACATGACTTTTTTGCGATTTTACAACAATGGACATTGCGAGAAATAGGAAGGGCAAGTGTGCAAGCATGTGCTGTTACGTACATGCGTCTCCACTTTATTATCACACTTTAATACAATGTTTTATCTTGTCTGCATGTTGCCATCTCAATCCTTTACCGTAGCGACAGTAGAATAGTATGCCCAGGGACAAGAACGAAAGTCGACGTGTTGGTTTAACCAACGCTGTACTTCACCCAACTTAGTGCAAGATATATCAGTAGACCAGTGCCAAAGGCGACGAAGAATAATACGAACAAATCGTCCATCAATATTGGTAAAGTAATTTGAAAATGTGATGAAGTGTAAGACAGACATTTAAAGTTGATTGGGTCAGGTAACCACAGCTGTTTCAATAGCTCAATGTTCAAAATTTTGTTATTGAAATAGCACTTGTTTCCTTGCTTTATTTTTTCTTTTGATATCCTTGCTCTTTGCTTTCGCAATTTTTTTATATATCACTTGCAATATATCAGTTAACAAAGGTATTGTAATCTCCGACAGGCTACAATACGTATTCTTGTCCTATCCCCCACAGTTGGTATGTGCAACAGTGTTCAAGCTATAAACAAGCAAATGCAGCCAATTCCAAGCACACTGGCGCTGAACCTCTTGCGATCTCTGCCACTGTCTTTCACGCTGGTTAATATTCAGTCAGCAACAAAATATTTATTCATTTAGGAGCACCTCGGAGAAATCTATACATGTTATCGCAAGTTGTTTATATGCTACGGCATGGCAGTTACTCCGGCGGAGTATCACTGCAAGTAAGACATACATTCATCGTAAAAAGGTGCAAATATCGATAGATAATCGCTTACAAAACTTGAGCACCACAACTCTGAGAAAAAATAGAAGCCACTAAGTGACTATACCAAGCCGGGTAGTCGTTTCAGGCTACTCTGCGCTAATATGGCTACATTAGGACCCTGTCTGGCTATGAGAATGGGAGGTTGGTGCCATAGCTACTTTTTGGCTACAGTGATCATATGTTTAGGTGCACTTAATAGCCAATTTTGTAATTATTGGTAGGTAAAATAGTACGAAAGCCCATTTTCAAAGAAATATACTTTCTTAGTGTGCAGAACGTTTCCGAAAAAGTCAGATAACATCGCGCGCATATTTCTCTTAAAATGCAATAGTATATTTCTTTCAACATGCAATCAATTAACAAGCTCAAGTAGCCACTCTTTTGAAGAAAGACAGAGGATCAGCCAAAGTTTTCAACTTTTTCTGTCAAGTGAGCTAATGTGCACGTATGTCTTGGCCCCAGCAACAGGCTCACGCGCACAAAAGCACCAGGCCGCGAAACAAATGTCAGCCCCGAAATGAAGCTGGATTGTTATTGTGGTAAATGTAGCAATCAATTCACAGTTGTGGCTTCAAGAAAAAAAACAGAATAAAAGTTTATTGTTTCCACGTGCTCGTCGGTGGGAATGCTCCAAAATTATCCTGTGTCTGGGTAGAACAACCCCGCATAAATATGGACTTATGCACAAAACTTAATACAATATAGTTGCGGTGCCACCGGGTGTAAAATATTATTTATGGAACCATATGTCAGAAAACGCAAGGTTGCTTGGCTTCTGCAACACTAATATTCTGCTATTTACTTCTTGAACAGCGTTGTTTTGGGAATCATCACTTGTTATGAATAATTATAGGCTCATATATCATGTAATGTTAACAGGTCAAACTTCAAGTTTATTCTCACTACAACCGAACTGCTAACATAACAGCCATGAAAATGCGATCCGTCTTTCCTCTCCCTGTCTCACACCACACCGAAAGTTTCGCCGCATCAGCTTATCTCATAGAACATATCAGCGAAGCGTGCTCCAGAACCCTATTATTTTATCAGTGAACTATGGGTCACCCCTTATGTTTTCGCTGCGAGGTCATTCTGCTTTTTAAAACCCGAAGCTTACTTTTCTGTTTGATCTCTGTTCATTGTTCTTGTTTACTCGCTACATTCGTTGTTTTAGTGTTTTATTCACTCTTCTCAGCGATGATGTTGGCCTTGCAGTGAATAAATGAATAAATAAATACATAAATAAATAAATATGCTCGCAACTCCCCTATGGGTTGAAGCCCAATAGAAAGAAATATGTTGTTATTTTCTATTTTTGCATACTCAAAGGTATGTCTACTATGTAAAACTTTCTAGGGCTTTCATCTACTTAGTACAAGTTTAGGAATAAAGTTGAAGGCATGGGTACTTTCACTAAATCTAGCTTAAATTTTGGCTCTTTTTTCAAACATACCCAACGACAGCACTGCTGCCAATGTTAACAACTCTGTACGGAGCCATGTAGGGAGATATAGGGAGCGAATGTAGCCTGAAACATAGTCCAGAACACCTGTACACGCAAGACGTGGTGTTTTATGAAAAAGCGTAAAGGAAGCGGGGTCTGCTGCTCCAACAATTCTCAATCGCATAGAATCAGGCACAAAAGAAAACGCGCATTCATATAAAAATTAAGTTGGTGTCTGGCTTCTTTGCTGTGTGCACTTTTTGCCTGTAAAGAAATCCTTCCCGAAAAGAAGGTCGATATGCGAAGATAGGTGCATTCAAAATTCTCGAGGAGGAAAAGCTCGATAAAAAAAAACGAGGGGACGCTAAAGTGGATACGTCTTTTTGTACGCCACAGAGCGTAGAAGGGGGTGAATGTAAAAACATTTTGAGGTCGAGATTCGTCACCACCATAATTGTATTGAATGACGCCACCGCGAGCGATATAACAGTGTCCAGCATCATGCGAAATTGAAAGCTACGGTCTCTCAAAGAAAATATTAAGTACGTGTCTGCTCTCTTCGAAAGTAAGTGCCATAAATAAATGTAAAAATAAAGAAATGAGAAAGCGAACGTGGTAATGCAAGCGTGAAGAAATGAATGCCACCCTGCCAGTATCATTAACTCCTCTGGGGAGTGAGAATCTGCGTCTCATACTGCGCAAATTTGTTGATATTTGGCGATGTATGACTGCCGCAGCTGTGTGACGTGGTATGTATAAAAACAATGGTATGGTGAAAATGACAGTGACGAAGGCGCCAGAATGCTCCTCGAACACCCGAGTACAAAAAAAAGAAAGAGAAAAAAGAACTGCGACTACTGAAACCCTCGTGGCTTGGGCATCTTGGAAAAAAAAAACAAGCAGGAGCACATGAGAAGTAGAGGAATGACGAAAGAAGAAGCCCTACCAACGAGCAATTCTCTCTTCTGGCTATGTCTCGTACCCTGTTGCGGACGCCAAAATGTTGCGGTGTGCTGTAGTCACCGTAGCAGCGTAATGCTTAATCTGCTGGATTACCTACATATACATAAAAACGCTTCCGATAAGCATGCACTTTTGGTGAGGTACAGGACACTTAAGAAATTACCAAATCGTATAAAATTGAAGGCAGTTGTGTGTGACAGCATCTTTTCCATGTTAGGCCTCGCTCATGTAGTACCTCGTTGCTCAACGATAACGGTTTCAATGTCATATGCGGTATATATTTACTCTATTAGCATTTTCAAGGCAGTCTGATACTAATAGGGAATTCACTGTTTTCACTCAGAAACTTATTGTGTGCAGTAAAATATACGTGGATCAATAAAAGGAACCGAAATCATACAGAAATAATTGAGAACCAAGAACCAAGAAGTCAATACAATAAATTAACTGCACCAATTTCAGGGGGGGGGGGGGCTTCTTTGCTTGCAGTTATCCGGCGTTTAAGTAGTTCTATTCCACTCTAATTTACGGAACAACCATCAGAGTGATTCAAAATGTAAGTTTCAATAGTGTAGCTAAAGTACAAAATTTACAGCTCTGGACCACCAGCGACAAAAGGAAGTAAAAACATATCATGAATTTCACGTAATAATTTACTAAAGTGAATGAAAAGTTCTGTACTTCTTCACACATTTATTGTATCAGTTGTTTGTGAGGGCAGTTTTTGCGAAATCATCGTTAGTGTATTAACCACTACGTAAGCTAAAAATTCTACGAGAAAAATGAGGCTCGTTAAGGCCCAGTACCTGACCTCTCATATCTTGGCCGTCTAAAGGGCCCGTGCGAGAGGGGTCAGGTGAATCCACTCTGTCCACGATTGGGCTTAACCAGCTGACGTTGAGATAACTGGCACTACCTATGGACCCAATAAAGTTGTTTCACACACTCATTCATGTGTTTATATTTTTTGACAGACGCTGTCTATGAAGCTTCTGTGTCTGTTTTTGGTGATGAGCCACTGAATCGTTTAAATCCGTGCTTCAAGGTATTGAAGCTTGATAGTCTTTCGCAATAATGGAAAAATGTTTTGAAATCTCAAAGTTAAATTACGTTTACCTCATCCACAAACCCTTCGTGTTCGCTCAAATGCAGGGCATTTCGTTAAACTCGTTCTAACTCTTGTTGCGAAAAGCATTCACGTTTTTTACACATATTTCACTACGCGAGCTCAATTTGAGCCAAATATAAAACTTATTGTAGATTGCTTGAGCGCTCGACAGCGGTCGCCTTCATATACATATTGTGCTTTTGGCAGATGAGACCCCGAAAATTGTTGATACTGATGGTCAAACACCGAAGCGAAAAAACACAGGTATGGTGAGAGACTTGCCATGCGACGAACACCAAATGTTTCGTAATTTTTCTGGTGACAACGTTCGTACCCAAGCTGGCATGACGTACTCATGCGAATTCTGAGCTGCGTGAATTCGACAACGTGTTTAATTAGTGTCAGTCATAAGTTACTTGTCGTGAAACATGGATTCACATGAAAATGACTTCTAATGACGTCTGGCGTCAAAGTAGTGAAGCAGACTGCAAACGTTAATGTGAACCACGACAAAAAAAAAGTGATAAGTAGTGAATGATAACAAGTTGCATATAAGCATGTCAGAACCACAAAAGAGCTCAGCCGTATCATCGATGTTTAAACTGCAGTTACTACGTCCCAAAAATAACACTATCCTTAATCCCCCGTACCATATATGCCTTCTCTCAGATTGCGTCTTGCGTTTTAAAAGACAGGTTTTTACACTTGAAATTTTGATACTTTAAATCCCTCCTCACTTCAAGGGACAATTCAGATAAGCAAACAGGCCCCGTGGTGTTCCCTTTGTTAAAGGGCGATTGAAATCAACAAAGTTCTTTACAGTACACATAGCAAGTGTAACATTCAGAGGTGACATCAAAGGCTTTTTACATTTGCTCGTGAAGGTCCGTCCGAAGCCTAAACTTTTCATGACAATGCTTACATTTTCCAGGACTCTAACCTAGGGTCCATACGTTTCAAGCCTGAATTACACACAAGGTCAGCAGAAGGCAGCATGAAGGCAAATGGATCAACAAATACGAGCACTCGGACACACAACGCGGTAAGTCAGTTTTTTTTTTTCAGCCATAGTGAAGAAAAGTTCTTAAAGGAAAAAAAATGACCATTTTCAGCAAGAGGCTACCTAAAATATAACAAATGGTTTTCTCTAAGAGATGACTTCCTTTGTATTTTGCTTTTTGTTAGCCTTTCTTCTGCTTCCGTGCTCGCGTGGCTGATACGCATTTTGCTGCGACTAGATGTATTTGACATGCTTTTTTTATTCTGTTTTTTATTCTAAACGTGAAGGGTAGCAAGCCTTTTCGTCATTTTCGTCTTTTTCAGCTCCCACGCCACTCAACCGCCAGATTTTCTCATCAGATACCTGCTTTTTCTTTTCCTTTATTCTGCACAGTATACATGCCCTACTACAAATAGAAACAGCCACTATGCGCATGGTGCTAAGAAGCTTACCACCTAAGATATTTTTTTTTTCTTGTGATCCTTCGTCGCACAAACAGCTTACCTTTCTCAAGAAACACATTTCCCGCCAGGTGCCGGCCAGTGGCCAAGCTGCACCGGATCGATGCCGAGAAAATCCACTCGCTTCCTACTCGCTAATTACTTCGCCAGGACGAGCCAATATGGTGTCTCTGTTTACCTTCGAACTGTTCCCACAACCCCTAGGTCAACAGCTCAACTGAACAAACTCTCTTAAAGAGGAAGTCAGCAAAGCTAACGTCTTGCTTGCAAGCCTTCTGCACGTAATCAGAAGATACGAAGGAAGGGCTCGCATATCTTGCTTTACTCACACTCACAAAAAAAACAGCGCACGCAAAGCTTTAACTTGGCAGGTGTGTTACTTTAAGGAAAAAACCATTCGCCATCCCCAAGTACTTTATATTATGAAAGTGTGGCGACACACGTAAATCTAGAAGTAACCACTGTTCATAAAATATACGGTCAAACGTGTTTTGGGCAAATGGTTAGAAGTGGTTTTTGTCAAATTCAAGGCTGTCAGAGAGAATTAAAAACGCGCTCTTATTTCAAACTCTGCAGCGCGTAATTTAGCACGATACACATGTATATGCACCGCACAGAGAACCTTTATTTCATTAAATCTCTATGTGTATTCCCCGCATGGTTTACCGGCCATAGAAAAAATTCCGACCGCTAATCATATGAATGTGCATACGGACTATGAGGCGTCAGTTCATTGACGCCCTTTCCCCCCCCCCTTAATAGAAAGTAGTTGTTGCTGTTACTCGAACATAACAAAAATGGCATGAGGTTTGTATCTTATGCAAGTGCTCTCCGTTTTTGAGGCACGATTGCTCCCGTGCCTCAAAAAGGTGGTACAACGAGTGTATGTCGTTAGAAGCCTAAAAAAGGCCATATTGTCTGCGCATACATATACTTGCACTTTATCGTGAGTAGGTATAGAGCTTAATAATATATAGAATAAAATGGGTGAAAGAACGGATCCCTGAGAAACACCCCTTGTCTGTTTGTATTATTGTGAAGATAGCTCATTCTGCGAACAATAAAATGCAGGTCCATTAAAAAAATTGAATGCATACAAATATATATTCGGGAACGTTAACACTACGAAGTTTACTAACGAATAAGACGTGCTCCACACTGTTGTACGCCTTAGAAATATCGAAGGTCACAAGAGTGACGTATTGCTTTATGTGGCGATCAAATTTAATTCTATCTTCCAGGTCAACATGCGCACACCGTATAGAGCATCCAGGTCTAAATGCACTTTGAAATTCACTCAATACATTACTTTGCTGTATCCATTTTTTAAGATGTTAATATAGAACGCGTTTTAATACCATTACAAAATTAGAGCTGAGGAAAATAGGCCTAATGTTGTTTATAGCATAACCAGCTTCCTGTTTTTATAAGTAGTGGTGTTACTTTGGCAACTTTCCAGTCAGGATACACCCAGACATTTTCTCTAGAAAATTTATGAAGTTAACGAGATCGCTGGAAGACAAATCAAACATAATTCTTATCGTAGCTGTAGTTATGTTATCAAGACCTGCACATGAAGAGGGTAGTAATTGTACTAACTCTAATATATCTTCTAGTGTTGTTGCCTTGTATTCATTAGCTGTTGCTGTATCCGGCAAAGAGTGGGGTAGCACTAATGTAAAGCAATCTGCTAAGCCTTTCCCGATTGCTTTCAATGACTGCGACAATTCAGCAAGTGATAAATAAATTGATTCTAGATTTATTGGGGTCGAAACAATATTTCTGTATGTTAAGAAACTAAAAGGGGTCTTTCATTTTTTGTCTCCGACATATACCTGTAATGTCTCCATTTGTACTCTTCTTTTGCTCTCTTAACCGTATGTCTGAATGTAACAGCAACATATTTATAGTCTTTACAATTACGTGGACACTGGCTGTACGTTAGTTTCTTCCATACTACTTTTCATCGCCTATCGTCGTGATCACAGTCAGGGTTCTACCATGCTGAATGAGTATAGTGCTACTAGTTGACTGCTTAGTGAATTTGGATTCATTCATAGTGGCACCTAATAGCTGACATAAATTAAGGGCCTTTGCCTGCACGCTTTGTCCTACCTGTTCATTTAAGCCTAATCTTAATGTATCTTTAAATTGGGCTAACTAACATATTTCTGGACATATTTATTTCTTGAAGCAATCAGGCATATTAGTTCAAACAATATTGGAAGGTGTTCACGTGCCTGGATGCTCTCGTTCACCTTCGCTGCACGGATCGACAGTTTATAACACAGCGCTTCCGCAATACATTTTACCGTTTTTCTCGCGCAGAACATCAAATAAACATTTTGTTCGCTCTCTCCACACGCAAGACTATCATCTCTCGACGACATTCCAGTGAACCGTGCAGAAACGGGGCCATTTTTTTATACGAATACTGAACTGAAACGTTAACAGTCCAAGATGGAGGCGCTTGAGCACGTTTGGAATATTTTGTAACACCAGAGTAGAAGTCTCTTGGTTTTTCTTGTGTGTTATGGGTTCGCACTGTTCTGAGCTCGTGGACACGTCAGGAACGGCTTTCCCTTAGTTGAGCATGAAGTACTCCAAATCGTTGAACACTTTCTAAACACAAAAAGCATTAGCTGGGTCTTTTGCACATTGTATAGCCCTGATTTTTGTCGATGCGGCTTCGTCAAGTGTGAGTCCCACGGGACTGCTTACAGCTCCTCTATAGTGGAGTACCAAAAACCCTAAATCATAAACCGATTTTTCTAAACATTATGTACGGCATAAAGCTTCCAAATTAGGTAGAGAGGACTCTGGCGCTGCGATCATTCCGCAGCCATGGGAATGATGGGCAGTATAATGATTTGCCTAATCTTCGTACTTGCGGGTGGCGAATCGCACTTGTGGCTTCGTTCATTGCTCTGTTTTGGTTTTGTGTCGAAAGAAAAAAATGAATTATTCCTTTTGAACTTTGTTATCCAATTTGAAATGGTGGTGAAGAAAAGAATAAGGTGGTGAAGTGCAACCGCTGAACAGCTGCTGCTTTTTGTTTAGTGAGAAAACACTCCAAGATACACTAACACAAACGGAACCAGAAGTGTGAAGATTAGACAAATCCGTGTACTACCCATAATTCCCAGACTCGCTGAAACGCCGTGCGTTGCAGATCCTATAGTCACTAATGCCAAAGTTCCATCTAGTGT
Source organism: Rhipicephalus annulatus (assembly GCA_013436015.1). NCBI lineage: Eukaryota > Metazoa > Arthropoda > Arachnida > Ixodida > Ixodidae > Rhipicephalus > Rhipicephalus annulatus. The sequence goes on from WOVY01009271.1 coordinate 3,301,966, forward strand.
ACATTTAGAAAACTCTAAGGTGTACTGGGACAGCTTTCTGCTCTCCCATAGTAGAGTATCGAGTATTTTGAATCATTAAACACTTTCGTGTGCGAAGCTCATTACGCCGTGGGTCGTTCCCTTCTCTATAGTACTAGTATGTAGCCACCTCTAGTTTATGAGTTGCTCAATTGATGGCGTTGTGTGCATATGTCTGTTGGGAATAATATAACTAGATGGCGTTAGTGCTTCCCGCAGCATATCTATGGAACGAACGATGATAAGTGGAGCCAAGCGTCCGTCCCTCCACCTGTCCATCCATACGCCTGTGCTTCTGTCTGTTCGTTCATTCGGACGCATGGACAGACGCACGGACGGCCAGATGCTTCGCCCCACTCATCAGCATTCACTCCGTGAATATGCCGTGATTTTTTTTCTACACACAGGTTGTTCCATACTAGCCAAGTGCCCAATCTAGTATGTAGGCGTATGACTGTCTGAAAGGTGAACGATTCGAGTTATTCTGTTTTTTCTTTAACTTGTAACATTCGAATATACAAAGATAAGTTGATGTTTGAGTGCTCATTTGTAAGATGTATATACTGTTTTACGTGTTTTCGTTTGCATATGTACAGTTTACGTGTAAAATAAGAATTCCCTTCTTCAAGGTGGTATCTAATGAAGTATGCTAGAGTCGTAGAGTACTCAAAGTACGTCTGTCTTTGAGTGCTTGTTGGAAGGCTTGTGTTCTCCTTTAGTAGAGTACACACTACTCTAGATTGTTTGCCTATATTACAGCATAGGATGCCGTCAGCTAACTATGACAGCCAGTTTTATTGGCCATATCATTGGCCACCGTCGCCGTCTGGAAGAAAAATATCTACGCGTGTCCATGCAGTCAACGCTGTAAGCAGTGTGCATCGAATCGTGGTCTTCTATTTTGTTTTCATTAACAGCGTTTTTTTTCTTGTTAAACGTTTGTTCTGTCACATGATTTCATTGGTAGGAGGTTAAATGTCGACGTTTTTATACTGTTGTACCCGTCTATTTCGTTTGTTCTAACTTTTGATGAAAGGAAGATGGATAAAAAATTTCAATGAGAGAGTTGCAGATCAGATTTCAAAACGTCCAAATAGATAGTTTTGAACTTTATATCTGTTAGGTACTATTGGTTTTCCGCTAATTACAAATGCCCGCGAAATACAAAAAAAAACCACGGGACGAACCCGCTCGCGCGTCAGTGCGCACGAAGATTCTAGTGCTCCCTAACGTTCCGCGTAAGTATGGCACGCTTCCATCACACCGGTTCATGACAGCGATAAGTAGTCACAGCGGTTATTGTTTCCATGGCCGATAGCAAAACGTCTTCATCGTAAAGCCACCACCATTCTTGCGGCCCAGCAAAGACAGCACAATGGGCAAATGCTATGGTCGTTCGTGCGCAGAAACTTATGGAGCAAAGCGGGTTTGTCACGTATTTTTTGTATTTCACGGGATTTTGTAATTAGCAGAAAAACACTAATACCTAACAGATATAAAGTTCAAAACTGTCTAATCGGACGTTTTGCAAACCGATCTACAACTTTCTCATTGAAATTTTATGTCTGTCTCTGTTTCTTGAAAAGCTAGGTAATTGAACAATATTTGAGAACACAAAAAATAATCTAACTCCGTGGAGCGGTGAGCAACATGAGTTTGGTCACGTCGTAATTACGTGTTCCGACGTATTACGTGGAACACGATATATATATATATATATATATATATATATATATATATATATATATATATATATATATATATATATATATATATATATATATATATATATATATATATATGTGTGTGTGTGTGTGTGTGTGTGTAGAGAGAGAGGGGGGAGGGAGAAAGAGAGCATCAAACGCGTTATTCGGAGGTCGTATGTTCGATTCCTGCTCACGGCAAATTATTTTTTCACCCACTTTCTTTCTTCTTATTTACTTTACAGTGGTTCTAATAACTCCCCAATACATTCCCCGGCAGTATTGTCCCTTAGATCTCATTAATATTGCCACCATTGATGAACGAGCCACTGTGGCTCATACGCGTTTTTGGGCTGTGAAGAAGAAGAGAACATCTTCGTTGCTCTGGTTCAAGTGAACTCCTGCCTGCAGGTCTTGTTTCGCTCGTGACATTACTGGTGGAGACGCTGGGTACGTGTACTTCGGCTGTGTCGGCCATCGTGGAAACAGCTACATCTCCCAGAGTAAGAATCAACCGCCGCCTGCGTGGGTTACCCCCTGAATTTGGTCCCTTGGCATCGACACCCAGAAAGATGGCAACTGCGATGACAAGCCAGGCGATCCAAACCAGCGATGCCCATGGTTCTCTTCTCGCCCATGTTTTTCATGCGCCACAGACACCAAAGCCGTTCCATGGAGATATCTTCGAGGATGTTGATGACTGGCTCGACCACTTTGATCGGGTTGCCTGTATCAACGAATGGGACGATGTTCGCAAGCTGCGCCGAGTTTACTTTTACTTGGAGGATTCTGCGAAGACGTGGTACGAGAACCACGAGGGCTCCTTTGCAACCTGGCAAGAGTTTAGCCGTCAGCTCCGTGACGCCTTTCGGAACACCGAGAGGAAGGAGAGGGCCGAACAAGCCATATCCTGCAGAAACCAGCGGCCGAACGAACGAGTATCCATGTTTGTCGAGGAGCTTCGGCTCTTCAAGCGCGCGGACCCTGCCATGCCCGAGGAAAAGAAGGTCAGGCATTTGATGCGCGGAGTAAAAGAACAGCTTTTCGCTGGGCTCGTGCGCAATCCACCAACGACAGTAGCCCAGTTCACCAGTGAGGCGAACACAATGGAACGTACGCTGCAGCAGCGGTCATCAATATACGAACGCCAGATCCCGGCCACCGCATGCTCTGTCGGCTCTGACAGCGAGAGACAGGCCCTCGCAGACTTCATTCGAAGTATTGTTCGGGACTAACTGCGACAGCTTCAGGCGGTGGGATCCCATCAACCTGTGTCTGCCCTCGCGGATGTAATCAGACAATAAGTCCGGCAGGCCGTCACACCCCTGACCCCAAACACACCACCGATTCCCCAGGCGCCAGTCCTGACATACGCAGCGGCATTGCGATCCCCTGCGCCACCGCCTACAGATCCTGCTATGCGGCCCAGGTACCAGGCTATGCAGTCATTCCACGCCACTGCTTCGAGCCCGCCTCACGGCTCAAGGTTCCCGAGCACACCTACCTATCTGGAGTCTACCTCAAGACAAAGTGGTAGCAAGGCAAGCACGTGGCGCACCTCGGATAACCGTCCGCTCTGCTATCACTGCGGCGAAGCGGGTCACGTATACAGGAACTGGCAATACCGGCAACTAGGTCTCCGCGGCTTCCATCCTGATGCTCGATGCCCGCGCTACGGTGAGCGCCCCCGCGAAATCGAAGCCTATCTCACGGGCCAGCGAACACCTTCGACTGTTCAGCACCACCAGTCGAGATCACCGTCGCCTCGCCGGTCTACGTCACCCAGTTTACCCTCATCGTTTTCCGCTCCTTTCAGGAGCCGGTCACCAAGTCCCCGCAGGGGAAACTAGGAACGGCGACTTCTGGGGGTGAAATCGCGGCCCGGCGAATTGTAAAAGACCCTCATTCGACGCAACGACCAGACGAGGACCATTCCGGTTTTGCAGTGTTCTCTGACAGCAGAAAGATCGTTTCTGCCGAAATCGCCGTCTTCGTCGACAATCATGCTGTCAACGCCCTCGTAGACACCGGCGCCGACTATTCCGTAATGAGCGCCGCACTGGCATCTGAACTGAGGAAGGTTACCACACCATGGCAAGGACCCCAGTTGCGCACGGCAGGGGGCCATCTGGTGATGCCTACCGGTATGTGCACGGCACGCATTCGTATACGTACGTCGACATTTGCAGGCTCTTTCCTCGTATTGCGCGTGTGCTCTCGGCCAGTCATTCTAGGAATGGACTTCCTTCGTGAATACGGCGCCGTCATCGACCTCCGTGAATTACTTGTGTCGTTCGAGGATCCTTTTTGCGCTGCAACTGACAGTACACCATTCCGGAAAAGAGCACTTCGTGTTACCGACGATTCTCTGACTCTCCCACCTCGAAGCAGCCTCTTTGTCGAAGTAGAATTGGGACAGGACATGTCTGACGCGGTAATTGCAGAGGTCAATTTGTCTCTCCTCATTTCACGACAAATCTGTGTTGCCCGAGGAATCATTCAGCCTAGAAATAGGCATGTTCACCTGCTGGTCACGAACTTCAGTGACGAATATCGCCACCTAACGAGACACACTGCCATTGCATATTGTGAAGAACTTGCCGATGCCGATGGTTCGCCCACGTTAGCTTTATTTTCATCGAATGGCCACCCTGACGAGGCGTTCGCGAGCACTCTCGGCGTAAACGAGAGACTACCTTCGTCTCAACGAGAAAGCCTTTTGCGTTTACTCGGCTCATTTCAAGACTGCTTTGCCACTACGTCAAAGGTTAAACAGACACCACTTGCTCAGCACCGTATCATCACGGAACCCACCGAGAGACCCATCCGACAACACGCCTATAGTGTGTCGCAAAAAGAGCAAGACGCTATACGTGACCAAGTCCAGCAGATGCTTCAGGACGACGTCATCCAGCCATCAACCAGTCCCTGGGCTTCGCCAGTTGTGCAAGTAAAGAATAAGGACGGTACGTTGCGTTTTTGCGTTGATTACCGTAAACTGAACAAGGTCACCAAAAAGGACGTTTATCCTCTACCCCGGATAGATGACTCGCTGGACCGTATACGCAACGCTAAATATTTTTCTTCCATGGATTTACGTAGCGGCTACTGGCAAATCGCAGTGGATGAGCGCTACCACGAAAAGACGGCGTTTGTTACTCCCGACGGCCTGTACGAGTTTAAAGTGTTGCCTTTCGGTGTATGCTCAGCGCCAGCTACTTTCCAAAGAATGATGTATACGGTTCTCACAGGGCTCAAATGGCAATCATGTCTTGTTTACCTTGATGACGTCGTGGTCTTTGCAGACACGTTTGAACAACACGTCCAACGCCTTCATGCAGTACTTCAGGCAATCAGAACAGCGGGGCTTTCTCTCAAGCCCGAGAAATGTCATTTTGGATATGAAGAACTGAAGTTCCTTGGTCACGTTGTGAGCCATGCCGGCATCCGCCCAGATCCGGAGAAAACCCGTGCTGTTGCCGCCTTTCCCGTGCCCACAAATAAGCGCGACCTACGCCGATTTCTGGGGCTCTGTGCGTATCACAGGCGCTTTGTCAAAAACTTTTCGAAGATTGCTGAACCCCTCAACAAGCTTACAAAAGACGGTGTCTCGTTTGTTTGGGGTCCCGATCAGTGTCATGCGTTCGACACCCTCCGAAACCTCCTCCAGGCTCCGCCTGTACTGGGTCATTTTGACGAAACCGCTGACACGGAATTACACACTGACGCCAGCAACGTTGGACTAGGAGCGGTATTAGTTCAGTGGCATAATGGCGTAGAGCGCGTGATCGCTTATGCGAACAGAACGTTATCCCCAGTGGAGAAAAACTATTCTGCAACCGAGAAGGATTGCCTCGCTGTTGTCTGGGCTATAACAAAGTTCCGCCCATACTTGTATGGCCGCCCATTCAGGGTAGTTAGCGACCACCATTCCCTTTGTTGGCTCGCAAATCTCAAAGATCCCTCAGGTCGTCTAGCACGATGGAGCCTTCGGCTACAAGATTTCGATGTCACCATCGTCCACAAATCTGGGCGTTAACACACCGACGCCGACTGTCTCTCACGTGCACCGGTCGAAAATGCCAACACTGACCTTGAAGACGACGACACTTTTCGTTCTGCCGTATCAGCAACCCGCTTAGCTGAGCAACAGCGTCACGACTCGGAGCTCATTCCGCTCATTCACTACCTGGAAGGACGCAATTCCCACCCTCCTCGAAGCTTTGCACGCTCGCTATCATCCTTTTGTTTCCGCGATGGAGTGCTTTACAAAAAGAACTTTTATCCTACACAAGCTATGTATCTGCTTGTTGCGCCAACTACGCTTCGTGGTGACATTTTACGTGCGTGTCATGATGAGCCATCGTCCGGACACCTCGGCTATACGCGCACGCTGCAACGGATTCAACGCTCCTACTACTGGCCACGTCTCGCAAGGACTGTGAAGCACTACGTTCGCACATGTCGCGACTGTCAGCGAGGTAAGGTTCCACCTTTACGACCAGCGGGACTACTGCAACCAACAGGCCCACCAAAGGCACCCTTTCATCAGATTGGCATAGACTTGCTGGGGTCATTCCCCACGTCTTCGTCTGGAAACCGATGGATTGTGGTCGCTACCGACTACTTAACACGCTACTGTGAAACGCAGGCGCTTCCAAAAGCAACCGCAACAGATGTCGCCCAATTTTTCGTGAACAGCATCGTCTTACGTCACGGTGCTCCAGCTGTCGTCATAACTGATCGTGGGACAGCTTTCACCGCAGAGATGCTGCAGGAAGTCTTGCGATTAAGTGGCACGGAACATCGCGAAACAACGGCTTACCACCCGCAAGCAAACGGGCTGACTGAACGACTCAATAAGACAATTGCAGACATGCTGTCAATGTATGTGGACATCAATCACAAGAACTGGGACGCCATACTTCCCTACGTAACTTTTGCGTATAATACTGCTGTTCAAGAAAGTACCGGTTTCACACCTTTTCGCTTAGTCCATGGTCGCGAGGTCACGACGATGCTCGACGCCATGCTCTTGCCCGACAACTTAGGAATATACCGCACCGATGCCGCCAAATTCGCGCAGTGTGCAGAAGAGGCCCGTGAAATTGCTCGTCACCGTATTCAACATCACCAAAGCGCAGACGCACGCCGCTACAATCTTGGTCACCGTGAAGTTATTTTCAAGCCTGGTGATGAAGTCTGGGTGTGGACCCCTATCCGGCAACGTGGTCATTCAGAAAAGCTTCTTCGCCGCTACTTCGGCCCTTACAAGTTCGTACGACGTCTCAGCGACGTCACATACGAGGTTCTCCCAGAAGGCACTTCGAGACGTTCCCGTTTCACCCCGCGAACTGAAGTCGTTCACGTTTCACGGCTGAAACCATACTTTTCACGCTGTGAATCGCTAGTGAGTGACTGACTTTGTCTCTCCCTTACATTATTTCCTATTTTTCTTATTTCTCATTTAACTCTTGACTCCACAACCAACTATGTTATTCCGCCTTACGCCATTCATTTTGCTTGCATGGTAATTTTCGTCTCATTTCCTTTTTTTTTGCCTTCATGTACAGCCTTGAGACGATTCTTCTTGGGAGAGGGGGTAATGCCACCATTGATGAACGAGCCGCTGTGGCTCATACCCGTTTTGGGTTACAAAGAAGAAGAGAACGTTTTGGTTTCTCCGGTTCGGGTGAACTCCTGGCTGCAGATCTTGTTTTTGCTCGCGACAATATTGTGTCAAAGCACGGAAAAACGAGCCCTGAAGTATACAATTCTTTCCCTTATATATATATATATATATATATATATATATATATATATATATATATATATATATATATATATATATATATATATATATATATATATATATATATATATATATATATATATATATATATATATAGTGGTGGGAATACACCTATAGTACATCTAAACTACACGATTGTGCCTCTTTGTACAAAACAAATGCAAAAGGACAACACTTTCTACTCATACGTTGCTCTTTTCTGTTTTAAGGTATTAAATGTCCTAAACGGAACATGATGTAGAGCAGATATGAAAAATCCCACGAGTTAATAAAATTTCTTCTTAACAAAATATTGACGTCAAACTTGGGTATTCATTGTTCTCCTGAGGAGGCTATTACATGCCTTAAAATAGGAGTAAAAGGGCGCCACGTAGCGGTTGGTGAGACCCTTTCTTGCTAGGCCGCGAAAAGGCCCCAGTGGCCATTATTTATATAGTATATTTCTTTATGACACCACTTCCACCGTCCCCCATGGCTGCGCTGGTCGCGATTTTACGATGCAAGACACGATAGTGCCACAGAGGGCACTAATTCGTAGTTCGCTTGCCCGTATTATCAGGTCTTACCACTTCTCTAAGCACTGAGCTTAAAAACAAAGGGAAGCACACACGGTGTCCACAGCAAAAGCGCAGGAAGTTCAGTGTTCCAGCAGACGAAGTCAACCCGGCATCCTATGAGTGACATCATCCCGTAGGGGGCGCTATAGTCGAGGCCAATAGGGGAGACGTGTGCGCGTGGAAGCCAAGGAGGACTAAAAAAATTGCTGAGTGGAAATGATTGCGCAGCAGTGAAGCCGTTCCTCTGGCAAAATGGCAGCTGTGGCGGCCATCTTACTAGGGGCATGATAAAGTATCACCGTTTTTCAATTAGAAACGAAGCGTTTCCCTCGCACGCCCAACGAGTTTAATGTGGGGACTTTTTCGGGCCGCATAGTGCTCCAAGTGCGTCTTAAAGTTACTAGTTTTCCTTCGTGAGGCTCTAATTGGAGGCAAAGTTCTTTGAAGATTCAGTCATCCATACTTGTTTCTGTGCGTTGTTTCGTCGGGAACAACTATCCTTTAATATAGAACTAACGTTGCATTTACATAACGTATCAAAGCCACTTGATCTTTAAGTGGGCACTATCAGAAAAGAGCATGTTTCCGCCATCTTGGCAGTGGCAAAAGGTGGCTTCACTTCTGATGGCAAGGCATTACAGGAGCTTCCACTCCAGCAATTTTTCTTTAATCCTCCTTGGTGGGAGCTATCTGACCAACTCGAATGCTACAACGAGGCGTCTGACGAAGGAGCGTGGCCTCACGGGCCACTATGACATCATGTGATTTTGGAGAGAGGGTTAAGGGGAGAGAGCTTTAATACCCTCACCGCTCGAGTGTTTTGTACAGATCATTAACCAGCGATGCTGAATCATGCGGGCCCGGTGTTTATCACGGGCTGCGATATATCGAAGTGCCTTGTGTTGTAGTTTTGCTTTTTTTTTGGATCACTCTCTTCGAGAAATGTGCACTTCATACTTTGAGTTTGGTGATGATATATTAAAGGATGTTGAGCATATCAAAATTATTTTTAGTGGTGGTGCCTAATCGTGTGATCGGTACAATTTCAAGCTACATTTACTTGTAAAACTTGAGGAAAACCTAGTGCAAGTGCGAAGACTTTTTGCGATGGCGTATGCTTGCATCAGCGTGACAGTGGCGTTATGTGGTGTCGCAAACTTTCTGTCCTCTCGAATCATTGTTAGAATATGTCTAAGAAGGAAATGTTCTGTTGAGTGTTATTGACGTTTGTGGAAATAAATTTTTTCTTAACAATACGTGGAGCCTCCGTCACTTATTCATAGATGGTTGGCCGGTCCTCGAACCTACGGAGTAATGCCTGATTTGATAAATGCGAAACATTTCTTGGTGAACTTCGGCGACTGTACGCGTATTTTTATCTATCTATCTATCTAGCCGCCTACGAATTTTAGCTCTCTCCTTTTTGCGATGGCGTTTGCTTGCATCAGCATGACAGTGCCGTTATGTGGTGTCGCAAACTTTCTGTCCTCTCGAATCATTGTTAGAATATGTCTAAGAAGGAAATGTTCTATTGAGTGTTATTGACGTTTGTGGAAATAAATTTTTTTCTAAACAATACGTGGAGCCTCCGTCACTTATTCATAGATGGTTGGCCGATCCTCGAACCTATGGAGTAATGCCTGACTTGATAAATGCGAAGCATTTCTTGGTGAACTTCGGCGACTTTATGCGTATTCATCGATCTATCTATCTATCTAGCCGCCTACGAATTTTAGCTCTCCTGGGTGTTTCAATAATGGTATCGATAACCAAAATTGGTAGGGCATCACATGACTATGAACAACATATGTGACTAGTCATAGCATGAAAATCATGACGTGTATGCCATGAATGCCATGATTTACATTTCATGGTCCTGCAACTCTTGTGGTGGTTTCGTTCACATGGAATGTTGCAAAACTGGTATGGTATGACAGTACGCGAAGCAAAGCTGATCAGTTGAAACGTTGCAGCTGTGTTCTGACCTCGGTGCGCGGAAATATACGATCGGATGACGACATCTGGGCGGTGAGTCTTGCTCGCAACCTTTACTCCGCGAGCGTCTGACCCCCGTCCCTACCACGTGCGACGCGAGTACAGGCCAGCGCCCTTGAAATGACGCCGGTGAAAGTCGCTGGCCCTGTGCCATGTATCAGTACAGATTGACCGAGCTGACGCAATCGCGCCTCTTCGCGCACGATTCCGGGTGCCGGCGTAGAAAGGGCATTTGCTGTGCACCTTCATGACGCAAGCTGTGCGCAACCGTCGGGGCATGAATGAGCGTTTCCCCGAGTTCAACTTGGCAGGCTATTTCTTTTTACATTCGCTTGCGAAAAGCGTTGACGGGACTCGTGTATATAACGCAGCAGCATCAGCAACACGATGATCGTGCCAGCATTGCATCAATCTGTCACATATTTCGATCATTTTTGGCATGATTGGTTAAATAGTGACAGGACAATTTCGCTATCATCTGTTATAACGCCCCCCTCCCCATGTTTTTCTTCTTTCGTCTAAAAAAATCGGAGCCCTGACCTTTTTGGAGAAGAGCTGACAAATGTGGAACAGCCCTGCATCGCCGACGTGAGGAAACTTGCGTATTACTGAAAACCAACGTGTGTTTGGTTTTGGTGTAACCCAGTCAGCTTGCGAAGAGGACCCTTCGACCCACAGCTCTTTCTTGCGGTGCTCGTGCTGACCTCAATGTTGCGGGCTTGATCCTGGCTGTCGCGGGTCGCATTTTGATCGAGGCGAAGGTCTAAAGAGCCCCCCCAACTACGGCGTCTCCCATTTTGGGACGTTTAGACTGCGTTAAACAACCATCTAATGGTAACGATGAAACCAGTAATATCAGTACAACAGTTGTTACGGGGCAAGATAGTTAATCGTTTGTTCCGAATGTGACACACCGCTAGCTTTTTCTCAACTGGAGCTCCGGTACGCCAGTGCTTGTGGCTTCAACCGCAAGTGTGTCGATCAGTAGCGTAGTGAGGGGCTGGCACTCTGGGCCCCTCCCGAAGATTTTCTTCCGCCACGGTGCGCAAAACCACACTTGAAGCTCCCGGCTTTTACTTCAAATCCATAATGTGGCCCCACCGAAACAAATTTCTGGATGCGCCACTGGTGCCACTGTGTGGACCATGTGCAATGGGGCATGTTTTGTTATCCTAATAATAATATGTTGCGTTTTAATTTCCGAAACCACGATATGCTCGGGAAATTTTGACCATTTGGTATTCTTTACCGTGCGTTGACACCGCACAGACCTCAGCCATTTCGCGTCCATCGAAATGGGGCCGGTATCGCGACATTCAGGGTCAGCAGACAAGCACTCTAGCCACTAATCCCCGAGGCGCTCTGTTTTATTATCTTCTACACCGCTGCCTCGTCGTAAAACACCACGTAGGGAGATGCGACTGCGCTGACCGTGCGCCTCCGATTTCGCCGTTGTCGACTGCGGACAGCTTTAGGCCAGCGTTCCGCTTCGCCGGCGGGCGGTAGGTGAGTCAGACAGTTGAAATTTCCATTAGCTCGGATGTAGCATGCCTTCTATAGGACCAACGGGACCCGAACGTGCTGCGTGGCAAACGTCAGAAAGGACGCGTCGTGCCGATGCTGTGCATTGCTCATCTCGACAATAAATTAGTTCGTATACGTACACGTTTGTAGAACTACATTCTCGGTCGTCCGTGTGTAGTGGTATAAACAGCTTGGCTGGTCATCCACCCTCACAGACGCGGATGGCTCCTTTATTTTGTTTTATTTTCGTGAGCGTCAAATAATGCAACTCGACGAAGGATTGGTGCCGAGGACGAGGACAAAAACAAACAAACAAAAAAGAGTAAAAACAAGATAGGAACGCCGGATTTTCAACTGGTTTGTTTTTCGCACATAGATAGATCTAATGAGATTGCTCTAATGGTGTGTTGCTGAAGCCAACATTTGAATAAGTTTGCTTTTCAAAATCTTGGCTCCAGCGCCAGCTTATGTTCGAAGGATCCTCCCATGAACTTCTACCTTATTTAAATTCAGAAGTAACGGTCATGAGACGGTCTTAAGCTGAATTTTACGAATGTGTTAGTGTGTGTCAGTAGACGCGGCACATCAGTCACGAGAGATGCATTTCTAGACTTGTTCATTCGCAAGTGCGCAAAATTAAGCAATTTTGTTTATTAGTGTATTAAGCGGAGAAAATTTAAATTCGCTTGTGAGATGATGTTTCCAAATTAATCTTTTTAGTGATTAGGCTCAATTTTGATCACGATATAGCTCCGAAACTATTACACCTGTCCTGACGAAACCTGAGCGGTGACAGGTCTACTACTAGGGCTTTGCACTGTATGAGTTAGAAGTTTCCCGGTAGGTTATTACCAAAGTTAAAAACGATCGTAAGGGAAAAAAAACGTGGTCCGAGGCTTTGATTTGACGGGCGTACCTTTTGCCCGAGCAGTGAGCCACCCTCCTCCTCTGAGCGAGGGCGAGGGAAGACGCGGGCGCCTCACGTTTGTTAGCGCTTCTCTTTAACTTCTTTCTAACTGCATACCTTTTAATTGGCTAAAGCTATCGAAGTACTTTTCTCACAAGAAGAAGCGGATTGTTATGTTCTAAAGGTAGGTTTCAGCGGTGTATCAGTCAAGTTTGTGGTTATCTTATATAAAAATGTTTTAATGAAATGAGACTTCTGCTGATTACCCCCTTACTTAACGGCCTAGAGAGTACGGAGTTGGGCCTCCGGTTAGCCTATGGGGTGCTGTTTATTAATATATTAAGCGGACAAAATTTAAATTCGTTTGTGAGGTGGTGTTACCAAATTAATCTTTTTAGTGATTAGGCTCTATTTTGGTCACAAAATAGTTCCGGTACTATTACTCCTGTCCTGATGAAACTTGAGCGGCGACAGGTCTACAACTAGAGCTTTGCACTGTATGAGTAAGAAGTTTCCTGGTAGGTTATTACCAAAGTTAAAAGCGATCGTAAGGGGAAAAAAACACGTGGTCCAAGACTTCGATCTGACGGGCGTACCTTTCTCCCGAGCAGTGAGCCACCCTCCTCCTGAGCGAGGGCGAGGGAAGACGCGGGCGCCACACGTTTATTAGCGGTTCTCGTTAAATTCTTTCTAACTGTGTATCTTCCGGTTACCTTAAGCTATCAAAAACATTTTTACACGGAAAAAACCGGACTGTTGTTTTCTAAAAGAAGACATTAGCTATTTTTTGATGGCGTTTGTATCTCCTTTTGAAAAATTGTTTTATTGAAATGAGCTTTTTGCTGATTACCACCTTAATTAAGGGCCTAGAGTGTATGGAATTGGGCCTCCTGGTAGCCTATGGGGTGCTGTTTATTATTATAGTAAGCGGACAAAATTTAAATGCGTTTGCGAGGTGATATTACCAATTTAATCTTTTTAGTGATTAGGCTTAATTTGATTGCGGAATAACTCTGGAACTATTAAACCTAGCCTGATAAAACTTCAGCAGCGTCAAGTCTAGCCTAAGGACCTGCAACTTTATAAGTAAGAAGGTTCCCGGTAGAATATTAACAAAGCTACAAGCGAGAGCATCCGCCTCACATGCAAAAGGTCCGTGGTTCAAGTCCCGGTGCCACGCAGTTCCCAACCGGATAAAAAAATCCGCATGGTGATGGAAGTGCATTAGGAGGCCTGGGGTGCGGCCTCACCGGTAACCACCGCCGGGAACGCACTCCCTCACCAGAGAAGGATTGGCCACCCTGGTGCAGTATCTGGCCGCTATCTCCCACATGCAAACGTCAAATAACTCACGGCCCTCAGTCCCCAGCAGCTGCGAAGCAACTGACCACGGCGGCGGTCAGATCTGCAACGCAGCAGAGGGTGCTAAGAATCTCTGAATCCGGACAGGCCGCCATTGGAACCTGAACTTGGCAACGTTTACCGCTAGAACCTTATCTAGTGAGGGGAGTCTAGCTGTACTATTCAAGGAGCTAGAGGGTGTTAAATGTGATATAATAGACCTCAGTGAGGTTAGGAGGACAGATGATGCCTATACGGTGCTACAGAATGGGCACGTCCTTTGCTATCGGGGCTTGGCTGACAGAAGAGAACTGGGAGCGGGGTTCCTAATTCACAGAAACATAGCTGGCAACATAGAGGAATACTATAGCTATAATATAAGGGTGGTAGGTATTGTAATTAAACTGAATAAGAGATACAAGATGAAGGTGGTACAGGCCTACGCGCCTACATCCAGCCATGATGACGCTTCAGTTGAAAGCTTCTATGAAGATGTGGAATCGGCCATGAGTAAGGTAAAAACACAGTATAATATACTGATGGGAGACTTTAATGCAAAGGTAGGGAACAAGCAGGCTGGAGACCAGGCAGTAGGAGATTATGGCATCGGTACTAGAAACGCCAGAGGAGAGCTACTAGTAGAATTCGCAGTGCGAAATAATTTCAAATTTTAAATACCTTCTACCGAAAACGAGGAAACCGCAAGTGGACATGGAGGAGCCCTAATGGCGAAAATAAGAACGAAATAGACTTTATAATGAGTGCACACCCAGGCATCGTGCAGGATGTGGAAGTGGTTGGCAAGGTACGATGCAGTGACCATAGAATGGTACGGTCTCGAATTCGCCTATACTTGAGAAAGGAACGACAGAAACTTATACGCAAGAAGCCAATCAATGAGCTAGCACTGAGAGGGAAAGTACAGGAATTCAGAGTCTCGCTTCAGAACAGGTACTCGGCTCTTAGTGAGGAAACCAACCTTAGCATAGATACGATGAATATTAATCTGACGAGTATCATTACGGAGTGTGCAGTGGAAGTTGGAGGCAGGGTAGTTAGACAGGACACTGGCAAGCTTTCCCAGGAAACAAAGAATCTCATTAAGAAGCGCCAAATCATGAAAGTCTCAAGTACAACAGACAAAATATAACTGGCAGAGCTTTCGAAGTTGAAAAAAATAGGCGTAAGGTATCCTATGTAAGAAGGTATAGCATGGAGAGAATTGAACACGCTCTGAAAAACGGAGGAAGCGTCAAAGCAGTGAAGAGGAAACTTGGGACAGGCGAAAATCGGATGCATCCACTAAGGGACAAAGAGGGCAAAATAACTACCAATATGGATAAGATAGCTGAAATAGCGGAGGAGTTTTACACAGATCTGTACAGTAGCAGGGACAACCACGACTTTAATACTATAAGAACTAGCAGTAACCCAGATGACACCCCGCCAGTAATAATAGAAGAAGTCAGAAAAGCTTTGGAGAGCATGCAAAGAGGCAAAGCTGCTGGTGAGAATCAGATAACATCAGATCTGCTGAAAGATGAAGGAGAGATTGTGTTAGAAAAACTAGCCACCCTGTTTACGAGGTGTCTCCTGATGGGAAGAGTACCAGAGTCTTGGAAGAACGCTAACATCATCTTAATACATAAGAAAGGAGATGACAAGGACTTGAAGAATTACAGGCCGATTAGCTTGCTCTCTGTAGTATACAAGCTATTTACAAAGGTAATTGCTAACAGAGTAAAGAAAACATTAGAATTCAATCAACCAATGGAACAAGCAGGATTTCGAACAGACTACTCTACAATTGACCACATTCATACTATCAATGAGGTAATAGAGAAATGCTCAGAATATAACCAACCACTATACATAGCCTTCATAGATTACGAGAAGGCGTTTGATTCAGTAAAAATATCAGCCGTCATACAGACACTGCAGAATCAGGGCGTAGATGAAGTATATATAAACATCCTGGAAGAAATCTACAGGGGATCAACTGCTACCATAGTGCTTCATAAAGAAAGCAACAGAATACCAATCAAGAAGGGTGTAAGGCAGGGGGACACAATCTCCCCAATGCTATTTACCGCGTGCTTACAGGAGGTTTTCAGAAGCCTAGGATAGGAACAGCTAGGAATAAGAGTTAATGGAGAGTACCTCAGTAACCTGCGCTTCGCCGATGACATTGCATTGCTGAGTAACTCAGGGGACGAATTGCAACTCATGATTAAGGAGTTAGACAAGGAGAGCAGAAAGGTGGGTCTTAAAATGAATCTGCAGAAAACGAAAGTAATGTACAACAACCTCGGAAAAAAGAAGCGCTTCGAGATAGGTAATAGTGCACTTCAAGTTGTAAAAGACTATGTCTACTTAGGGCAGGTCATAACCGCGGAGCCGAACCACGAGATTGAAGTAACTAGAAGAATAAGAATGGGGTGGAGCACATTTGGCAAGCACTCTCAAATTATGACAGGTAATTTGCCACTATCCCTCAAGAGAAAGGTATATAACAGCTGTATCTAGCCGGTACTTACCTATGGAGCAGAAACCTGGAGACTTACAAAGAGCGTTCAGCTTGAATTGAGGACGACGCAGCAAGCAATGGAAAGAAAAATGGTAGGTGTAAACTTAAGAGACAAGGAGAGAGCAGAGTGGGTTAGGAAACAAACGGTGTTAAGGATATCATAGCTGAAATCAAGAAGAAGAAATAGACATGGGCTGGGCATGTAGCGCGTAGACAGGATAACCGCTGGTCGTTAACGGTAACTAACTGGATTCCCAGAGAAGGGAAGCGGGTTAGGGGGAGACAGAAGGTTAGGTGGGTAGATGATATTAAGAAGTTTGCGGGTATAAATTGGCAGCAGCAAGCACAGGACCGGGTTAACTGGCGGAACATGGGAGAGGCCTTTGTCTTGCAGTGGACGTAGTCCACTGCAAGACAAAGTCCACTGCAAGACAATATATATATATATATATATATATATATATATATATATATATATATATATATATATATATATATATATATATATATATATATATATATATATATATATATTGCAACGAGCAAGGTTGCGTAAAAACACAGGTTATTATTCCAGAAACGTTAGCCGCAACAAGCTGGTACAGAAAGGAACCCGGCAAGCCCGAGCCACACACGGACGTCAACGTCTTCTTTCACGCTGGCACAGAGCTGGCGCCACTATGCTTCGGTACAATTACTCCCCGCGCAGAAAGGAGCCAACCTGGCGACCTAGGGAAAGGACACGACAAGGGGGTCATAGCACGGTTTGAGGCGTGATACGTGTACTGTTTCATGCCCACGGCAGCGTTGGTCCGAGGGTGGATCAATGGGCTCAACTTCATAGTTGACAGGAGATGTTTGCCGCACCACACGGTAGGGGCCATGGTATTTCGACGAAAGCTTCGGGGAAAGACCAGGAGGGGTAGACGGGACCCAGAGTCAAACCAGCATTCCTGGGTTATAGTGTACAGTAGACGCAGAGGAATCGTGGTCAGTTTTCTGGCGCCATTGGTCTTGTGCGGTAAATGAGCGAGCGAGTTGACGACACTCTTCGGCATAAGCAGCTGCTTCGGAAACAGGCGTCGCTTCGGAAACATCAGGCCTGTAAGGGAGAATGGTGTCCATGGAGCATGATGGCTCACGTCCGTACAGAAGGAAGAAAGGAGAAAAGCCAGTGGTTGTTTGTGGCGCAGAGTTGTACGCGTACGTGACAAAAGGGAGCACTTGGTCCCAATTAGTGTGGTCGTCAGAGGCGTACATGGCAAGCATATCTCCAAGAGTACGGTTAAAGCGTTCTGTCATGCCATTGATTTGGGGATGGTATGCCGAGGATTTCCTATGGACAGTGCGACATGCCTTGAGTAGCTCGTCGACGGCGTTCGAGAGAAACACGCGTCCACGGTCACTGAGTAATTCACGAGGTGCACCGTGTCGCAAAATGAGATGGTGAAGAAGAAAGGACGCAACGTCTTTCGCAGTGGTAGAAGGCAGCGCAGATGTTTCAGCGTAGCGTGTTAAATGATCCACGGCGACGATAATCCACCGGTTGCCTCGAAGAGAGTTGGGTAGAGGACCATAAATATCAATTCCGACGTGGTCGAATGGTCTCGCTGGGCAGGTTAAGGGTTGCAAAGGGCCAGCAGTGCTGTGAGAAGGCGTCTTGCGTCGTTGACACGTGGTGCATGACCGAACGTACTGGCGAACGTGCCGATACATGCCGCGCCAGTAGTATCTTAGACGAAGGCGAGAGTAAGTCTTAAATACTCCAGCGTGGCCACACTGGGGGTCATCGTGAAAGGCAGCGCAGATGTCCGAACGCAAATGACGAGGGATGACAAGGAGCCACCTACGGCCATCCGTCACGTAGTTGCGGCGATACAACAAGCCTTCACGGACAGCAAAGTGTCTTGCTTGACGAGAGAGGGAGCGTGAAGTCGTTTCTGACGAACTGTGAGAGAAGACGTCGAGCAAAGAAGTGATCCAGGGATCCTTGCGCTGTTCGGATGGCATGTCAGTGATGCTCAACGATGACGAATCGCAAATGGCAGTTGATAAGCAGGCAAGGTCAGGAGGCAGTGGAGAACGGGATAGTGCATCGGCGTCTGAATGTCTGCGTCCTGAGCGATAGACAACACGGATATCGTATTCTTGAAGGCGTAAAGCCCAACGAGCGAGGCGGCCAGTAGGATCTTTCATGGACGCTAACCAGCATAAGGCATGGTGATCTGTGACAACATCAAACTGGCGTCCGTAAAGGTTGGTGCGAAATTTTCCTATAGCCCAAATGATAGCCAAGCACTCTTTTTCCGTGATGGAATAGTAGGACTCTGCCTTCGTTAGTGTACGGCTGGCATAGGCGACAACGTACTCGTCGCAGCCATCCTTGCGTTGAGCGAGAATGGCACCGAGGCCGACACCGCTTGCATCCGTGTGAATTTCAGTGGGTGCATTGGGATCGAAGTGGCGGAGAACTGGCGGAGAGATGAGTAGCCGGCGTAGCGCCGTGAATGCTTCATCGCAGTGGGAATTCCAGCCAGAGAGGTCCGTGCTACGGGAGAGAAGCTGAGTCAGAGGGGCAATTATAGAGGCAAAATTGCGAATTAAACGCCGAAAATAGGAACACAAGCCTATGAAACTACGAAGCTCCTTTAGGGTAGTAGGCTTGGGGTACTCGGCAACGGCACGCAGTTTGGCAGGATCTGGCGATATTCCTTCTTTTGAAACGACGTGGCCGAGAATTGTGAGTTTGCGGGCGCCAAAACGACATTTCTTGAAGTTAAGTTGCAACCCGGCTGCCGTAAGGCACTAGAGAACTTGTTCCAGACGGGAAAGATGAGTCTCGAAATTCGCCGAGAATACAACTATGTCGTCTAAATAGCAAAGACAGATGTGCCATTTAAGTCCCCTGAGGACACTGTCCATCATTCTTTCAAAAGTCGCAGGCGCATTGCAAAGACCGAAGGGCATTACATTAAATTCATATAAGCCGTCAAGGGGTCACAAACGCCGTTTTTGGACGGTCTGGTTCAGCCATTGGTACTTGCCAATATCCAGAGCGCAGATCCAGTGAAGAGAAAAACTCCGCACCTTGAAGGCAATCCAAGGCGTCATCAATGCGTGGCAGGGGATAAACATCCTAGCGTGTGATGTTGTTTAGTCGACGATAATCCACGCAAAACCTGATGGAGCCATCCTTTTTTCGCACGAGGACCACTGGCGAAGCCCAAGGACTGTGTGAGTGCTGAATAACACCACGTTGCAGCATCTCGTCGACGTGTTGAGTGATGACGTCACGCTCGGCCTGCGAGACGCGGTAGGGGCGCTGACGAAGTGGAGTATGATGACCGGTGTCGATATGGTGAGCGACAACTGATGTGCGTCCTAAGGGAGGTTGTCCGTGGTCGAAGGAGGCGCGGAAACGGTCAAGTAGTTGAATGAGCTGATTGCGCTGGTTTTGCGTAAGGCCGGTGTCTACGCTGCGCAACAGAACGTCTTCGTCAGGTAGTGAGGGCGCGGTGCCAGCTGTGACAGCATCCACGGACATCGGTGTCGTATCAGAACGGGCATCGAAAGGAAAGATGTCATCATAAGTGTCAAGACTCCCAATGCATTCGCCATGCAATAAGGTAGCGGGACAAGGGAACGGATTGCACACGTACACGGCACTGGAGCCATCGGCAAGTGTTATGACGGCAAACGGGACGACAAGGTTCCGGCGACGAGCGCATTCTTGTGACGGCATAAATAGGGCAGTTGAATCGGAAACGGAGTTGCACAAAAGAGATACCGCGGTGACCGAAAAAGCAGAAATGACGACGTCAGCGGCGACGATCACCTTTTTGGGTGAGCGAGGGAGATCTATGAATGTCGTGCTGAATGGAAACAAAACGAGTTGAGCACGAGCGCAGTCGACAACCGCATGATTAGCGGAAAGAAAGTTCCATCCCAGGATGATTTCATGAGACGCATGCGGAAGGACGACAAATTCTACGATGTAAAGCACTCCTTGAATCACAACACGAGCAGTGCATGTGGCAGAAGGTTGGACGTGTTGCGAACTCGCCGTGCGTAAAGAAATTTCAACCAGTGGAGTCGTCACTTTGTTCAGTTTGCGGCATAACACTTCACTGATTATACAAATAGCGGCACCTGTGTCGACAAGAGCAGTTGTGGCGAAACCGGCACAAACACGGCAATCTCGTTAGGGGGCGATAGCTGAGGCCTTGGAAATTTCGTCGGTGGCGCAGCTCTTGCCTCAGGAACTGCGACTGTTAGTTTTCCTCCTGGGCGTGGTTGGAACGGCGAAGCATGGGGGAAGGAGACCAAAGACGGGGTGAAGGAGATCGACGTCGGCTGAAGTCTGGTCGACGTGAGCGGGGGTCATGTGAATCAGGTGTCACATGCGATTCTGATGGCCGAGGTATGTTGCCGGAATGCGGCACATCATTAAAATAGAATCCACGGCGACGACAGTAGCGCGCGACATGTCCTGCAATACCACAGTTGTAGCAGACGGGCCGGTTATCCGGAGTACGCCAAGAGTTGACAGGTGCTCGAGGTGGTGGAATGGGCCGATTTACCGGATAAACTGAAACTGGCGACCTGTAGTAGTTGGTGGCTGGACTGTATGAAGGGAGCGGCGGTTGGGCAGAAGGTCGGCGGACGGCTTCTGCATAAGTCAGCGGTGCAGCCACTGATATTGGGGATGTGGGCGAAGGGAGAGCCTCGGCAACTTGCGTCTGAATAGCACGGCGAAGTGAGTGGTCCAGTGTTGTGGGGGTCTCGTTAATGGTGGCGACAAGAGAGAGCTGTCGAGCAACTTCCTCCCGGATGTACTGTTGAATTTGAGGCATTAACACGCTGTAGTCGGGGCCACTGCTTTTGCACTCCAAGGCAGAAATATCAGCTGTCTGCGTATTAGCGCGACGTGTAGAAACTCGTTGCTTGCGCAGCTCATCGAAACTTTGACAACTGAATCAAGGCCGTGACGGTCTGTGGGTCTTTGGCCACAAGCATATGAAAAGCGTCGTCATCAATGCCTTTCATTATGTTCTTTATTCTGTCAGCCTCCGTCATCCTGGCATCAACTCGCCTACAGAGGCTTATCACATCCTCAATGTAGCTCGTGAAGCTCTCACCATTTCGCTGAAATCGTCCCCGCAGTCCCAGTTCAGCGCGAAGCTTACGCATGGCTGGACGACCGAAAAACGAGGTGACGGCCTCTTTGAAAACCGACCAGGTGGGGATGTCGGCTTGGTGGTTGGTGAACCATAGGTTGGCCAAACCCGTCAAGTAGAAGATGACGTGAATCAGCTTCGCAGGGTCATCCCACTTGTTAATCGCGCTGGCATGCTCGTACTCTGCCAGCCAGTCCTCGACATCTTGATCTTCAGTGCCGTTGTATACTGGTGGGTCACGCAGACGAAGTACACCAGAACACATGACGGGTGGCAGCGTGGAAGAGCCTTGTGGGGGATCGACGCGCTCGGTCATCGTGGACTGAGATGGTAGCTTACGGCTGCGGAGCTCCAGGACGTTACCCAGCACCTCCACCAAATGCAACGAGCAAGGTTGCGTAAAAACACAGGTTATTATTCCAGAAACGTTAGCCGCAACAAGCTGGTAGAGAAAGGAACCCGGCAAGCACGAGCCACACACGGACGTCAACGTCTTCTTTCACGCTGGCACAGAGCTGGCGCCACTATGCTTCGGTACAATATAAATATATATATATATATATATATATATATATATATATATATATATATTGTAACGCGGACTGAAAGAGCGAGGAAGAAGAAGAGATCAGACGCTCTCGAGCGATGGTGATATGGTGATTCGGCAGTGACGGTAGAGCGCTGACATTTTTTCAGTGTAAATAAACCCATCACATCGGTAACAGCTTTAGTGGAGCGGTGCTGGGTAACTTGCCATCCTGGACCCCACAGCAGAAGTTCTTCGAAGAAGCAGACGCTTAGCTGGCCTACCCCCTGACAACATCAGCATGAACGACGACACAGCAATCTCATTGACGTACTACGCTGCTGCATCCACCAGTGCCACCGACACGGCACTAGGTGGCCGTCGACCTAGACAACCAGACTACTGGGCACCTGAGCCACGAATTTTCTCAGGTAAAACTGATGAAGACGTGGACGCTTGGCTAAAACACTTCGACAGAGTGAGCCGCTACTACGAATGGGGCGCACCGGCGAAGCTCATGAACGTAGTGTTCTTCCTTGCCGGGACAACCTTGATTTGGTTTGAGAACCATGAACATCTCCTCCCCACTTAAGATATATTTGCTAAGGAACTGAAGGCTTGCTTTGGGAACACGATTTCCATGAAAAAGAAAGCTGAGCAAACGCTGTCACGTAGGGCTCAGTTGCCCGGCGAGACGTGCACAACCTACATTGAAGAAGTATTGAGGCTTTGCGGGGTTGTCATCGCAAATATGTCTGACGAAGACAAAGTCGGTCATTTGTTAAAAGGCATTGCCGAGGACGTGTACAATTGTTTGATAACACAATAAAACTTGAACACTCCTTCGATTTTCAGGCAGCAGTGTCGCGCATTCGAGGCGTTGAAGACCCGGAGAATTCTACCCAAGTTCGGGCGCTTGGACAATGTTCCCACTGTCGCAAGTATGGACGTCGCCACTTGCGTATACATTCCCTTCCTCGTACGTCAGGTAGTTCGAGAAGAGCTCGTACGACTTCAAGCAGGTGACGTTCACCACCAATGCTCGTTCGCCGCGTGCCCCGAACCACCTCCCTACTGGATGCGAGATCGCCACGTGAAAAACCGACCACGCACAGAAACGGCTTTCGTTTTCCCCGACGGGTCGTGGCCACCACCAGATGTCATCATCTCGACGTGCCGCTGCGGACCTCCGACCGTCGCCAACCAGGCCTCTACCAGAAGAGTACTATGCGTCATCACAAAATGTTCCTGCGGAGCACGACCCGTCTTCGCGTACTTCTGCCACCTCTGCTCCTGCTAATGTAAGCCCACAAGACCCCGTTTGCTACACATGTGGTCTCCCAGGGCATATTTCGCGCTTCTGTCCCAGACGGCCGCCTGCACCGCCAAGTTTTTCGACGCAACCAGCTCGTATGCACGAAACCTGGACCTCTCACTCGGCCGACCACGTCCCCGACAGCAATGGCCTAACGAATTTCGCAGCGGGTCCCCCGCCTCAGAGCGAAGCCTGACGCCACCTCCGACACGGTCCCGCCGGTCGCCGTCTCCACGTCGTCGGTCACCTTCCCCGCATCAGCTGGGAAACTAACTGGTGCGACCGATGGAGGTGCGGTCGTGGGACGGTCAGTTTCGCCAATTCCTCCTTCTGCTGTGATGTTCATGAACAAAGTGCGTGTGTGTATAGACGGTGTAGATACTCTTGCTCTTGTAGACACTGGTGCTGCTGTTTAGGTTATGAGCCTTCGTTTCAAACATCGTTTCTTGGGTCACAAAGTTATGTTCGCGTGGAATCGTAAAGAAACTTTTCGTGGAGTTGGAGGCGTAGCGTTATGCCCTGTTGGTATTTGTTCAGTTGTTCTCACGATTGGTGGACAAAATTTCCGAGTTGAATTCACTGTACTGGCTCATGCAACTCATGACTTCATTTTAGAGATAGACCTCTTTCATGAATGCGGCGCTACGCTTGACTGTGGAACTTGAGAGATTCTGCTACAAAGTACGTTGCCCACTGCAATAGTTGACAATTTTCCGACTCTGCCCATCGATGCTCTTTCGTTGTCTCAAGATGTGACGATCCCTGGTCGGACAGCAGTGTTTGTATTCGTATGCTCTTCTCATGTCCGCTCGGGACCCTGCACTGGACTTGTGGAGCCTGATCATGCGAACGCCATCAAGAAGAATGTGCTGGTCCCACGGTCTCTCCTTACAGCCATCGATGGACATGCTTGCTTGTGGGCGATCAACGCAGCCTCAGAGCCTGTTGTTCTACCAGCCGGATTCAAACTGGGAACGTTGGAGGAGCAGGCCAAAATTGACGTCAGAATGATGTCAGAGTGTCCAGCCATCCGTCAGATTGCACCCAACTACTCAGCCGAGTTTAAACGTATGATCAATAAGTCGTTGCCTTCTTCCGAGCAGAATGTCCTTGAGGAGGTACTTACACGCTTCGCAGGAGTCTTTGATTTCGCTCAGAACAAGCGTTTTTCCATGTTGCCCGAATCCCGCATGCACCATCGCATCAACACGGGAGATGCTACACCGAAACGCCAGAAACCTTATCGCGTATCCCCGTCAGAGAGGCAAGTGATCACCGATCAGGTCAACGACATGCTGCAGAAAGGCGTTATTCAAGAGTCAAGCAGTCCCTGGGCAGCTCTTGTTATATTGGTAAAAAAAGAAACACAACTCTTGGCGATTTTTTGTAGACTACCACCGTCTCAACGCAGTCACAAAGATGTGTACCCGCTACCACGCATCGACGATGCTGTTGATTGTCTGCACTCGGCCGCATACTTTTCGTCCATCGACCTAAGGTCTGGATACTGGCAAATACCGATGCATCCATCTGACAAAGAGAAGACTGCTTTTGTCACGCCTGATAGTTGTTTTGAATTCAACGTTATGCCGTTTGGCTTATGCAATGCCCCAGCTACCTTCGAGTGATTCATGGACTCCATCCTTCGCAGTCTGAAATGGGAGATATGTATGTGTTATCTCGATGATGTAATTATTTTTGGAAAGACATTCCACGAGCACAACCATCGGCTTAGCGTTGTTCTAGATTGCATCAAACAAGCTGGTCTCCTTTTAAACGAAAAGAAGTGTCATTTTGGTGAGCGTCAAGCCCTTGTGCTTGGATGTCTAGTCGACAGGGACGGTATACGACCAGACCCGCACAAAATGAGTGCTGTCCGAGACTTCAAGCAACCGACGTCTGTGAAGGATCTCCGTAGCTTCAAGGGCCTGTGTTCTTATTTTCGCCGGTTTATCAAAGACTTCGCCCAGCTTGCTCATCCCCTGACAGAGTTGCTCCGCAAAAAAACCCCATTCCGATGGACCGTTGAGTGTGAGGCTGCTTTCGAGCAGCTGAAGTATTTGCTTACTTCCGGACCCCTCTTGCACCATTTCGACCCGGAGGCACTCACGGAACTGCATACAGATGCTAGTGGTATCGGTGTTGGTGCCATGCTAGTTCAATATCACGACAGCCGCCAGCACGTCATGGCATATGCTAGTCGTACTTTGACTATGGCGGAGAGGAATTATACGTTCACCGAACTGGAATGTCTTGCAGTTGTTTTCGCCGTCCAAAAGTTCAGACCTTATTTGTATTGCCGGCAGTTCAAGATCGTTGCAGATCATCATTCGCTTTGTTGGCTTGTCGGACTACGTGACCCAGCTGGTCGGTTGGCTCGCTGGGCCTTACGGCTTCAAGAATATAATTATTCTGTGACCTACAAGAGCGGTCGATGTCACGCAGATGCCGACTGCTTATCTCGTCTTCCATCTCCGACTGTGGATGCTGATGATGATGATTTCGACAACTACCTGGCCGCAATCTCATCCAACTTCCCAAACTTGAACGTCTTCCGTCACGAGCAACAGCGTGATCCTTCGCTGAAACCAATGATTGATGTGGCTCGTAGCTCTAAACACGCCACGCCATTCGTGATTCATGACGCCCTACTATATCGCAAGAATTACTCCAGCCATAGTTCCACACTACTACTCGTCGTGCCAGAATGCCAGCGTCTTGCGGTATTTCAAGCCATGCACGATGACATCACGTCTGGGCACCTTGGATTTGCCCGAACGCTTCACCGTATCCGACAACGTTTTTACTGGCCTCAAAACTGGAAGACCACCAAGCACTACGTCGCAAGTTGTGATGTCTGCCATCGCCACAAACAACCTACCACACCATTGGCCGGCCCACTGTAGCCGGTTAAGCCACCGACATCTCCATTCGAAAAAGTCGGCATAGATTTACTGGGCCCTTTCCCCGAGTCTACCACCGGCCGCCGCTGGATTGTTGTGTGCGTAGATTACCTGACGCGGTATACTGAAACGATGGCGGTTGCTTCAGCCACATCATCTGATGTGTCGTGGTTTCTTCTACACTCGATCATACTTCGTCACGGGGCCCCTCGTGTGGTGATAAGTGATCAGGGCTGACAGTTTACCGCTGACGTTGTCGAAGAGTTGCTACGGCTTTGTGGGTGTCAGTATCGCCATTCTACGCCATACCTCCCTCAGACCAACGGCCTCACTGAGCGCACCAATCGTACCATCATCAACATGCTTTCAATGTACGTCGCAGCGGATCACAAGAACTGGGATGCCATATTACCTTTTGTTACATACGCCTTTAATACCGCGAAACACGAAGTCGCGGGTTATACGTCTTTTTTTTTTCTTCTCTATGCTCGTCATCCCCAAAGTTTCCTCGACACCATACTTCCTTTTTCGACGAACGAAAACGCCAGTGCCACGCAGACTTTGTGTCGCGCCGAAGAAGCTCGTCGACTTGCTCGGCTCCAAACTCTTTCTGCCCACGCTCGCGCGAAAGACCGTCACGACGCGAAACACCCGCCCATGACTTTCGCTACAGGTGATTTGGTCTGGCTGTAGATGCCTGTTCGAAGGAAGGGACTTTGCCAGAAGTTTCTTTCTAAGTACTCAGGACCATTCATCATTACTCAGTGCTTAAGTGACATCACTTACGCTGTTGCGAAAGTGACAGCTCAGAACCGGCGTTCGCGCAAGACGCAAATTGTGCACATTGCCCGATTGAAGCCCTACAACAACCGATCGCTTCTACTCGCTCGGTGAGCTTCGTCTGGCCCGGAGGGAAATGTAACACGCGGACTGTAAGAGCGAGGAAGAAGAAGAGATCGAACGCTCTCGAGCGATGGTGATTCGGCAGTGACGGTAGAGCGCTGACATTTTTTCAGTGTAAATAAACCCATCACATCCGTAACAATATATATATATATATATATATATATATATATATATATATATATATATATATATATATATATATATATATATATATATATATATATATATATATATATATATATATATATATATGAGAAAGAGCTTTCTTCGAGCCGAGCTCGAGCTGGCACACACTGATGGTGATATCTACAGATGAGGAAATTACACAAATGATGACGGCACGTCCAATAGATAAAGAAGAGTCGGTGACTGCGCTCACACTAATTCCTCGTCACGCTGGAAGCGGCCTCCTGGCCGAGCGAGAGACAAAATTAGGCATTGCGTCGGGTATACAGTTTAAGTCTAGAAACGGTCACAATTTCTGTTCCACGGCAGCGGTGGTAGGAGGGAGCGTTAAGTGGTGAGATACGGTAATTAACGGGGGACGTTTGTTCAATCACTGTATAAGGTCCTATAAAACGACTGAGGAATTTTCCACATAAACCAGGCACACGCACGGGAGTCCACAGAAGAACTTCGTCTCCTGGTGAAAAGGTGACAGCGCGGTGAGTTGAGTGTAGCGAGACTTGCGAGCTTCCTGAGAGATGCCGGTGTTGATTCGGGCCAGATGACGGCAGTGCTCGAGGTGAGACAAAAATTGTGTGGATAAAGGGCCGGCTGAGGTAGCAGGAGCCCAAAGGAAGGAGACGTTCAGAGTTACACTTGGAGAGCGGCCATGGACCAGAAAATATGGAGAAAAGCCGGGGGTGCGTTGCGTAGCCGTATTGTAGACGAACGTTACGAATGGCAAAATGGGGTCCCAGTTCGTGTGGCCAGGGTTAACGTACATGGCAATCACGTCCGAGAGGGTACGATGAAAGCGTTCCGTCAAGCCATTTATTTGTTGATGATAAGTAGAAGTTGTCTTGTGGATGGTTTTTGTGGCGCGTAGAACCTCAGCAACAATAGAGGAAAGAAAGACCTTGCCGCGGTCGCTGAGCAGAACACGTGGAGCTCCATGGCGTAAAAATATGTTACGCAGAAAAAATCGGCTACTTCAGTGGCTGCACCAGCGTGCAGTGAGGCTGTTTCCGCGTAACAATTGAGGTGGTCAACAGCCATTACAATCCAATGATTTCCATTGTAGGTCACGGGAAGGGGGCCGTACAAGTCTACCCCGATGACTTCGAATTACAAAGTGGTACCAGGAAGAGGTGGGAGAAAGCCAGAAGGAGCAGTAGTGGGTCATTTCCGCCGTTGACATAAGTCACATGAAAAAACATACTTGGCAATCGCGGATAAGAGGCCAGGCCAGGTGAACCGACTGCGTATTTTGTCGTACGTTTTGTGATAGCGGAGATGCCCAGCAGCAGGATCATCGTGGAATGTCTCAAGAACCTGACGTTGTAGACACAAGGTATAACGGGGACCCATTTGTTTCCTTCAACGTGGTAAATATAGCGATGTAAAACACCATCGTGAAGCTTGAATTGTTTCAGTTGTCAGCGAAGCGGGCGTTTGGAGGAGTAGATGTGCCTTTTAAGCGTGCTATTATGGAGCGGAGTAAGGGTCAACGCATTAATGCGTCGACACAAGGGTAGAAGGGCGGCCGGATATCTTAGCCAACTGAGAACAGAGACCTATGGTGGGTAATGCTATTGTATATATATATATATATATATATATATATATATATATATATATATATATATATATATATATATATATATATATATATATATATATATATATATATATATATGGGGAGAGGGGTTTGAAAGAAGAAAAAAGCCCCATTCACAAGAAATCTTATTTACCCTTACGAACAGGAAATGACCGTCCTTGTATTGATATAAAGAAAACAATAAAGCAGTTGCCACCAATTTTACCGCTTCCCTGTCCGCTTGGTTGAATTTCTTCATATAAATGTTTCAGCGCGAATGAAACGGGGGTAACACTTGTACATTTAGAGTGCGCGAAAATTAATTAAATTGTGTTACCTTTTTATACTTATTGCACAGCCATTTCGTAAGTCCCAGCGATCACTTGGCGTACATTTGAGACGTGAGAAACCAATTACGTGATCACTCATTGGGTGCTCACCTCCGAGTTTTCCTCACGGCGACTGGACACTGACCACGAAGTACTGCAGCTCGCTCACATCTCAAACTGAGTCTCCTACTAAATTGTCTCGTTTTTTTTTCATTCACGAGCATTTTAGTTTTACGGAATGGGGCGCCTTCCATATTCATATTACCTAAAAAGCTGGAATTCAAATAGCCTTTTTCGTCAGCATAACTTGTACAGGAGAAGCTCACGTGGTAACCATATTCTTTATTCAAACTGGAGCGAAAGTTGTGCCTTAGAAAATTGCATCTTAAATAATGAGGCCAAAGACCCCCCCCCCCCCCTCCTCTCCAATCCAGTGTTCTTAGGATCACTCTGACGGGCTTGAAAAAGCTAACTGCAGAACTACCGGCATACAAAGCAGTAATGTGTGCCAGGTTTAATTCTATGCAGTAAATGCCGCCATCTCGTGATGTTCAGGTATTTCGATTGGGGCTGTCAAAGTGGTCTTTATTCGAACTGTAGCTTACCTTTTCAACCTCTTTATGTACTGTAATATAAAAGACTGTGTTATTAGTGGTTATACTGTGCGTGGTGCCACCTGCGACGCCAAGCGACGACATAAGACGACAGCCCGGGCCCCTTTGATGCTCCACACTTTACGAGCGGAGCATTTACAAAACTAGGCAATATGCGGTTACCAGGCGTAGCATAGTGACGCAGAGGCCTTTTCTATATTCATCGTATGGCAAATGTCACTGTATATCACTAAACAAGAAGCGATACAGCTTGAACATTTTGAAAGGGGTGCTACGATGCGCTGACGTTAGACAAAAAAGGTGTCGAAACCACACTGTGACGTTGTCGATTCTCATTAATTGAACATACAATGGATGACACATTATAGACGAGGCAGGAATAGTAAAAAAGTTCTGACGTTTTCTTTTCTATATTCGCAAAGTCGAAAGCGTCATATGGACTCACTGCTTGCATGCCTTGTGGCATTGTCTGGTCTCAATTTCAGTCTTCAAGTGCCGTCCCAGAGACTTAAAGACGCAATTCAGCGAGTGAATGGGTGAATTCGAGTCTTTACATATTTGTTGTTTTTGTGTTATGTCGTGTCATTATTACCGATAGTTCAGTAATTTTGTTTTCGTGTTATTGCTTCTGTATTATTTCTGTATTCCTGTATACGATGTATCTAGTTCTAAGTTGTGGACGTTAGGTTGTAGTCAATTTGGTGTTATGGAATTCCCCCACTGCCTGCATGTCATTTCTACAATGAGTGCTAGTACGTTTTCTGCTATATTAACCACACGCATGCGAGTATTCTGTGCGATGATTGCACGTATAGTGCCAGAGGCCTAATCAGGGGACGTTTCTCTCAACGTCGCCTTTACCACAAGCCCCATTGTAATCTTCTATTCTTATCAAATGGATAAACGAAGATGTTTCGAAAGCAATGGCTGTTCAGCGCAAGACAGCCATCATCTGAATTTTAGATTGGTTTGAAGAGCGGCTGGCTGCTCATCCGAATAATGTTGCAAGCGCACAGAGGTCGATTTCGAAAGGAGGCACGCCTGTCTGTATCACTGTGCGTTCATAAAAAATAGAAGCGCCTGGCACGTACGGTACCACTATTGCCGCCATCTTCCTGAGCCGTGCATGAGTGTCCATCTCCTGTTACGGTACCAGATATACCCCCGACGATGTTACGCCTCGGGAATATTCGGACTCAATTTGCGCAACTCTTAACAGCGTCTCTATAGCACTTGCAAAAAATAGAATCTTTTGTCGAGTGAACTTAGAGCCAGATGTAATTACTTTCTGCTTTTGGAAACTCAGCTGAGAACTGAATGTCCTAACGCGATCACACGAAAAACCTGCCACAGTGGAAAATGTAATTACCTCACAACGGCCGAATGGGGCACTGTAGCGGTCCCTCATTATTCCCAGTGTCCATCGAAACTATGGTGCAGATAAAAAAAACTGAGCTTCAGTAAGATTTCAAGTTGGGCATTATGCGTGGCAGTGTAGTATTCTACCGCAGAAACTTCTTTTCGAAAAGATGCAAGTCTAGCGAGGAACCAATTTAACACGCTTGATATACGTGTGGCGCTTTCTGTTGAGCATGAAAATGAGCATGAAGCTCAGTAAAACTTGCAGCTGGGCGAGTTGGTTCATAAGTAAAGATAAACTGGTGTGCGCACAAAAAAAATACAAGGACGCAGAAAAGATGGGACAGGGACAAGCGCGCACTTTCAGCTGAGTTTTATTATTTGTCAATTTTCAAATGTATACTTACGAAAAAATTGGCCCCGTATCTGCATGTTAATCTGCAAATGTCCTCGAAAGACGATAGTCTTGCATGTGGAGAGAGTGAACAAAACACTTCTTTGGTGTTCTGCGCAAGTAAATCGGTGAATGGTATTCTGGAGGCACTGCGTTAGAGTGCCTCGAGCGTGCAGCGGAGTTGAACGAGCGCATCAAGTCACGTCACACGTGACACATCAGCGCCATCTGGCAGTTTTCTTAGAAAACGAAGCGCGTGGCTCTGAGAAGGGTGTGCACGCCCGTCTCAGAGGTGATAAGGTGTAGAATGCAAGGTGACGGGTAGGTGCCATTGCCGTCTCGTCTTAGCAAAGTGTTGGAAACACTCACCTCTTCGTGTAAGCGTTGTATGGTGAGCGCAGCGTGATAAGCGCTGCTGTCCTTAAAATTACTTATGTATGCCTTTTCTAGTAAAAGGCACATATGCAGAATATATGCGTGTTGTTATGGTGCTCCAGACGTGCGCAATAATTGCTTTTTAACTGACGGTTGCACAAGTATGAACGCTAAAGCTTGAGCAACATTGGTGGGCACAGCGGATGGGGTCGTTCGTTTCAAGTACCTGGTGCTATTAAGATTGGACAAACAGACAAATGTGCAGACAGATAGACAGAGAGACATACCAAAATTTTTGCGTTGAAGGTCCCCAAGAAAGACTATCGTCTTTAAAAACAGTCTTGTGGGAATTCTTATGTGGGCCATACGGGCGTTGCGTGAATGACCGTGCAAAGTAACATGAGCTTCCACTTAAAAGTAACGGGAACGCGCATTCTACTGCGCATTGCCAAACTTGCAGGTGTTGGCCGATTTTCAGAGCAACTAAGATTTCGGGTAGGAGCAGTGATACCACACCATGTGAACTGTTGGAAGCTGTTTATATTTCTGCAAGAGGCTACGCTTGTGTTAGCGACACGTCAATTTCCTTATTTGATTGTGAGCGTAAGTTTCTGCGAGGTTTCTTGTAAGCTGTTTGGTTTTTGACCATTTGACCATGTGCACGTGACTATGTTATTTCATATTATAGATTTGAAGGTTGACGAATAATAAATTTAATTGACAGTTCGCTCTTGTTCCTGTCCCCTCTTTCATGTGTCCCTGGCTTCAATTCGTGCAAGCATGAAGCTACAAAAAATTTACTCAGCTTGAACTAGCCTGCGCAAGGCTGAACACATTCCAGCTTCACTTATTCATCTGTGCGTGATTTTCGGGCAGTGATTGAGGGAGAGCTGGGTCATGATGGCGATAATTTTCTATCAACTACAAACGGTAAACATTACCTGTAACAGCTTTGTCGTAGAAACCAGCGAACGTTTTCAAGGCAACCCATTAAGAGTGAGGCCCACATGAAGGCTTTATGCTCTACCATAGTCAAGTAGATTGTACTTGAAATCATTAATAACTTTTTTTCTAAACAAACATTCCCACACCACCACGTTAAACCAAGTACCGCCAATGTCATTAGGCATAAGCGGCGCCCTATGCTAATGGCGTTTCTATACACTCCTTGCCTGACACTATCTCTTCATTCCAATTATACCAAGTGTTGTGGCCTTTGTTGCATATTGATTTATAATATTTCTTTGTCTGTGAATGCGGGTATACAAGTTTTACGAGCAGAATAAAGCGATTGCATTTTGCTTCGAGTGTAGACACCTGCCCGAGTGGTTGTTCCTGCCACTGATTCCAACTAAGGCAGACGCCAGAATAATCTCAGTTAATGCTCCTAAGGGGCTTATTCGTGCCACGGGCTACACTGCCTAACTTGTGTACACGAAGAGCAATCAGCCTTTTAAGCTCTTTTTCCACCAATATCTCAAGCAGAACAATCTCAAGCAAGGGCTCTTCAAAGAATCAGGATTCCGAAAAAATTCGCTACCGTGGCTCTTTTTTTAAAACCGGTCATGAAACTTATCCTGCATCTCGGAATGGCTAAAACGCCTCGAGGTAAACACGAATATTTTGAAAACAAGCTTCATTAGAACTGCAGTGAAAAGTTCGACTTTTTTACCTGCTGTAATTCAGCCAGAACTAAAGGACTCTCAGTTTTCGCACTACTAATATTGTCTTTTTTTTTCCTGCTTGTTACCGTTAAACCGGAGACTTAGCCGCCTTCGCCACGTCTGCGTCGTCAAGGCAGATCAAACCAGAATATGTTCAGTTCCTAGAAGATCCTTTTTAGAGGCCACAAGGCAGTGTTAAAAGCACAACGCAACCCCTAATCTGACGTCCGGTCTGTGAAGTATGCAAAGAATGTGCGCGTCTTTTTTCCCCTAACCTTGTCGTTGCCATTCGCATAAAACTGCGTGAACGAAATCTTCCTTCTTTCTCTCAGCTTGAGCAGGTTAACCAAACGTAACAACCTTGACCTATCCTACCGTTATTTCTGCTCGTTCTTTCTCTCCCTTGTATGTCATTCTTCATCGCATACAAACTGCGGACGCGCGTCAGCAACATGGATGGATGAATGGATGGATATGGCTGTACCCTTTAGATCGGGCGGTGGCTAGTGCCACCAAGCCATAATACTTAATGAACTCAAAACTATATTTATTTATTTTTTTCTTAAAAATTGAGTTTGAGGATTCGTACTTTGCAGTGAAGAGTTTAATTTTCACTCGTGCCTTGACTTTAGCCACCAATCAGATAACCTCCTTCTAGTTAAGTCTACTTGCTTAAAGTCTATTTTACCCTCCCGGTCCCTAAACCCCAGTGCTTTGAAAAACTCTGCGCCATCATCCTGAACTATAGGGTGAAGCCCTTTGCAGAACATTATCAAGTGTTCGGCAGTTTCGTCTTCCTTTCCACACGCACTGCATACTGTGTCTACCCCTTCGTATTTGGCCCGATATGTCTTGGTTCGCAGTACCCCCGTCCTTGCCTCAAACAGTAGAGAACTACCCCGAGTATTATCATAGATCCCTTCCTTGGCAATTTCCTGCTTAAAAGTTCGATAGATCTCTAGTGCGGACTTCTTAATCATGCCCATTTTCCACATGTCAGTCTCCGTTTCCTTCACTTACTTCTTAACCGATAGTTCTTTTTGGTTTGGCCACCTGCTGTTTTCTAAGTATTTACCAGTCAACTTCCTGATTCCATTCCTCCATTTTGTATCGACATTCTTCATGTACAAGTAGCTGAAAACCTTCCTAGCCCAACGCTCCTCCTTCATTTCTCTCAATCGCTTCTCAAATTTTATCTTGCTGCTAGCTTCCCTGCCCTCAAATGATGTCCATCCCATATCACCTTGTACTCCCTGATTCGGTGTATTTCCGTGAGCTCCTAAAGCAAGCCTACCCATTCCACGTTGCTTAATTTATAATCTTGCTTGAACTTCTGATCTCACGCACAAGACCGCATTGCCGAACGTCAGCCCAGGAACCATGACCCCTTTCCATATTCCTCTCACAACATCATGCCTATTGTAATTCCACAGTGCCCTATTTTTCACCCTTCGTTCTTCAACGCCACCTGGGTTTGTTACGTTTCACCTAGCATTAGAGTGCATTTTTTTCTTTTATTACTTATTTCGCCTTTGCATAACATTGGATTTCCTACACTCCTGGAGAACAAGCAGATCACTTCAGAGTACTATTGTGACGGCGCTATAGTTGATAGCGACGAGCGAACTGCAACACGAGCATGAAGTCCCACTCTAGCAGCAACACCAGACTAACGTGCTCACTAATGCGGGCACCGTGTTATTTGCCACTCAGAAATACACGACTGCAGCGGCACGGTGTTAGGCACCAGATACGGCCCCGCCGCCTGCCCGACTCCATTATTTTTCTCGGCGTTCCTGTCATCGTGCAGCACCGGGGTGCTGCAGAACGAAAGAACGTCGGATGTATACATACATACATCGCCACACGTGGCCTATTCCCCAACCGACCAAGCACAGACCCGCCGGGCCATTCGCGTATGCGTGCTTCTCGTATTTTCCCTACAGTTGTTGCGTTTGCCCACGTTGTTAGAGCGTTCTTGCAGCATTTCGTGCTTGCATCAAAGAGCGCTAGGAGGGCGTCCTCGCTAGTTGAATGATTCCTTGTAGTACATTCGCGCCGTTCTATCAACAGCTAGTCTAACCACATTGCCCGTCGGGTCGAGTAATGCTGAACAGTGCACTTGAGTGTTGATGGTTGGGTAGGTGCGTGACGCAAGACACTGTGGTTACTTCTCTCAATATCTGAAGACACCACCTTGCTATATAAGTGCCCAAGAAAACATGCTCCAGCGAATCATTTATTCCTCATAATACTACGAAAAGGCGATTTCGAAAGAAAAGTTCGTTCCCCTGTTGAGCAACGATATTTTCGTGCCCTTCTGAGCCTTCAGTACTACACGCATTTCGCGAATAAATGACTGTCTTCTCTTAGAGCTCGTCGTTATTATCGTTGTCATTGCCGCACGTAGTCGAATGGAATACGCTGCTGCATAAAGCATGCATAAAAATTTTGGGATTGCTCGAGCCTCTGCAGGTTTGTTTAAGGAACATTAAATGCACACCAGATTAGGTTACACTTTGAAGTATTTTTTCAAGGCTCAATTTTTTATCACTTTGGCAAAAGTGGGACATTTTTAGGAGTGAGAACAGGCGTCAAGAACACGCGCATACACAATGACAGAAAACTCAATACCCCCCTCCCCCTTCTCGGCCCTCTCATCTTCCGAATCACATGCTGGCCACGCACCAAGAACTTAAAACTTTTCCCCTTTTAATTCCCTCTATATTTCGCACTCCTCCGAAACTTCAAACTTCCCCTTCATAACGATCGAATGAAGCGCCTCGCACGTAGAGGTCTCGATCGTTAAGTGCGAATTAAGTACTGCAAGAACATCCAAAGCATCCATTACTCCTTCTCGTTTCTTTCTTTAAAATAACGCTTTCTAAAGATGACGAAACTAGTTAATCCTACTTCCCACTCTTCTAGATGATTGGGTTCTGGCATAGACAGCGCGTACTTCCAAGGCACAAATATTGATCACCTCCCTCTTGAAAAGAAGGCTAAATACCGAATTTACCCTGAGGAGGGGATTTCTGAAGCACCCTTCAATAAACTACTTGGGGAAACTAGTCAAGTATAGTTAATTTTTCAGCACCAGTTCTTTTTTGGTACTGCGTAACCGATTTCTTGGAATCTCTTTATGTTGGCAACATCGACTAATCTAAACGTATGCCAGAGGGTCGCAGCACGGAAACATGCAACGCTATAATATTAAAGCTATTAAGTGCTTTTTATTAATAGCCTTCGAACAATACAAACACATACATACGTGCGTGCAAGCACACACGCGCACTCGTGCACACAAACACACACGCACTCCCTGCGGAGCAAAAGAAGTGGGCGTGCCCTTATCCTTTGAGAACAGAGAGTTCTTCATAAAAGTACCCTTTTCTTCGCCTTCGCTTTGTCTTTGACGTTGCCCTTGTCATTACCTTTTTTTTTTGTTCGACATCTAATGGCCTGCACTGCTGCAAAATGCATAGACAGAATTCTTAGGGAAGATTTACCGCCTTTGGGGTTTTATTGGTGATAATAAGTGCACACCAGATGAGGTTGCACCCCCAAAGTATTCCTTCAAGGCTCTATTTTTTATCACTTCGTAATAACTGGGCCATAATACGGGAGGATGCGAGGCATATTCACGCAAGCGCTAAGGAAATCACTTGAAGCGTTGAAAAAACGTTCACTTGCCGAAACGTCCGCTCCAGCACACGTCCGCTATTGCCGAATTGTTTTTGTTAAGATTGCCAGTGTTTTTAGGAGTCGAGCTGCTGAGCTAGTGGTTTTTCCATGATGCGAAAACAGATAAGATTGTCGTGAATAAGCGACGCCTGCTGACTTCCTCCTTTTTTTCACTATCATCGCCTTTTTTTATTTTCCACTTCTGTTTCAGAATACATACGCCGATTTCTCCAGCGTGAGATGCAGTAACTTTGTTTTGCGAGAAAACGAGTACCGAGAAAGACAGAGATAAAAAGAGAGCAAGTAAGAGAGGGGAAGGAAGAAACACAAAAAGAGAAGGGAAGCAAGAAAAAATTCTTGGCCAGGTGGGAATCTACAACGCTGTTTCATGATCCGAAGGAAACTATGCCAACCATTCAGTGATCTAGGAACACTAGCCGGGCATATAAGATAGCTTTGTACAGTATAATACAGTATAGTACAGTACAATACAGTGTAGTGTAGTGTATTATATAATTGTATTGTGTAGTGCAGTAAGAGGCCGTGAAAGGAGAGTGAGAGTGAGCAAAGATGTGAAGATGAAGAATAGGAAGATTAGTAAAGCATCGTAAAAAAACAATGGGAAAGACATACATATGAAAAAATAAATGCAGAAAGAGATAGTCGATGAAAAAAAGAGAAGGAATTACATAGAACAAGAGCGAAAGCAAAAAAAAACGAAAACGCGGGCAGTAAATGCAGAGATAACAGAGAGAAGACAGACAAATAAAAAAGATGAAATTGAAGAGAAAGAAGGCAGTCTGCCCAGCTGCGCACTTGCTTCATGCTTGACATCTCAAGTGTGAAGCTGGCTTAATGTTTTTTCATGAATAAATCTCATTTTGTCTTTTAAGAAAGTTATGAAGAAGTGCTTGCGTATAGTCCAACTTCTTAACTAAAAAGAACTGGCCTTTATGCTCCAGACACCATCACTGCAGTAAATATAAATATTAGGTGTTCCCACTACTTCATCACGCCTACTTTGGCCAAATCGTTTTTTTTTTCACGTTCTTGTTTCTTAGTAATTATGTAACTGAATCACGTATTTATGATGGCTGGCGTGGGAATAGCCCGTTTTTCTATATTTTGTTATCTGAATGAAGAAGTATAGAAATGTACCCACCCTGTTACACATGAAGAGGGCACGTAAAAAAGGTCTTTTGGTTGTGAGAAATATAGTCTATCTATTTTCGACCAACTGCTTTACTTTTCAAACAATTTGATGCCTTACTAACCTTCTCATGTTCCGAATATTATTCGTTCAGTTTTGTTTACACACATAGCGCAAGTCACTCAATATATCCACCACAGGCATGGATTTGTCATGTAACGTTGCGTGGCGGCATGCCCATAAATTCATTTCGACACGCAGATACACAATAGTCAGTGATTATAAAACAAAGACTACTTTGCTTTCGAGGTATTTAGTCACAAGAATGGCGCAAAGAAAGTGAATTATGATCAAAACGTGCAAATTAAAACAAACAAAAACTTCAGTAAGACAGCAAACGAAAAGTCTTTTTAGAAAAATTGCGAACAACAGAATCAGATATTATACGTCGTGGCAACAAAAGAACCATAAAATATGCACCTGTGTGGCATGGCAAAGCCTCCTGTGAAAAGAATAAAAACAGACTTTATTGTGGATAAAAGGGAATAAAGGTAACAAGATACCTTATACATCTACCTCAGTCGACTCGAAGATGAAAACTGTATTCTTCTTTATCTTATAAGTCGGTGTTCTATTCCTTTTGTTTCTAACTACTTTCGGTACAGAGAGACATGGCTACATTTGATTCTTTCATTGTATGCTGCTCCATTTTCTGTAAGTCTCTTTGTCTCATTTCTTTAGAAAGGTTAGACATTCTTCAATGTGTACTTTTGTTTCTTTCATGTTTGTAACAAATCCTGTTTAAGGCCTGTCATCAAAGGCTCGCTGTACGTTTGAAAGAAGTAAATAATCATTAAACCTCGAGCACTGGCGCCGCGTTGCGGTAGATTTAATAATCTCCCGGTGCATGCCTCCGAAAGCTTCCTGCAACTCACGTGGTTTGGAATGCCGGAGAAATTGTAAGCGATCTGCACACTATAGTCATCAGCAAGCTTGCGCGAATGCTCAACGCATGACCTGGACTACGTTGACTGATTCCAGTAGCCGAGATCATACCACGGTATGCTTGGATATTAGGTCGGTATGCAAGGCTGGCATCTTGGCAACAGAACACAAAAGCACGCTGCAGCGTCAATCGGACTGTTTCAGCAGACGCTGCAGAGCATTCGTGTTCAGCTTGCTGACGACTGCAGCTTGTATTGCACTGCCTCCGAAACTGGTCCACATTTTCCCAAGCAATTGTGTTAGTGACGTCGTGCAGATGTAACTAAGACGTCACGAATTTCGGAAATCTGTGTCGTCATGGTGACGCCAATTCTTACCGTCAACACGGGATGATTTTTGCATCGCTTGTGTTCATGCCACAAACGCTGAACGCTGACGTGGGACGCTGTATGGTTTTCGCGTTTCTTGAAGCATATAAGGATGTAGTAAAAATAAATAAACAGGAAAATGTGCATCAAGCGAACAGAGGCCTATATTCTGTGGAGCGGTTAGGGCCTCGCGTTCATCTTAAACTTCTCATGATGCACAGGTTTTATTTCCTTTTGTTTAAAAAAAGGCGGGGGTAACGATTTAGAGTACGAGGTACTCTTACTATGGGAGAGCGTAACGCCGTCCTGTTGACTTTACTCTAAGAGTGCGTCGCTAGCCATTTAAAGTACTAGGTGTTCTACAATTGGAGAGCCTTTTATTTCCTTTCAGGGGCGAAGCTCCTTAAATCGGCACCCGTTCGTCCCCCGTAGTCGTAGTAATAGTGTGCAACAAGTGTTACATTTTGACCTGCAAGGTTGTGCCGGTGGGAGATTTCTCCTGTGCTTTGTTGAGCAATAAAAGTTCACGGCGTGCGCATTAACTAAAAGCCGAATGCTCCCGTCTCTCTTTCCCTATTATCAGCCATTGGCATGTTCCAGTAGGAAACATTATTAGAAGTAGAAGTGTTAAAAACCAACTTCTGCTGTCTCTCATTTACAGTAGCTGCCATTGTTTACCTCCAAGGTAGTGTCTGGTGAGATTTCTTCTGTGCGTGAATGAAAAATAAAAATTTTTCGTTCAAAACGCCGTTGATTGATGAAATAAACTAACGAAAGACGCCAGATGTTTTCTAAAAGCAAAACGAAAAGACGCCAGATGTTTGTTTCTAAAGCAAAACAAAAAGAACACGCCAGCTGCTTAATGAACGACGCCAGGTGCTTTCTAAAGCAATGGTTTTATAATCAAAGCCATATAAATACAGGTTTGCAGTTGCCGATGCTCGTTGCCGTCGGTGTGTGCTCGTATGGTACATTGAGCCCTGTCCCACAGGAAAAGCTTGCTAAGTTATAGTCGCTGGGCCTAACCTCCTTTCTTTTAGAAAGGTTTAGTGAGCGTTGGGCTGCATTGCCATCAATACAGTGAACTAGTATATACCATGACCTCGAGGTGGTTACAGGGTGGGAAGTAGACCCGAGGCGCAAGCCGTAAGAAAGTGTGCGTGTGCCACCCCTCGTTTAGTCCTTGGAATGTCCGCTGGACGGAAGGGCTTATATATGGGGAATGTATGATGAAAATATGCGAGATGGTGGTACTTGGAGTGTTGAATAGATGGACGAACGGACAGACAGACAGATGCATGGATGGACCCATGAACGGACGCAGAGGTGGATGCATGGATGAACGCAGGGACGGACGCACGAAGAGACGCACGCACGGACCGGCGGATGTACGCAAGGGTGGTCACACAGACGGACGCATGGACGGACGGAAGCAAGAACGAATGGATGGACGAATGCTTCGCCCCACTCTCCATCATTCACTCCGTGGATATGCTGCCTTTTTTTTTGCAGCGCTCATGTTTCGCCGAAAGAACAACGAACTGACGAGCGCACGTGCTCTGATGAAACACCCTCTGCCTCTCGATTTCCCCGCCAGCGTCAACGCCGCTACCAGTGTACGCGTTAGCGCCAACTGCTTCACATCTACACATAATTCCTTTTAGCGGGAGATGGCATAATTTTTTCAGAGGTGAACCTCTCTAGGGCCGCGTCTTGTTGTCCATCACGATCCAAAAAGGCAGAAGGGGAGCTGAACTCCTGCACAACGAAAAACGAGAATGTTTGTGTAAAAACAGACTTGATGTGTTTTTCAATCAAACTTACGACATCGCGGAACACATGATCACTTTCGCCGACCATCTGGCCGTTCGTCCGTGTGCCCGCCCATTCATCTGCCCATCCTTCACACTAGTCGGCGACTCACGCAGACATTGTGGAACTGAGCACCTAACATCGCCCTCTCGTCATCATTCACTTCGTGGATATGCGGGGATTTTCGCTTTATGTGTCAAGAACTTTTTGCTCAACAGCAGTCATGAAAAGGGCCAGGAGTCTAACATGTGACTATGAAGTATATATGCGTTTTCGCACAGAAGTAAGATGCTAAAAAGAACCACAGCGACATAGTATTCATAAAACATGATCTTATAGTTTGCCCACAATACTCTATAAAACAGAAAACATGACGAAAGAACCTTTGTGTGTTGTACATGCA
Source organism: Rhipicephalus annulatus (assembly GCA_013436015.1). Lineage (NCBI taxonomy): Eukaryota > Metazoa > Arthropoda > Arachnida > Ixodida > Ixodidae > Rhipicephalus > Rhipicephalus annulatus. Next base: position 3,344,036 of record WOVY01009271.1, read on the forward strand.
TTACACTATTTGCACATCGTTTTCATTTTGCCTTTATTGCTATCCAACTGTAATTTTTTGTACCTCACCTGCGTTGTACCGTAATTTAGTGCGGCTGGAGTGAAAATGGTTGTTCATCCGCGCTAACGTTAACAATCACAAGCCTGTAAAAGTTCCCACGTATCGTGTAAACTTCACCTAGATGACTCATGGTGTGAAAGCAATTTGCTGCTTAGGCTTTTGTATTAATCGCCCCGTTATATACTATATGCTATAGTTAAAATAAGAGATGGTGGCTTTTCCCGAGTAAAGATATCTCAGGATGAGTGTTCGTAACAAAACTTGGCAAGCAACCGCGTTCGTTTATGCTTCCGAGTAATAGTGGCCAGATACTTATAATGCACTAATATTTTGTAAAACATATTTTGACAGCTTTCTGTACAGATGTTATCGTATTAGTGTGATAGACACCTTGAAACATGAACTCGTAAGGAGCTTCGCCCCCTATAACAAACATCCAAGGCTTTTAGCGGGACGGCTCAGTGCTCTCCCATAGTTGAGTACGAAGTACTCTAAATCGCTAAACATTTCTTCTAAACACAATTACATGTTATTTATAAATACACAAATCGGAAACTCTCTATTCAAAACGTTACGTTGTTGTTTTTTTTTTGTCGAGAACAAGCATTTTATTCAAGTTCGAAGGTGAATGGATTTCTCCGACTCGTTGAATTACGAAAGTGACTCTACTATTTTTGCATAAAATACTGGTGTGCACCAGCGGAATATCATTCAGTTCGAGTGCCATTCCGTTCACATTGCATGAAAACGTGCAGTATGACAGACGTAGAGCGCGCACCCTGCACACTTCTCTTTCGGGACAGCTTACCAACGTCTTATCGTACAGTAGTTATTACTATAAAGTGCTTACCTGTCATTCTAACCACCAGTACTCTTCATTGTGTTCTTTTTTTTCTAAACAAACGGGCATATTAAGGGTCAATTAGTTTAGGTTAATAGCATACTTACGTCAGTCTCAAGTAGCATGTGTTGGTAACAATTATTTTACTCTGACATTTCTGTGCTCTTGTGTCATGTACGTAGTATTCGGTCTTTCGTATATGTTATCACCCTGGTAATGTTTTACGGTCGCTCTTCCTAAATGTTGTAGCGTATTGTGGTGAAATAAACTTTTTCTAAGTGAACTCAATAAAGACCACAAAGAGCGGATTGAATGAAATGGCGGTTTCTCATGCAACTCTGCTTTGTTTTGGGAGCGTATATGCAAGGCCAGTTATCTCAACATACCCACCATGGCGGTATAATGGTTACGGGGCTCTACCGTTCACCTGCCCGTGGCGGGATTGAATCGCGGACGACGTAGCTGCATTTTCGATGGAGGTGAAAATGGCAAAGGCGCGTGTACTGAGGTTTGGGTGCGCATTAAACAAAAATAGGCAGATCCCACGTACCTCTATAATCGATGATATGTGAAGCATCTGAAAAGAAGGTTGCAGTGTTGTAATTATTTCTTGTAATATAATGTCGCTGAGCAAAAAAGCACGAAAGAGTAACATAACAAGAGGACAGAACATCTCGTGCGAAATTATTCGTTCACGCGTTTTGCTTAGCGCAACTACATTACAATGTCGTACTAACTAGCTGAAGATGAAGCGTTGCTAAGCGTTATTTTGCTATTAAGCGAAACATACGAAGTGACGCTGGAAATATGTACAAATGTTTCACGCACACACATAAGTTGAACAATCGCAATCGTATCGTATAAAAGGTCGCTTACAGTTGCGTAACCATGCCAACAGCAACATGAGTAGAGTAAAACCGAAAGCGGTGAGCTGATATGTAGCACTTGTGCACGCGAGGATGATAGTCATTAGCAGTGCTAAATAAACGACTTCAGTGGCCTAACTGCAATTGACGTTAACCCGACGTGGTGGCTGAATCATTATAGTACATATTGTAATGCTTATATTACCTAAGCATTACATATGAAATGCTTATGTAGAGCAATGCAACCACAATTGACGTTTCACGAACATTAGTGTCTTTCAATAGTAGTTCCAAAACCAGGAGTGGTTCTGCGCTATAAAACTTGATTGTCACGCCGAATATTTGGTTTCGATGCCTCTGGAGGCCCGGACGTTTATTCTTTGTATTCGTCGGGTCAATGCTGCTGACGTCAAAATTTTTTTTGTTAACGCTCTCACTTTGAAACTACTGATCGCCGTTCATAGTTAAACAAACTGTCAATCCCGCAAAACTCTGAGTAGTTACTTCTATGGGCTGCTCTCCATCCATTGTGCATGATCCAAGCGGTGTACAACGCTTCGTGATACCTCAAGCACTACAATCATGGGCTCAGCACCTGGCAACATAACGTCTAAATTCACGTAAAACACAAATCTTAATATATGATGAATTTCTAGCAGCAAACATGTTAACACGAGTATTCATTAATCTTTGCTTTAGCTGTAAAAAAAGTTAAAAAACATATTGATAGGCTACGTTCCAGCCGGATATCCGAAAATAATGAATCACTGTCTTCTTTGCGTAAATTACCCTTTTTCCTAAGTGTACGAACCAACTAGCTCCACAATATAATGCTTCGAAATTTCTGTCAAATAGTATCTAGAAAGCCATTGCCTCTTTCAAGAATTGCCTTCGGCTTTAATTTGACTCGTTGATCTCCTACATTGCCGAACGTTTAGGAAACTATGCGTAAAGGATCAAAGCTGAGGCAACAGGATAAAGAGACGAGTCTAGAGCCACACGAAAATGGTGGGAAAATTGCGGCGAAAAAAAATGGGAAAAAAGTTTGCTCCAATGCACGTCAACTACTACCAAAGATCCAACCCACATGTCATCTCAAACATCTAAAGGACACTCTTGAGGACACTTTTCTTTGAGGAGTAGCCGGCGCCACGCAATGGCACCAACCTCTCCTTACATACATTTAATTAAAAAAACACTTTTCCTTCTTATATATTGCTAGGGAGCCGCTGAAGAGACGATGGAGTATGAGGCGATACATCACGCTCTAAACAGAATCACTTTCTTCCCATCTCACCTGCAGAGATTTGGCTTTGTAGCCATAAAAAAGTACAGCGATTAGTGAAAAGACAAATGTCGAGCAACGTTTGCTTGAAAGCGTTGCGTGCGCGCAGTCGTAAACAAGCTGGTGGAACTTTTGCAGAAGCACCGTCTGCATTCTCTACACAGATGATTTAATTCAGTGTGCAAGGAACCCCGCCTCTCTCTTTCATTCTCTCTCTGTCTTTGATGCTCGTAATTCTTTTCTTCCGCAGCTAGAAAGAGCTCACGACTGCACTGTGAGATGAGTAAAAACAATGCTGCAGACATGGAAGCACCATTTACAAAGACGTTTAAAACACCAACGATCATCTTAACACTCGCTTACATCCCAATATATGTCGCATACGTTTTCTCCACATTCAATAATATTTTCCTGCATCTGCCAGACACCTATATATATCTCTCTCTTTCTTTCTCTCTATTTTTCTGTGTTTATTTTAACATTTTTCTGCTATATTTTATTCATCCACTTTCTTGGTAATGTTGTTAGAGAAAGCACTCCTCTGCATATTTTAAAACAAATAACTGTCACTCATACAGCACCAACAAAATTAAGATACCTTGCTCATTTTGATATGCCTTTTTACTGTATAATTAAATGTGAAAGCTTGTGAAGTAACGTTGCATCAGAGCTGTCTACTGCAGAATAATTAATTGTTCACGGAATTGGCAATAAAATAAAAACATGAGGAAACACTACCACGGGAATTATTGCAGTACAGTATGCATAGGATTGTCATCCACGACATAGTTGTTGAAAGTCCATACAGATCTTGTAAATCTACTCCACCGAAGTAAACGTAAGGTGAACCATTCTATCATAAATTAGAAAAAAATGGCAAGTACAGACAGAGCAAATATATTTGGAAAGTAAAATAAAATAAATATTATTGGCAAGCACTTCGTGAAACAACCGTTCACTCACTAATCGTGAAGAACGTTCACAGCGCACCTATTCTTTGACTAAGCTCTTAGAGGACGCTTCAAGTGCATTGCTGAGTCGGCCCAACGACGTTCCTTATGAATATTCAAATTATCATGCAAGTGAAACCAGTCTGTTGGGCTGACGAGTAGGGCCCAAAGTTCCACTTACATCATCGAAAATTCACCTGCCTATCTACAGAAACAAAATCGTCGTCACATTCATAGAAACGAAGCCAACTTCCTTACATCACTATATTAAACATGTGCTTGCATACATATCAAAGCGACCCCGTTAATTGACTTAGATGTCTTGTTCTGACACTCGTACGTCGGCCTTCACCTACACTGCTGCGTTACTCCGTATAGTTTCTTTGTGTTTAGCTCTCTGCCGAAACTGGTCACGGAGGCCACGTCTTTGCCGCACCTGGTGATCTTTGCCGCACCTGGTGGTCACGGAGGCCACAAGGTGCGGCAAAGATCCCAGCTGATCACGAAAAAAAGCATCTGCTCTCTCATGGACTCGGTCAAATCTCGCCTACCTTAAGTGGGGTTATTAGCTCGAGCCCTCCAAGGCTGATGCACTTCAGAGTACGGCGCCGGCGTTCAAGATGAAGCTTTGGAGAGCTTGATAAGCAGCGGGGAAAGGTATAGGCCAAAGCGACCCTCCTTGGCCAGGCACGGTGGGTTGCTGAGGCCTGTACATGCTAGTCTGGACTAGCGGCCCAACCCACCTACTTCCCGAACCATTGTCTTTATTTCGAACGAGTTCTTCAATTTAATTCATTTAATTTATTATCGTTAAATAAATCATAGTTATCTAGATAGCATTTGGCCCCGGTATTGTACGCATACCCAATATAACTTATATCTTGAGCCATAATCGCTCAGTTCACACTCGTTTAATTTTTTAAGACTCGTTTTCTGTATATTCTGAATATCGAATGTAAGCGCTTGACAGGAAGCGCTTGAAAAAAAAGCAATAGTGCCAGTTTTTGGTCTTGCAACTAAAGAAATACGAAGACCTTCAAGACATACAGCCGCGTCGTCGCGTCAAGCCCACGCCGAGATTTGTTGCTGTTTGTCATGGTGAAAATTTTAATAGTACGTTTAATGACTCCGCTAAAAAGAAAGTCACCAGTTGTAACCCGGAATCTTCGCAAGTCGTTACAAACGTAAGCTAGTATACGATTTCAGAATACTGTACCGAGAGTAACTGCTTTAGTCTTCTAAATTACAGTTCAATGCGATGGCGTTGAAGAGTTCGTTTCTCGAGAAATACCGGCGTCCGTCTGGGCGTCGTTGGTTGGCAACAAAAAATCGCCATCTTGTCCGTAAACGAAAAATCGAGAAAAATGCAAATATTTAGTAAACATTGCAGCTTGAAGTGACAATCGAATCTTGGTTGTCTTCATTGCAACCACGTGTTCTTCCAGAGAGCCATGACATCTCTTGAAACAATTCGGAAGAAAGAAACACTATTTAAGTATTTTGTTTCGGAAAGACCTTTCTTAGCACGTTTATTATTGCATGGTGGAATCCTAGAATCACATGAGTTGTCAAAACAAGAGAATTGCACAAATACTGGGTGGTTTTAACCTGCGCACTCATTACAAAGTGTGCAGCTCGTGGTGTAGCAGTGCACGTAGAACCTTAAAAACGAGCGGTGTGTACTATGCCAGTTGGAAAAAAACGAATAACTGCAGCGTATCGGACACTCAGCAACTGTGCATATACAGTAGACATTGTATAGGATAGTTTGAAATGGCCAATGTTTCGCGCACTAACGTTCCTTCCTTTGCGGCACGTTCCTTCCTTTGCGGAGCCCGGATGCGATATTGCGTTGTACTTTGAAGGTGAAGCTCAAGCGTCCTTCAAGTTATTTTCATGCCTCGTTCTTGCCGGGTACATTTGATGCATAGGTTTGCATGCAGCTCTCACGAAATTGATTCAACAAGAATCAGTAAAGTTTTTGCTCACATATAAGCGGCATATTTCAGATGGCTATCAATTTTGCACGTTTTATATGTGACACGGAGAGTGTTACATTTTTTTCTATCGAGTTTCTATTGTCTCATAGAGCAGTTGTTAATTTAATATAAAGTTCTTTTCCTTCAAAGTTTTCAAAGAAGCGTTTGTGCAGAGAAAATTGCATATCGGCTGCCGAATGTTCCTAAATTGTATCTTTCTTTTCTAATGTCCGATGATTATATGCAGTATTGGGTGTCTTGTTTACCATGAAAAAAAAATGTGTTTAGCATGCAAGTGCACGTAAAAAAGAAAAGATGCTTTTTAAATGCTTTTTTTTGTGCACGTCTCAATATACCATTCATTTTCCTTTATTTAGTTTCTTTATTTGTTAAGGAAGGAGTCCCTTACTTTCAGATAATCGGCTCTCACCATTCCCTGTTTGCGCATGAATACAACAGAAACAAATTATGGGGTCATTGTCGTTTATTTATGTAAAAGTTCCACAACCAATAATGTCTTACCAACAATCGTAAGACTCGCGCTTTAAAATTTGAGAAAATGTTTCAGGGCTTTCAATTCAAATCGAGTATGAAGTGCGCTGAATCATTAAGCAAACTTTGATTTTAACTTAAACGGGTCAACATATACTAACTTGCAGTGGTATGAAACTCACACATACCCTACAAAGAAATCAAAGCTGAGCGTTAGATGAACTGACGCCCCATAATTTTGTTTCGCTTCTTTTTTTTCTCTGTGTTTCTTCTTTTTTTTCTCTGAGTCACTCGTCACTGCATCGAACAATAAGTGAAACGATCGATGATGTTACAGTAATGTTTGTGATGGCCTCTTACATTTCAGTTACGTAGCAACAATATTCCCGTTCTAAAATTATCCTATTAGCTTTCCTGATTTTCTAAATATTATAGTTACGTGCACTACTCCAAGAAGCTTTGTCGTATGAATATCCCAGCAATACACTACCATCTGATTTCTTTACATAGAAATTAACGATTGGCTCACATAGCAACTCTGCTTCTACAAAGATTACAAATTGATATATTTTAAATGCAGAAAGCTTAATCAAATTTGGTGCAGTTGTCGAAAAAAGTTTGCCGTCTATTCGCACATGAGCTACACAGGTGAATTTTTGTTCCCGTCTATTTTTGTTTTGTTCTCGTCTATTTGCACATGAGCTACACAGGTGAAACATCGTCTTGTGGGGCATTGTGCCGCGGCATTGTGAGGTTAGTAAAATTTATGTTCGCTGTCAGATGAGCACTATGAACAATCAGTAACAGTGCGGCACGTGTCCATGGCTCCATGGGAGAACCGTCATCTCGCATTTCTTGGGAAGCGTGTTTATCCGCCTTCGTGAAAAAAAAATGCTTATGCTCAAGACGCGAAGAGTATCGTATTTGATTACACTGGCAACATCGTCTCGTGTCACCTAAATATAAGTCCCTGTGCTTCTCGGCAGTCGAGAACATATATCGGGGGCCACGTCATCTCGAGTAGCGAAAAAATAATGAGGCTCTTCATTATCCCTCAACGGCTTTCTTCTAGTACAACTCATAACTTCTTGTTGCGCTGCGGACGACGATGAGAGAACGAGACAGAGATCACATAACAGGTAGTGCGCACCACTTGCGAGGTCAACGTCAAATAGGTCGCAAAAGGCGAAACAAAAAGTGGTCCGAAACCCATTGCGATGGACATCAACAACCGCGTGACGATTGAAGCGTAATTAGGTGAGGAGTGAACAAATAACGAAAACAAAAAGTATTTAAACGTTTATTTTCGATTGTTTTATTTCATTTGTTACAAAAAATTTGTAGATTACTTGAATAAAACTTCAGTCTTTGGTATGTGGTTGAGCACCCTTTATTGTTCGTTTAGTTTCAGAAACAGCGGGCACATGCAAGCAGGCTGGTAACATGGGCAACGGTTTCGCCCTGGAGCATGTGTTTAGTTCGGCGTGTTGTTTGGTTATGCGCATTGTTGTTGTTGTTGTTGTTCTCCTATTGTTAGCGGCGCATACCAACTGGGGGGGATTGGCCAAGAATCGAGTGGTTTCAAAATTTACTGTTCAGATTTGGAATGATGGAGGTTTAACAGAAAGATTACCGATAGCCTAGGAAAGTGTGGTGCTTAACGTAATGCGTACAAATGTTTACATAAACGAATTTATTCTTAGAATAGAGCAATAATCCGATTTTATGCGTGTATAATTATGTGAACCTGTTAGGATAATGAAACTGGTTAATTAGTCAACCTATTAGTTTCATCAATAAATATAGTCCCGGACGGCCGCGCATACTGTCGCATTAGAGAAACCAGAAATGGAAGCTCCGAAAGACAAAATGACAGGCAGAGATAAGTCCATACCAATACCACGTAAAGGTATTTCTAATACGGTTTTTCGTAATGTGTTAAACCGCCTGCAGGTCAAAAAGAAATGGTCTGCATTCTGTGATGAACTGCGCGTTGCCCGGTCAATGAGGCATCGCTCACTTTTTCGTGGTGGTCTCGTATGTACCTTCAGTAGTTTACTTATTTTTTATTCGGTGTTTACTGGCGTAGCACTTCAGAGCTCGACTGGCTCACAGAATGGGTCTAGAGCCACCCCTGTGACTGCCGACTGTTTCCGCTGGCGCACGGCCAGCGTGCCCTCGCCTCTAGTGATGGTAAACACGATACGCTAAGCAACAAGACGCTGAACTCTACGGCTGCAAAAGCTATATGTAGTATTTTCAAAGCTGCTGTCTCGCTGCAGTGGTTTTCGATGGTTGGGCAACGCGAGTTTTTGAACTATTGTGCTATTGTGTTCGTTAGAACTTGTCTCACAATACTTTCCGCGAAGTTTCTTGTGCCTATTGCAAGTATCATTAGGTTGATAAAGCAACGTTGCTTGCTCAGTCTTTTTTTGTTTATTTTCTCTCTCGCATGCAATTAGTAAGACACAATTAGGTCGCAATAAGGTCACGTATCAATAACGGCCCGTAAAAGGTCAGTAGATAGGAAACTTTTTCAATTTCGCGCCATGCAGGGCAAATGCGCAACGTCACCACCACGTCCGGTTGTGGCGTCATATTTAACTCTTTTTTTTTGTTTGCTGGTAGTTGTCTCCTCCTCACATAGATGACGATGGTGGCAACGAGCCGTGCACTACTGGATTCATGGGTTTCTATGGAAGTTACGCTACCAGTTTACGCATACTTTGCCACTTGTACTGCCATCCCTGCCTCGTTCTCGTCTCGCCATGCGCAGTGCAACAAAAATGATAAACCCCTACAAGCTAGGCCAATCGATCACTTGACTGAGAGTTTTTCTAGTGCAGCATAAAAAAGAACATTTCTCGAAGTATCTGTGTCATGTGTGGCGGGCGTAACGTAACTCATTCACCGCGGTTTTGTTGCAATTTTTCTGTGCACGATGTACAGCTAAAAAATTACGACATATCCATGGAGTGAATGATGACGAGAGGGATGACGAGAGCGTTCGTCCGTCTGTCCGTCCATCTGTCTGTCTGTCTGTCTGTCTGTCTGTCTGTCTGTCTGTCTGTCTGTCTGTCTGTCTGTCTGTCTGTCTGTCTGTCTGTCTGTCTGTCTGTCTGTCTGTCTGTCTGTCTGTCTGTCTAGCCGCCCACGCCTCGGTGTTCTCGTCCTCACCCTCTTAACTTGAGGCAAACTAAAATTAGTGTGGGAGGATGAGATGGTTTGACGAAAACGACCCGCTGGTCATGACATGAGTAATGTCACAATCCCGTCGTGAAGGTCGTCAAACAGTTGCCACTAGGCAGTGGCACAGGGCCCGTGGGTGGATATGTGACACTGGTGGGCGGGTATGTGCCTAATAATAATGAGAACACATGGGTAGCTTTAACGAATGAGCGTTAGGAAAAAAATCAATATCGGCTGTGTTCCCCCGATGAATGGAAAAAACATGTCGTGGTTGCAGCAGGAATTTAACCCCAGTATTCTGCCGCGGTGGCAATCAAGTCTTCTACCACACAGCCACGCCAGATCTCGTAAGTGCTCATTATGTAGGCCGTAACATTCGTGAAACGTCCCTTGTTGTTTCAGTACTGGCTAACCAATCTTATAAACAGTGCATACGTCATCATCATCATCATCATCATCATCATCAGCCTGTCTACATTCACTGCAGGACAAAGGCCTCTCCCATCTTCCGCCAGTTAACTCAGTCCTGTGCTTGCTGCTGCCAATTTATACCAGCAAACTTCTTAATCTCATCTGCCCACCTGACCTTCTGTCTCCGCCTAACCCGTTTCCCTTCTCTGGGAGTTCAGTTTGTTACCCTTAATGACCAGCGGTTATCCTTTCTACGCGCTACATGCCCGGCCCATGTCCATTTCCTCTTCTTTGTTTCAACTAAGATATCCTTAACCCCCGTTTGTACCCTAATCCACTCTGCTCTCTTCTTGTCTCTTAAGGTTACACCTACCATTTTTCTTTCCATTGCTCGCTGCGTCGTCCTCAATTTAAGCTGAACCCTCTTTGTAAGTCTCCAGGTTTCTGCTCCGTAGCTAAGTACCGGCAAGATACAGCTGTTATATACCTTCCTCTTGAGGGATAGTGGCAATCTACCTGTCATAATTTGAGAGTGCTTGCCGAATGTGCTCCACCCCATTCTTATTCTTCTACTTACTTCGATCTCGTGGTTCGGCTCTGCGGTTATTACCTGCCCTAAGTAGACATAGTCTTTTACAACTTGAAGTGCACTATTACCTATCTCGAAGCGCTAGGTAATAGTGCACTTCAAGTTGTAAAAGACTGTCTACATAGGGCAGGTAATAACCGCTGTGCATACGTACTCCTATCATACGTACTCCTGCAATAGCTACATATCAGCTTACCGCCTATGGTATTGCTAATACCCGTGTTCCTGTAGGCATCGTTACGCAACAGTAAACATGCGACTGTTTAACACATGTCTGCGCGTACAGCTTTTTCTACATATATTTAGCGCCATTTCGTAACGTTTCACTCAATAAGAAAATACAACACAGTCACGTTCTAAGCGCGCGCTTCGCGTAACATCGATTCTCAAGGTACGTCAGATCTGCGGAATTATTTAGTATTTAAGCCACTGAGGCAAAATTAAAATTTCATGAGTCACGTAGAGCTCAGTTTTTTTATTTGTCCTGTTCGTAAGAAATTTGCTGTGTTCACGTACTGGAGTAGTATAGCCAGAACTCCAAGGCGGTTTCTTTCTATCTGTGTGGTTCTTCATGCCAACGTGGTCCAGCCGAACCCATCAATAACAGAGTCGACACAGAAGTGATTTTTAGTTTCTTTTTACGAATATTTTTGCTGTAACAAAAATAGAAATATACGTGCACCCCTTCGCACAACGAAATTTACCTAAGAAACTCACCGATCTTGCTGTGTGTCGCTCGTTCCTATGTAAGAGCTTGACGGATCGAGGTCTGATACGTGTTGACATTGTCGTGAGTGTCGAAGAAAGAGCGAATGATGTCAACAGAATCAAAAGGATGAACAACAGGGAGCTGCAACAGGGGTGCCAAATTGCCCTGCAATATCCACATTTCATCGATGTCTCACTGCTTCGATGATGATTCCAGATTTTCCCTGAAGCACAAAAACGTATGCTAACGGTGTTCCGCAAGACAAAAAGAAAGTTATTTTCCTTCCTTCATTCCTTCACAACAGGAGGCAGCGTTTTTCCGGAAGGCCGAACACTGCACGTAAGCAAATTGTAGGATGTCTTGACGTCCGCACGAATCGACGAGTGGCAGCAAGCAGTTAGGCAGTCTACAGAAGGTATGTCAGCATGACGTCACTTTCGTCCCTTGACAACGTGATTTTCCGACGCATTAGCCAACAGAGGAGTTAGCAACAAATTGTTCTCACCGAAAAAAAAAGGTTTTGTTGCCATCATTGTCATTTTACTGAGTGTAAACAGCTTACTGACCATTCTCTACAAACCATTTAGAAAAATAATACCTAATAGTTAGGACGACATTAGAGCTCAATAAACTGAAGGATCAAGCAGAATTTCGTACAGGCTACTGCACAATAGACCCTTTTCACACTATCAATCAGATAGAAGAGACATGCGTGGACTACAACCAACCCCTATACATATCTTTCGTAGCTTACGAGAAGGCGTTTGACTCGGACGAGATATCACCAGTAAAGTAGGCACTACGGAATCGGGGCATCGACCAACCCTACATGGACATAATGAAAGAAATATGCAGTGGATCCACAGCCACCGTAGTTCTCCATAAAAAGCGAAAGAATCCCAATACAGAGGCGTGTAAAGCAGGGAGACACGATCTGTCCAATGCTAATCACCACGTGTTCACTGGAGGTTTTCAGACGCCTGGATTGGGAAGAGTGCAGAATAAGAGTTAATGAAAAGTACCTAAGTAACCTGCGATTACAGCTCATAATTACTTAACTGAACACAGAAAGTAGAAGAAGGCCTGAAATTTAATATGCACAACACCAATGTGCAACAGTTTCGTCAGAAAACAGCCTATCGCGGTAGGTGGAGAGATACTAAAGGTTGTAAAGGAATGTGTCTACTTAGAACAGGTAGTAACCTTGGAGCCGAACCATGACAGTGAAATAACTTGGAGAATAAGGGTGGGGTGGATCGCATTCCGTAAGAATTTGCAAATCGTGGATGGTAATCTGCCACTAACCCTGAAGAGGAAGGTATATGAGAATTTCCTCTTGCCGATACTTACCTATGCGGAGCAAAAAAGAGGGTTCAGCTTAAGTTGAGGACGACGCAGTGAGCGATAGAAAAGAAAACGATAGGTCTAACCTAAAAGAGACTAAAAGAGCAGAGTGAATCATGGAACGAACCGGAGTCAAGGGTGGTTGAAATGAAGAAAAGGAAATGAATACAGGCAGTACACTAAGCGCCCAGGCAGGATAACCGCTGGTCGTTAAAGGTAACTCACTGGATTTCCCGAGAAGGCTAACGCATGAAGGGGAGACAGAAAGTTAGGTGGGCCGATGAGATTTAAAAGTTCGCAGGTATAACGTGACAGCAGAAAGCACAAGACCTCTTTGTCTTGCAGTGGGCGTAGTCAGGATCCCGATGATGATAATGATGATGAAACAGCAATGGTCACACAGATGCTTCTTGTCAAAAACTTATGTGCCCGACCTGTCTAACGAGTGGTCCCGCAATATTCGAACGTCCGGGTTCCTACTTAGCTCATGGGATGACGAAATTGTTGCACATATATCTGAAACGCCGCATTGCTGCGCGGACGTTCTGTAATATCTCTTCGCTGCCGAAGGGCAAGTGCATGGGACCCCGTGGATGTTCACCGTAAACTCAATATTTCCTAGTTGTTGCAATAATGGCATTCTTGAGAGCATTCGTTCATTACGGAAGGATCACTTGTATATACAGCGTGTTTCAAGAAGTGTGGGCAATAATAATAAATAGTTACAGATTTGACGTATTTGTTTAATTGCTGCAGCGTTACGTTTAATGTCGCAGAAGGCATCTTCATATGCGCACAAATGTCAATTACGGCAGTATTTAGAGAAATTAAAATAGCTAACTTTTTAATCAATGGAAATAGGTGGTTGAGTCAAATCGGTGATATGAAGCCCTTCTTTTGAATAGTGCGTAAACGCTTTCAAGTTTCTGAGAGGTGGCCACTGGTAATCGCCGCGAAACGATCCGTGCATCCATTCGTCCATCCATGCGTCCGTCCTCCGCACGGAAGCACGAAGGAACGGACGCACGGATGAACAGATGCTTCGCCCCACTCCTCATCACTGACTCCGTGGATATGCTGTGAATTTTTTTCCAGCTGCTTATCGAGGTAATTAGGCGAATTTTCTGGAGGGTGGGATAGGCACCTATATATGATGTTTGCGATGTACTTCCGCTAGACAACGTGTGCTTAGAAGAAGCGGTTAACGATTTTGAGTAGTTGGTACTCAACTATGGGAGAGCATAAAGTCGTGCCATGGGCATCAAACTTGATGAGGCCCTGTTGACAAAAAATACCACGTGGACGAGTTCACGCCTGGCAATTCTTTAGGCAATCAGCCACGGACTTCAAAGGCACTCAAGGACTGTTATCATGCATACAGCAAAATTACTGAAGCTTTCATCATGGACAAGTGACTACTTGCGCTTCATTGTGTCCCAGTTTTTTATTTAAGAAATCTACCATCACGACGATATACAGTGATGGCAATGATATCCATATTAAACCACTGAAAATATTCTGATCCATAGCAAGAATCTTCTCTTTAGAATCTCGTCTATAATATACCTAACAGCGAGGGGCTGAACTTCTGCTAGTCTCCAGCTACTGCAGCACTCTTTCAAAGGCGAGGCAAGCGCTGCCTTCATTCTCTTTGGCGGGTAAAACTTCTCAGGAATTACGGTGGTGTGTGTTACGTCATTCGGCTGTTAGATTAGCACTTACCATATGGTGCTGACAAAAATACAAAGAACATGGTTGATCTATTCGTCATAAGAATCGACATGCCAGGAAAAGGAAAGCTCTGTACACAGAAGTACGCTCGGGCTTAATTTTTCTCGGCAATGAACACAAAGCTACGGGGGCGGAACATGTACTCCTTCGCAAAGCAGTCCGGTATGACATTCACCTCGTACCACTATGGAAAGCGATGACTTCGTGCAATCAGCGTTGCACATTGTCATGGACGGCCCCGCCGCGGTGCTTTATAGTGGCCAAGGTACGCTGCTGCTGACCCGCAGGTCATGGGTTCGAATCTCGGCTGTGGCGGCTGCATTTCTGATGGGGGCGGAAATGTTGTAGGCCCGTGTGCTCAGATTTGGGTGCACGTTAAAAAACCCCAGTGGTCGAAATTTTCAGAGCCCTCCACTACGGCGTCTCTCATTATCATATGTTGGTTTTGGGACGTTAAACCTCACATATCAATCAATCAACACTGTCATGAACGCATTTGACCTTCGAGGTGCACGTAAAAGGCACGACTTTCTCACGCTTGCAAGAATGAAGAGTATGCAGGGAAGTGCCTAAAATATGAAACTGGTATGTGCTGTGTCCTCTCTCAGAGAGATACATGTAGAAAATGAAAGAGTAGGTTATCTCTCGTACGAATTAGTGGAACTACAGTCAGCTGTGACAGGACACACGTGATTAGGCTCCGTAGTCTTCAGTTCATTCTCAAGAAAAGATGTCTGCGAGTACGCATATTCTTTATAAAAATTCCTGTTAATAAGTGGTTGAAAACCCGTTGAGAATTTGTTGAAAGAGTATGTTTGATATATTGCCACAAGGCAGTAGTGGGATTGGGGCATAAAGCGGTAGAGGGTCCCTGGCTAAAAGAAAAGACTACGAAGTGGATATAGACTAGTTCCAGCCCGCCAGTGCGCCATTGTCATCGCGTGTAATCGTTGTAAATATCTATAAATATACGTTTTCTTGTAAGATCATTGGTGGAGGTGCTGGGTACGCCTAGCTGGCTTTTCCGGCAAACCAACACGGAACTTCGGAGTGGTCGCCACCTTCATTTTTCTGCAATGGCTCAACAGGCCCACCCACAAGAGCAACAGCAGCTGCAGCAGCAGCAGCAGCAGCAGCAGCAGCAGCAGCACCAGCACCAGCACCAGCACCAGCAGCACCAGCACCACCAGCACCAGCACCACCAGCACCAGCACCAGCAGCTGCCTCCTCTGATTCTCCTGCCTCCACGAGACCCCGGAACCTTCTCGGGCACAGGCAAGTACAAGGTGAATGTTGAAGATTGGGTCGCTTTGTACGAGCGCGTGAGTGAATACTATAGGTGGGACCCTACGTTGATGCTGGCCAACGTTGTATTTTACTTGCGGGATACGGCGCTCACCTGGTATGAGACGCATGAGTCGGAGTTGACCAGCTGGGACGTTTGCAAACTGAAGCTTCTCGAGTTATTCAGCAGGCCATTTGGGCGACAGCAGGCCGCGAGGAAAGACCTGGAATGTCGCGTGCAGATATCGACAGAATCGTATGTATCTTACATACAGGACGTATTGGGCCTCTGTCGAAAGGTGGACGAGAACATGAGCGAAACTGACAAAATCGCTCACATATTGAAGGGAATTGCCGATGACGCCTTCAATCTGTTGATCGTTAAAGATTGCGCCACCGTCGACGCGGTTGTGAAGGAGTGTCAGCGCTTCGAGCACGCCAAGAACCGTCGCATAACCCGCCAGTTTGCACGTCTGCCTAATACTGCAGCCACTTCGACCTGTGAAGACAGCCCCAAGTTCACGCAAGCTACATCGTCTGAAAATGTCACCCGAATCGTTCGTCGCGAACTCGAAGCAATGGCTCCTGCAGCCATCGCCTCTGACGGTCCTCAAGACAACGCATCCACCGTCTCCCTCATCCAAGCCGTCGTTCGCCAAGAAATAGCAAATCTCGGCATCACACCTGTTTGCGCTGTTCGCACCACCGAGAGCTCGGCTTCTGTTAACCAGATTCCGGTGTACCCTTCACGCTACCCTTCCCGCTACCGGAACCCTGCTGAATGGAGAACGTCGGATGATAGACCAATCTGCTTTCACTGCTCTCGCGCCGGCCACATTGCACGCTACTGTCGCAATCGTTGGTCATCCAATTCATCTTGGAACACTGGGACATGGCGTCGCTTTGAAGGCAGTTCTCGCCGCTTTTCTACTCCGTACGATCCACAGCCTGCTCCTACTAACGTTCAGGGCCGAAGGTTCAGCCGGTCGCCATCACCCCAAGGCCGCCGATCTCTCTCGCCGATGATTTCTCGATCCAGGTCCCCTGCACGACCTGGGCCCTCAACCTCGGGAAACTAGACCATGCAGCTCCCGGAGGTGACGCTGCATTAACGACCCATTCTGCAAATCCTCTGTTGACGATTCCTACACGCCGCAATATTTTGGACCTTTTGGTGGATGACGTTACCGTTACAGCCCTGATAGACACTGGTGCACAAATTTCAGTCATGAGCGCTGCTCTCTGTACTAAACTGCGAAAAGTGATCACGCCTCCTATTAAGTGTGCAGTAATGCTTGCCGATGGGAGCACATCTGCCGTTCTCGGCATGTGTACCTCTCGCGTATGTATTGCTGGGCGCCAGACCGTCGTATTGTTCACCGTGCTTGAGCAGTGCCCACATGACGTGATTCTTGGCCTCGACTTTCTCTCTGCGCACTCCGCCCTTATCGACTGCTCGACAGGTCTTCTTCAGTTGGAACTGCCTTTTGACGCCGCTGTTGCCCATGACACTCAAAGTCGCCTTTGTGCCACCGAGTTCCTGCATCTTCCGCCGCAAGCCGCGACTTACGTGCAGCTCGTGTGTGATCCGCCTGTGCGCGATGGTGAATATGTCGTTTCACCTATTACCGACGTTGTGCTAAAGCACTCCATTGCTGTCCCGCACACCGTGGTGAGAGTATGCCACAATCAGACCCATCTGTCTCTTTTGAACTTTGGTTTCTCCACGCATGTGCTGCCTGCTGGTATTAAACTAGGCGTCATGTCATCGCTGCAAGAGTGTGATATTTCTGAACTGTCGGCTCAGAAACCTACTCCGCATGTCAACTTGCTCACTGCGCCCAACCTGTCCAGCATTGACATTGCCAAAATGATAGCGCCAGATCTTTCGCCCTCCGAAGCACAAGACCTCCACCGTCTGTTGACATCCTATGCGGACATATTCAATCTTGACAACCGCCCTTTAGGCCAGACATCAGTTGTGACCCATCACATCAACACCGGCGATGCCAACCCAATTCATCGCCGCCCTTACCGCGTCTCCGCCGCCGAACGCTCTGTCATCCAGAAAGAGGTCGAGAAAATGCTCGCCAAAGGCGTCGTCGAACACTCATCTAGTCCGTGGGCATCCCCGGTAGTGCTTGTCAAGAAGAAGGACAACACATGGCGGTTCTGCGTCGACTATAGACATCTCAACAAGGTCACTAAGAAGGACGTTTACCCTTTACCGAGAATAGATGACGCCCTTGACTGCCTTCATGGCGCAAAGTTTTTCTCGTCCATTGACCTTCGATCTGGTTATTGGCAGATCGCTGTTGACCCACGGGACCGAGAAAAAACAGCATTTGTAACCCCCGATGGGTTATATCAATTTAAAGTAATGCCGTTTGGGCTTTGTAATACGCCGGCCACCTTTGAGCGCATGATGGACTCCCTTCTGCGCGGCTTCAAATGGTCCACTTGCTTATGCTACTTGGATGATATAATTGTTTTTTCACCGACGTTCGCAAGCCATCTAGAGCGACTGTCCAGTATTCTCCAAGTATTTCGCAACGCTGGTCTCCAGCTGAACTCTTCCAAATGCCGTTTCGGCCGTCGCGAAATAACTGTACTTGGTCACCTCGTTAACGCATCTGGGGTACAGCCCGATCCGGACAAAATTCGCGCATTGACTCAATTTCCCGTGCCCTCTTCTCATAAGGATGTCCGGAGCTTCCTTGGTTTGTGCTCCTATTTTCGCCGCTTCATCCGAAATTTCGCCGATATTGCGCGGCCTCTCACCGAGCTTCTTAAAAAAGACGTCCCATTTACTTGGAATTCGCCTCAGAGTGCTGCATTTTCGGCGCTCATTGCAGCCCTCACGACTACGCCAATATTAGCCCACTTCGATCAGACTGCCCCGACAGAAATTCGTACGGACGCGAGTGGCCACGGAATTGGTGCTGTTTTAGCTCAGCGTCAGCGTGGACGTGACTGTGTCATCGCCTACGCCAGCCGCCTTTTATCCCCTGCCGAGAGGAACTATTCAATCACCGAAAGAGAGTGTCTTGCTCTTGTTTGGGCTGTCGCTAAATTTCGCCCGTACCTCTTCGGCCGCAGTTTTACTGTTGTAACTGATCATCATGCACTCTGCTGGCTTTCCTCGCTAAAGGATCCCACGGGACGTCTCGGTCGTTGGTCTCTACGCCTCCAAGAATACACCTTCTCGGTCGTGTATAAATCTGGTCACCTCCATCAAGACGCCGACTGCCTGTCACGGTATCCAGTGGATCCACCAGACGCCACAGAGAGAGCTACGGAGGCTTGCGTCTTATCAATATCAGACTTTCTTGATATCGCTTCTGAGCAACGCCGCGACCCGGATTTACTTCCCATCATAGAAAGCCTGAGTTCCGCTACTCCACCCACTTCTCTGAACTTGTATTTCCTTCATGAAGGAGTTCTCTACCGCCACAACATGCGCCCTAACGGCCCTGACCGCCTGCTCGTCGTGCCTTCCCATTTGCGTGTAGATGTTCTCCGACAGCTTCACGATGAACCTGCCGCTGGTCACCTGGGAGTCACTCGCACTTATGATCGCGTCCGGCGCCGTTTTTTCTGGCCACGCCTATATCGCTCTGTGCAAAAGTATGTTGCCAGCTGCGACCTTTGTCAACGTCGAAAACGACCAACATCGCTTCCAGCTGGCCTTCTTAACCCTATTGAGATCCCTGCTGAACCATTCTACCGCGTAGGGCTCGACCTTCTCGGGCCATTTCCCACTTCTGCATCCGGGAACAAATGGGTTGCCGTGGCGACCGACTACGCGACACGTTATGCGATCACCCGCGCTCTTCCAACCAGCTGCGCTACCGATGTCGCCGACTTTCTGCTACATGACATCATATTGCATCACGGCGCTCCTCGACAGCTCGTTACTGACCAAGGCCGATACTTTTTATCTCGCGTCGTCCAGGATATCGTACGTTCCTGTTCCACGAACCACAAGTTCACAACGGCATACCATCCACAAACTAATGGACTTACAGAGCGCCTGAATCGCACTATCACGGACATGTTATCAATGTATGTTTCTCCAGACCACCGTGACTGGGACGCAACGTTACCCTACGTCACCTTCGCTTACAACTCCTCCAGACATGACACCGCAGGCTATTCCCCGTTCTACCTTCTTTATGGACGGGAACCCTCTCTGCCTCTTGATACACTCCTTCCCGCTGGTTCAAGCTCCCCTGTCACATACGTCCGCGATGCCATAGAGCGAGCCGACGCAGCACGACAGATTGCCCGAAAACGACTCATGCTTTCTCAAGCCTCTCAGAAAGATCGATACGATCGTCACCACCGTAAAGTTTCGTATGCACCAGGTTCTCTCGTACTCTTGTGGACCCCATGTCGTCACATCGGCCTCTCAGAAAAACTTTTATTTCGCTATGACGGACCATACAAAGTCCTTCGCAAGATCACCAACCTCACCTACGAGATACAGCGAGTCGTCGACGAAGCGCACTCAATGCCACCACCATCCACTGTTGTGCACGTCGTAAGACTGAAGCCTTATGTGTCACCCAACACTCCCCTTTCGTGACAAGCGCCGGGCCGGCGCTTTAACGCCGCGGGGTAGTGCCACAAGGCAGTAGTGGGATTGGGGCATAAAGCGGTAGAGGGTCCCTGGCTAAAAGAAAAGACTACGAAGTGGATATAGACTAGTTCCAGCCCGCCAGTGCGCCATTGTCATCGCGTGTAATCGTTGTAAATATCTATAAATATACGTTTTCTTGTAAGAATATTGAACAGTTTTTCTGTTGCGAACATCACTGAACAAGCCGTTCACTGCAATGTGTTGACTTACTGTTGTGCAATTACTGAGTACCAGTAAATGCATGAGCGGGTGTTACCATGTATCGAAACCTTTTCATGGATTAAACCACACATTGTAAGCGCCCATACTACCAAAGGACGCATATTACTCACGTCCACTGCATCAGTGGTCGTTTATCACGTGAGTACTAGCAGAGTTTTTCAATGCTTTTCTGGTTACGAAACTCCGGCCATAGTTTTATACTGGTACAAAAGCCGCCGTTAGGGTCCCCGTGGTCAACGAGGGGGCATCTGTCGCGTGCGCTCCATTCGGCTCAATACTGTGGCCGTTTGAGGCAATGGTGTGTCTAGCCCCAAACCGCAACAATTCAGCTACTACTCATACTTCGCCCGGCATACAATGACTGTCACATAATTGTATGAAATGTTTACTCTCACGTATTTTTTAAACAAATGAGAGCTGCAGTAGACACCAGGCAGTGAGGCACGGGGGTATTTGTTCAGGCACATATTTACTCAGACTTCAAAGTAAGTTAGAAGTGTGACAGTTTGGGCTAGTTGGTATGACATGCCGATAGTTATAGCGTGAGAACAGAACTTTGTCTCTTTGTCGTCGTTCTGTTCTCGTGCTATCACTATCCTTCTAAGTAAGGAAAGCGAGAAGTGGAGACTTTTAGGACTCCTGAGAAAAAGAAAGAAAGAAAAAAAGAAAGAGAGAAAGGAAGGAAGAAAGAAAGAAAAAAACACAAAAAACTTGAGTGCCTTTTTTACGTCGCATGTTTGAACTTCAATCACTTAATCCAGTCGTTCGCAGAACTTTCGTATCAACAATACTTCCTTGTGCCCCATTCGTCTGGCAAGACAGCCATTCGAACTTATTGGGGGAAAACCCATATTTTCTCATGATCTCGAGGGCACAGTAAAACACGCATCACGCAGGCTACGGCGAATCCATTGTCCTAATCGATGAGTTCTCAAACTGACAACCGATTTCGAGATGTCGGGTACGCCACGAATTAGGCATTGATATTCATGTAAAATTGGGTAAAATCTGTAAGTATAATTTTGTTCTCTGGGCTTTTTTGCATTTTAGACACACCCGTATTAATTGAAGAGACAATTAGGTCAACGAAAACATACGGGACGTACATTGTTTTCTTCAATTGTAGTCTACCAATTTAGGTGCAATTTGCAATGACTTGAAGTCGACAAGTATCACCTTTGCTGTCGGTGACATCTAAACCCAACCACTTAGAATGTATGGTTGGTGAGCCACCCGGCATCATCTTCATCAGATTCACAACATCATTTATCTATCTATCTATCTATCTATCTATCTATCTATCTATCTATCTATCTATCTATCTTTCTATCTATCTATCTATATATCTATCTATCTCTCTGTCTGTCTGTCTGTCTGTCTGTCTGTCTGTCTGTCTGTCTGTCTGTCTGTCTGTCTGTCTGTCTGTCTGTCTGTCTCTCTCTCTCTCTCTCTGCCTATTCATTTATCTATATGCTTGTCTGCCTGCCGGCTGATCTCTCAGTCCTTCGGCGTATCGATCTATAGACTTGTCAGTGTTGTTTTAATTCCATCATTTCATCAGTTTATTTATTTCTGCTTATTACTGATCTATGTGTGTCACGATTCCGGGAGGCCTTCGTCCAAAAACTTCGCAGCGTTATTATTGTATCAACGCAGATTCGTAGTTTAAGTAAAAGTTGCAATTGCGTGCCATGGAAAAGCGTGTAATTATGACTTTTACAGTAGAATGCGGCCCGACAACACGTGACTTGATCGTGAGTCAAAAGTGACGATGCGAGCATGGCACCCAGCAGTTCCATCCACTCTGCGCACTTACGCTATGTTGACGTGATGACGCACGCCTGTCATCACCCGTTATAATGGTGCCTGTCAGCTTGGGCGCACTATTCCGGCCGCTGCATCGTTCGGCAAATGAAGGCGTGTAGAGCCAACCCTGCTTAATTAGGAAAACCCATTCAGACAGGCAGTAGATTAAAACAATGTCGCAGTTTTATTTTAATTGCGAAGCATTTCTTAGCGAACTTCGGCGACTTTGAGCGTATCTATCTATCTAGCCGCTTACGTTTGGATGCTCTCGTGGTCACCCCCTTTACTTGGCGTGAACCGAAATCAGCATGGTATTTGATATAGCTATATGTGAGATTTAACGGCCCAAAACCACCATATGATTATGAGAGACGCCGTTGTGGAGGGCTACGGAAATTTCGACCACCTAGGGTTCTGTAACGTGCACCCAAATCTGAGCACACGGGCTTACAACACTTCCGCCTCCATCGGAAATGCAACCGCCGCAGCCGGGATTCGATCCCGTGAACTGCGGGTTAGCAGCCGAGTACCTTAGCCACTAGACCACCGCGGCGGGTTCAAACTAGCATGGGAGGGTAAGAGGGTTTGACGAATATGACGCGCTGGTCAACACAAGAATAATGTCACAATCCCGTCGCGTACTTCGTCAAACACTTTCCGCCAGGCAGTGGCACATACCTACCGGCGGGTATGTGCCGCTAGTATGCGGGTATGTGCCACAGGTTATTCACACTTAGTATGTACCCAGCAACGACAAAAACACACATGGGCAATTTTAACTCGTGAGCGTTAACTAATACCCGGCATCGGTAGAGTCGATCCAACGAAGGCATAGAATAAATGTCAGTGTTAAGAAAAACCTGACATAGGTAGCGTTGACCCCCGGACGAATGCAAATTATAAATTTCCGGGTCCCAGCAGAAATCGAATCCAAGCAGAATTCTGCGTGGCAGTCAATTATGCTACCACAGAGCTGCGCGATGTCTGTGAACTACTTTTCAAATAGACGCTAATTTTCGTGAAACGTCAATCGTTGTTGCCGTGCTGCCTACCCAATTTTATAAACATTACATATGTACTCCTTTGTTGCAGCTGCCACGTCGGGTTAACGTCAATTGTGGTTAGGTGTCATGTGCTGAAGTTGATTAATGTAGCAGTGTCGAGGGCCAGCATCTTCGCGAGCATCAGCGCTTCATATCAGCGTCTGGTGTCGCTAATACGCATGCTTCTGTTATCATTATTGCGCAAGTGCAAACAACTGGTTGTATGAAATCTGCAACTCTTGAACATATGTCTGTGCGTGCAACATTTATACATATACTTAGCGTCATTCCATGACGTGTCGCTCAATAAAAAAAATTACAACATGGTCACGTTCCCTCCACATGCTTCGTGTAACGTCGATTCCCAGGTACGTGGATTCTGCTGAATTTTATTTATTTTTTTTATTTTCAGAATGCAACACGATCAGTAAAATTCCAAGCCGGCTATTCATAATGACACGGGAAGGTCATTCAGAAACTCGTTTACTGAAACTTCAGCTAATGAACGGCTCCAAGTATTAAGTGTTTTTTTTTATAATCCACTACGCGGACTGCGAACTGGTCACAGATGACCATAACTACATGTTATTCAGAAGTTAGTTTAAATTCAGAACTTAGTTTGAGTTGAGAGCTATACATTAGTTGCCCTCCACGCTGCTCACGCAGCGACGATATCCGTAAATTCATGTATCCTAAACGAGATGACAGACATTGGGATTTTTTGCCGTAAACCCTAGTCATTTCAGACATTTAGGTGGCAGTTGGTGAAACATCATTAATTTTTCCCCAAAACATTAGTGCGAATTTCCATAGTTCTATCTAGCTTAGGCACATCAATGGCGGAAGCTTCACTAGTCTGAATGTTGTACAACTGACAAAAAAAGATTCTCCTTTATTCTTTGGAAATATATCTTGAAGATTTCTGACATGACTTATTTAAATTGTGACACCTATAAATAGTGTCTTTAGTTTATATTATACCTTGCCACTATCTCTAAGGACTCTATGCGCAATGTGATTCTGATATATGAAGTGAACTATGCCGTGCGTTGTAAGCCCTTGTGCATATAGTATGTACATGGTGCCTCTGATTAGTTTTCTGTTTTTTTTTATTTTTTTATTTTTTTCGCGTTTGTGTGTTTATCTTGTACATTACTGCCATCATGTCGGGATAGCCGGCTCTAACTTAGCGTACCTTCCCGTATTTTTCCAAATATATATAAATAAAAGATTGTACCAACGCCGGGGTCGGCACATTCAGGTTTTGGTTCAAGTTTTCACTGTATTTTCACTGTTCGTTTGTTTCGATGCTGTTAAAATAGAATCTCTTGCTTTGCCCTTTGCGACCAACATGATGACACGAGACAGCTTACGGACGCCTACGCAAGAAGAGAAGACGAGAGACACATGCTGCAACTATATATATCAAGATGATGAATGAAACCACCACACATAATGTTCCCAGAAAAGTCAAGCGCGTATGCATCGCACATAAAAATTACGTGCGATTCACAAAAGATGAGAAAGAAATCAGTAAGCACATCTTTTTTTAATAAGCAATTTCTTTCTTTGATAGTAATAGCGAAGGTGCATTAATGAATTTCTAGGAACGACGTTTTTAGATTTGATACGCTTCAATCACTTCACGCTCATATTGCGCGGGTCCCTTACCAAGAATATGGGGGCGGTTTCATTAAACCAGCCGCTAGTTCCAGCGTGTATCTATCATCTTTTCTTCTTGTGTACACGTGCGTAAGCTGCTTTTATTTTCTTAATATAATAGAGCAAGTTCATTGTTAGGGGCAAGTTTTGGGGAGCAATACTTCCCCCCCCCCAAAAAAAAGCTTAAGTGCTCTCCCCCTTCGCGTTAGCTTTACCAAGAACAAACATAAACGTTGCACGCTGCACGACACATAAGTACCCCTCCTCCATTAAGCTTTCCCCCAATATTATCAAAGAACTCACTTGTCGTGGGTGTCACACTCGGTAAAATAATCCTAGTGACGTGTCTCGCGAACGTCCCCAAGCAATGCAGCCTCTGCGCAACAACCGCCTTCAAAACTGTAGTGTGGTGAAATAATTTCACATAGTCCTTATCTCTGCACTTACCTGTCCCTCAAGCCTAAAAAAAAGACTTCGGTAGCATTTATGAGACACAATCTATTATTCAACACTTTATAGTAAGAAATTTTAGAACCGCATACAAAAGAAGTACTCGACATTTTTTCACACTCTCTACCTGTTTTCTTGCGAGTTCAACTACTTTCGTTTGTTTCTATTAGTAGGCTTATTACTTACCTTAACTTGCGTATATCAAAATGTTGTCGGCGGTCAGTATTCGTGTTAGTAATGTACTTTTTGTTTAGGCACACGGGCGTGAAGCTGTTCTTCCTCCCTCCTTCCCAATAGAGAGATGACCACAAGGAAGTAATGAGGAGGAGGAAAGGGGAAGCAGAAGACTTAAAGGCAAGGAGGTCGATCAGATGCGCGTCAGCTTTGCTATCTCGCTGGGGGAAGTAAACTTAGGAACTTCATAGGAATGAATGCGCTATCAGAGTGCAACATGCGTGTCCAATGGCGTAGGTAAAAAATTCTTCCGGGAGGAGGCCCACCTCCTCATCTGACATGGAGTCCGAGCAGAAACGTGTGGTCGAGCGGTATTCAGTGGTCTGTCTGCTATTGAAAAAAAATTTAGAAGGGGGGGGGGTGTAAATCTACACTGGCTACGCCACTGTGTGTGCCTCTTCATTACACTGTATCCTACGTTTTAAATCAGACAGGTAGAATCCATTTTGCGCACGTTTACTTGACGGACTGCTATAGCAATTTAAGAAGGCACCTAGTTGATACGGGTGACCGATAGCAGTATTTTGAACGCTACTTCTCCGAATTTGTCCTTCCTGCACTTGTCCTGCAGCATTCGACACGTTCCCGCACTTTTCCTGCAAAATTCGGCTTGTTCCGGCACTAGCCCTTCAACATTCTAGCTCAACGTGCTCGTACAGTCTCAAGCTCCCTCACGTTATTAAGAACAAGCCGAAGATAATCTAAGCCTGTCCTAATACTAAACGGGCTCGCATTCTGCCGAGATGACCTGCACATCACCTCTACTCTCTTTTATTATGAGTGTTATTGATTACACTATTTATTAGCAGTTTGTAGATGTTCTTGTTGCTGTTGTTGTTTAGTTGTCGTCGTCGTACTAACAGAGCAAGAGATCATGAGTATACCGATTATTCACAATTTTCTCGCACGTAGTAGCTTAACTTCAGATTCCACAAAAGATAATCCTTCAATTATCGCATGAGAGCTCACATGGCTTCCAGGGCTGATGATTGATTGGTCAGGACACGCTCCTAACCGACTTTTCTTGCGTATATAAAAAAAGGGCCGATCATCGAGTCGCTTCGAGGCGCACAGGACCGTCCGTAGTTGTTTGACAAAGCGAGAACAACGCCACAGGAGGTCGCCGATGATCTCTTCACGTTTCCAGTCAGAGAGCACGGACGAATGTATCAGTCATTCCAATGCGAAGCTCAATAAATGACGCCAGTTTGAGCCGCGTCGGGAAAACCGCTTGACCTAACGAACTAAACATGTAGCTAGAATACGCATAGTACGGACCTTACTCTGTTATTGAAGAGCACTACGTAATAGAATTGCGAGTAGTTCACTGCATACGCGCGTGCGATGCGAAGAAGAAAATCTCATTACTCCGCCGTATCCCATACGCGCTAGCTTGCGCGCGCAATGTACTATAGTGCGTGGGAAACGTACTTTCTCGATACGAATCCCGGACGATGCATCATTCAACATAAAGCCACGCGCTCACCTTTACTCTCTTACGACTATTTCAGGACCTATAATGGACTTGAAGCAAAAGTCAAGCGTGGTCCTTGCTGATAGACTGGCGTGTGGTCTGCACGTTTTCGCTGTTATGTGCAGTGACATCCTCGAAAAAAACGAAAAACTAAAATGAAAAAATCAAAAGCCCTGTCTCGATCTCTTTTGTCGGAGAGAATAAAAAGCTCACGATCAGAATTGCGCGCATCAACAAACGTTTTCTTTTGCTGTGTTTTGGGGAAGGCCCAAATAATAAATGTTATACCTTCCAAATGTGGTAAAATCACTGTATGTTAATTGAACATGCTCTAACTACATTTGGGCTTCCGTCGTTAGTCAACCTGATAACATTTGGCTGTTTTTATGAGGATTGTTCTCAGTTCTCTTTATTTTTTGAGTGCCGTACGCCGTTGCGAAAAGTCTCTATATCTGCCTGTGGTAAAAAAAAGTACTACTTCATTTTTTGTGTTTAATGGTTTCTCGGAGAACATGCCGTTTGACGCTTACGGGCTATTCTAGTCTGAAGGAGGCTAGCAGGCTTTAGAAACTGTAATTGCGAGGTTGAATAAACCGAAGCAGTGCACGACACATATGAGCTGTCGCAGCGGGATCTTGGAAGAAGGCTTATTATCCCGTTTTCCCGACTTGCTTCCCGTGTTACGAGATCTTACTCGATGCTTCCGCAGTTTTTTTTTTTCTTCTTGGTCGGTTTGGTTCATTCTGCGTGCTATATCATATTTCCTCGATACATGGTTATTTCGCGTGTGTGAGCTTTGAATTATCTACTTCACCACCTTAGTACAAGCAATAACTCAAACGAAATAAATAATTGCTTTTTATCCACGATCATCTGGAAGGTCACTTCAACTTACAACGCTACGACGGAAATGCATTGCATGAATATTTCTGTGACGCAAATACGTCGTGACTAACTCAGTGGACCCGAGCATAAATCGCCGCAGCCCACTTCGAGGTTGCTTGGATAGTGCTTCATAACCATCGCTGTTGCCTGCAGCAACGGACGTTTACAGGAAATGCAATGTGGGCTTGTTGATAGCTCATCTACAGTAAGTTCCCTTGTAGAGCATGTAGGAGACAGGAAGAAATGAAGGCACATATGGACTTTATGTGCCTTCGTTTCTTTTCGTCTATATGTACCTTACAAGGAAACTTAATGGAGATGAGCAGCGGAAGTGTTGCTCGCTTTGGAGGAAGCAAACAGTAGGGAGTCTTGCGCAAAGAAAGAAAGAAAGAAAGAAAAAAAGAAAGAAAGAAAGAAAGAAAGAAAGAAAGAAAGAGAAAAAGAAAGAAAGAAAGAAAGAAAGAAAGAAAGAAAGAAAGAAAGAAAGAAAGAAAGAAAGAAGAAAGAAAGAAAGAAAGAAAGAAATAAAAGTAGTAGCTCAGGCACCCACATGTCAAGTTTCACGTGCCCCATTCTCCCGATAAAGCAAGGACGTCAGAGATATTTTTTCCAATTTTTGAACAGATTGTGTTGACTTAAATGATTATTATATTTGTAGTGTTCATTTCTCAAAAACACCTATCGACCGTTTTTAACAGACATTCTATTATAAGGTAAAGAATGCATAAGCCTTCCTTCTGTATACACATGCCATAATATGCAATTTCAATAACGCCTGTGTTGAGGCTCGAAGCACATTTTTTTTTTAAGTTTCATATTGAAACATTCTTCACGCCCTGTTCTCGCCTGTTTGTTCATCCCTCATCATTCATTGAAAAAGGTCATAAGCAACAGCGCTAATGTTCCTCCGTCGTCGTATGTGTAAACAAAGCCGTCTCACGCACTGTATAATTTAAGACGAGAACAAACACCACGCTCCCTGTTTTTTTTTTGTATGCGTGTGCCAGACTATTACATGTTATTGTAATACTGCATGCATCGCTTAGGACACGCACAAGGGCTGATGCTAGTGGAAGCACGTTCAGTCTCATGCAACATGCATGCATTCAACGTTTCCCTTCGTTTTTTTTTTTTCCTTTTCATTTGTTCCTGCTTTCTGAGCAGCACGTCATATTTTAGCAGCTCTACGCAGTCGTGGCGAGACAGCGCCATTTCACGGTGTACTAGTCATTTCGTCCTAGAGAATGTCGGTCCCTGTTCGTAAAAGATTGAGTGTCTTGCACAGAGCTTTCCGAAGCGATGTCTGCCAGCGTAATTTTTAGAATCTGATGTTTGTTCGAAGTACGGAGCAATTTCGGGGCTCGTACTGTCGTCTCCTGTCATAGCTCAGCGTAAGTGAATCAATCGCTAAGCAACGACCAGTATAAAATTGAAGTATTTTCATGTCTTAACGTCCTGGCTTGCTTAAAAAAAAATTCCCGCATGTCCACGAAGTGAGCAATGATGAAGGAGCTTGCTCCAGAGGTTCAATCCGGTAAACCTTGAATCCTCTGTATATATGTTCAATCATCATCGTATAAAGAAGTGGCACAAGATTTGTTGCAGTGTAAGTGCATATACATGCTAAATAAACAATACTTATTTTTTACATATCAATCTACTGTATAGAAATATTTACATACTGATGCAGCATATACATTTTCTTCAAGAGATTACCTATGGATCACGTAGACTCGGAGGAACGTTATCCTTTTTGTATAATGGCTTTGCGATCCGCGAAATACCAAGCCAAAGGATCTTGAATAAAGGATGTAGTGGAAAGTTCGAGAAGGGTCCTGATGGCGAGCCCGCACTGCAGCCGCATTGCGAGCCTTCCGCGCCTCCACCTTCCTTTCTGCGGTGTTCATAGTGGGTAGCGGCATCGACGCGCACTGAGTGACGTCTGACGAAAGAGAAAGGAAGCGCGCCGAGAGTGACGCTATATATAGGCGCGGCCATCTAGCGGTCTCCTACCAAACTAGAACACTCGCCGAGAGTGGAGCGAGAGTCGCCCGAGCGGTGGGACGCCATCTAGTGAGCGCTCTTGGAACTAAAAGCACAGCTGGGCCTCTAGAGGCAGCAATGAGCGCTAGCTTACACACTTGCGCAACGACGAGAGACAACCGCCCAGAAATAGGAGCAAGCTCCTAAAAACGTAAAGCCGTGGCCCCCAATAGCGTGGAGTGGTTCAATAGGAGAAAACCTATATCACCGCAGACCATCATTCCCCCCCTCCATTTGCCCCCTCTGTTGAAACTGAAAGTCAGCAGTGGCGCTAATTTCGTCTTATTTATCTATTTTCGCTAAACGCGCGAAACGCACAAATTGATACCTACCTGAATTTCACGAGAACGTGAAGCACGCCAAAGTATCCTTCACATTTAGAACATTTGTAATCAAAATGAGGCGATCCGTCATTATAACGGGAACTTCAGATTAACTTAAAATACAAATTAGCCTAATCCTCCACATATCTGGATCACATCTAGCCAGATACATTAAACCGGCAGTACATTAATAATCGCGACTCAAACAACCAACGCAGCCTCGTGCAGTTTGTTTCATTTGTGCCAAAGTTGCTTTCGGGTGATGTTTTTTTTTTCTTCAATTTATTTTTGGTTGACGAATTGGTATTTACTGAAGGACATGATGTCGTAGGGCAAACCTCTAATATAATTACTAGCAGGCCAATTTTTCTTCTTTTAAGTGTGTTTTTATTTTTTGCATTTCTTTTCTAGTTTAGCACTGCAGTATCGCGTTCTTCTTTTGCTTCAAGATGGTATACCTAAACAAGGCGACAACTAAAATGAAAGTATTGTGCACATATTCAATCCTCAAAGAATAGCAAGGAGAAGTGGTTCGGTGAAGCGTTGCATAAACGAAGCTAAGAAGAAGAAGGAGAAGAATATGTGAAGTTTTTAATGATGTTCAACAGAGCTGACTGCTGGGCGAGGTGGTGCTTTGACATAGAAACCATAGTAAGGGCGCGACTGCCGCGCCTGTCCTCGTCTGTCTATTCCAGAGTGTTGTGTTTTAATTGCGCCCTCACGATGGTTTCTATGTCTTTTAATGAAGGCCGAGCAGCAGGCCAAGGAAGCTGCTCAGAGACGTGGTCTCTCGGCCAACTCCTAGGCGGGAACCCAGTCCGGTAACATGCAGGAAGTGAATAAAGTGCTTCACTTAACTAATGAAGGCCTTCATTCGGAGCCAGAAACAAGAAAATGCTGCCGACCGTCCAGAATGGCGCCCTTTTTGCCTGGAATAACCGCTGGTTTCACATGTCTAGTTATCGCTATTGCGTGAATTCAACAACAACAACAAAAAACAGCACGGAGGGAAGGACAAGAATAGTATTACTTTTGCCGCAAAATATTCCGATATCGTTCTTTCACTCTGATTTAGAATACTTTTAGGAGCTAATTCAAGTCCTAATGAGGTGTTCCAGTTTATAAGAGCCAATTCCAAATTTTATTCCTGAATATCGACAATAGTGACCCATATCGATTTTAGCCGCATTACTGATTCGATGCATTAGGTTTCTGAACATCAATCTGGCGCCACCACCTTTGAGAACTTCCTAAGGGCTGCTTTGTCACATTGGAAATGGCAGCTGGTACACGTGTCTTCGAGGCCTTTGTCGGCTGGCTGCGAGTGATGCATCTGCTTAAAACCTGATACGATTGAGCAAATGAAGCTTCTTTAAAACAAAACTTTCATAAACGGATGTCGTCCACACTTATTATAATAAAAACACATGCACTCACCTGTATGTACTTCATAACCATGGGCGCAAAAAAAGGGAACAGGCGACAAGGAGTGGCAGAGTAAACGTTGAGCTTGTCCACTGTCTTCCATGTTTCGCAGCCGTTCGTTTCATATTACGTTTCGTAAAGCTCTACATCCACGCAGAAATTTTCAAAGTTAGATAAGACATGCTATTGTCATGGTGTGGTCGTTCTGAAATGAAAAAAACCCACTCCTTCAGTACGAAATCAACCATTTAGAAGAAAAGGATGTGGGGATAAAACGTGCCATTGTCACGGTGTGGTCGTTGTGAACTGATAAAAAATAAATTGCTTAATACGCACTACTTCAGTACGAAATAAACCATTTTGAGGAAAGAGACGTGGGGAAGCCAGACGCGGCTTGAATACAGGCGTCACAATACAACGAGTAATATCGCAATAATATTGCTTGGTACAAGCATTATCATAACGACTTCTTCTTTTAAACAGGCCACCCATCATAAAAATGACACATGTTGCCGCGCGTATTTTCTTAAGACCACATAGTGGGTTCGTAGCAATTTTGGAAACATTTTGGACGCAAATGTGCTCGTGCTTCAAAACATGATACCCATTACACAGAATGCAGCCGTATGCGAGAGCTTCATTGACAACTGCCACTTTCAACTTTATCCATCACATTGTCATAATCCACAATTTAAATTTCTAAAAAACAGTGCGACGTACCATGCACTAAGTGATTGAAGTATACTCGCAAGGGACTTGATATCCCTATTATTTTCAGCTCTTAAAGGTGAAGCTCATGGGTCCAACAGTTTTTCTAAATATCCCCGTTTCAGTCGTTTTCGTCCACTTGAAACTAAGTAAGGAGTTGAAACTAAGCTTACTACATTCTGCCACGTTCGCGCAAAACGTGAGCTTATGGCGAGAATGATATCCACGCCATTTTACTGCTGCTGTGGCTCCCAAAACAATACTTCTAAATGAAATGGTTCAGTCAAATTCAACTCAAGTAATAATTGTTGGTGTTAACCGTCGCAAAACCACCAGGATTATGATAGACGCTGTAGTAAAGTGCTGCGGAAATTTCTACACCTGGGGTTCACTTAAATGCACCTAAACCTAAGCACGCTGCCGTAGAGCATTTTTGCCTCCATTAAAAATATGGTCGCCGCGGCCGGTATTCTATCGCGCGACCTGCAGGTCATCAATCGAATGCCCACTAGAGTAGAACTACCACTAGAACTACTAGAACTAGAACCTACTACTAGAACCACTAGAACTACTCGCCACTAGAAAGTGGCGAGTAGTTCAGCTGACGTATTCTATAGTTAAGTGAACAATTTTTTTCGAATAGACATCATGGCATGATAATTGCCATGTTTTTTTTTCTGTTCACTCGTTACCACGAAATGAACAAACAGTATACCGTATGATACGTGGGGTGACATAATATTGCAGTGGTGGCAGGTGCAACCTTAAAATGAGCACGATAACATCTTTTTTTTTCACACAAACAATGTGCTTTATTAAGCTGTATATTTTATTATTATCGAAACTGAAAATATTGTACAAGTTGGAGCCCATCAGTAGTTGACAAGTTTAGCAGCCGTTCGTTTCATATTACGCTTCGTAAAATTCTACATCGACGCAGAAATTTCAAAGCTAGATCAGACGCGCCATTGTCACGGTGTGGTCGTTGTGAAATGATAACAAAGAAATAGCTTTATACGCACTCATTAAGTACGAAATCAACCTTTTTGAGAAAAGGGACGCGGGGAAGCCCGACGCGGTTTCGGTGTTTCACCTCTTCGTCGTGGGTGCAAATCTGAGTGAAGTGCGAATTCGACATATCCCAGCATTCACATGCGTGCAACAGCTCGTAGTAGCTGTTTTCCTTCAAGTTAACTGTACGAAACTCTACAATTTGAGGAATATGTGTCTACTCCAGAAAAAAAAATGTTTGGCCGGGCCCGATCGTACTGTCGGTAGCAGAAAATGCTTCTTTTTTTTTCTCAGTTTCAGCTAAGGTTCACTTGACTCTTTTCTAAATAAAACGCCATAACAAGCTTTGTAATTGGGGGCAAAATGTAAATAAAGGGATGACTTGCTACTCATAAAAAACTGCCTTTTGTCCCCGTATTTCTGAGAGCAAAGGTATTTTGCTCTCGGAAATACGGGGACAGTATTTTGAATGCAGCTTCCGCGACACTCGGTATCCAATGTCTCCGAAAATATGCAAGCCTACAGCGATTCACTTTACACAGTAGCTGGGAAAGTTCGACTGAGTGATGGGATGGGGCAAATATGACGACGTATCCCCTTTGGATTATTAGGACCATCTAAGGGTCATCTAAGGCCCAGAGGGTCAGCAGCAGTCAAGAACATGAAGTCAAGCTTCCTTGTGGGTTTAAACGTAAGGCTATAAGCCTTTGTTTTCACTATACAACAGGTTCGAGTACTATTCAAGTAAAAAACGGTTCTTCTTTTCTTTCAGCTTTTTTGTTTTGGTGGCGAGAACTTGAGTACATATTCATAATGCTTAATACTATACTCAGACAGCAAGCTGTCAGGAAATCTGCTCCTGTCATCAAAGCAGCAAGTATACAATAACTGCATGCTGCCAGTCCTGACATATGGGGCGGAAGCATGGGCGTTAAAATCAAGAACGAAACATTTGAGGATACAGTAGCGTTTAACGAAACGAAAAAAGATATAAGTAGCTTTAAGAAAACGGACGATAACAGAATGGGCCAGTGAACAAAGAGAGGTTGCAGATACTTTTGTTGACATCAAACGAAAGAAGTTAACCCGGGCTGGCCACGTTATGCTCAGCACATACAACACGTGGACAGAGTAAGAGAAACGAAACGGTACACAAGGAACGAGAAACATAGTCGAGCAAGGCGGTGCCAGATGAATGAATGGGATTACAAAGTTCACAGATATGGGAAACAGCTCACACAGGGTAACGTAAACGGAAGAGACCTTCATACTGCAGTGAACATAAGCAGGCTGAAATTGATGATAAAGATGATGATGAGGTTGTATCCTTGGTGGCCTGAGCGAGCCCTTTCAAACACTGCACGGACTCAGGTTAACACAGGTCCATGTGTTTTTCGTCTTAGGTTGCGGAATCGATTGATAAGAAAGACCACACGACAGGAAAGGCTCTCGCTTGCAACTAGCGCCTTTTTCTGTGATGTGTCCCTTCTTCCCAACCTATTCAGTGCTCCCCTACGCAAAATGTTGAACCATCTAGCCCAACAACTCACTATATTCAAGGTTTATATGCTTCCT
Source organism: Rhipicephalus annulatus (assembly GCA_013436015.1). Lineage (NCBI taxonomy): Eukaryota > Metazoa > Arthropoda > Arachnida > Ixodida > Ixodidae > Rhipicephalus > Rhipicephalus annulatus. The sequence continues at coordinate 3,379,269 of WOVY01009271.1, forward strand.
ACAAAATCCGCTACGTTGACCATCCAAGGCCTAGCGACATCTTGCTGGCGCGCGTTACAGCCGCGAGTCGAGGTTTCCCGAAAATTCCTCGGTTGCCTACAGGCGCTAAGTGGAACAAAGTGAGCCGTAAAACTGGCTCCCGTAAATTTATGGCGCTGATATAGGGACACGATGCTGCTGTTGGCCTGTTTCTTTCTACTCGTAAAATATGATAAAAGTAAAAAAGAAACTGAGCAGAAAAAATTCAGGAGCATAACTCGGCCACATGGACTTAAACCATAATTTTTTGTTACTTTGGGTCCTAGATAAAAAACTGTACAAATAAGCTTTCATTTCGGTTAACAACAGAAGTTATATTGTTCTAAAAAAACTTGTTGTGGACAGGATCATGTATGCACCCCGATGCGGTATGCATCGCTTCATTTTCGGTGTGCGACGAAAATTCGGTTTGCTACTGGAAGCATCACACAGACGACTATGAAGTCGCAAGTTGTCGCATTTTTCCGCGAAGCAGTACACGGCTAGGAAAAACAAAAAACAGTCCGGCAGCGGTATCGCGAGCTACCTCCATTGGCTGTCCTGTCAGTTACGTCATTCTCAGCGTCACACCCAAGCACGCGCGCCATTGTCCGCGTTCTAAATGACGTCGTTCATATCGTCTCAGCCGTGACGCCAAACACGCGCGTATCAGTTTCTCCTGAAACCTTTGACATGAGTATTTCACGGACAACTCTGGAAGAGCACCGACCGTAGAAACGCGAAAGAGCTCACGTTCGCCTGACTGAGGGTGCAGTCCTGGCACAAAAGCAGGCCTGCATGGGAGGTCGAGTGCCTGCGGCGACTGCGTTACCGATGATCCGGCAGCCTTTTAAGCCGCGCTAAATCGCGAACGAAAATGAAAGCGCCAGTGGCAGGCAGATCCTGCGAACCAAGCCACCGAGTTAACTCGTGATGTCAAACGCTTGCAACAACGCCGTGCCTGATTCGTTTTCTCTCACTACTCTCACTGTCTTTCTCTCTTTTCTCCCACTCTCTCTCACTGTATCTTTGCTCGATAGATAGTTAAAGGGCCAGTCGACAGGCTCCTACTTCTTTTTTTCACCCCCCCCCCCCCCAAAAAAAGCTAGCGCATTTTGCGTACGCCTTACCAACCTCATTCCACGGTCAGTGACGTCAACTCGGCGATCGGCGACGTTGACTTCAATACTGTGAACTCCCTATGACCTACGCTTTGATCGTCTTCGATTGCGTTTTTTCAGAACAACGGTAAGCAAACTTTATTCTATCAAATACCTTATCTACTCCACGAAAATAGCCATGTCCTTGAACTTTTGATAGAACATATTACTAAAAACAGTGTGAAGACAAAAGGTAAGATGTACTTCTTTCCTTGTAAGGAGCCTTAATTGTATTATTTATTATAAATATTTCTTTTGTGTCGTTGGTGCTTTTGCATATTAGATGAAAATTGCTCAATTTCTTTCTTTTCAAATGTATTTCTCTATGGTACTTAGTAATTCTGTCAGAAATTTCTCCTTGTTGCATTTTATACATATACTTTTTATATTGGTACTGCAAATTGGCGATGACTGTAATGTGTTATTTTAAAACGTATGTGTCGACATCTGTTATACTTGTTGAATCTGAATTTCATGTCCCTCATTCAAAAGCAGAATGAAATTTGTATCCTTTGTTCCACTTCACCTTAGCAAATGTATGTGTGGAGGGACCTTAGTCAGGCAGAGGTAATCAGCCTTCAGTCCCTTCAACCTAGGCAATCATTGTTTTTGTCTGAATAAACAAAGTGAATGAATCAATGGACTAATTAATTAATTAATTAATTAATAATTCAAACCTGTTGTACTGCGAAGCACTCGCGGAATTCTACAATTTCTTTGAAGTATGCAACTGTGGTACCCTCTGTAATGTGTCGACGCTCGTTGCTGAAGTTTGTCAACAGGACCTCTGCTTGCCCAGACACTACACTGACGAGACTTCTGGCAATAGCGATTCCTCGAGAGAGTAAAAGCGTCGATGTTTGTTCCGCGACACCTTCTCCAGTATGCTGCGTGTTACACGTGACAGAGACGAGGCGGCATGGTAACGGTGGCATGGTCACGTCGTCAATCACGCGCATGGGCTTGCGCTGCAGCGCTGCGCTATGGTCCGCTGAGAAGGTCAGTACACCGTCCGGTATATTTATGATGGCACCGTACTCCCGCAAGAAATCCATACCCAAGATAGCCTGTTTACAACACTCAGAAAGAATAACGAAGGACGCCACGAATGATGAATCCCCGATCTTGATTCGTGCGGTCCACTTTCCGGTAGGCGTCAGCAGCTGGCCTCTGGCTCCTCTAATTTGCGACCCCGTCCATTTCATTTTTACCTTCGTGAGTTTGTCCGCCAGATTCGCACTCATTATTGAAAAGTCCGCATCAGTGTCGACCAGTGCGGTCACGTCGTGACCATCAATTGAAAGTGTAATGTCGGCGGTGACAATCTCGTCTTTCGCCGGTTCATTCGAAATGTGCGGCACTTCATGCGGCGGTAATGGGGGATTTTCAAATCTTCGGCAATTCGCAACCTTCCCCCCTAAGGTCGCTGCTTTTAGTTTCTCCGGCGTGGACTGGGAGACCTTCCTCTCGCCATGTCCGTGGTGCTACCCCTATTAGATCGGGGAAAATGACCTGGGGAGGGCGAGCGTGACCGGAACCCAGGAGAAACGTCCCGTGGGATCGTCGTGCTTGTTTCAACGTTGCGTCTTCCGTCGAAATAGCACCGAGGGGTAGTGGACGGAAATCCTTGATACCCGGCAACGCGATGAGCACAATACCGCACGATGTGGCATGCTTCCCCACAATGGAAGCACAGGGGCCTGTAGTCAGGGGTACGCCATATGTCGGTTTTTCGGAGTGGGAGTCGCATCGGCGTCGACGTTTCCCTGTAGTACCAAGGCGCTGTCGGCGGCTGTTGCTGGTGGTACTGCTGAGGTGGCGGCACGTTAAATCTAGGCTGTCGACGGAAAATATCTGCATATGTTGGCCTAACTATTTCAGTGTTCGGCTCGGGAAGTGAAAGCGCTTGCCTTATTTTTTGGCGAACAACTTCTGTGACCGACGCAATCGCGCAGTCATTTGGTGTGGCGGCGAGATTCTTCACCTCTTCTTGCACAATTTCGCGTATCAGGTCAGGCAAAAAACGCTCGTCTGGTGTCACAGTGGTCACGGCGTTTGCGCTGATTTGTCCGCTGTTGTTTGGACGGTCGTACTGGCGGTACCGTAGCTGTAGTGCGCGTTCGATGGCGGTCGCCTCCTTCGAAAATTCGTCGACGCTTGAAGGTGGGTTCCGTACGAGACCAGCAAACTGCTGCTCTTTAACACCATGCATTAGGGTGCTGATCTTTCTGTTCTCAGACATATCGGGATCGGCTCGATGAAAGAGACGAGCCATGTCCTCAACAAACATACCAACAGACTCGTTGGCCTTTTGAATCCGTGATTCGAGGAGTCGTTGTGCACACACTCGCCTTTCGCTGTTTGCGAAGGTGTCCAGGGACTTCCGCCGGAACGCGTCCCACGTTGACCACACGCGATTTGTGAACCATGTGCGAGCCCCATCTTGAAGAGGGAAATACACGTACTGCAACTTCTGTGCGGCGTTCCACCCGTTAACGTTTACTGTGCGCTCGAACTCCTCAAGCCAGTCATCTGCGCCCTCAAATGTGTTGCCATGGAAGTCCACAGGGTGAAAACAGTCACCTGTGTCGTGCTTGGGCTCGTCATGGTGGGGCAACTGCTTCCTGGCGCGGTCATGTTTTCCATCCAAGGACCGAACTCGGGGCTCAGGCCTAACAGGCAGCAGCTGGCGCGGTGAACGGGTGTTTCGACGAGCGGAAGTCTTTGTGGACTGGATCCCGGGCTGTTGGAAGGTGTCGTGGACATGTACCCAGCTCCTCCACCAGTGTCACGACGCAGACACAGCAGGAGTCCGATATAGAAGAGCTCACTTTAAAATGAAAGGCGCTCGTAAAGAGGACCGGGCAAGAGCTTCGTCTTCCTCTCTGGCTGCGCGAGCTCTCCTCTGCAGGTTGAATGCGTCAATATGAAAACGCAAGAAACAGAAGTCCACAAAGTGCTGCCATATCCACAAAGTGAATGATGAGTGGGCGAAGCTCCGGAGGTAAATCTGGTAAACCATGAATCCTCCGTACATTTTGCCAACTCCATTTTATTACAACGCTCCCCCTAGCGTATGTCGCCGCACTAAATCGAACGATTGCCTTCCACCAATGACACGCGTCATATGCGTCATCATTTCTATTTTATAACATTTTGCATCTTTCATCATCAACTACAAGTACCGTCATCTAGTTTGTAACATCTTGCATCTCTTCATCATCAGTAACAAGTACCGCCGTCTAGTGAACACTGCCAGAACTAAACGAGGTGGCTACAAACAGGGGATGGTACCGCCATCTAGTGAACACTGTAAGAACTAAATGAGAGGTGGCTACATACAAGGGATGCACAGCCCACGCCTTAAGGAGCTTCGCCCCTAAAAAGGCTTTGGTGCATTGAACCGAACGTGGGACCTCCATGTCATGAATTGAAGGCGTTAACCACTGAGCCACCGAGAAGTACCTCCTTCAACGTTCAAACGGCAAGGTACGGAGAGGGGGGGGGGGCTATCGTGTTTTCAGCATTATTGGTAAGATGGTGCAGTGAGCGCGCAGCGGCTCTCATCTCTCACGCGTAATTTAGCGGCATATAGAATAAGGGAATGTACGCTCGATCACGCGCCCTTATCTTGCAGTACACTCTAAGGCAAAATGGTGTTAAAAGGGTGAGTGGTTCGTCCTTTTGGGGACTAATGGGGCTGCCACAACCATTAATCTCTTTAACGACTAACGAAACTGGGTCTAACAGTTAGTCCCCTCAAGGGACTAACATTTAGTCCTCAAATTTACAACTTGGTGAGTAACCGTTAGTCCCACAGTTCACCCCAAAGGACTAACATTTAGTCCTCACATTTGAACCTTATAGAGCAACTCCTCCGACGGAAGGGATAGATGACAGACATTGCAGACGCCAGATCACGCTGCCTGTTGTGTTCCCACGGCTGCCCAAAATGTATGTAAATAGTGAGTACGTAAAATACTGAGACTCATTTCTATCCCCGTAGCGCAACAGCTTAAGAGTGGTGGCCACAGCCACAACTCCGCGAACCACCATGCCACTAACGAGTCGGCGAGTCCTAAGCGAGCGACGTCGTTCAGCTCGAGCAAGCGAACGCGAGACCAAACACGGCACTGCACGCGGAGTGTCTGCCGCCAGCGAACTTCGAACAGGAGAGCGAGCGTATGCTAGGCCGCCGCCACGAACAGCGCCGAGCTGGTTTGGAGCTAGCGTCGAAGAAATTGACAGCAATTCGGCCTATTCACAACCTTGAGCGAGTTCGAGTGCGGCGCGCAAACGCGAGTCCGCCGCCGCGGCCTACGGACGGCGCCGAGCTGCTTGCGACCGACTGACGGGGAAGCCAACTGTAATGGCGACCAATTTTCATTGAGTTCCGACGCTATCGAAAGCCCAGCTAGCCCGTGCTGGTGCACTTACAGCGCCCGACATACTACAACCAAGCTCTTTACGAGAACCCGCAACGTGTTTTCGACGACTCCCAACACAGCAACGAGGTCTCAGCCCAATATCGTCAGCACGGAGCTCATCGCGGCAGCGAAGACAGGCGAGCACTCGATAAGCGAGCGTAGGGGAGGTCGACGGCAAAGGCGGCCGATTGCCAGGTGGTCGCAAAGCACAGGCGAACTGTAGACGCCGAAGCTGACCTTCGCGATGCATTTCGTGCGTGCTATATACAGCACGACCGAGCCTGTTGCCGGCAAGCGCGATCCGCGTCGCACACGCGAAGAGTAGAGTAGAATAAAGAATGGTAACCTACTTGCCTTAGAATCCAGCGCTGTTTTCTGCCCTGAGTCAGACTGAAGGCCTGTTCAGACTGAAGACTGAAGAACAGGCCTATCTGATAGGCCTGTTCTTCGAAGACGCCATAATGGCCTTCCCAACTGTTGCTGTCGTGTGTTGGTCGTGACTATCTTAAAGCCAGAGATATACAGCGCGGCGTGGTGACCTGTCGAGGCTTGCTCCAGACTTCATGGGTGTAGCGAAACGCTAAAGCAGCAGCCCACGCTCATGCAGGTGTACACACAAGCACCACGTCGTAATTCTTAGATCGTCGAATCCAGGTGGCCGTGGTCGAGCACCCTGAGCGCGACGCTACGCAACCGCCACCGGCAAAATACCGGGAAAGACTGAGCCAGCAGAAGAGAAGGATATGTGTTCTGTGGAGAAGGAGGGTCGGTGACCTTGGGAACGCTTCTCGCGCTGCCTGCAATGCCCGGGCGGTTCATCTCAAGTGGAGAGTAAGTGATTTCGCGCCGCACGCTTCCCTCTGTGGTTGCTCCTCAATGGTCTATCCGTTCATCGCAAGCGCCTGTTCGGCTCCGTTACTCCTTCTTCGGGTAATTTTGCCTTAGGGTGTAGGGAGGATCGTAGGTCTTTGCTAGCCTTTCGGTTTGGTCGGAATGATTCTGTTGTAGTTACCGGGCACACAACGGTCACTGAAATCGTTGTACAGCCTCCATTTGCGAAAAGGGCGCTCTTTTCAGACAGCCAAGTAACAACTGAGATGCTCATATTCACGTTCATCTGTACCTGTGAGTACGTTTCGTGCGTCATTTGTGCGTGAGAAACGTGGGGCACGTTTCCATCTGCTTGCCATTCTGCGTGGGACCTTCCAATCTGCTGCTACCGCGTTCATTGCTTCGCCTTTGCAGCGAAGCTGTGACTTCTTCTTTCATTCGATCGAGATTTATTTTACAACGTCATATTTATGACGCAAGCACGTTCGCGGAACCATTAAGGACCCTGGCATAAAACACTTTTGTGTTAAACAGAAAGCCAGTGACACTGCTGTTTTGTCGTAGTAATTTATTCTCCCATTGCTAGAAAAAAACAACGCAAGGAACACCATCGGAGAGGAGGACTTACATTGCCACCCCCTTATTCACGCTAAGCCTAGCTTAAGAGAACACACTTCAACTTTGCCACTACTACTCCCCTTATACATACATCGGAGAAATTCGGCCAATCACGCAGTGGTGCCAAAGTTTATTCGTGGCAAGAGATATACAGCCGCGTTCTGAAAGAATATTTCATTTGCGTCTGATTCTCGGCCTCTATTACGTTTGTTTGTTACATCTTTCTTCAATTTAGCTCTTTGCGTTTCCCTCGTATTTCTTTCGTGATGTTGGGACCTCGACTAAGGGCAGTTCATACAATGAATATCTCACGAAATGTGCCTACCTCAGCGCATATCTTTCTATTCAGATCTCATTTTTATCGTCCGACGTCTCAAACGAGCAAGCACTGGCTGTATTTCTGTCTTCAAAGGACGTCCTTTTTGCGTCATGATTGCAATCGAATTCCTTTCGGCACGCAAGCAGGCGTGCTCAGGACACATACATCCATACGCTACGGCCTCGTGAATAGACTAGAAAAGCTCATGGTCGTGCAGTTCGAGTTTGATGTGCAGTTCGAGTCACATCAAAGTGACTGGTGGAGTCACTTGTTCTGATTTTGTCACAGCTAACATGACACCACGCCTTTAAAGCCGACTGTCAAAAAATACACGTTTGTTCCCGTTATATATAGCACGCATATATAAAAGTCTGGGGCTCCAACTTTCGTACATCCTTCTTATTACTTACAGCAGTTCTACGCCGCAAAAAACCCAGAAAGACAAGAACACAAATAAAAACTAACAATACGCGCGCGTGCGTGCGTGCGTGCGTGTGTGTGTGTGTGTGTGTGTGTGTGTGTGTGTGTGTGTGTGTGTGTGTGTGTGTGTGTGTGTGTGTGTGTGTGTGTGTGTGTGTGTGTGTGTGTGTGTGTGTGCACGCGTGCGTTCTTGAAAATATATTCTATGTTGTCAGCTTTTCCAAGAAAAAAATTGGCCCCGATTCTGCATGTTACAGTCTTGCGTCTGGAGAGAGTGAAAAAAACGTTTATTTGATGTTCTGCGCAAGAAAATTGGCGCACAATTGTAATTCAGTCACAGCTCCCGGAGGGAAGCTGTCACTGAATTACAAGAACGCTCGAAAGGTTACGCAAGCGTAACAGCATGACCTACCATTGCTACGGATGCATCGTTAGCAAAATCTATAGCAGAGACCATAGAGAAAGCAACGGAAAAGGCGATGGAGCGTCTTGCCAGCAGTATTATTGGAGTCGTAGCTCAATTGTTAACATCTCAGTTGACCCAAATCATTGCTTCAGTGTCTATGAAAAATCAGACTTCGCAGGATTTGGAGGTTTTAAGGTATGCAGGGACAGAAAGTCCGATAGCTCCTACATGATGCGCATCTCCTCAAGCAGGACCCTCCAATAAGATACTTCGGGCAGATCCAGAACCTATATCAGACGACACCGATGAATTCACAGATGTGGATGCGAAATCTCGAAATTCCTTAAAGCGTACTAGATCGACCCTATCAAAAAGTTCCTCACAGAAATCAAAATCTAAAAAAATACCTGTCAAAACCAGATTTTTATGAGAACCTCTGCAAAAAATACTTTTTGAAGAAACATCTTTTGGATCAAGCAGTCTCTGCGGCGGGTTTATAGTGTCAAAATAGGCTTCCTAAATGTATTACAGTGGAATTGGCGATCAGTAGTGTCGGCTACCACAGATTTATCGTATATTTCTTCGCAAATTTTTGCAGATATCATTAATTTACAAGAAACTTGGCTTACAAATGGACAAAAATTTTACCTTAAAAACTATCGTTTATTTCGTTTAGACAGAGCTAGCGGAATGGTGAACTTGCCGTTTTTATATCAACTAAATTTAGTCATACAGCGAAGATTAACTACCTGTGCATGGATACGAACTATAAAATTATGGCATTAGACATCACTCTGCCAGGCTGTTCCTCCTTTTCTTTCGTTAACGCATACTTTCCGGTAGGAGTGCAGGACACAAGATGCTTAGATACAATGTTAGCTTCCTGCAGGAAGGATTTATTATTAACTGGTGACTTCAATTCACACCACGTGTCTTGGGGTTTCAAGAATGATGTAAATGGAGTTCGCTTGTGGGAATGGACTGTTGATAATCACTTATCTTGTGTAAGTTTCCCCACTGTTAAGTTTATTAGGAGACAATCAAAGTCGACTATAGATCTGACCTTCTCCAGCTCCTCACTAAGTATATCGTCATGGAAAACTTTAGATTGCGCAACAAAAAGTAACCACCTTCCTATTAGCTTCGATGTTATCTTTCCCAGGATATTTTTAACTGATAAAATTGGCTCGTTTGTAAATTATGAGCGTTTACAAAAAGAGTTAAAGTCGACCCTTATTCTTCGCAAGGGCATGCAGGAAGACATTCGGGCTATGAGTCTGTGTGCGGTATTGAGAAGAGCAATAAAAAGGTCAACATTTAGAATAACCTTAGGGACAGGTGGATTGTTTAGCCCATGGTGGAACGCTGATTGTATGAGGGGGTATATAGAGAAAACGAAAAGCGGCGTGGAAGCAACTTATTCACAACCAATGCCCCAAAAACTGGTGTGACTATAGATACGTGGCAGCAGATTTTAAACGTACAGAACGCAGGCGAAAGATGACTATGACACTAACAAATTCAGCTATATTTCAAAGTCAAACCAAGAAAAGCACTTTTTAGATTTTTGCGTTCCATAAAAATGATACCGCCATCAGACAATATTGATTCTTCAATTCTATCGCTTCGCGAACACACTGGAATATTAGAAAACGTTGCTAAAGGGTTAGAAGAAAGATTCAGATCAGTAATGCCAAAACACATAGTAAAGCCAGTTGCAGGGGAGGAGTTCAATGAGGTGACATTAGCGGAACTAGTGGGTGTAGTGAGGCACTTACCTGCTACAGCACCTGGACCAGATGGAGTAACCTCACTCTGAGCGAGTGGAGACTTCAGGCTGCTGCACAGCTTTCGCATGGCATCCAGCAGTGTTCGGAACATTCTGATCACTTCTGTGTCCTCCTCAGGCAGCTTGTCAGTGGCTGGCTGGCAGGCACTACAAGTACTGGATGCTCTAAGTCCAGTATTTGCAAGTCTCCAGTAGCAGCCATGGCTCGACCAATTTTCTCTTTTCGCGAGGAGGTCCGACAAGCGTCGATACTGCAGTGGAAAGTGAGAGGCCTGAGATCCCGCATCTCTTAATTTCGTCAGTATATCTTCATGAATCGTATTCCTATAATAGTTATATGTGAACCAAACGTGCAACAACCTCCTAAACTATCAGGGTATGAATCTTTCGTTTCTTCAACCTGCGAGGAACGCAGCAAGGTGGTTGTTTACATTAGCACAGATTTCACATATGTGCATCATGCAGTTCAACCGCATGATGAGAATCAATATGTCTGCTTACGTGTTAAAAAGGAAAAAGTGTCATTCCCACTCATTGGTGTCTACATATCACCATCCGGACGATTTGAACAAGACTTACTACGAGACATACTGGCAACAACTATGGTCCCGTTGGTTATACCTGGAGACTTCAACGCACATCACTTTTTCTGGGGTAGTTCGAAGATCAGCGCTAAAGGAAGAAACCTCGTGTCATTCGCCTCCAAGCATGACCTATGTTTCTTAAATGATGGCAGTCCCACATACCTGCGGGGCCTTACGTACAGCAGTTGCCTCGATTTGACTCTGGTATCCAGAAACTTCCGGTCGCAAGTGCACTGGTTTTCAGACATCGAAACGCATGGGAGTGACCACATTCCAACTTATATGCGAATAAGGGGTCTTACTAACTCCTCTCATAGGACCACAACACGAAGAATTCATTGGTGCGAATTTCAGCTACTCATGGAAAATACATGCCGTGAAGACCCTGACCAGAACTTGGAGAATGTCATCAAAGAGGCAATAAGGAAAGCTTCTTGTCTCCTCCCGTTCACCGGCAAGCGTTCAGATTTCAACGTTGAACTGGAAAAACTGTGTGCGCTTTGCCGAAGGGTGGAAAGGAAATGCAGACGGACGAAAGCAATATGCGACTTGAGGCTGGCAAGACGCGTACAGAAAAAAGTCCAACGACGTTTAGACAAACTTGAACAGGAACGCTGGAAATCATTCTGCGAATCATTGGATCCCCTAAAGCCGTTGTCACGCATCTGGAGCACTATTCATGGCCTGCGCTCGACTCCCCAACAAAGACATCATTTCATGGCTTTAGCCCTACATTTAGGCCACACCCAACTTGAAGTGGCAAATGAGTTTTGTACGCGAATGGCTAGTGTGTCCGCCTTGTCCGCTGGCACCATCAGAAGTGTTATCCCTGAACCCCGCATCTCCGAAATGGACAATCTTTTCACTATAGAAGAACTTGACGCATCTTTGGCGGCTTCCCGATGATCATCTTCACCAGGACCCGATGGCATCACCTATGCCGATCTAGCCAACCTTCAACAGGAGGCCAGGGGACAGTTGTTATGCTATTACAACCACTCATGGCAGGCGGGCATTGTTCCCCAAGATTGGAAAATAAGTCGACTTGTGCCACTACTCAAAGCACGAAAGTCACCATTTGATTTGACATCATTTCGCCCTATTGCCCTCGCAAGTTGCGTAGGAAAAGTCATAGAAAGGATTATACTAACACGCCTAGAGTGGTACCTCGAGCGCTACAATGTATACCCAAACTGCATGACGGGTTTTCGGCAAGGTAGTTCATCTCTTGACAACGTGATTGATCTCACATCATCTATCCAGCAACAGAAGAGCCTCAAGCGCATACCAGTGGCACTCTTCCTCGACGCCAAAGGGGCTTATGATCACGTAACACATAAAGCCATCCTAGACTCGTTGGAAGCGGTCGGAATCGGTGGTCGGATGTTCCAATGGATCCAGGATTATTTGAAAAAAAGGTCCTTTTTTCTACAAACCTCAGAAGAACCTATCCCCAACTACAATACTTCCCGTGGCGTCCCTCAGGGTGCCATATTAAATCCCACTTTATTTAACCTCGTGATAGTAGGCCTTCATGAAATTTTGCCAACTACTATCCTCATACCCCTATATGCTGACGATATTTGTCTATGGACTTCGGCTGTAACTCGTCTACAAGTACGTGCAAGAGTCCAGCAGGCTGCCATCTGACATGCTCATATCTCCGCACGCAAGGTCTTTCCGTCTCAGCGGAGAAATGTGCATTGGTTGTGTTTACTCGCAGAGCCATGGCACAATACCCCGTTACCATCAATGGACAAAATATTCCACACCAGAAGAACCATCGCTTCCTGGGTGTGATTATTGACAGAGACCTTTCGTGGAGTGCCCACTGCAGGTACGTGAAGAAAAGGCTACTTTCCATCGTCCATATAATGCTGTTCCTATGCGGAAAATCTTGTGGCACATCGATAAGGTCAATGGTGCAGCTATACAGGGCACTGTTTCTGGAATTTTTGCGCTACAGCTTGCCGTTACTGGCAAGTACGTGCAAGACGAACATCCGCACCCTCGAAAGTCTGCAAGGACAAGCACTACGCGTGTGCTTAGGATTGCCGCGATGCACCTCAACCTACGAGGCAATTATAATCGCAAGAGAACATCCAATTCAAACATACATCACCACTAACAATTTGAGAGCCCACATAAGACATCTCTGCCGAGTTCCTAGTCACCATGTTGCAGTGTTGCCACTTCAAAGACCACAAGCGATGTTTTCAAAGATTATTTCTGCCCATAGAGAATGCCTTTCTTTTGGCTTCACTCCAGCAACAAGACCAGCGTCACCTCCCTGGTGCCTACAACAACCACAGGTGTGCCTCACTATTCCGGTAATAACGAACAAGAGCTGTCATTCAACAGTGGTCCTACGACAGGTGACATTGTCGCTACTCAACGAAAAATACGGCCAGAGGACCCACATTTACACCGATGGATCGGTCTCGGCTGACAGCTCCACAGGTGCTGTTGTCATCCCGACGTACCAGGTCACTATAAAGTTCAAACTATCGCATAGGACAACATCCACAGCAGCGGAGCTTGCGGCCTTACGTGCTGCTATACTTTATATCGTGGAAGCCCGGCCTCAAAAATGGGCTGTGTTCTGCGACTCTAAGCCATCCCTTCAGAGCTTGCATTCATCTTTACGACAAAGGGGGCATCAACAACTAGTGAATGAAATAAGAGAAGTGCTTCACGAAGTTTTATCGAAAGTACATGACGTGGTGTTCCAGTGGTTACCGGGACATTGTGGTATTGTCGGTAACGATCTTGCTGATAATGCTGCCCGATCCGCCCACGTGGACGCCTAGACAACCCCAATTCCATTGTCGAGAACCGATGCTGCAAGGGGCCTTCACTCGTTCGCTAACACAATGTCGGAAACTCGGCTGAGTGACCCCAGTGTCGGGAACCGCCGCCTACACAAATTGGACCCATCGAGAAAGCTTCAAGTTCTATCGGACCTCTCCCGCCAGAATGCAACTTTACTGTGCCGCCTGTGGTTAGGAGTAGCTTTTACGAGGGCGTACTCTTTTCGCATAGGAATAACGGATAGCTCCCGATGTGAATCGTGCGACACTTACAAAAAAATAGAACATCTACTGTGTTCGTGTGAACGTTTTGCGAGCGAACGCAACTTGCTGCGCGAAACGTTAGAGACACTAGACAGTAGACCGTTTTCCGAAGAGAAGATCCTTGTTTCATGGCTCTACGCGTCGCAGGCCAGCAAAGCGACGCGGGCATTGCTAAGTTTTCTAAAGACGACCGGACTACACGACCGCTTATAAGCGTGCAATGGACAAGGTCACATCTACACACACGTTGCCCTTCACTTCTCCCTCTCTTCTCCTTTAATCCCCTCATTCCTTCCCCCAGTGCAGGGTAGCAAACCGGACGTGCGTCTGGTTGACCTCTCTGCCTTTAATTTCTTTCCTTCCTCCTCCTCCTGGAGTAACCTCAGCAATGATAAAAGTGTTATACGACATTTCTCCGCATGAACTCTGTAATATGATTAATTACTCTTTGAAAAATTCTTGGATACCTGTGGATTAGAAACTTTCCAAAATAATTCCGATACCTATAAAAAAGGGGCTTGGGTATACACTTCACAATGTGAGACCAATTTCTCTTACATCTAATTTGGTTAAACTAACTGAAAGAGTTTTGAATGCACGTGTAATAAAAGACATTGAGGAAAAATGAATACTGAACCACAGTCAAATTGGCTTTAAATCAGTATGTTCCATATGGTGTGCGCACGTGGATTAGGAGAGTTGTATACAGTTGGCTAGACGTAGAAGAAAGTATTGTGCAATAGTTACTCTGGATTTGGCCAAGCGTATGACAATGTAGAGCTTAAAATACTAGTAGAGCAGATGGAAAGGTATCACTTACCAAACTACATGACAGCATGGGTAGCAGAGTTTATAAGGGAGAGAGAGATTTATTGATTTCAAAGGGGTTGTTTTTCTAACAGATATCGACCATATCGTGGCGTACCACAGGGGGCAGTGCTCTCACCGGTGTTGTTTAACATCTTCCTCAGTTCAATTCCAACACATAGCGATATTCATTTATATGTGTATGCAGATGACATCGCTTTCTTTGCAACAAACAGTGATCTGCAGTTACTTTATCAGACATTACAGAATTACCTAAACATGATAGAGGAATGGCTTGAAAAAATTCGAATGTCTCTAAACGTAAACAAGAGCGCGCTTCTAGCGTTCTCGTTCACAGATTCTGTCAACATCTCCCTAATATGGCGCAGAGCAGATTCCCCAGGTGGATTCACACAAATACTTAGGCATCATATATAACAGCTCGTTAAATTTGAAAAGTCACATCGATCACATTAGGTCCGAAGCAACACGAGCCATGGGGTGGTTACGCTAGCTCAGCAACATGAAAATGGGGTTGCGAAGAAATACATTGGTAATGCTCTATAAAATGTACATTCGTCCTATCATGGAATTTGGCTGTGTCTTATTTTCGGGCAGTGCGACATATAAAATGAGACCGCTAATACTATTAGAAAGGGAGGCTTTACGACTGTGCCTTGGACTGCCCAAGTCTGTGGCTAACAATTTGCTATACATGGAAGCGCGTTTACCGTCAATAATGAATAGATTCAAAATGCTTACTATCCAAACATTTTTAAAACTATAAACTATGCCTCAGAGAGAATCGTTTCATGCTTTTATTAAAGAGCCAAGCTTATTTTTTGAAACTTGGTGGTCGCGATTCCACTGCCCACAAATCACGTTCGTTCAAGCGCTGCTAGAACCACTGAACGTCAAAATTAAGCATATTCTCTCAACAAGTAACTTTAATTTAGATCTTCAGATAGAATTTGAAAATATTTATCCCTCTAACGCAAAGCAAATGCCATTTCAATATTTAAATGATTGGCTTCAGGATTACTTGGCACACGTGAACATGAACAACATAATTGCGACTAATGCATCCGTATCAAAGGAAAGTGTGGGGCAGGTATCTTCTCACGTTCTCTTGACTGGTCCTTTTCGGTTAGACTCCCAGATTGCACACCAATATTCATAGCAGAAATATTTGCTATTGTACTGGCACTACGGAAACTTCCTTTGGGCGAGGAAGAAGAAGTGACTGCAGAAAACAGCTCCACCGTTCAGCTCTCGAAGTTTTCTCGATTTTTTCGGCGACATCAGCAATCAGAGACAAAAACACTGGGGGACGTGGTCCCGTAAAATGGGGGACCAAACCCCGCCCAGCTTCCGGGCCCTGGACCGCCTCATCAGGGTGCGTCCGATGTGAGTGACCGCTTCGGCCCCAACGTGGGGCACAGTTACGCTTCTGATGGCTCTTCCACCGAACACATAGCCTCGGACAGTGATTTCACCCCTTTTCCAAGCCACCGTCTGAAGAGAAAGATCAGAAGGACGTCGCCGACTGGTCGACAGGCACCGAAAGAGGCGAGTAGCATGCGGTCCTTCACGATCTCGTACATGCCGACAACGACGACAGACGCCCTGAACACTCTAAATAGGCAAAGCTTGTCGGAGTATTTCGAACGTATCGCACCTGGCCAGGTTGATGAAATACGTATAAATACCCGCAAGAACATCCTGTCGGTGGAGGTTACTTCAAAGGCTATACTGGACACGCTGAAGGCCATCGTCCAGTTGGGAAACATTCCAGTGCGCGCGTTTTCCGCGTACGACAAGGCAACTACGATAGCCGTCATTTATGATGTGGACGAAGAGATTACAGACTCAAGCCTCGAGAAATTGCTTTCTTCGACGGCTCCTGTAATTGGTTTTCACCGCTTTGGACGGTCGCGTTGTGTGAAAGTAGTGTTCGAGTCCGAGTCGTTGCCTACTCACGTCAAGGTTGGATATGTGCGTCATCCGGTACGCCCTTATGTACCGAGGCCTCTACAGTGCCATAAATGTTTGAAATTCGGGCATGTCAGTGCAGTTTGTAAGGGTGTGGTAACTTGCAAACGATGTGGTGAACCTCATGACGACGGCAACTACAACGCTGCCACAAATTCTCCTAACTGCACGGGTGCCCACGACGCAACCTCAAAGGACTGTCCTAAAATGAGAAACCAAATAACTATCATGAAGAAGATGGTTAGGGACCACTCCACGCACAGAGAAGCTGCAAGCGCTGTCCGACGCAGTACACGTCGTTCACGACACCGACGCAAACGAGGGAGCAGTGCTAACCGAGTTGAAGAACTGATATCAAATGTCCAGGCTTCACCTTCTCGTCGCTTGCTTTTACTGGCCAGAAATGAAGACGTCTGTGCTTCCGTACCTTCACAGCCGACGAATTGACGAGCCAACCAGCCACCGGCCCGTAATACTTCGGAGTGGCCTTCTTTACCATCAAGACCTACGTGTACGCCTTCCACGCATAATGCTGCTGAACGCAGCGAGAAGGACGACAAGATGGATAACAATGACATCAAGAGTTTGCTTAGAAATTTGATGGATTCAATGCGCAAGATCCTTAGTGGTCTAAACACTCCGGCGGCTAAAGCTGCTGTCCAGTTACTTGAGGTGCTGGAGCCACTTCTTCGTGTTCTTCAATAAGCGAACATGGCCTCGGTGTTCGAAGATCGCGTGCGGCAGACGCTTGTTATGCAGTGGAATGCTTATGGTTTACATGACTGTCTCTCTGATTTTAGACAGCGGGTATTGGAATACAATTTCTCAGTTATTATTATCTGCGAACCAAACATGGATTCTACATTCCGTTTATCTGGGTATGTCCAGCTTTGGTCTCGCAGTGATCACCGTGCAAGCAAGGTGCTAGTTTGTGTACGCTGTGATATGACGTACGTGTGACATGACATTCTGTCGCATACAACGAATAATTACGTTTGTTTAACTATAAAGTATAAGAGACACACGTTGTCAGTTATCGGAGGATACATCCATCCAAGTGCGAAGATTGACTGCTCTCACCTTAGGTCTGTGCTTCAGGCTGCTCATAGCCCCCACATTGTCATTGGAGATTTCAACGCCTATCATTCCCTCTGGGGTAGCACTGTAATGAACAGCCGTGGCAGAAATTTGTGCGACCTCGTGTGTAATTTTGGACCAAGGGGGCTGAACGACGGATTGCCCACTTTCATTCGGGGTACTTCTTACAGCAGCTGCCTCGACATTGCATTTGTATCCAGGAGTCTCCTGTCTTCTGCTGCTTGGTCCACGGATATAGAGACTCACAGTAGTGATCACTTGCCAACATATGTTCAGTTTAGGTGGTACCGCCGTTCAGCCACACGCTTCGTTCATCAGACAGTCTGGCGTCTTTTCAAGTCATCTGTGAAAACCAGCTGTCAGCACACTACTACACCATCCGAAGTAGAAGACATCATTTCTTCGTCCCTGAGTGACACAACAAGACAAGTTACCATTCCGCTGCAACGATCAGCTATCGACTTACAATACGAGGCCCTTCGTGCTATCCGTCGCCACGCAGAACGGCGATACAGAAGAACAAGATCACCGTCAGACCTCTCAGCCTGTCGTCAAGCTCAACGACACGTTCTTCGGCATCTCGACAAGCTGGACAGGCAACGATGGAGGTCGTTCTGCGGTTCTTTGGACCCAAGACAGCCTCTCTCTAAAATCTGGTGGATAGTACGAAGTCTACAATCTTCTCCACAACAAATTTGGCCATTCCGTGCGGTGGCTCTACATCGGGGTCGGAGTGAATTAGAGGTAGCCAAGAACTACTGTAGCCTTGTCGTTTCCACCACTCACACTGTGACCCAAACTCTTACCACCACAGTGCCCCCGTGCTTCGACGAACGCCTCGAAGTGCATTTTACAACGCAGGAACTGGACGCTGCAATTGCACTTTCCCGGCGCTCATCGGCACCCAAGCCGGACGGAATTACGTACGATGCACTTCGCCATCTTGATACAGAAGCACGACAGATCCTGTTATCTTACTACAACACCTCCTGGGAGTCAGGAAATGTTCCAGATAAGTGGAAGTGCAGCCGCATCATCGCACTGCTTAAACCGGGGAAGTGCCCTAATGAGCTTTCATCTTACCGACCGATCGCCTTAAGCAGCTGCGTTGGCAAAGTCATGGAAAGGATGGTATTGTCGAGATTACAGTGGCTCTTAGAGAGCAATAATCGCTTTCCTGTGTTCATTAATGGCTTTAAGAGAGGCCGATCCACCATTGACGGGGTCATCAACTTGGTCTCTTATGTTGAACAGGAAAGATGTCGAGGCAGATTAGTGGCTGCTGTTTTCCTTTACATTACAGGCGCCTACGACAATGTCTTACATTATGCCATCCTTGATGCGCTTGAGGATCTAGAAATCGGCGGACGACTGTATGCATGAATCGTGAGCTACCTTAGTGACCGTACCGTGTATATGTCAACAAGCGATAGAGACACAGACCCTTATAACATTCACCGTGGTGTTCCCAAAGGGAGTGTTCTCAGTCCGACACTTTTTAACATCACCTTGATTGGACTTGCTATTGAAATTCCTGACACGGTGAAGGTGAGCACATATGCGGACGACATCTGCATCTGGACTTCTGGAGCTACGCGCCCCTAACTGCGTGCTCGACTGCAACGTGCAGTGACCATCACAGCAAGGTACCTACGTCGCCAGGGTCTCACACTGTCAACTGAAAAATGCGCAGTGCTTGCATTTACACGAAAACAAATGACAAGATACCAACTAACTCTGAATGGAACAGAAATTCGTGCTGTTGCGCAACACAAATTCCTGGGTGTTATCCTCGACCGCAATCTGTCGTGGTCAAAACACGTCTCAGCCTTGAAGTCAAAGCTCAAAAGTTTTGTCCACGTTCTTCGGGTCATGGCCGGAGCAAGATGGGGCCCTTCGGAGGCAGCTCTCCTTCAACTGTACCAATCTTTATTCGTAGGGTACTTACTATAAAGCATGCTCGTGCTTTCAAGCATGAAGCCCAGTTGTGCGAGCACGCTATAAAGCATCCAAGCACAAGGGTTGCGCACATGTTTGGGCTTACCTCAATGAACATCAACCAAGGGAACTCTCGCCAAAGCTCGGGCTTGTCTAATCAAAGAACATGTGCTCTGCGAGCCTCTTCGAGTCCGCCTTCGCCTGTTGACTCGACACAGGCAACATCCCCTATCAGCGCTCCTTGCCAGCCACCGAGACTGCAGTTATTCACGAGCTATATCGCGGCTCGAGAACATCATACCGCCAAGATTCTCTCCCCCACGTTCCTGAGACACCTCCGTGGCTCCTGCCTAGACCACTTGTCATACTTCAGATTCCTGGGATTATGAAGAAGTCCCTTGTATCATCGATCGGCCTAAAGCAGCTTACACTGCTGCACATTTATACTATGTACGACGGTGTGGCGCACGTATATACTGATGGATCTACCATGTCGCGTACCTCAGCCGCAGCCTTTGTCATACCGCAGATGAAGATAGCTCGACGTTTCAAGATAGATCACAAGACCACATCAACAGCCGCGGAACTTATTGCTATTCGGGAGGCAATACGTTTCATGTCGACAGAACCCGCTCGTAAATGGACGATACTGTGTGATGCCAAAGCTGCTCTTCAAACAATCGATGGCTTCATGAGACAAGGTCCATATCATATTTTATCGATTGAAATAGCAGAGCTCCTTGGCATTTCTACAAAAAATGGACATCATGTAACATTTCAATGGATACCTGCTCATTGTGGCATAATGGGCAATGAAGAGGCGTACGCTGAAGCTAAGAGAGCTTTAAATAATGCCCCGGAAGTTTGCATCACATTTTCTCGACAAGATACTAGCATCCTACTTCGACGCGTAATGCGCAACTCCATCTTAGAGCACTGGCAGAAACCAGAACACCAGCACAAGCGGCTGCACAAATGGGACCCGGAAATGAAGTTCCGTATGCCTCACAAGTTAAAGCAAAGCATCTCATGCATTATCCACCGCATTCGCCTCTGTGTGGCTTACACGAGACGTAAGGCCACTTGATTGGCAGTAATGACACAGGTCACAATTGTGGTCACTGTCGGTTGCCAAAAACGCTCGAACATATATTATGCGACTGTCCAGCATATGCAAGCGAACGTCAGCAACTGATATCTTCAATTGGCCGAGATATTAGTCGACCATTACCCGATTAGGTTGTGTCCTTGGCCTGACGCCAGGAGCACACATGTGGTTATACGAGCCGTCATCACTTTCTTAGAAGCCACTGGACTGGATGCACGTCTGTAGAGTTACCCAGCCTAATAAGAACATATCATCTCGCTACCTTACCATCGTCATTAATCACTCTTTCACTCACCAGTCACCCTTCCCCAGAGTAGAGTAGCAGGCCAGGGCATACTACAGCTCAGGCCGACCTCTCTACCTTTCTGTAAATAAATTCTCCCCCCTCCTTTGGGCGAATCGGAAGCAGTCGTAATTTCAGATTCTTTTTCAGTATGTGCTGCTCTGTCTTCAGGAGACAACTTTAGACTTATGCACATGTTTTGACAACTCATACCGACAAACCTGCAGAAACTGGCGCTCTTATGGGTACCAGGCCATTGTGGCATATATCTCAATGAGATGGCAGATGCACTAGCCACAGTATCTCTTAGCGGTCCCCTTATCCCAATTTTGCCTGATACGGCTTACACGACAGTGATAAGGTTTAGAAACCTCTGTTCGCATGAATCCAACTGCTACTCATTGGGTAAATTTCGAGATTTCGCACATCTAAAATGCTGCTTGAATAGACAGTGGTACGCAGCATGGCAATTGGAAGTTACTTATACAAGATTGCGTTGTAGAATTCCGCAACTAAATTATTATTTGCATAAAGTTGGTCCAAAGGGGTCACCTTTATGTCAGATTTGCGAAGAATTGGAAACAATAAATCATTTCTTTTTGTTCTGTCGCCGATATTCTTATCAGCGGAAAGGATACCTGGTAGCTAGCTCGACTTGAAAAATTAGGATTAGAATTAAATGTGGCAATAATTTTATCGCTTGGCAGCATTAAATTTGGTTATAGCCACAGGGACGTCTGCTCTGCGGTATTTGACTGCATAATTGAAGCAAAGCAATTGCCATGTTAAACTGTCTGTATATATATATATATATATATATATATATATATATATATATATATATATATATATATATATATATATATATATATATATATATATATATATATATATATATATATATATATATATATAAAGGTATGGGATATGGCACAACGGGAGCGTTGTCAACAAGGATAAATATATTTATTTCCCAACAGTTTCGGGAGGGGTCCTCCCTTCATTCGAGGATGAGTTATAGTGACATGAGCTTCCAAACTTCGTTGCTGCCGCGTCCCTCTCGCCTTGAAAGATGTTTGCGAGAGTGAGAGGGAACTAGAAAAAGGAAAAAAACAAAAAGGGAGGGAGAAAAAAGACGAAAAAAAAGAAAGAAAAGAAAGAAAGTAAAACAGAGGAAAAACCACTGTCAACACTGAGAACGAAACCAACTGTCCGTCTACATCCACATACGGTTCATATCACGTGCTGTTCAGTTCTTGACGTGTGTCGGGCCACCCAAGATTGTCGCCGCGGTGCCGGGAGGGTCCGTGACGGCGTGCGTAAAGAAAGGGGTTTCCCCGTAATGGGTCGGTCGGCGGGCGGCGGGCGGCGTGCGTAAAGGAAGGGTTTCTCGTGAATGGGTCGGTCGGCTATTTACCTTTAATCTTCGTCCGTTTCCCTTCAACGGTCATCATTGATGACCATTGAAGGGACTATATGATTGATTGATTGATTTGTGTGGTTTAACGTCCCAAAACCACTATTTGATTATGAGAGACGCCGTAGTGGAGGGCTCCGGAAATTTTGACCACCTGGGGTTCTTTAACGTGCACCCAAATCTGAGCACACGGGCCTACAACATTTCCGCCTCCATCGGAAATGCAGCCGCCACAGCCGGGATTTGATCCCGCGACCTGCGGGTCAGCAGCCGAGTACCTTAGCCACTAGACCACCGTGGCGGGGCGAAGGGACTATATATATATATATATATATATATATATATATATATATATATATATATATATATATATATATATATATATGTGTGTGTGTGTGTGTGTGTGTGTGTGTATGTGTATATTTTTGAGGGAAAGAAGTGTATACCTAAGGGCTCGTTTTTCCGTCTTCTGACACAACATTAATGAGATGTAGCAGACAGTAATTCCAAAGAATGTATAGGGGAAGTTATTAGAACCAATGGAATATGAATAAGAAGAAAGAAAGGTGGGTGAAAAAATAATCAGCCGTGAGCAGGAATCGAACCTACGACCTTCTAATAACGCGTTCGATGCTCTAACCACTGAGCTATCACAGCGGCCCTCCCTCCATCCACTTTTTTTGGGTTTATATGTGAATTTAGAAGTAGGATTGTCAGTCAGCGCCATCTATAAACCAAGCTACAAGTGTGAAACACTCTTTTATGCGCATGTGTGGCGTCACGTGGCACTTGAACTTATTACGAGCGGGCAGCTCGTGTATATATATATATATATATATATATATATAAGGGAAAAAAGTGTATACCTAAGGGCTCGTTTTTCCGTGTTTTAACACAATATTAATGAGATATAACAGACAGTAATGCCAAGGAATGTACAGGGGAAGTTATTAAAACCAATGGAATGTAAATAAGAAGAAAGAAAAGTGGATGAAAAAATTACCAACTGCTCACAGTTGGTAATTTTTTCATCCACTTTTCTTTCTTCTTATTTACATTCCATTGGTTTTAATAACTTCCCCTGTACATTCCTTGGCATTACTGTCTGTTATATCTCATATATATATATATATATATATATATATATATATATATATATATATATATATATATATATATATATATATATATATATGGCACAACAGGAGCGTTGTCAACAAGGATAAATATATTTATTTCCCAACAGTTTCGGGAGGGGTCCTCCCTTCATCAGGGGATGAGTTATACTCACATGAACTTCCAAACTTCGTTGCTGCCGCGTCCCTCTAGCCTTGAAAGATGTTTGCGAGAGTGAGAGGGAACTAGAAAAAGGAAAAAAAACAAAAAGGGGGAGAAAAAAGACGAAAAAAAGAAAGAAAAGAAAGAAAGTAAAACAGAGGAAAAACCACTGTCAACACTGAGAACGAAACCAACTGTCCGTGTACGTCCACATACGGTTCTTATCACGTGCTGTTCAGTTCTCGACGTGTGTCGGGCCACCCAAGATTGTCGCCACGGTGGTGGGAGGGTCCATGACGGCGTGCGTAAAGAAAGGGTTTCCCCTGAATGGATTGGTCGGCTCTTTATCTTTAATCTTCGTCCGTTTCCCTTCAATGGTCATCAAGTGGTAGGCGAACGTAAACACTTTGTATGCGCATGTGGAAAAAAGAAAAAAAAAGAAAGAAAACAAGAAGAAAAACAAAAAACAAGAAAGGACAGTGTACACGTACGACTCAGTCAAAAAAAGCATGGTCTCCAGCTATCAATCTTTGTCACCAATTTCCTCCTGGCTTACTTCTCGGAGGCAGTTGAGTTTTCCGGGGTCCTCGTTGATGCCGGCTACTTATGTTCGAAATTTGAAAATAAAATATGCCTCACGCTGTTCGCGCTCGTGCCTGTTTGAGAAACCGGACTGCAAGAGAGTTACGCTGATATTTTCAAAACTGTGGTTTGGCAGGCGCAGATGTCTAGATAAAGGTAGCTTCTGCAGTGAAGTGGCGTGGTACCGGTGATTATTGAACCGCAGCTGAAATGGCATGTCTGTTTGGCCGATATATTCTTGTCCGGAGATGTTGCAATGTAGCATGTATATTACGTTACTGGAATCACAATTAAGGCTTTCAGTTATGCAGAATTTGAAATCCGAGAAGTTCGATTTGGATTCACGTGTTGTGACCATCTGTGGACATACCTTGCATCGAGCTTTTCCGCGGGGATGGCACCCTGATTGAAATTTGGGGGTGTTTGTTTTTGCTCTGACAAGAATGTCCTTCAGATTTTTATCCCTGCGGTACACCACGTGAGGTGGCTTCGCGAAAATAGAAGTTAGTCGTTTGCTTTGCCGGATTATGTTGGAATGGCGGGAAGGTATGTTGTTGATTCGTGGCGGTGATGAGGAGTAAGTTAGTACAAGGTTCGTTTGGGAAGTCGTTTTAGATACTCTGTTTGGTCCCTTAATTATATCATTCCTGTTCACGTTGCGAGCACGTAGTATGGCATCGTCAATAATGTCTTCCGGATAATTTTGTTTCAATAAGGAATGCTTTAGGTGTTCCGCGTGTCAGTCAAATTCCCGCATATCGGTGCATATTCTTCGGTACCGGTAGGGCTGAGAATATGAAATACCCGTTTTGCAATGCTTTGGGTGGCTTCTATTGAAATGTAGGTACATTTGACGGTCTGTAGGCTTTTTGAAAAGGTTTGTTGACAAGCGGTCATTTTTGACCGTGACAGTGACGTCCAAAAAGTTAATGCTAGTTTTGGAAATTTTGTGCGTGAATTTTATTGACGGGTGGCACTTGTTAAAATCCTCTATGAAGCGGAAAAGACTTCCCTCATCATGGTTCCATTTCATAAAAATATCGTCTAAGTATCTTCTGTAGTAGAAAGGTTTCATGGTGCGTCCCTCAATGAATGGGATTTCAAGGGAAGCCATAAAGGTGCTCGCGAAGTTTGGGGCCATTTTCGTGCCCATTGCAGTGCCACTGACCTGAAGGAAATGCTTGCCATTGAACTCAAAATGGTTATAATTTAGTACAAGTTCAAGAAGTGTAAACAGTACCTCGCCACTTGCACTGGTTGATGAGTCAGATTTTACATATTCAGAAACCATAGCCGCTATTCCGTCATGGTGGGGTATGTTGGTGTACAGTGAGCATACGTCCATGGTCACCAGAAAACTGCCGCCTGGGATGTCGAGACTTGAAGTTTCGCAGATGAAGTGGTTTGTGTCATTTAGGTAATAGGGAAAGTTTGGGGGGATGTTTTTTATTAACGAATTGATGAATTCTGATATATTTTCTTTGATGTGCTGTTACTGGATACTATCGAACGTCCCGGATTGCCTGCCTTGTGTATTTTGGGGAGCGAATAGAATCGACCGGGAACAGAGTGGGCCGGTAACATTGCTTTTAATATTTTGCCGGTAATTTTCTCGGATATATATATATATATATATATATATATATATATATATATATATATATATATATATATATATATATATATATATATATATATATATATATATATATATATATATATTGCCACGACATAGTGCCTGCATTCAAACAACGCGCCCATCACCACGCGCACAGAGACATACATGGGCGCCGTCTAGTGTTGCGCAGAGACGATGATGATAGCACGAGAACCCAGCTGGCCCCTGCTGATGTGTGCCACGCGCTTGGGACTCTTCTTGAAGAGGTAGAAGAAGAAGACATCTTGCCGTTCTGCTGTAACGTGCTACGACCATAGTTCCTTGAGTTGTGGGCACAGGTTCGCCCTTTAATAAATACGTTTTATTATACCCCCAGTCCTTCAACATCGTTACATTTCTGGTGGACGTGCTGGGTAATGAATCAAAGCCCTACGAACGCAAGACAGCGTAGCCCCGACCACCAGCCAGTTGATACTGCGGAGCCGACACCTGTGCATCAGAGGACCAGTCGCCGTCTTCGAGGTGATTCACCAGAATTCAGCCCACTCCACTTTACGCCAAGGGGAACTCAGTCAATGGACGCCGCCACCATGACAAGTCATGTAACACCAGCCCAAGTGGTGATAAATCAGCCTCACCAGCCACCAGTATTTCATGGCGACTCGTATGAAGACGTAGAAGATTGGCTGAACCTCTTTGAGAGAGTGGCACGTTTGAACGGTTGGGACGAGAGAGAGAAGCTCCGCCGCGTATACTTTGCTTTGGAGGACTTCGCAAAGACGTGGTATGAAAACCATGAAACCTCCTTTACGACCTGGGATGAATTTCGGCGACAAGCTCTGGTGACTTATGTCAGCGCGGATCGCAAAGAAAAGGCGCAGGCTGCGCTCGAATCCAGGAACCAACTCACCAACGAAAGTGTCGCAATGTATATCGAGGACATGATCCGCCTGTTCAAGCGCGCAGATACCCATATGACCGAAGACAAGAAGCTACGCCACCTCATGCGTGGGGTGAAGCAAGAGCTATTCGCTGTTCTCGTCCGCAACCCACCACGAACAGTTGCGGAGTTTCATACGGAAGCGACAGCCATAGAGAAAACGCTAGAACAGCGGGCTCGACAGTACAATCGAGACATAAACTATGCACCTGCCAATGTCTTCTCTGGACGCCAGCGAAGTGACATGGACGCTCTGCGAGAACTCATCAGGTCGGTGATCAGGGAAGAGCTCAGCAAGTTGCAAGCACCTCACACTACAGCAACACTGTCTGTAGTCGACGTAGTACGAGATGAACTGAGGCAGATGATACGTGAGCCGGAGCGTGCGCCACAGCCGATCCAACGCATACCAACGTACTCTGAAGTACTCAGACAACCCGCGGCGCACACCAATGCAGCAGTTACAATGGCCTCTCCTTGCCCACAAACGGTACGCAGCGCACCTCGTCCACTGGAACCGACGGCTACCTACCTGCCACGAGCCCGTGGTGTAGCTCGCTACGTGGATCAAAGGCCCCGGAAAAGTGACATCTGGCGTGACCATGAGCGCAGGCCTTTGTGTTTCCATTGTGGGGAAGCAGGTCACCTGTATAGGTTCTGCCCTTACCGACAGGCAGGATTAAGGGGCTTTTCGTTGTACGCACCATGCCCTCGAAACGGTGAACGGCCAACCGAGATCGAAGAGTACTTGTCCGCGCGCCAGAGCCCACTCACTCCACGCCAACATCAGCCAAGATCGCCGTCGCCCAGGCGTTACCGATCACCCAGCCCACGTGCTTCTTCCGCACGGTCTGGGCACCGTTCTACAAGCCCACACCAGGAAAACTGAAGCAAGCGACCTGTGGAGGTGAGGCCGCTGATAACGACAGTTGCGAAGATCCTCCATTGCGGTTTCAAGGTGACGATGCTATGTTTACAGAGGATAAGCGCAGCAGTGCGAAGATTACTTCAGATTTGCGGTTGAAAATAGACGGATACGAGCTGAATGCTTTAGTTGACACCGGCGCTGATTATTCGGTAATGAGTCACAAATTGGCAAAGAAACTGAAAAAGGTTGTAACAAAATGGAGTGGGGCACAGATACGCACGGCAGGTGGCCACACTATTACACCCCTCGGCAGATGCACCTCAAGGCTCGAAATAAGAGGCTTTACTTACGTTGCTGACTTCATCGTGCTGCCGGACTGTTCAAGGGAGCTTATACTAGGAATGGATTTTCTGCAAGCCAATGGAGCCATAATTAATCTGCGCAGATCCAGTGTAACGTTTTCGACAGAACAAGCTATGTCGGTGGAGGAATCGGAAAAGCGACGTCTTACTGCTCTGCGCGTTGTTGATGATGACGTCACAGTGCCACCTCGCTGTAGTGTAATGGTGCTTGTTGAAAATAAAGCATTTTGTGACCACGAAGGAATAGCGGATGGAAACGTAGAGCTATTTTTAAACAAAGGAATTTGCGTGGCAAGGGGTGTTGTTCACTTAACGAATGGCCGCTCAGTTGTCCTCCTTACGAATTTTGGGAATGAATGTCAGCACATCGCGCAAGGTATGGCTATCGCCTATTTCCACGAGTTCTGCATGGCGACTGAACTATGCAGTTTAGCGACAACGCCAACCACTCCACAAGAGACCTGCAACGTCGACGCATCAGTTAACGTCAACCATAGGCTCCCAGAATATCAAAAGAAACGACTGTTTGCCCTTATAAAAGAGTTTTCGGACTGCTTTTCAACGTCCTCTAAGGTGCGACGAACGGCTATTGCAAAACACAGGATTATAACAGAAGAAGCCACGAGACCGATTTACCAACACCCATATCGAGTATCACAAAAGGAAAGAGACGTCATCAAGAAACAAGTGGAGGAGATGCTTTCAGATGACGTGATCCAGCCTTCCAGCAGTCCATGGGCGTCTCCCGTAGTGCTTGTTAAAAAGAAAGATAACAGCCTTCGATTCTGCGTCGACTATCGGAAACTGAACAGCGTAACGAAACGGGATGTATACCCTCTACCGCGTATCGATGATACACTCGATCGACTACGGAGTGCGAAATACTTCTCCTCCCTTGATCTCAAGAGCGGATATTGGCAAATTGAGGTGGATGAGCGCGACCGTGAAAAGACGGCATTCATAACCCCAGACGGACTCTACGAATTTAAAGCGCTTCCATTCGGCCTGTGCACAGCGCCAGCTACGTTTCAGAGAATGATGGACGCTGTCCTCGCGGGACTGAAATGGCAGTCCTGCTTGGTGTACTTGGATGACGTTGTCGTATTTTCCGTTACATTCGACCAACATCTAGAGCGACTCCGCACAGTATTAGAAGCCATTCGTTCAGCAGACTTGACCATCAAGCCAGAAAAATGCCACTTCGCTTTTGAAGAGCTTCGATTCCTCGGACACGTCGTCAGCTCCGACGGCGTTCGGCCAGATCCCGAAAAGACAGCTGCCATCGCGAAGTTCCCGACACCCAAAGACAAGAAGTCAGTACGTCGCTTCCTGGGTTTATGCGTGTACTATCGGCGATTTGTGGAAAATTTTTCGAACATTGCTGAACCACTTACTAATCTGACAAAAGACGAGGTGCCCTTTAGGTGGGAAAGTGAACAACAGGAAGCATTTGATGAGTTAAGAACACGCCTGCAAGCCTCTCCAATCCTCGCCCACTTCGATGATACTGCCGAAACTGAAGTTCACACTGATGCGAGTAACGTCGGCCTCGGAGCCATTCTAGTCCAGCGGCAAAACGGGCAAGAAAAAGTGCTAGCGTATGCCAGCCGCAAGCTTTCGAAAGCTGAGACAAATTACTCTGCAACCGAAAAAGAGTGTCTCGCGGTCATTTGGGCCATAAGTAAATTTCGGCCGTACCTCTACGGTAGACCATTCCGAGCAGTAAGTGACCACCATTGCCTGTGTTGGCTGGCGAATCTTAAGGATCCCTCTGGCCGACTAGCAAGATGGAGCCTTAGGCTACAAGAGTACGATGTTACTGTGGTATACAAATCTGGGAAAAAGCACAGCGATGCCGACTGCCTGTCACGCGCACCAGTGGAGACGAGTGAGCCAGAGGAAGAAGACTTCCCGTTTCTAGGCGTCGTCCAGGCATCAGAAATCGCTGACCAACAACAAAATGACCCTGATTTGCTGCCGCTTATACAGCGTCTCCAAGGACTCAACGTTAAAGTCCCGCGCACTTTATCCAGAGGGCTCCCTTCGTTCTGTCTTCGGGAAGGGGTCCTTTACAAGAGGAACTTCAAGCCTCATGGTGACAAGTTTTTACTCGTTGTACCTGCACCTTTACGAAACGAGATTCTGCACGCATGTCATGATGAGCCAACATCTGGGCACATGGGTGTCAGCCGTACATTCGCCAGAATTCACCTAAAATACTACTGGCCAAAACTGTTATCATCAGTTCAGCGCTATGTGAAAACTTGCCGTGAGTGTCAAAGACGCAAAACTCCATCCGTGAAACCTGCAGGCCTCCTCCAGCCAATAGAACCACCGCATGCCCCATTCCAACAAGTTGGTATGGATCTCCTAGGCCCGTTTCCGACATCGACTGCACACAAGAAGTGGATAGTCGTAGCCACAGACTATCTCACTCACTATGCTGAGACTGACTCGCTGTACACTGCAACATCTCTTGAAGTTGCCAAGTTCTTCATCAACAACATAGTCCTCAGACATGGTGCACCCAGCGTGGTAATTACAGATCGTGGCCCAGCTTTTACTGCAGACCTAATGAAATGTCTGATGCGAATGACCCACACAGACCAGAGAAGAACTACAGCATACCATCCTCAAACAAATGGCCTAACGGAGCGCTTGAACAGAACTCTGACTGATATGCTTTCAATGTATATCGACGTCGAACATAAACTGTGGGATGAAATATTGCCCTACATCACGTTCGCATATAATACAGCCGTTCAAGAAACAACGCGAGTGACACCATTTGAACTTGTATTCGGCCGAAGAGTCACCACTCCACTGGATGCCATGTTACCACTGAATGATGAAAGCAGCAATCCACCTGGCCTAGACGACTTCCTGCAAAGAGCCGAGGAAGCACGACAGATGGCGAGATACAGAATACGCCGCCAACAACGTATCGACTCCTATCGGTACAATCAGCGTCGTACCGAAGCGCATTTTCAACCAGGTGACAAAGTATGGATATGGACCCCAGTGCGTCGCCGCGGACTTTCTGAAAAACTTTTTAGCCACTACTTCGGGCCTTACGAAGTACTCCATCGTGTAAGCGATGTAACTTACCAAGTCAGATCCGCTATACACGGGAGCTCAAAACGCCGCAACCCTACAGAGGTTG
Source organism: Rhipicephalus annulatus (assembly GCA_013436015.1). Taxonomy (NCBI): domain Eukaryota; kingdom Metazoa; phylum Arthropoda; class Arachnida; order Ixodida; family Ixodidae; genus Rhipicephalus; species Rhipicephalus annulatus. Next base: position 3,410,369 of record WOVY01009271.1, read on the forward strand.
TACATGTAGTCCGGATGAAGCCGTACTATGAGAGATCACCGGAAGACCAGTGACGCCTACGCCTACCACGAATCTATTCATTGCCTGACGCATCGGGACGATGCGTGTGAGGAGGGGGATTATGCCACGACATAGTGCCTGCATTCAAACAACGCGCCCATCACCACGCGCACAGAGACATACATGGGCGCCGTCTAGTGTTGCGCAGAGACGATGATGATAGCACGAGAACCCAGCTGGCCCCTGCTGATGTGTGCCACGCGCTTGGGACTCTTCTTGAAGAGGTAGAAGAAGAAGACATCTTGCCGTTCTGCTGTAACGTGCTACGACCATAGTTCCTTGAGTTGTGGGCACAGGTTCGCCCTTTAATAAATACGTTTTATTATACCCCCAGTCCTTCAACATCGTTACAATATATCATTCGTTTTAGACCCACCATTACCTCTGTCTCAAATCGAATCTGATAGCTTGCATCGATCCCTGCTCAGATGTACTCCTTTTTCGATTCTTGGTTTTTCTTTGTACATGTTTTTTTTTTGTCCAAAATTACTTTGTGCTTGAAAAACCATAAGTCTTTTACTTAAGATCCTGGGGCGCCCGGTTCTTGGCCAATCCCCCTTTGTGGGTGTGCGCCACAGTATCAAGGCTGCTCATCATCATCATCATCATCAACATCAAAATTGGTGAATGGTATCCTGGAGATGCTGCGTTAGAGTGCCTCGAGCGTGTAGCGGAGGCGAACGAGCGCATCGAGGCACGTTAGACACGAGCACCATCTCGCAGTTATCTTCGAAAATGAAGGCGTGCGCGCGTGCGGAAAAAGATGCGCGCCTGTCTCGGAGCTGTAGAACGCAAAGCGGTGGACAGGTGCCACCACCGTGTCGTCTTAGCAAAGCGTTGAAAACACTTACCTTTTCGAGGATCACGTTGACTGTCAGCGCAGCGTGATAAACGCTACAGTCCGTAGAGTTACTTGTGTGTGCCTTCTTCAGTATAAAGGCACACATACAAAACATTGATGTGTTCTTATGGTGCCTCAGATATACACAATCATTGCTTTTTTTAATTGACAATCGCACAAGTATGAACGCTGAATCTCGAGATATATTGGTGGGCGCTGCGGATGGGGTCAGCCATTTGGTGCCGTTTAAGGTACCGTTAAGGGCTGACAGACAGACTAATGTACAGAAAGACAGGTAGACCAACATTTTTTCGTCGAAGGTCCGTAAGAAAGGCTATCGTCTTTAATGTGGCTGTACGTGTTTTTGAGCCTTTAAAACTGGTATTCGAAGGTACTATACCAAAAGGCTCCAAGAAGAGTATTGATTACCTAAGATGTTGGCAGTAAAGAGCATTGACATCATTGTTGGAAAATCTATATATTGGCTAACAGACTCATGAGTCGACTCACTGGAACTCGAGTGATTCCGCGAGGGTGAGTAACATTTTAATGAGAGGGAGAACGAGCGAGTCTAGTTGAAGAGAAATTTTGCTAGTGTGAGTCTGCGCGAGTCTGCGTGAGGAAAATCTTATTAGGTCCGATTTCGAGAGATTCTGGAGACCAAAATTTCTTTCATGAGTGAGTCTGAGTGAGCCCCACTAGCTTTGCTGACCAATGCTTAATGAGATAACCGTCATTATCCCCAGGTAGCTTTACGCCTGAAGCTTTGCAAGCCTAAGAGGACACAAATTCGTCAGATCCCACGTAACTTCGGAGTGGATTTTACGTGAACCATGTGGATCGAAAGTAACTCTGTGGTTTTTTTTTTTCTACATTAGTGAGAGGTTTTTAATTGACGCTAAATATATGTACAAATGTTCCACAAAGGCCATGGTTGAAGAGGCACATCGCATGTCTTTTATATTACCAGTTATTTACAGTTGCGTAACGTAACTAGTTAATTAATGGAGCGTACCATTAACAGACAAGAAGAGGGCAGATTGGATCTAGGAACAAGCTAGGGTTAAGGATATCATAGTTGAAGTCAATAAGAAATCGACATGGGCGGGGCACGTAGCACGCAGGCAGAATAAACACTGGTCGTTGGAGGTAACTGACTGGATTCCAAGAAAAGGCAAACGTAGATAGGGGAAACAGAAGGTTAGGTGGGCTGATGTAATTATAAATTTTGCAGCTATAACTTGGCACCGGAAAGCACAAGACCGGGTTTATTGGTGGATCATGGGAAAGACATTTTTCATGCAGCTAGCGTAGCTAGCCTGATGATGATCATGACAAAGATGATCAATACGAACCTCAACGTTGTATACTAGCAACACCAGAAGCGGTAAGGTGATACGTAGCGCATGTTTTCGTGAGGATGGTAGACCTGGACTCGGCTGATGGGTTTTGTCTTCAAAGACTACTCACTAGGCTCCCGAAATTAAAAGAGAGCGCAATATTCTTTCCTGGCGTTTCTAGTCTTTCTTAGCTCACTACTGTGACGTAGACAGTACTTTCCGTGATGTATACATCATACATGCTCTGGAATTGTTATTATAAGCAATTATCACATGTCAGCTCTCTCCAGCACTGCTTTGCAATGCAAGCGCTCATCCATTCTTTCTCTCGCATGAATATCATGCACAATCAACCGATCAAACGTGCATTCAACAAGTCAGGGGAAAAGAGGATGCGTCGTGTGTGGGAAGGAGGGAAGAAAATTACACCCTCGTCTGTAAAGGCGGAGTGGTCAGTGGCACTTAAAATTAGCAACTCGACTGCAATTTTTTTCGCACCAATAGTATTCTTTAATGCAATATATAATAATTATTATCTAAACTACAAATATTACACAGGCCGGAGCCTAACAGTCGTTGACGTTTCTGTACTTGTGGTAGAACCCACAAGAGCCCGGAACATGGAGGCTGGAACGCTTCTTTTTAAGGGGGTCTATGCGATGAATACACGTCTGGTGTGTGCTTGGGCCAACCCTTGGAACCACTTCGTTGTTCACTTTGTATCTAAAGCATCAGCGGCGAAAGGTTCCAGGGGGAGGCCCACAGAAGCGGCTGGCTCGACGCCCCATGGTAACTTGATGGAACAGTGTGCCTACGCACGTGCCTTTCCATACCACACGTTTGGCCACTGCGATGGAACCAGTTGTGGTGGTCGCCGAGGATCACGAGCTGCCCTACCCCGACGACATTCACTCGTACAGTGCAATCCAAAATGTGAACAGCCGGAATAGGCCTCATTGTAGTCATTGTTCTGTAGGGCAGCACAATGGGTTCATAACGGCCACCATGTGGGTGTTTTCCCGATCAAGGTCGATGGCTGGCGGTTCTCTGTACCTCGCCTACTGCTCGGTGTCGCTGAAGCGGCTGTGCCCAAAGTGTGGGTCAGACGTCGCGTTATCTTTGCTCGCTCCGACGTACAGTCCACAACTCGGGTGCGAGGACAACTGCAGTCCAGCCCGTTTCAGCTTCGACAGGGCACAGATGTAACCGCATAAAGCCGGTGTTTTTTGATACTTGATTTCGGGCTGCCTGTCGAGCTCGAGCAAGTAAGCCGCGTCCCAGGGGCTGCCAGGCCTGTCTGCGGAGCGTAGGCGTGGCCAAGATGGAAACAGGTTGCCTGGAATGCCAGCGATTGAAGGCGACGCCAGAATGAAAGACGCGTACGCAGACCGATGCAGGCTAAAGTCGTTGATGCTCTTGCCAGAACCTTCAAGACAGTGCGTGTCTTCATCGAAGCCGCCGAACGCTGCCAGAATGACGTCATCGGTGTGGTGAATGTGGTTGCCGCGCTGTCACTCGAGACGTTGGGCAGAGCCCATGACGAGAAAGCTAACACAAGTGCTCGTAACCTGCAATGAAGAAAATTATACCGACACGTAGTATACGCTTACTCGAGAGTCATAGGATTGTTTATAGTTCAACGCATTATTTACGCCATACGTAATTAATGCATGTTGCTGCGGGAGTTCAGGCTCATCGCTATAACCGCGGGCAACTCTTCTAAGCAATGAAGGGAAAGGTACTTTGGACGAGTGTGTGCGCATGTACACCTACGCAAAGTAGTCCGGTTTGGCGCACGACTCGTAGCGTGGTAGAAAGTAATGGCTTGAAGGAAATAAGCGTAGCATTTCGATTCAGACACCACCCAGCATTTCTAGAGCTGGCAAAAGGAGCGACTTTTTCACGTGTTCAAAATCACGAAATGACAGTCTATAAAGTAAGAAGGCATAAATATCTCGCTGGCATGCACTGTGCTGTGTCCTACACAGTTCATGAAAAAATTTGAAAGTAAAAATACTTTTTTCGTATCTCACGAAGAAAACACGGGTGCAGTTTGGTACTTTGTCAATTAGCAGAGAGATACGTGTGATTTGGCTCAGTAGCCTTCACTTTGTTGCTGAGAAATTTTCACGGGAGTTTCGTCAGATAATTCACTTCAAGTCACGCGTACAAAAATGAAAAAATTGCATCCAACAGAGCTCCTACATATAAAGCAAAGACACTTTTATTGCATTCTTAACAGCTCATTCTAGCGACTATAGGTGGAGCGACGGTAGGTCAAAATGGCGCACTAGACGGTGCTGAGGTACGCATCTCTGGCAGCAAAGCTCGTCAGGTCCTCTAGTTTCGCTGCATACAACACTTTCTCTCGCTAAAGAGACGCATAGATGTTTGAATGAAAACAAATCAGCGCTTATGAATACCGCGAGACCGAACTGCGTCACAGACTTAACACCACGTTTCAAGTTCGGAGGGAAGCCGCGTGGCGCCGCCTGCGTCACTGGAATGACCAGAACCTGCATGCCACACCGACACTGACAAGCCCTGTAAGCTAACAGCAGCATGAACGGTGCGCTGCAGCTGGGCACAACCACACAATTTTTTAGGTGCTCATAGGGAGCGCCCGTAAATAGGTTGCCAATTATTAGTGTAAAATGTGACCGAACTTAAACTAAAGATCGGAGCTTCCGTTAGGCTTGGGCACGGAGGAAGAAATTTTTCTTGTTCCGTGAACCTTGGACACGCTTTGCGAATTTCTGAAGCATATATCGCTCGCAGTCCTGTCGATATAAAACGTTAGATACTCTAGAAACGTGGAACTGCACGTGGAACAAAATACAAACACACACCAGCGAGTCACTTACTCGGTAGAGCAGTGTTCCAAAACAAGGCTTAAACTGGTCGAAACGGGGCTGCCTGCTCTTCCGCCAAGCTCTAGGTGGAACTGAGGCTCGCGCGATCACGAGCTGCGAGAGCACGTGATCTTTTGTCTTTTCTTCATCTACCTTTATATTATAAAAGCAAGGAGAGCGAATGTGAGATATAACGTAATAATAATAATATGACAATAGTAGTGGTTTGACATCCCCAATACACGATATGATTATGATACGCCATAGTAGAAGTTTCTGGAAGCGGTTGGATAACAGAATAGCAGTGAATAAAATTTCTGCAATAATACGATAGCATTATTGTTTTGTCGTGGGTATCGGTTTCAGTTTTGCTGTACGCATGCCAAGGGCACCTCTTTTGCATGCACGGTAATGCATGTTACATGCTTGGTTCCACGCCGCAAGGTGCATTGATTCCGTATCATTTTAACCCCTTTGGCCATATAGTAACATAATTAGGACATCAGGTGAAGAAAGAGAGTGTTTGACGAGCCTCGGAATCGAGTAAACGCTTTCTTCGGTGCTCCGCGCTGACCCCGCGTTGCTGTACAGTTGGCGCCAACGTCGGCTGTGCTGGCCGTAATGATGATGATTATGCCTCACATATTTCTCACACCCACTCATGGGGATCGGCGAAGAGTTTCCCTGCTTTCTCGTCTTCGTCAGAGACAGTAGCGGCGCAACACCGGAACTAAAGAGCTCGTTTTGCACAAATTCTCATGTCGGCGTCGGTGTTCGCGTAGGCACCGTAGCTTCCAAGCGCAAAATCATCTTGTCCATCACTCTAGACAACCAACAATGTAGTTTACGATATCTGATGGTAGTGCCAGAATACACAGCCTAGCGAGTAGGTGGAGCAAAACCACGTCTTTCAATGCGTAGCCTAGCGAGTAGACGCAGCAAAACCAGACTTACCCGTGCATATTATTTTCTTTTTTAGCTGTGAGCAGGGGGGTCACCGCTGATTACGTAAGCGCCGAGGGAGCCTTTTTTTTGAAAACGCGCCAAAAAGGGCATTGACACTTCAGCGCTTCAATGTGTTCAGCTAGAGTTTCATTTTCTTGGTGTTCCCCGCGGTTAATTTAGCAACTATGCTGAGGTAGACCGAAAAGCTTCGTCACGCCATCTGGTCCACTTTCTGGTGCCTATAGTGAAATAGAATTACACGTGACCAAATAATCGAGCTCACAATAAATAAAACAAATAAAAAAGCTATCCGTATTCAAGGGAACATCGAAAGCCAGTCTTTTCAGTGGCAAGCAAGCGTTCTACCCCACAGCCACGCGTCTGCTTCGAAGGGCAGTTAAAATAACTTCCTCTGTCTGTAAACGCTGTGAAAATAATGTTTATGGTTTACAAACACAGCCCTCAAAATACATGTAATTACGTAGAATTTTTCTGTGATACAAGCGTACGTGCCCATCGGGAGGGAGAACATGTCATCGCGATAACGACTTCATCACTTAAATCCTGCCACCCCATTACACAAGGCACAGACGTTAGTGCGCATATTCCTCTCTTACCTCGTAATTGGTGTACAGCAATTTAATAAAGATTTTACGCGCAGATTTGCTCATGGTTTAAATCATTCTCCCTAATACACAAGTTTCACTGTCACAAATCACTTTCAACTTTGTTGATTACATTGTCGCAATACACAAATTAAAGTTCTCGAGTAAAATCATGCAATAAAGACTATGCGCTAAGTGTTTGAGGTACGGACTAGGAACAGCATGTTAATATCGCGTTCAACTCTTGAAAAAGCATTCTAAAGATCGCCAATTTTCTTTTCTTACGGGCTCATGCGAGGCGGCTTCGGAAGAACAGCAGTCGTACTCCTTTCAACACCATCCCACTTCAGTTACTTGTCCCGTACTTGGCCCACCATGATAGTCATTACCAGTGCAGATCATCCTTTCCATAGTCACTGGTACCTTTGTAAAGCAACTCTCTCCAACGTGCCCCTCAAGCAACATGCCTTGGCAGACACCACTTGGTGTTTATGTACTTGAAACGATTTTATTTAATATGTGGTCTAGACTAGGCTGCTGTATCTCAAAGAAGCTGACGCAGCGAAAGCACGTGATCTTCCTTCGTGTATTCATCAATTTTTATATTACAGAAGAGCAAAAATAAAAAGTAATGAGTAACACTGTATTATCAGGTACAATGACATTGTTATATTAACGTGTAAAGCCTTCTATCCCAAAACCACTATATCATCATGAAATATGCCATAGTGGAGAGCTCCAGAAGCTCTTCAATTACACGAATATAGTAAACCATAATTATATATCTCAAGATATCATCGTGCAAGAAAACATATATATTTACTTATATTTACAAGCAGAGACAATGACTGACACAGTGGCTGGCTGAAGGCTCTCACTTCACACTTCGTAGTCGTCTCTCCCATATTGGGACTCTCTACTACCTTAAGCCACAAACCCACTATACTTCTTTGTGACACTACCTCACGGCGCAAAACCACCGACCCGCTGCTCATCACGGAAGGGGAGAGTTGAATGGCGCATACGGTTTCAATCCTACGATGTGAACGACAGTAGATGGTGATTGAATTGACTGCCCTGAATCAACTACTCGCTGTATCTTGTAACTGCGATCAGTAATCTCGTGCAGGAATTGGATGATCCGCCATAGCAAAATAACAGCTGGAAAAGTTGTTGGTCGTTCTCATCGTTGACAGAGGTCGCAACTGCGGACAGACTTCTGCACAAAGTCATAGAGGACTGGTCAGAAAAACGGCGCCAGTAGGCCCCAAGTGACCGGCGCTAATTTCGTCGTAACGCTGGCGGATAACATCTACCCGTAGGTGGGCCAGGGCCCCAGGGTTCCATATTGCGACCTTAAAGAACCCCATCATGAAGAAAGTAAACATTTAGCGATATCGGGACTCAGACTTTCCATGATGGATCTTAAAGCTGGGCCCCGCGTTGCTCATAAGCTATATCAAGAAAGTCTGATATTGATAAGAAGCATTCCACAATAATCCATTCTGGGGTGTCTGTCGTATCCATTGGAGACTGGATTTTTAAACTACCGAGAAGGTGTATTCTTCGATGCCGAGCGACGAATGACTGAGGCCGCCCGTGGAATCCTTGAATGAACAACGCCAGCAAAGCGCATGATAATCACTTATAACAGTGAAACTCCGGCGGAAGAGGGATAATCAAAACTTAGCAACACTGAAAACAAGAGCTAGACACTCCCTTTCAGTGATTGAATAGTTCTCTGCAGTGGGCCAAGGGCAGCTGGCGCAGGCGGTGACGCAGTAACTTTCATGTTGGCGCTGAGCTGACACAGCACCAATCGCATGGCCACTCGCGTCAGGGTAAACTTCTGTCGGCGTAATCAGATCAAAGTGGGCAAATATTAGAGAAGTTGTGAGGGCAGCAATGAGCTTGAACATTCTTCACTTTGAAGCGAATTCAAAGTCAACGTGAAGTCAATTTTAATAGCTCTATGAGAGGACGCGCAATATGGGAAAAACTCCGGATGCAGCGGCGCAAATGGTATCAGAGACACAGGAAACTCCAGGATTATTGAGTTGAAGAGGGTATAAAAACTTTCGTCACCACAGAAACTTGTTTATGGTTTAGCTGAACACCAGCAGCGTCAAAGAAATGACCAAGTACAATTATTTCGCAACGGCCGAAAGAGCGTTTGTAGAAGTTGAGTTGTGGTTCAAAGTGCGGCATACCTCGAGAATACTGAAGAGTCGCTCGAAATTGCTTGCCGATGTCAGCGAAAATCGGCGACGTAATGCGCTATTAAAAACAAGTAGACCATTTGAAGCCGCGTAAAAGAGAAACAATCATGCTCTCAATTACATGGAAGTTTTGCGCAGTCCACAGAGCCAATCAGACCAGCCACCTCAGTGGCGTCGCGCTACCAGACCATGTCGTTTTCTGAATGGAGGGTTGAAAACGCACTAGGCTATCTCTCACAGATATGCAGCGATTCGCAGCTTTAAAGAGCTGTACTAAGTTACACAGTTTACCCAAAGAGCTGAACATGGTCTCTAATTTATAGCACTTGGTCTACCAGTAAAATTTGTTTGCACAAAACCATTTCAGGGTTCCTTTCAGATGCTCAAGTATGTCTTATCGTTGTGTTTTAAATACTATTTATTAGGCTTTGAAGTATACAGACCACCTTTCATAACCATTACATATATCGGGACAGTGGTTTGGTTGGTTGATCCTCAGAGTCCTGGTGCAACCCACCACTGGGGATAGGACATGAAAGGGATGGTGCCTCATTTGTGGGGTGGAGTTTGACTTCAGTGAACCGCACGCAATTTTTTCGTGTGACTGTCACCTTGTTCCTTTTCAGGGAAATAGTAAAATTCATTCCATTTATGTGGAACATGCGTGTTAATGAGGATGATACTTCTTTTTCGATAGGCCGCACATACTACTGTGGCTCATACTCGTTTGGTGGGCAACAACATTCTCAGTGAGCCAGTGTTGCTTCGTAGATTTTACCCCATGACTATGGCACATATCCTGTTTACGATGGCCGCAAGCAGTGCAACGTATCCCAGACATGAAATGCTCGACGAAGAACCACTTCGCTGTTTAATAGAAGAGGTGGCACACAACTGCTATTACTAACGTTTATTCTCAGATACCGCGGACACACCGGCGTCCATGCAGAGTTTTTGTGTGTTTAAGGGACCGACAACCAAACGATATGGTAGCCTTCTTCAGCGTAAGGAAAAACTTGCAAATTAGGGTGACTCTTGACTTGGTAACGCGCAAAACATTGCGAGACGTTTTAATGAGAATTTCAGTTTGCGAAGAATATGAAGTCGCGTTCGCGCCACATCTGCTGTAGACAACGGCTACAACAGTTTGTAGGAGGCGTTCCCTAAACAGCCTTTGCACTTTTTTTCTTTTTCTACGTATCAGTGGTTTTCTTGGAGTTCGAGCTGAGTTGTTCTTCAAATCTTCATTCATATTGAGCAAGACAGCGGCTTCTAAGGCTTCTAAAAGAGAAACAAATCTGAATTAGGCGTAGGGAGCTTTTATATGCGCGCGTCTCCGCGGATACGCGCGCACCTGAAGGCTTCTCAGTTAGGTGAGACACGAAGCGCCGCTTGTTGGTTTATTGTCACACACACACACACACACACACACACACTCAGGAGCAAAGATGCTAAGAGGGGCTCCATCGCACATCCAGCACCATGTTTCTCGACTATGCAAGAAATGTATGTGACGTGAAACCTTCGTTGTTAGAGACCAGAATAAATTTGGCCCACACTGCCGTGTTTTCCCGCATAATTTTAGGCGATAATAATTTTCGCGCGCGGCCGCTGTTGCTCTGAAACACAATACAAATGAAAATGTATCCTATAGCAACCATAACAATTTTCTTGCGAATACACATGATGACATAATAGTTATGTTTCATTCGATAGTCACCATAAGTTGAGTGGAGAGAAGCCTATGCCACGCGGGACGGCATAATATTGTAATGGTGATGGGAGGCCACTTAAAATGATCACCATGACTGCGATTTGTTTCCCACGAATAAAGTACTTTATTAGGCTATATAATTGGTTTTTATCGAAACTATAAATATCGCACCAGCCATAGCCCAATAGTCGCTGACGCCTCCACATTGGTGTTGAAACCCCCAAAGGCTCCGACCATAAAGCATGGGACATTGGCCAGGGATGTCCATGGGGGTAAGACGAAATTCGCGTTTTCCGTGGCCAAACCACGAAATGAACCCGCCGTTGACTTAGTGCCTCAAGCATTAACAGCGAATTGTTCCAGAGGTTAGGCCCACAGAAGTGACTGGCTCGAAGCCCCATGGTGACCTGGTAGATCGGTGTGCCTACGCACGTGTCCTTCTACGCAGCACGCGTGGCCGCAGCAATAGAAGCAGCTATTGTGGTCGCCAAGGGAGGCGAAGCTGCTTTACCCGTTGACATCTGGTACAGCGCGATCCCTTGTGATAAGAGCCATGGGAGGCCTCATCCTGGACACTGTCTTGGAGGCCGTCACCACGGGAATGTGACAGACGCCATGCGGGCCCTCCGCCTGAGCAAGATTCACGAGCGACGGGTCTCTCTTCCTCGCGTGCTGCTCGGTGTCACTGTAGTTGCTGTGCCCAGTGCGTGGTTCAGGCATGGTGATGTTTTCTTTCGCTCCGACGCACGGTCTACAAGCCGGCTCCGAGAACAACTGGAGTCGAGCTCGTTTCAGCTTCAACAGAGCACTGATGTAACCGCATAAAGTCGGTGTTTGTTCATACTTGATGTCGGTCCGCCTGTCGGGCTCGGGCAAGTAAGCCACTTCACAGGTGCTGCCAGGCCTGTCAGCGGAGCGTAGGCGCGGACAAGATGAAAAGTGGTTGCCCAGAAAGTCAGCGATTGAAGGCGACGCCACGTTGAAGACAGGCGCGCAAGCATCCCGAGGGAAGCTAGAGTCGATGATGCCCATACCGGAAGCTTTCAGACAGCCAGCGTCTTCATCTAAGTCGCCAACTGCTGACACAACGACGTCTTTAGGGTGACGAGTGCGGCACCCACCGATCGCTTGAGACGTCGGCCAGAGTCTATAACGGTGAAGTCTCAGAGACGTGCTCGTAACCTGTAATGAAGGAATCGCCTAAACGTAGTAAACACTTACTCGAGGGTCGTATACTTGTTGTCGGGTTAACCACAATATTTTCACGGCACGTAAGTCAATACATGTCGCTTCGGTAGTTCTGGCTCAATGCTATACACGTGGACAACTTTTCTTGGCAATCAAGGGAAGTCTACGGGGAAGGAGCATCTGCACGTGTACCACTACGCAAATTAGTCGAGATTGGCGCACGTCTCGCACCACTGTATAAATTGATGGCTATCATCAGCGCAAGCGCTGCACAGAATTTGATGCACTGGCAAAAGGTGCGACTTTTTCACGTTTTCTAAACAGCAAAGTGGCAACGTAAAAATTACAAGCGCAAATATTTTAATGGCACGTATTGTGCTGCCTCTGGAACAGCACACGTAAGGAAAAATAAATGAAGCATTTTTATATCTAACTCAAAAAATACGGAAGCAGTTGTGAAACTACAAAAATAGTGGTGAGATACGTGCGATATGGCCTTGTAGCCTTCGCTTCATTAGGAAAAGTGTTCAGTGAATATGGGCGATTAATACGTTCCAAGTCGCGTGCACAAAAATAAAATTCTAGTATACCCCTTAGCGTTTCTGTTTAAAAGCTGGGTGAGTTTCATTACCAAACAGATTCCACAAGCATCATTACGCACCGACACTGACAAGCCCCTGTACACTAACAGCATGCAGCACTACGGGAGTGCTGCAGCTGGGCAAACTCATGCGATGTTTTGAGCTGCTCATTGTGAGCACCAGTAAACAGGTGATCACTGCTTGGAGTAAACATAGCGCGAAGACAGCGGCTTGCGTCAGGCCTGGGCGGGCCTGGGACATGCTTTGTGATTTCCGGAATCATATATCAAACGCAGTGCTGTCTATTTAAAACGTTACATACTGTAGAAGAGTAGAACTGCACGTGAAAGAAAACAATAGCGCACACCAGAGAGTCACTTACTCGGTAGAGCAGTGTTCCAAGGTGAGTCCTGAACTGGTCGAAACGGGGCTGCCTGCTCTTCCGACAAGCTCTCGGTGGAATTGAGGCTCGCGGGCTCACGCACTGTGAGAGCACGTGATCTTCTTTCTTTTCGTTGTCTACTTTTTATGATAGGAAACAAAATATTCAATAGCAAAGTCAGTTCAAATAAACCTAATATTAACCTGAGAATTCTCGGGGTTTGATATTCCAAAAACACGATATGGTTATGAAGCGCCGTCGTAGAAGTTTCTTGAGGCCGTTCGATAACATGCACCCGGTTAGTTGTTAACAATCCTCCTTGGTTGTTAAACAGCTAGAGCCAAACACGAAGTGGACAAACGCCTCCTAAAAAAATAATGCCTGGAACGTGAGGCACGAACGCGCTGCCTTACCTTCTGATATTACCCTCCTCCTTCGGTACGAAGGCCAGCGTCTCTGACGGTCACCCCCAGCGAACGCAGCAATGTTCTCACAGTTGCTTCCGAGCAGCCGTGATGTAGAGTGATAGAGCGGTACGGTTAACGCCTCCTAGAGAATCAGAGGGTAGGACAGTGCGTTCGCGGCTCACGTTCCAGCCATATTTCTTTAGGAGGCGTTGGGTACGGTAATGTCACGTGACTGAGCGGTGCGGAGGTGAGCGGTCTCATGCGGTGGCCGGTCGCGACACAAGGCAGGGGGCATGGCCTCCGAGATGGCGTGCTGCAGGAGGCTTCCAACTGAAAATAAAGCGACGTTCCAGGCATACTTTTTCTAGTAGGCTTTGAGTGGAGTTCGTAAGAGGCTACTAGCAAAATTGAACACGTGTGTGTGTGGTGTAGGCGGCAGCTTCAAACAGTTGTGGAGGTAGGAGAGTTAACGGAGGCGGCTGGATAGGGGGACAGGGTAGTACTTAGGGCTGTCGGGCGCTCGGTCTGATGGTCGCGTGGGTGATGGCTATTGAGGCTTGGAAAACTACGGGCGAGAGTGAGCTGGTGCAGTGCGAAAAATACAGCGCTGGTGCTACTTGGACGAGAGAGCATTCACGAGTTTGGCAGACGCGCAGAAGGCGAGCTTCGTGTTCAGGCTGCGCGAGGCACTGAAGGCGGCCGTGCAGCGCATGGAGGCTAGCATCGAGGGGCTTCAGGGGGAGCTTAGGGCGGAACGGGAGCAAAAGATAGAACTCCAAAAGAGCTTGGAGCGTCGCGTGAGTGGGAGGAGGCTACCGCCATCCTATTAGAGCAAAGAAGGGTGACCTTCGAAAAGAACGGGAGCGGCAGACCGAGCTCGAACAGCGGGTAAAGGAGCTAATGGTGCTTTGCCCCGGCCCCGAGCGGCATGAGATGGAAGGCGTGGGTAGCGTAGAAGGCGACAGGCGAGGAGGAACAGGCGAAAAGGCAGGTCAGAGGGTCGCACGCAGTGTCTGGCCATTGCATGGAGGCTCGGAGAACATGCAGCTTGGTGGCACGGCAGTCCTCGAGCAGGGCAGGAACACAGGACAGATGGCAGAGAGAGAAACAGGTGAAGCAAACAGGGGCGCTGTCAGAAACAGGAGAGAGAGAGAGAGAAATAACATTCATTTACACATGCGGCGTGTAGGAAGTTTCCGGCCTCGCAGTGCGCGGATGTTCCCCATCTTTGGATTACGGCTATTAGACTCCAATAATCTCAGAGCCTAGACCTCGAGGATGTTGTGCTCCGACTAGGCGACAGTTAGTCGGGTGCCTCCGCGCCCGTTATACGGGTCGTCGGCACCTTTTCTCTGTTGCTTCACCGAAGCCTCCTCAAGCCGGTGAATGGCCACTGGATCACAACCAGGAAGCCAGTGATTGTAGTGCGGAAGGATCCTAGTGGTGGCGGGCTCTAACGTGGCCAGAGTTGAGATGGCGTCTTCACACCAGTGAAGGAAGATGGAAGAGTGAGGGTGGAGGCCCAGTAAGGAAAGAGCATGGTGGGTACACTGGCAAACGCTGAGGAGGTTGTATAGGACAGCATGGAGGGCCAAACTCTCGTCATTATTCACGCTGGTCTAGAGTATGTGTTGAAGGGCAAGGATCAAAAACTTCAGAGACAATTAGAGGATGGCATTCGTAAGATCCGAGACGCCTCTGGGAACGTGCATGTGACCATATGCACAGTCCCAGAGGTCTGGGGGCAGGCTTGTGGGTATGAAAGGAGGGTAGTGGAGGCCAACAGTGTGAACAAGGGTATGAGCCGGCAGCACGGATACAGCGTAATGGAGGGGAACCAAGACGTCTACGAGCCCGGCGCTCGCCCCTTTGCACAGGATGGCATTCATTGCAGTGGTGCGATGGACAGGAGGGTTGGTAATAGGATTGGTGGCCAAATCACAGCTTTTTTATGGGAACCCGGAGCCCTGAGGCCAACAGTGTAGCCAAAGACGGTTCTAAAGCGGCAAAAATGTTAAAGCCTCATGGGACCCGTGGGACAATAAATCGACGTAAGCACATGGGCTGAGCTAAGTCAGACATAGGCTATATTAACATGCATGGTGGCAGGAATAGGTTAAAGTGGGAAGAGACAGAAGATCAGTTAAGGCAGGAGGAGCTGATGGTATATGGGGTTGTGGTAATATTGAACTCAGAGATGAGTGTTACGACCACCTTATAGTACGTGTGTTACGAACAGAGCCGATTTCTTTGCTTGGAGGCGAGTGCAAACAAAAACCTATGCGAATTTCTTGCAAAAAATTATTTCCAACACCGACAAATACTCGAGTGACTGATGCAAGCTAGCCAAATGAGCTAGAACCACTCTTTCAACATGTATTGTGTAAATGTACTATTATTATATATATTGAAAGGCAGCCTCCAAGAAATTGCTTCGAGCATGGCGTTGTTCAGTTTATAACTCTAAGACCAATTATGAGTGGCCGGTCGAGCCAGAAAGTCTGTGTGGTGGCAATAGCTCCCACCAGCCGTCTCTAGGCACTCACAGGTCCGACATTCCTATTCGCCGGATCCCAGATAAAGCTATTTCATGACGGAGATATGTGAAACAATATATTCCTGTAGCAAGGTAATTTATTGAGCCCTATAAATTCTGTTCCCGGAATACCTCGCAAGATGCTGTTCGAAAGCCATGCTCTGTCGCCTCAAGAACTTAGTTTTTGCCATGTCCCGTATACAATGACTATCCGAATAATTATTGTTGTCCGTCAGATAGAAACCAAATCATTTTACAGCTATTCGCTTCTTTCCGTAAAGCTAAGAGTTTCTACAATCGAAGTTATGTACTGTAATGTCGATTAGGCTAGATTTCGATTGGATGTACTCCGTGTCATATTGGCAAAACTATTCCCATCGTTTTCTTGTTTTCCAATCCTACCACTGGCCAATTCTGTTATTGGCATAGGTCAGCAAACTCACTCATTAGTCCAATCAATTGGACTCACTCAGACTCTGATCAAGCCACTAATCTTAGCCTGGGTGAGCCCGGGTGAGTAATATTTGGCGAGTCTCAGTGCGAGTGAGTACGGTTCAAGTAAATATTTCCGAGTAGGAATCCGAGTGAGTTCAGGCGGGGAGAATTTAAGTGAGTCTGAGTGCAAGGGAGTCTAAAGTGAAAGATGTGATTCTTGAGTGAGTCTGAGTGATTTCTACTTGCTTTTTGCCAATCTATAGACTCCTATTTATGTACCCTTAAGCATTACTGCAAGCCTTACCTGGAAACACATTCGTACTCCCATCTACTCCGTCGTGTTCCAAACCGGTGTCGTTAAAACATTATTTCAATATTTATTTATTAGAGAAGCGAATTGCTTAGGGGGTGCCTTGGCCTCTTCTCCAAACTCTTCCAAAGAAGTTCTTGAAAAATATATCTAATAATGTCAGCTCTTCCAAGAACAAAAATTGGCCCCAAATCTGCATGTTACACTGCAAATGTCGTCGAAAGACTATAGTCTTGCGTCTGGAGAGAGTGAACAAAACGTTTATGTGATGTTCTGCGCAAGAAAATTGGTGAATGGTATTCTGGAGGCGCTGCGTTAGAGTGCCTCGAGCGTGTAGCGGAGGCGAACGAGCGCATCGAGGCACGTTAGACTCGAGCACCATCTCGCAGTTATCTTCGAAAACGAAAGCGTGTGCGCGTGCGGAGAAAGATGCACGCCTGTCTCGGAGAGGATAAAGTGTAGAACACAAAGCGGTGGGCAGGTGCCACCATAGAGTTTCCTAATATATACTAGAGGGAACTCTGGCGCTAGTGCCTATGGGAGTTGCAACACACAGCGCTTCAGCGAGAATGGTAATTATGGGTAGTACAAACATTTGTCTAATCTTCGTAGTTCTGGCCTGCTTTTGGCTCCGTGTGAGTTCGTGTGGCTTGGAACTGTTTTCTCACGCAACAAAAATCAGCAAATGTTCAGCGGTTGCGCTTCACTACCTTATTCTTTTAGACTTACCTTTCCAAATCGGGTCACGTAGTTCAAAAGGGTTGAATCTTTCTTTCAAAACAAAAACGAAACACAGCAATAAACGATGCCGCAAATGCGATTCGCCAACCGCAGGTACGAAGACTAGGCAAATGTGTGTACTACTCATCGTTCCCATAGTCGCTGAACGATCGCAACGACAGAGTCCCCTCTAGTTAATTTTAGGAAACTCTATGAGTACCATCACCGTGTCGTCTTCGCAAAGCGTTGAAAACACTTACCTTTTCAAGCATCGCGTTGCACTTTCAGCGCAGCGTGATAAAAGCTACAGTCCTTAAAGTTACTTGCGTGTGCCTTCTCTAGTATACGGGCACACATACAAAACATTGATTGTTGTTATGGTGCCTCATATATACGCAATTATTGCTTTTTAATTGACAATCGCACAAGTATGAACGCTGAACCTTGCGCAATATTGGTAGGCGCTGCGGATGGGGTCGGCCGTTTGGTGCCGTTCGAGGTATCGTTAAGGGCGGACAGACAGACAGACAGACAGACAGACAGACAGACAGACAGACAGACAGACAGACAGACAGACAGACAGACAGACAGACAGACAGACAGACAGACAGACAGACAGACAGACAGACAGACAGATGGATGGACCAACATTTTTCTGTCGAAGGTCCGCAAGAGATACTATCGTCTTTAAAATGGTCTTACGTGTTTGTGAGTCATTACAACAAGTAATCGAAAGTACTATACCAAAAAGCCCCAAGAAGAGCACCGATTACGCAAGATTTTGACTTTAAAGAACGTTGACATCATTGTCGGAAAATCTAATCATTGGCTAACAGACTCATGAGTCGACTCACTGGGACTCGAGTGATTCCGCGTGGGTGAGTAACATTTTAATGAGTGTGAGTGCGAGCGAATCTAGTTGAGGAGAAATTTTGCTAGTGTGAGTCTGGACGAGTCTTCCTGAGGAAGATTTTATATGGTCCAAGTTCGACAGAGTCTGAAGCCCATATTATTCCGCATGCGTGAGTCTGGGTGAGCCCCACAAGCTTTGCTGACCAATGCTTAATGAGATAACCGTCATTATCCCCAGGTAGCTTTATACCTGAAGCTTCGCAAGCCAAAGAGGACACAAATTCGTCAGATCCCACGTAACTTCGGAGTAGATTTTACGTGAAGCATGTGGATGGAAAGTGACTGTGTGGTTTTTTTTCCTACATTAGTGAGAGGTTTTTAAATGACGCTAAATATATGTACAAATGTTGACAAAGGTCATGGTTGAAGAGGCGCATCACATGTGTTTTATATTACCAGTTATTTACAGTTGCGTAACGTAACTAGTTATTTAATGGAGCATATCATTAACAGACAAGAAGAGAGAAGAGTGGATCTGGGAACAAACTAGGGTTAAGGATATCATATTTGAAGTCAATAAGAAATCGACATGGGCGGGGCACGTAGCACGCAGGCAGAATAAACACTGGTCGTTGGAGGTAACTGACTGGATTCCAAGAAAAGGCAAACGTAGATAGGGGAAACAGAAGGTTAGGTGGGCTGATGATATTAAAAATTTCGCAGCTATAATTCTTACCGGAAAGCCCAAGACCGGGTTGATTGGTGGATCATGGGAAAGACATTTGTCATGCAGCTGGCGTAGTTAGCCTGATGATCATCATGACGAAGATGATCAATACGAACCGCAACGTTGTATACTAGCAACACCAGAAGCGTTAAGATGATACGTAGCGCATGTTTTCGTGAGAATGGTAGACCTGGACTCGGCTGATGGGTTTTGTCTTAAAAGATCACTCACTAGGCTCCCGAAATTAAAAGAGAGCGCAATATTCTTTCCTGGCGTTTCTAGTCTTTCTTAGCACACTACTGTGACGTAGACAGTACTTTCCGTGATGTCTACAGCATACATGCTCTGGAATTGTTATTATAAGCAAACTATCACATGTCAGCAGTCTCCTGCACTGCTTTGCAATGCAACCTCACATCCATTCTTTCTCTCGCATGAATATCGTGCACAATCAACCGATCAAACGTGCATTCAACAAGTCAGGGGAAAAGAGGCTGCATCGTGTGTGGGAAGGAGGGAAGAAAATTACACCCTCGTCTGTAAAGGTGGAGTGGTCTGTGGCACTTAAAATTAGCAACTCGACTGCATTTTTTCGCACCAATAATATTTTTAATGTAATATATAATTGATTATTATCTAAACCACAAATATTACACAGGCCGGAGCCTAACAGTCGTTGACGTTTCTGTACTTGTGGTAGAACCCACAAGAGCCCGGAACATGGAGGCTGGAACGCCTTTTCCTAAGAAGGTCTATGCGACGAAGACAAGTCCGGCGTGCGCCTGGGCCAACCCTTGGAACCACTCCGTTGTTGACTTTGTATTTGAACCATCAACGGCGAAAGGTTTCAGAGGGAGGCCCACGGAAGCGGCTGGCTTGACGCCCCATGAAAACTTGATGGAACAGTGTGCCTACGCACGTGCCTTTCCATACCACACGTTTGGCACTGCGATGGAACCAGCTGTGGTGGTCGCCGAGGATCACGAAGCTGCCCTACCCCGACGACATTCACTCGTACAGTGCAATCCAAAATGTGAACAGCCGGAATAGGCCTCATTGTGGTCATTGTTCTGTAGGGCAGCACAATGGGTTCATAACGGCCACCATGTGGACGTTTCCCCGATCAAGGTCGATGGCTGGCGGTTCTCTGTACCTCGCGTACTGCTCGGCGTCGCTGAAGCGGCTGTGCCCAAAGTGTGGGTCAGACGTCGCGTTACCTTTGTTCGCTCCGACGTACAGTCCACGACTCAGGTGCGAAGACAACAGCAGTCCAGCCCGTTTCAGGTTTGACAGGGCACAGATGTAACCGCATAAAGCTGCTGTTCTTCGATACTTGATTTCGGGCCGCGTGTCGAGCTCGGGCAAGTAAGCCGCGCCAAAGGGGCTGCCAGGCCTGTCTGCGGAGCGTAGGCGTGGCCAAGATGGAAAAAGGTTGCCTGGAATGCCAGTGATTGAAGGCGACGCCACATTGAAGACAGACGCGTACGCAGACCGATGCAGGCTAATGTCGTCGATGCTCTTGCCAGAACCTTTAAGACAGTGCGTGTCTTCATCGAAGTCGCCTAATGCTGCCAGAACGACGTCATCGGTGTGGTGAATGTGGTTACCGCGCTGTCGCTTTAGACGTTGGCCAGAGCCCATGACTACGAAAGCTAAGAGAAGTGCTCGTAACCTGCAATGAAGAAAATTATACCTAGACGTAGTATACGCTTACTCGAGAGTCATAGAGTTATTTTAGAGCGCAACACAACATTTACGCCGCACTTAAATCTTACATTTCGCTTCGGGAGTTAAGGCTCATCGCTATACTCGCGGACACCTCTTCTAAGCAATGAAGGCAATGGTACGGTGGAGGAGCATGTGCGCATGTACACCTACGCGAAGTAGTCTGGTTTGGCGCACGCCTTGTACAGTGGTACAAAGTGATGGCATGCAAGCAATCAGCGTAGCAATTCGATTCAAGCGCCGCCCAGCATTTCGGGTGCTGGCAAATGGAATGACTGTCTCGCGCGTTCAAGACCGCGAAATGGCAGAGTATAACGTAAAACAAGCACAAATATCTCACTGACTTGCACTGCGCTGTGTCCTAAACAGTTCATGTAAAACAAAAAAGTAAAAAACTTCGTATCTCACGAAGAAAACGTGGGCACAGTTTGGAACGTTGTCAATTACCAGTGAGATACGCCTGATTTGGCTCAGTAGCCTTGACTTTGTTGCCGATAAATTTCCGCGGGAGTTCTCTCAAATACTATGTTTCATGTCACGCGTACAAAACTTTCAAAAAGTTTCTGAATCACAAAGAGCACCTAAACATGAAGCAAAAACACTTTTATTGAATTCTTAACAGATCATTCCAGCGACTATAGGTGGAGCGACGGTAGGTCGAAATGACGCACGAGATGGTGCTGAGTTACGCATCTCTGGCAGCAAACCTCGTCAGGTCGTCTGGTTTCATTGCATACAACACATTTTCTCGCCAAAGAGACGTATAGATGTTTGAATGAAAATGAATAAGCGCTTATGAATACCTCGAGACCGAACTGCGTCACAGACTTAACATCACGTTTGAAGTTCGGATGGAAGCCGCGTGGCACCGCCTGCGTCACTGGAATGACTGGAACCTGCATGCCACACCGACACTGACAAGCCCTGTAAGCTAACAGCAGCATGAACGGTGCGCTGCCGCTGGGCACAACCACACGATGTTTTAGGTGCTCATAGTGAGCGCCAGTAAATATGTTACCAATTATTAGTGTAAAAGTTGACCGAACTTAAACTAAAGATCGCGGTTTCTGTTAGGCTTGGACACAGAGGAAGAAATGTTTGTTCCGTGGACCTTGGACGTGCTTTGCGAATTCCTGAAGCGTATTTCGATTTCTGTTCTGTCGATATAAAACGTTAAATGCTGCAGAAAAAGGTAACTACAGATGGAACAAAACGCTAACGCACACCAGCGAGTCACTTACTCTCTATAGCGGTGCTCCAATGTGAGGCCTGAACTAGTTGAAACGGGGCTGCCTGCTCTTCCGACAAGCTCTCGGTGGAACTGAAGCTCACGGGCTCACGCGCTGCGAGATCACGTGATCTTCTTTCTTTTCTTCACCCACCTTTATACTATAAGAAACAAATTGATAATGATTAGTTTTAAAGTGGTAATAAACAAGAAATTCATAAAAACTGACCGGTTCTTGGCCAATCCACCTGCGTGGGTATGCACCACATCGTCAAGGATCTTGACTTGATAAAAAGTGGGCAGAGGAAATGTTTCATTAAAGGCAATGATATTAACATAAGAAATTCCGGGTTTCGACATCCCAAAAAGATAATATGGTTATAAGATGCCATAGTAGAAGTTTCTGGAAGCCGTTAGATGAAAGAATAAAAGTGAATAGTATTTCTGCCACAATACGCTAGCATTACTATTTTGTCGTGAATATCGGTTTCAGTTTTGCTGTGCGCATGCCAGGGGGCACCTCACTAGCATACACGGTAATTAATGTTACATTCTCGGTTATGCACCGCAAGACGCATTGATTGAATTGCATTTTAACCCGTTAGGTCATATAGTAAACTTATTGAGGCAGAAGGTGAATAGAGGGAGTATTTGACGAGCCTCGCAATCGAGTAAATGCTCTCTTCGGTGCTCCGCACTAACCTCTTGGTGCTGCATAGTTGGCGTTAACGCCGGCCACGCTGGCCGTGATGATGATGATGATTATGCCTCAAATAATTCTCACACCAATTCAGGGGGATCGGCAAAGCTTTGATTTGCTTTGCTATCCTAGATACGCGGCACGTACCCACTGTGGGGGATTGGCCAAGAATGCAACGTAGATTCTCTTAAATGTTATTTTAGGTAAGCTTCCCTGCTTCTTAGTCTTCATCAAAGACTCTAGCGGTGCAACACGGGAGTTAAAGAGCTCGTTTCGCACAAATTACGACGTCGGCGTCAGTGTTCGCGTAGGCGTCGTAGCTTGCGAACGGCAAATTGTCTTGCCCATGACTACAGGCACCCGGCAATGCAGTTTACGACATCTGGTGCTAATGCCAGAATACACAGCGCATCAAAACCGAGTCTTCCAATGCGCATCAGGCGCATCAAACCCAGTCTTCCAACAGGCGCATCAAACAGGCGCATCAAAACCGAGTCTTCCAATGCATAGACGCGAGTAGACACAGCAAAACCGAACTTGTCGTGCATTGATTGATTGATTGATTGATTGATTGATTGATTGGTTGGTTGATTGATTGATTGATTGATTGATTGATTGATTGATTGATTGATTGATTGATTGATTGATTGATTGATTGATTGATTGATTGATTGATTGATTGATTGATTGATTGATATGTTGAGTTTAACGTTCCAAAACCACCATATGATTATAAGAGACGCCGTAGTAGAGCGCTCCGGAAATTTCGACCACCTGGGGTTCTTTAACGTGCACCCAAGTCTGAGCAAACAGGCCTACAACATTTCCGCCTCCATCGGAAATGCAACCGCCGCAGCTGGTATACGAACCCGCGACCTGAGGGTCAGCAGCCGAGTACCTTAGCCACTAGACCACCACGGCGGATGAGCGTGCATATAATTTTCTCTTTTAGTTGTGAGAAAAGGGGTCATGGCTGATTATGTAAGCGCCCAGGAAGCGTTCTTTAAGACGTGCCAAAAAGGGCACTGACCCTTCAGCGTGTCACTGTATTCACCAAGTGTTCCGATTTCATAGTATCCCTGACGGTCGGTACCAACTATGCTGAGGCGGCCCAAAGAGCTTCGTCGCGCCCTCTGGTCCACTGTCGGGTGCCTATAGTGAACTAGAATGTACACGTGACTGAAAACTTGAGCTAAGATAAATAAAATAAAAAATAAAGCTGTTTGTATTTAAGCGAACATTGAAACCCAGTCTTTTCACTGGCAAGCAGGCGTTCTACCACACAGCCACGCGTCTGCTTCGCAAGGTAGATAAAATAGCTTCTTCTGCCAATAAATGCAGTGAAAAGAATGTTTATGGTTTACAAACACACGCCTCACAATACATGTATGGCAAGCCATCAGCGTCTCAGAGAAGACGATAAAGTTGTGCCGCAGCTGCTCCGCATGTTCGAGCCAGTACGCGGAGCAGCTGCGGCACAACTTCTTTATTTTTTTTTTTTGCATTGTGAAAAAAAATTTGCAGCATATCCACGGAGTGACTGATGGAGAGTGGGGTGAAGTATTCGTCCGTCCATTCGTTCTTGCTTCCGCCCGTCCATGCGTCCGTCTGTGTGACCGTCCATGCGTCCGTTTGCCCGTCCGTGTGTGCGTCTGTTCGTGCGTCCGTCCCTGCGTTCGTCCATGCATCCGCCCCTGCGTCCGTTCATGCGTCCATCCATGCATCTGTCTGTGTGTCCGATCGTCTATCTATTCAACACTCCAAGTACCACCATCTCGCATCTTTTCATCAAATATACCCCATATGGAAGCACCGCCATCCAGCGGACATTCCAAGAACTAAACGAGAGGTGACACACGCACACTTTCTTACAGCTTGCGCTTCGGGTCTACTTCGCACCTTTAACCACCTCGAGTTCATGGTATATACTAGTTCACTGTATTCATGGCACTGTGGCCCAACGCTAGCTAAACCTTTCTAAAAACTAAGAAGGTTACGCCCAGCGAGTATGACGTAGAACCTTTTCCTGTCAGATAGTGCTCAATGTACATGCCAATGGCTGCTAATGGGAAACGAGAGACAGGAGAATTCGGCGTTTACTTTGCTACCGCTTGCGCTTCGTATCTACTTCCCACCTTTAACTACCTCGAGTTCATGGTATAACTAGTTCATTGTATTTATGGCACTGCGGCTCAACGCTCGCTAAACCTTTCTAAAACTAAGGAGGTTACACACAGCCAGTATAACGTAGCAACCATTTCTTGTCAGATAGTGCTCAGTGTACATGCCAATGGCTGCTAATGGGGATCGCAGCGTGCGCGTTAACTAAAAGCCGAATGCTCCTATCTCTCATTCTCTATTAGCAGCCATTGGCATGTACATTGAGCACTATTTTTTATTGTTCAACAACGCACAGGAGAAATCTCTCACTGGCACCACCTTGGAGGTCAAAATGTTATACATATTTCACACTACAACAGCTACGAGGGACGAACGGGCGCCGCTATAAGGAGCTTCCCCTCTAAAAGCGAGTTGGGCGTTTTCTCACGGGACTTTCTTAGCCATCACGTAGATTCACGTGGGATCTCTCCACCAGCTGCGCGTGTGGAAGCTATACTGCAGTTTCCACGACCAACACGTACCAACAAACTACGTGAATTCCACAGGCTTGCTAAGTATTCCCGGTGGTTCCACGCACTTCTTACCGATAAACGAGGCCCAACGCTTCCACCTTCTGGATGGGCGATGCAGAAACAGCTTTCAGTTCTATCAAGGAAGCTCTGGCTAACGTAATGCTCCTCGCGCGTCTAAAGAGCGACGCCATTATGTCACTCACAGTGGACAGCTTTCTCGTCGCCATAGGAGCAGTCTTGCAGCAGTTGGTCGACGGAGTTTGGCAGCGGGTCGCTTTCTTCTCACGGAAGCTCTCACAGACCGAGCGTCGTTATAACACATTCAGTCGTGAACTGCTCGCGGCCTATTTGGCTGTCAAGCACTTACGACACTTTCTTGAAGGTTGGTTGTTTCATATCCTCACCGACCACAAGCCGCTTACGCGTCAATCGCCCGCTACCAACTCTGCCCACACCCCCCTCGTGAGATCCGCCAGCTTGCCTACATATCAGAGTTCACGAGTGACATCCTGCACATAAGTGGCAAAGACAACCCCGTTGCTGACGCGCTTTCCTGAATAGAAATCAACGCAACTATGGGTGAGCGCCCACCAGTTGATTTTGCAGCCATGGCTATGGCACAACAGGACGACAGCAAGCTTCAGGTGTTGCGACCCAAGAAAGCTTCCTCAAGCTCAAAGATGTCACACTTCCAGGCTGCGCAATTCCCCTCGTTCGCGACACCTCCACCGGTTGTCCTCGCCCTTACGTTCCAGCAGCATTTCGCCGCAGTGTCTTCGACGCCTTGCGTTCCTTGTTGCACACCGGTATACGTGCGACTCAGCGCCTCATCACAGGGTGGTATCTATGGCCTCGAATAAACATCTACGTCTGCCGCTGGACACGTGCTTGCCTCAAGTGCCAGCTAAACAAATTCAAGCGCAACAGGGTCAGCCCACTGGGTACCTTCACGCCTCCTGACTCGCGGTTCAGTCACATGCACCTGGACCTCGTAGGCCCTTCGCCTCCATCGCAAAACAGTCGGTATATGTTAACCTGCGTAGACCGGTTCACGTGGTGGCCTGAGGCACTACTCCTCACTGACATCACGGCAGAGTCAGTCGCTCGCACTCATCACCGTGTGGATAAGCCGCTACGGAGTTCCCATGACCATCACAGCGGATCAAGGTCATCAATTTAACTCCGCGCTTTTCCGCGCCTTGTCCCGAAAACTTTGCGTCAACCACATCAGGACGACGGCCTACCACCCGATGTCTAATGGCATGGTTGAGCGATTTCACCGCAAACTCAAAGCTGCGCTCATGGCCTTCTAATCATTGATACTCTGGATGGAGCGACTACTACTCGTCCTCCTCGCCCTGCGCAGCACGATACGTACGGACGCGTCCTGTTCCTCAGCTTAGCTCGTACTTGGCACTACCCTAAGGCTTCTGGACAATTTTTCGACACGTCGCCTGCATCACCATTGGACGTAGCTGACTATGCCAATCACCTCAGGAATGCCATGAAAGATCTGTCCTCTAATCCTGCACGCCAACACTCATGCCCAAGTTTCGTCAGTCGAGCATTCCGTGACTGCCCCGCCGCGGTGGTCTAGTGGCTAAGGTACTCGGCTACTGACCCGCAGGACGCGGGTTCGAATCCTGGCTGCGGCATGCATTTCCGATGGAGGCGGAAATGTTGTAGGCCCGTGTGCTCAGATTTGGGTGCACGTTAAAGAACCCCAGGTGGTCAAAATTTCCGGAGCCCTCCACTACGGCGTCTCTCATAATCATATGGTGGTTTTGGGACGTTAAACCCCACAAATCAATCAATCAATCGAGCATTCCGTGACTGCACCCACGTCTTCGCACGACATGACACAATCAGACCAACACTGAAACCTCCTTATGGCAGACCCTTCAAGGTCGTCAAGCGTTGCCCAAAGCATGTCGTTCTGTTGCTTAATGGGCGTGAAGACAGTGTCTCCATTGACCACATAAAGCCGGCTTTACTCGACACTGACGCCGTCCCCGAAAACTACAAGCCATCCGTGAAAACCAGACGAACACACTTCGCATAGGCAGAACCTACAACCGGCTCATAGAGTTCGCTCCTTCGCGCACGGGCTACCACGCTAGGGGGGGGGGGGTATGGAAAGCCGTCAGCGTCTCGGAGAAGACGAAGAAGTTGTGCCGCAGCTGCTCTGCGCGTTTGAGCTAGCACGAGAAAAAGAGGACGCCAGCAGGAACGACAGAGTCTGTGGACGCCCATGCCACAGTACTGATAAATAAAATATGTGGGAAACCAAATTCCGCACACCTTCCTACACGTGCAATTCCGTAGCATTTTTGTGCGCTTCAAGCGTACGCGACCATCGGGAGTCATCATGTCATCACTATAATGACTTCATAGCTTAAATCCTGCCACCCATTACAAAAGGCACACACGTTACAGTGCGTATTCCCCTATCACCACGTAATTGGTGTATAGCATTCCAGAAAGAAATTTACTCGCACATTTGCTCATGGTTTACAGCATTCTACACAATACACATGCTTCACTGACCAAAGTCACTTTCAACTTTATCGATTACATTGTTGTAATACACTACTTGAATTTCTCGAGTAACATCATACAATCAAGAGTATGCACTGAATGGTTGAAGTACGTACTAGGGACAGAATGTTACTGTCGCGTTCAACTCTTGATGAAGAATCTTAAGGATGCCCATTTTTTTATGGGCTCATGCGAGGCGGCTCCGGACGAACAGCTATCGTACTCTATCGAACGCCTTCTCATGTAAGTCACTTATCCCGTACTTTGCACGTCATTACATTAATGACCAGTGCAGATTGTCGTTTCCATACTCACTGGTGCCTTTGTGAAGAATTCCTCCAACGTGCTCCTCAAGCCACATGCCTTGGCAGACACCACAGTGTCTTTAGGTACTTTAAATTACTTTATTTAAAATCAGGTCAAGACAAGGCTGCTGTCTCTCAATACAGCTGACGCAGCGAGAGCACATTGTCTTCTTTCGTATCTTCATCCATCTTTATATAACAGCAAAGAAAATAATGAAAAAGTAATGAGAAACACTGTCCAGTTAGGTATAATTAGTAGAGGAGATAAAATATTAGAAAGTAATGAGAAACACTGGACTATTATATGTGTTGACAATATTTTAATAACTGCTGGAGCTTTCTATTCCAAAACCACGATATCATCATAAGATATACCGTAGTGGAAAGCTTAAGAAGGTATTCAATTACACGAATAAAGTAAACCGCATTTATTTATTTCACAAGATCATAGTGCAAGAAAATGCTTATATTTACATATAGTCACAAGCAGAGACAATGGGTGACACAGGGGCTAGATGAGGGCTCACACTTCACACTTCGTAGTAGTTTCTCCCAGCCCGGGACTGTCTACTACCTTAAGCCACAAACCCACTACTTCCTTGTGACACTACCTCGCGGCGTAATAAAAGCACCAACCGCGGTGTTTGTCGTGGAAGGGGAGAGTTGAATGGCATATATGGCTTGAATACTACGATATGGACGACCGTAGATAGTGGTTCCACTGAGTGCCCTGTATCAACTATTCGCTGTATCTCCTGAGTGGGATCAGTGATCTGGTGCAGAATTTGATGATCCACCATAGCAAAATAATAGCTAAAAAAGTTGCTCGTTTTCAACGTTCACAGAGGTCGCAGTTGCTGACATGCTTATGCGCAGAGTCATATAGGCGTGGCTAGAAAAATGACGCTGGTTACTCCCTGGTGACTGGTGGTAAGTTTTTCGTAACACTGGCGGATAGCATCTACCCGCAAATGGTAAGGCACGATGACAAGGCGGTCAGGGCCGCAGGAGTGCATATATTGGCGGTAAAGATCACCGTCATGAAAGAAGTACAATTTCTGGGAAGTGTTTAGGATTTCGGAAGTCTGTCTTTCCATGAAGGGTCATAAAGCTGAGTCCCGGCGTTGCTTATCAGCCATTTCAAGAAAGTCCGATATTGATATGAAGCAAGCCACAATAGCTCCTTCTGGGGCGTCTTGCGGATTCATTAGATTCCGGGACAGACGTTCGGCGTCTTGATGGAGGGGAATGCATTTGTAAGCTACCGAGAAGGTGTATACATGGATGCTGAGATAGCAACGACCGAGGCGGCCTTTGGGATCCTTGGATCAACAACGCCAGCAAAGCCAGTTTTAACAGGGAAACTCCGGCGGAAGAGAGAGAGGCAAAATTTAGCAACAGTGAAAAAAAGAGCAGGGCTCTCCCTTTCAATGCTTGAACAGTTCTCTGCAGTGGGCCTAGGGCGGCTAGCGCAGGCGGTGACGCAGTCACTTCGATGTTGACGCTGAGCGTGCTTAGATCCAAGTGGGCAGATATTGGAGAAGTTGTGAGGGTAGCAATGAGCTCTAATTCTACAGTTTTAGGCGAATTCCAAGTGAAGGTGAGATCAATTATAATAGCTTTATGAGAGAACGCCCAGTATCGGAATAACTTCGTATGATGTGGCGCATATAGGAGCAGAGACGCATGAAACTCCAGGCATATTGAGGTGAAGAGGGTGTAAGAAATTATGTCACCATGAGAAAATTTTCCTAGCTTAGCTGGACACCAGTGGCGTTAACAGATGACCCAAGTACAATTGTTTCGGAACGGCAGAGGCAGCATTTGGCGAAGTTGAGCTGTGGGCCAGCATTGCGGCATACCTCGAGAACACTGGAGAGTCGCTCAAGATTGCTTGCAGATGTCAGTGGACAAAGGATGAGATCCTTCACTTGCACAAACAAGTAGACCACTTGAAGCCGCGTAGAAGGAAATCCGTCATACCCTAAAGTACATGGAAGTTTTGCGCAGTACACAGAGCCAATCATATCAGCAGCCTTGGTGACCGCGCGTTACCAGACCATGTCGTTCTGTGAATGGAGGGTTGGAAGCACACTTAATTGAATCTCACGTGTCTCCTGCAATTCGCAGCTCTTAAGAGATGTAATGAGTTGTACAGTTTATGCAGAAAGCTGAACTTGGTCTCTCTATGACTCCTAGTACTTGGTCTACCGCACCAATGTGTTTGTACAAAACCATTTCAGAGTTTCTTTCAGACACTCCCGTATGTTGTATCGTTGTTCTTTCCTAAACCCTGTTTAGTATGCTTCAAGGTATACCGATCACTTTTCATAAGCATTGCATATATCGGGAGAGTGGTCTGCACAGTGAACCGCAAGCAATTTCTTCGGGTGACTTTTAAATTCTTCCTTTTAAAGGAAATAGTGGAATTCACCCCATTTATGTGGAACATGCGTGTTTATGGGGATGATATTTCTTTTCGGACAGGCCGCACATATTGCTGTGGCTCATATCCGTTTGGTGGGCAACTGCTGAATTCATTTTCAGTGGGCTAGTGTTGCATAGTGCACTATGGCACATACCCCGTTTACGATGCCCGCAAGAAATACCACGTATCTCGGATATGAAAGACCCGACAAAGAACCGCTTCGCTATTTTATAGAGGAGGTGACACACAACTGCTATCCCAAACGTTTATTCTCCCATACGGCGGACACACCGGCGTCCCTACAGAGTTTGTGGCCCCGCCGTGGTGGTCTAGTGGCTAAGGTACTCGGATGCTGACCCGCAGGTTGTGTGATCAAATCCCGGCATCAGCGGCTGCATTTCCGATGGAGGCGGAAATGTTGTAGGCCCGTATGCTCAGATTTTCGTACAGGTTAAAGAACCCCAGGTGGTCGCAATTTGCGGAGCCCTCCAGTATGGCGTATCTCATAATCATATGGTGGTTTTGGGACGTTAAACCCCAAATATCAGTTATAGAGTTCGTGTGTTTAAGGAACTAACAACAAATCGTCATGGTAGCTATCTTCAGCGTAAAGGAAAGCTTGCAAATTAAGATAATTCATGACTTCGCAATGCGGAGAACATTGCGAGACGTTGTAATGAGAAATTTGAATTTGCGAGAAATATGAAGTCGCATCCGCGAAACATCTGCTGCAAAAAACGCCTTCCGTAGATTGTGAAAGGCGTTCCCTAAACAGCCTTTACATATTTTTATATTTCTACGTATCAGTGGTTTCATCGGAGTGTGACATAAGTTTTTCTCCAAATCATCATCCATGCTGAACAAGACAGCAACCTATAAGACTTCTGGAAGGAATTTAATATGAAAGTTAGGCGTAGGGAGCAGTTATGTGCGCGCGTCTCCATGGGGACGCGCGCACATGAAGGCTTCCTAATTAGGCGACACACGAAGCGCCGCATGTCGCTTTAATGTCCCTACACATTTAGGAGCAAAGCTGCAAAGATAGGCTCCATCGCACCTCTAGCATCATGTTGCTCAACTATCCAAAACCTTCGCCAGAAACCAAAATTAATTTACCCCACAATGCCACTTTGTGCGCAAAATTTGTGGCTATAATGATTTTCGCGCGCAAACTCTGTTGCTTTCAAACACAATAATACAAATAAAAATGTATCATATAGCAACCAGAACAATTTTCGAGCGAATACACAAGACGACATGATAAGAATTATGTTCCGTTTATTTTCACCATATATTGAGCGAACAGAAGCCTATGCGACGCGGGACGGCATAAAATTGTATTGGCGATGGGAGGTCACTTGAAATGAACACCATGATTGCAATTTTTCAACACGAATAATGTACTTTATTTCGCTGTATATTTTATTTTTATCGAAACAATAAATAGCACGCAAGCCGTAGCCTCTATGTCATTGACGCTGCTAGATTGATGTTCAAAACCACAGAGGCCCCGATCATAAGGCCTAGGACATGGTTGGCCTTGGAGGTCCATAGGGTGAAGACAAAATTTGCGTCTTCCTGTACCAATCGCCGAAACAAACCCGCTGTTAACTTAGTACCTGAAGCATCAACGGCGAATGGTTACCGAAATTGGACCCACAGAAGCGACTGGCTCGAAACCCCGTGGTGACCTGGTAGAGCTGTGTACCTACGCGCGTGTCCTTCCGCACCACACGCGTGGCCGCCGGGATAGAAGCAGCTATTGTGGTCGCCAAGGAAGGCGAAGCTGCTTTACCCAGTTGACATTATCTGGGACACCATGGTCACCTGTGATAAGAGCCGTGGGAGACCTCATCGTAGACACTGTCCCGGAGGCCGTCACCACGGAAGCGTGACGGACGCCATGTGGGCCCTCCGCCATGCAATCTTCACGAGCGACGGGTCTGTCTCTCTTCCTCGCGTGCTGCTCGGTGTCGCTGTAGTTGCTGTGCCCAGTGCGTGGTTCAGGCATGGTGATATTTTCTTTCGCTATGACGTACGGTCTACAAGCCGTCTGCGAGAACAACTGGAGTCGAGCTCCTTTCAGCTTCAACAGAGCACTGGTGTAACCGCATAAAGTCGATGTTTCTTCATACTTGATGTCGGCCCACCTGTCGAGCTCGGGCAAGTAGGCCGCGTCACAGGGGCTGCCAGGCCTGTCTGCGAAGCGTAGGCGCGGGCAAGATGGAAACTGGTTGCCTGAAAAGTCAGCCATTGAAGGCGACGCCACGTTGAAGACAGGCGTGCAAGCAGGCTGAGGTAAGGTCGAGTCATTGATGCCCATGCCGGAAGCTTTCAGACAGCCAGTGTCTTCATCTAAGTCACCGATTGCTGACAGAACGACGTCTCCATGGCGATGAGTGCGCCTCCCACGTGGTTGCTTGAGACATTGGCCAGCGTTCATAATGTCTAGGTCTCAGAGACGTGCTCGTAACCTGTAAAGGAGAAAATTGTCTAGACGTAGTATACGCTTGATCGAGGACTACCTACGGAATTTACACGGCACGTAAATCATACATGTTGGGTCAGGAGTATTGGCTCATTGCTATACTCGCGGACGAATTTTCTTGGCAATGAAGGGAAAGCTACGCGGGAGGAGCATCTGCACATGTACCACTACGCGAAGTAGCCCAGATTGGCGCAAGTCTCGCACCGCTGTATAAAGTGATGGCTGCCGGCAATCAGTATTGCATATCGACATTGGCGCTTCCCAGCATTTGTTGCACTGGCAAAAAGTACAACTTTAATGGCACGTGCGGCGGTGTCTCTAAAACAGTACACGTATGAAAAAAAGAAGAAGCATTTTTGATATTTTACTAAAAAAACAGACGTAGTTGTGAAACTACTATAATTTGCGGTGAGATATTGTCACGGGGTCGTGACGTGGCCGAAGACAGGAAACGTCGTGTTGGGATTTAACTGTTTATTTGGGCGAACCTGTGCCCGGTAAAGGGAAAGTCTAATTATAGCAGCAATCTTGCACAGATAGTAGTCTCGGAATGATAGCGGCGAACGCAGCGTCGGCCTTCGATCAACAACAGACAGGCGGCGAAGCACGTCGGCATTTATACTCTTGCCGTCGAATGTTCTAGCCTTATCGCTGGCGGTGGCGTAGGTTCCAGAACAATCTTTACCGTTCGCACAGTGCGCGTGATCTTATCGAAATGATCTACTACAGTCCAGAACCTTCTCGAAACCTGCAGGCGCCGTTTGCGTTGAGAATCGTGTGGTGTTTTGGGACGATAACAAAAACTTGGGAAATGGAACGTGGCATTGCCCCCCTCAGAAAAAAGGCATCGTCCCGATGCTTTAACTAAAGATGAAAGTACAATAATAATGCAAGAAAGTACAATGAATAAATTACGATACAACTATAATACAAAAAACACTGTTTCAGTTTGTTAACGCGCATGAAACGGCTTGGGGCGCGCGACATGGACGACTTCAGGTCGCGATCGGCGTCGTTGAGAGTTCGTGATGCCGTCGGGGACAACCTCGTAATCAAGTGGGCCGAGACGTCGAACCACCCTGTACGGTCCGAAGTACCGTCGCAGAAGCTTTTCACTTAGTCCACGTCGGCGTATCGGCGTCCCCACCCAAACACGTTCACCGGGCTGGTATTCCACGAAGCGTCGTCGAAGGTTGTAACGGTGGCTGTCAGTCGTCTGTTGATTCTTGATACGGAGACGCGCAAGTTGTCGGGCTTCTTCGGCGCGTTGAAGGTACTCGCTCACATCGAGGTTTTCTTCGTCAGTGACGATGGGTAACATGGCATCGAGCGTCATTGCCGGGCTCCTTCCGTAGACCAATTTGTATGGAGATATCTGCGTCGTCTCCTGCACCGCCGTGTTGTATGCGAAGGTCACATACGGAAGAATGGCGTCCCACGTCTTGTGTTCGACATCGACGTACATTGACAGCATGTCGGCGATCGTCTTGTTAAGCCGCTCGGTGAGGCCGTTGGTCTGTGGGTGGTACGCTGTCGTCCGGCGGTGGTTTGTTTGGCTGTATGTCAAGATCGCTTGAATTAAGTCGGCAGTGAATGCCGTTCCTCTGTCGGTGATAAGGACCTCCGGGGCGCCGTGACGTAGGACGATATTTTCGACGAAGAACTTAGCTACCTCGGATGCACTGCCTTTTGGCAAGGCTTTTGTCTCAGCGTAGCGGGTGAGGTAGTCGGTAGCTACCACGATCCACTTGTTTCCGAAAGCCGACGTCGGGAACGGCCCCAGTAGGTCCATACCAATCTGCTGGAAAGGTCGGCAAGGTGGATCAATTGGCTGCAGAAGTCCCGCTGGCCTTGTCGGCGGTGTCTTGCGTCGCTGACAGTCCAGGCATGCTCTCACATAACGAGTGACGTCGGTGGTAAGACGTGGCCAGTAGTACCTTTCTTGTATCCTCGCGAGCGTGCGAGAAACACCGAGGTGCCCTGCCGTCGGATCATCGTGCAGGGCCTGCAGGAGTTCTGGTCGCAGAGCTGAAGGCACCACAAGGAGGTACTTAGCTCGAAGCGGTGAAATGTTTTTCTTTTGTAGAAGGCCGTTTCGTAGAAAGAACGACGCAAGTGCGCGCTTGAATACCTTCGGGACTTCGGCGGTCCTGCCTTCGAGGTATTCTATTAGGGCCTTAAGTTCCGGGTCGGCCCTCTGTCGTTCAGCGAAGTCGTCGGTAGTTATCGTTCCTAAGAAGTAGTCATCCGCGTCGTCTGGTAGCGGTTGGTCGACAGGCGCACGAGAGAGACAGTCGGCGTCGGAGTGTTTTTTGCCGGACTTGTAAATGACAGTAATGTCATATTCTTGAAGTCTCAGGCTCCACCGTGCGAGGCGACCTGAAAGGTCCTTCAAGGTGGCTAGCCAACACAAGGCGTGGTGATCGGTCACAACTTTGAAGGGCCTGCCGTAGAGGTAAAGGCGAAATTTCGACGTAGCCCAGATGATGGCGAGGCACTCCTTTTCTGTTGTGGAATAATTTGCTTCTGCTTTGGATAGCGATCGGCTGGCGTAACTAATAATCCTTTCAAGTCCGTCAGCCCTCTGCACAAGAACGGCGCCAAGACCTACGCTGCTTGCGTCAGTATGTATTTCTGTCTCGGCGAATTCGTCGAAATGGGCAAGTAACGGAGGCGTCTGGAGGCGATGTTTAAGCTCCTGGAAAGCGTGTTCCTGCGGCGTTTCCCACTTAAACTCCACGTCGGCCTTGGTAAGGTTAGTGAGAGGATCGGCGATGCGAGCGAAGTTTTTCACGAACCGCCTATAATAGGCACACAGGCCCAGAAATCGGCGCACGGCTTTCTTGTCAGTGGGTGGCGGGAAGTCGGCGATGGCGGCTGTTTTTCGTGGATCGGGACGAACTCCAGACTTGCTGATAACGTGCCCCAGAAACAAGAGCTCCTCATACGCAAATCTGCACTTTTCTGGCTTCAGTGTGAGTCCGGAAGTCTTGATGGCTTGAAGTACAGCTTCAAGGCGCCGAAGATGCTCGTCGAAACTCGAGGAAAACACGACGACGTCGTCCAAGTAAACAAGGCCACTCTGTCACTTCAATCCTGCCAGTACCGTATCCATAACGCGTTGAAAAGTTGCAGGCGCTGAGCAAAGGCCGAAGGGCATCACCTTAAACTCGAAGAGGCCGTCCGGTGTTATAAACGCCGTCTTCTCTCGGTCTCTTTCGTCGACTTCGATTTGCCAATAGCCAGTCTTGAGGTCCATTGACGAAAAGTACTTGGCGTTATGGAGCCGATCAAGTGCGTCGTCTATTCGTGGGAGAGGATACACGTCCTTTCTTGTGATTTTGTTCATACCGCGATAATCGACGCAGAAACGTAGGGTCCCATCCTTCTTCTTCACTAACACCACGGGGGATGCCCATGGACTCTTGGACGGCTGGATAATGTCACCCCGCAGCATTTCATGAACTTGTCTCTTCATGGCCTCACGTTCTCGCGTCAAAACCCTGTACAGACTCTGACGGAGTAGTCTGGCATTTTCTTCGGTTATGATGCGATGTTTCGTGATTGGGGTCTGCCGAATTTTCGATGACGACGAAAAGCGATCTTCGTATTGCAGGAGCAGGGCCTTGAGCTGTTCTTGCTTATCGTTCGGAAGTCTGGGACTGACGTCGAAAGCTATGGGAAGGGCTTGGTTCCTCTGAGCAGGTTCCGCAGAATCGGCGAGGGTGAAAGCACTGGGGGCTTCGACAATTTCTTCGATGTATGTGACCGTTGTTCCTTTGTTCACATGTTTGTACTCATTGCTGAAATTCGTGAGCATAACCGTTGCTTTGCCTCCCCGCAGCTCTGCAATTTCTCTTGCGACGCAAATATTTCGGGTGACCAACAGATGCTGACTGCCTTCAACGACGCCTTCCAAGTCAGGTGATTTAGAAGCGCTGACTGAAATAATGACGCTGGAGCGAGGCGGAATGGTGACTTGTTCTTCCAGCACATTCAAGGCATGGTGTTCTGAAGGCGTGCGCGGCGGTAGTGATTCTTCTGTGGATAACGTTATCGACTTTGTTTTTAGGTTGATGACAGCACCATGGAGGCATAAGAAGTCCATGCCAAGGATGACATCTCTCGAGCAACGCTGTAGGACTACAAAGTCTGTAGGATAAATACGACCGTTAATGGTGACTCTCGCTGTGCAGATTCCTGCAGGCGTTACGAGATGGCCTCCGGCTGTGCGGATTTCAGGGCCCTTCCAAGCTGTCCTAACTTTCTTTAACTTCGCGGCGAACGACCCACTGATGACAGAATAGTCGGCTCCGGTATCGACGAGAGCGGTCACACTGTGGCCGTCGATAAGAACGTCGAGGTCGCTAGTTCGCCGTCTCGCATTACAGTTAGGGCGTGGCGTCGGGTCACGGCTGCGTCGGCTTGTTCCGCTGCTTCCATGTTGCGTCGTCCGGCCACCTTCGGTAAGTGAGCTGTTGCCTTCAGGGCTTTGCCTGTTTGGCGTTGTGTTCGGAAAGCTCCGTCGCGGCGTCGTCGTCGTCAGAGGATCTTCGGTAGTTCGTCGCACAGCAACCGCACCTCCACCGGTTGCTGCCCTTAGTTTCCCGGATACGGGGTAGGAGACCGGCCCCGCGTTGGGCCAGAGTACTGCCGGCGGTGCGGTGACGTGCGGCGGCTGGGCGACGGCGAACGCGAAGGGCTTCGTGGTGTCCACCGAGTTCCTGTCAGGTAGTCAGCGATATCACGTGGTCGTTCTCCTGGCTGTGGACGCGGTGCATTGACGGCGAAGCCATGCAGTCCCATCTGTCGGTACTGGCAACGGTGGTATGTGTGTCCGGCCTCGCCGCAGTGGTAGCAGAGCGGGCGATGGTCAGGGGTGCGCCAGACGTCAGTCTTTCTCGGTGCACTGCGCTGGGCCGCTGGCGAACGGTATGACGTCGGCGGGGGTGGTGGCGGCGGTGGCGTCTGTCGACGGAAGTGCGATGGGGTGGCGTTTTGGCGTGGACGGGGAGGAGCGTTGTGGCGCAGTGCAGCGGCGTAGCTCATAGCTTCCGGCTCGGGCAGTGGTGCGTGGGGAATTTGAAGCGATTGCCGGACTTCTTCTCGCACAATGTCCGCGATCGAATCCACTTGAGGCTGCGCCGAAGGCAACAGTTTGCGCAGCTCTTCCCGCACGATCGCTCGCATCGTTTCAAGCAGGTCGTCGGAGTCACTGGCATGAGCAGCAGCGCATTCTGGAGTCAGGCGACGATTATACTGTCTGGTGCGCATGTCCAGGGTTTTTTCGATGGTGGTCGCCTCGGATACAAATTCTTGGACGGTGTTCGGTGGATTCCTCATTAGTCCCGCGAAGAGCTCCTGTTTGACCCCTCGCATGAGGAAACGAACTTTCTTTTCCTCAGGCATGTCTGGGTCAGCGTGACGGAATAGGCGGGTCATCTCCTCTATGAAAATTCCAACCATTTCATTTGGTAGCTGAACTCGGGTCTCGAGTAGAGCAGCGGCCCTCTCTTTGCGAGCGACGCTCGCGAACGTTTGCAGAAATGCGCCGCAGAAGACATCCCACGTTCGGAGCGTAGACTCCCGATTCTCTAGCCAGGTCTTTGCGGTGTCTTCCAGGTAGAAGTACACACGACGGAGCTTTTCTTCGTTGTCCCAGTGGTTGAGGACGGCCACGTGGTCGTATGTTTCTAGCCAGGTTTCCGGGTCTTCAAACGATGAGCCATGGAACGTTGGTGGTTCCCTCGGTTGATGAATGACGATCGCGGGCTGGGACGCTCCGGTTGTCATTGTCGCTGCAGTCGAGGTCATGGTCTTGGTCTTCCGCGCCTTGTCTTGTAGAAGGCCGTACTCCGGTGGGAGACCTTGCTGTCGGCGGCTTGTTCGCTGCTCTTGGTTGGCGTCGGTGTCTTCTCCGCGACGGGGGCTGGGTTCACGGCTTGACGGGGGCGTCCGGTACATGAACGAAGCAGCACCTCCACCAGATGTCACGGGGTCGTTACGTGGCCGAAGACAGGAAACTTCGTGTTGGGATTTAACTGTTTATTTGGGCGAACCTGTGCCCGGTAAAGGGAAAGTCTAATTACAGCAGCAGTCTTGCACAGATAGCAGTCTCGGAATGATAGCGGCGAACGCAGCGTCGGCCTTCGATCAACAACAGACAGGCGGTGAAGCACGTCGGCATTTATGCTCTTGCCGTCGAATGTTCTAGCCTTATCGCTGGCGGTGGCGTAGGTTCCAGAACAATCTGTACCGTTCGCACAGTGGGCGTGATCTTATCGAAATGATCTACTACAGTCCAGAACCTTCTCGAAAACTGCAGGCGCGGTTTGCGCTGAGAATCGTGTGGTGTTTTGGGACGATAACAAAAACTTGGGAAATGGAACGTGGCAATATGCGTGATTTGGCTATGTAGCCTTCGCTTCAAGGCCAAGAAAAGTTATCAACGAATATGGGCGAATAGTACGTTCCAACTCACGCGCACAAAAATAAAATTCTAGTGTATCCCAAAACGTTTTTGTCAATAAAGCAGAGCGATTTTTATTACTTAACAACGTCCATGGGTATCACTGCGCACCGACAAGCCCCGTCAGCTAACAGCATGCAGCACTAAGGTAGTGCTGCAGCTGGGCACAGTCATCTGATGTTCTGAGGTACTCATAGTGAGCGCCACTAAACAGGTCGTTACTGCTTAGAGTAAACATTGCGCGAAGTCAGCGGCTTCAGTTAGGCCTAGGTCGGCCTGGGTCATAACTTCCGAATTCCGGAAGCATATATTACACGCAGTCCTGTCGATATAAAACGCTACATACAGCAGAAAAGGGGAACTACACGTAGAAGAAAACACTAGCGCACACGAGCGGGTCACTTACTCGGTATAGTGGTGTTCCGAAGCGAGCCCTGAACTGGTCGAGACGGGGCTGCCTGCTTGTCCGACAAGCTTGTCTTGTCTTGTCTCCTGGGAGATCTTGGCTCATACCCACATGGGGGATTGGCCACACTGTACCTCTAGATAGATCATTATTTCTCGGTGAAACCGAGTCTCGCGGGCTGCGAGAGCACGTGATCTTCTTTCTTTTCTTTATCCACCTTCCTATTACGTAAAACGGAATAATAAAAAGCAAGGAAAGAGACTGTTCGAATAAACGCAATAATGTTAATATAAGAATTGCTGGGGTTCGACATCCCCAAAACACGATATGATTAGGTGAGATGCTGTGGTGGAGGGCTCTGGAAGCCGTTGAAATAAAAGTTAACGGTATTTGTGTACTAACGCGATTGTGTTAATGTTGTGTCGTGGGTTTTGGTTTCATTTCGCTGTATGCATGTCAGGTGGCACCTCGCTGGCATGCATGTTGCATGTTTGGTTCCGGGACGCTAGGCGCATCGCAGCCACAGAGTAACTTAATTGAGGCGTTGGGTGAAGTAAGGGAGTGTGTGACGAGCCTCCGAGTAGAGTAGACGCTTTCATCGGCGCTCCGCGCTAACCCGGTGGTGACAGTCGGCGGCGTCGGCCACCCCTGATGACGATGACAATAATAATAATGATGTTTCAAATGTGGCTCATACTCCATCAGGGGTATTGGTTGGTTGATTGGTTGGACCCAAGAGGAAGGGCTCAACCCATTACGGTGGATCGGCCACAAATTGCGCGGCAGTGCGATTTCGGGGAAAAAAAAGAGGAGGAAAGAATGCCCCTGCTTCTTCGTCTTGGCTAGAAACGCTAGTTGTGCGACAACAATGTTAACACATGAGTTCCCCGGGGAAACAAACAAACAAACAAGTTACCACATGGCACAGGAGTTAACACGCGCTAGCGGCGTGACACGGGAATATGAACTAGGCTCGTTTCGTAAAAATTACAACGTTGGCCTGGGTAGCGGTGCAGCCATCGTTAGTTGCGAGCAAAAAAAAATCGACAACCTTCGTCTGCCTGTAAATGTATTAAAAATACGGTTAATTAAACACGCCCATCCTGTATACAAGCTTCACTCTACATGTTATATTGTAGCAATATTGCGTGCTACAAGCATAAGTTGCAACCACGTGTAAGAGCATGCGATTATAATAACGACATCGTGCTTTAAGCCAGTCAC
Source organism: Rhipicephalus annulatus (assembly GCA_013436015.1). Lineage (NCBI taxonomy): Eukaryota > Metazoa > Arthropoda > Arachnida > Ixodida > Ixodidae > Rhipicephalus > Rhipicephalus annulatus. Next base: position 3,451,227 of record WOVY01009271.1, read on the forward strand.
CCATTACAAAAGGTATACACAATACTGCGCATAACTCATATCACCACGTAATTGGTGTATAGCAATTGAGAAAAAACTTCTCGCAAATATTTGCTCGTGGGTAAAGCAGGCTACTCGTTTCTCCAGCTTCACTGACACAAGCCATTTTCATCTTTATCGATTACATTATAGCATAAAGCAATTGAACGTTCTCGATCGATAAAACGTATTTATACACCAAGTAGTTCAAGTACACAGTAGGAAACGGGATGTCATTATTGCGTTCAAGTCTTGAAGGAGCAGCTTAAGGGTCCTATAATTTTTTTCTCCCATAGGCTCGTACGAGGCGGCTCTTGACGAAACGCACCCGTACTTTTTGAAACACCATTCCTAAGTCAAGTATCCCTCTCGTACTTAGCCCGGAATGACAGTAGTAACCATTGTCCCTCCTACCTTTGTAAAACAACTCTCTTCAATGTGCCCCTTAAGTCACACGCCTTGGTAGACACCTTTCGGTCTTAAGGGCTTTGAGAGAATGTTTTAATGTGTTATCTAGGCTTGGCTGTTGGTCAATAAAGCTGACGCACAGCAAATCCGGTACTGGTAAGATTCCCACCGCCCCCTGCCGCTGTCCCTCGCTCCACTGTGCAGAGACGATAACTCGGAATCGATATCGCTCGCCTTGACAACAGACCGTTGTCTCTGGCAGCTACTCTTCATCCTCATCCTGAAAAGTCATCAGGAAGAAAAGCAAACAATGCAAAGATGAAATTTATAAGGACAATGGGCTTGCAGGAGCGATTGCAGAATCATATTGGTACCGTTCAACCCAGAAGATTGCCACTGTGTTCTGTGACGGCGTGCATGTGCGTGTGTGTGTGTGTGTGTGTGTGTGTGTCTGTGTGTGTGTGTGTGTGTGTGTGTGTGTGTGTGTGTGTGTGTGTGTGTGTGTGTGTGTGTGTGTGTGTGTGTGTGTGTGTGTGTGTGTGTGTGTGTGTGTGTGTGTGTGTGTGTGTGTGTGTGTGTGTGTGTGTGTGTGTTTACTCCTCCTGTCTTTCTCCGTTCACTTGCTTCCCTGTGCGGTACCTTGACCGGTTATGCTGAATTAGTTAACATTCCTGTCATCTCTCTCCTTTTCGTCGTTCTTCGGCAACACTACAGTGTACTAGGATAGAGGAGGGCTTGGAGCGGGTGCAGCAACAATGTACAGAAAGTAAAGTCCAAACCGAATCAATATAGTCATGGCACGTCGATCGTTCGGCTGCCTTATTCAGTTTAATGTTTCATGCGGTTCCGCGAAAGTGGTGCTGTGCTAGAATCAGTGTTGCGCAGAATGGCGTTCCAGCCATTCGCCCTCCTTGCACTTCTTGCCCTCCTTGCCCTCCCTCCCTATAAGAAAAGGGCAAGGGACTGAGCCCCCCCCCCCCACCTTCTACAGAGCACCATGTTCACTCTGGACTGCACGCTGGGGAAACTAACAAGTAAGGCGAAGTTTTCCGCCACAATAGCAATGACCCGATTTTGTTCTTACGAAAGAATGACAATCTTACCAGGCAATGTTACAACAGAGCGAAATTTCGCCAATATTTCCGCTGTGATGATTTTCCTTGTAGGTTCATTGTGGTGTGGGTCGCCAATGCGACGCTTTCGCGACTTGTCTTGTAGTATTTCCGAGCAGGCAAGCGCTGAACAGGAGCCCTAAAATATTACATCACTTGTTCATGTATTTATTCTGCTGTGACTTCTTGATGCAGTTGCAGATGGGAACGAGCAAACTGTTTATAGACCTGGTTAAGCATTTACTGCTTCCGGAAAATAATTGACTTCGAAAAGGATATGTCATCACCGCTGTTCTGTCGAAGCTGTTGTGAGCCGATGAGTGAGACGAATCGTTTCTGATATTCAAGTTTTTCCGTACTAAAAGGCCAAAAATAATTTCCACTTTAAACTATAATAGACCTGATCAGCCTTGATTATGGTAACTTGGAGTCATAGCGGCAGCTTTCAAAGTGGCCCCGAATAAAGCAGTGGACTCAAGCTCAGCAGGAAGCTCAGCTTTTAATCTTGCCCACAACTTGACCCACCGGACCAAGTAGAAGGTTAAATACTGGGGTTTTTTTGCGCTATAACGACTTAGTTAGGAATCGGGCTAGTTGGTTTTCACTCAACTTGAATTGTCCTTTACAGCTCAAAATACATCTCGGTCAGCAAATAGGCAGACACATGCAGTGCTGCTTATTTCTCTCTATTCCCCTGTCTCTCAGCAAGTATGAGCTCTAAGAGTTGTATACGCTCACAAACTACTAAGCACCATTATGCTGCTTGTGGAAATATTTTAATAAACTCATAATCCATCATGGCATCTGCTATATGTAGCCGCTTCTTGTGTGATTGGCAGCTAGCCTACTTGAATTACATTAAAGAAGATGCTCTCCGGCTTCCTGACATCATAGAGCAAGCAGGTGATTTTGTAGCACAAAGAAAATTTGAAATACCCAAGAACCAATGGCAAACAATATGCCGTATCGAAAATAGTTTATACTCTTATATTTTACTTCGTCGTGCATAAGCGTTCATTACGCGATGAGTCATTTTTGCGTCATTTGTTGCCTCGCGTAACAAGCTGGTGCTGTGTGCATGACAAAGACTGTTTACAACAATATTCGCTCAAGGTTCCCCATAAGCTGCTCAGCGCAGCTTTTTCGCCTGGTTTTCTTGCAACGCCAGCGTGACACAACAAAATGAATGCCGGCGACCACGCGCACCGCGTCACGTCGAAATGTATTGGCGCGTTGACTGAGGCTTGTGGTCATGTTCTCACATGCCACGCATCTCATGATTATCATGGTTGCACCAGTCGCATACCTTCGTCTTCTATTGACGTCACGTGATACCACATTCGGCATATGTGGAGCTAGCGAAACAGCCGCGAGCGCATCATGAGCGTAGCATGTAGTCATGCTGTTATATGACACGCATCTCATGTTTATCATGTTTGCACCAGTTACGTACCTTCGTCGTCCATTCACGTACCGTAATACCAAACTTGGTATATGTGACGCTAGCGAAACGGCCATGAGCGCATCATGAGAGTGGCATGTAGTCATGTTGTTACATGACAAGCATGTCATAATTTTCATGTTAGGGTCTGTCGCTTGTGTTCGCCATGCAATCATGTCATACCATACCAGTTTTGCAACATGCCATATGAACTAAACCACCGCAAGAGTGGGACGACCATGAAATGTAAATCATGACATTCATGGCATTCATGTCATGATTTTCTTGTTATGACTAGTCAAATATTTTCATACAGTCATGTTATGCCATGCCAAATTTGGTATCGATACCATTATCGAAACGGTTCGAGTGCTAAAAGTCGTAGGCGGCTAGATAGATAGATAGATAGATAGATAGATAGATAGATAGATAGTAGATAGATAGATAGATAGATAGATAGATAGATAGATAGATAGATAGATAGATAGATAGATAGATAGATAGATAGATAGATAGATAGATAGATAGATAGATAGATAGATAGATAGATAGATAGATAGATAGATAGATAGATAGATAGATAGATAGATAGATAGATAGATAGACAGATAGATAGATAGATAGATAGATAGATAGATAGATAGATAGATAGATAGATAGATAGATAGATAGATAGATAGATAGATAGATAGATAGATAGATAGATAGATAGATAGATAGATAGATAGATAGATAGATAGATAGATAGATAGATAGATAGATAGATAGATAGATAGATAGATAGATAGATAGATAGATAGATAGATAGATAGATAGATAGATAGATAGATAGATAGATAGATAGATAGATAGATAGATAGATAGACGTCCAATATCGCTGAAGTTCGCTAAGAAATGCTTCGCAATTAAAAGCACCCCCTTCTCATTGAACCCACGCTGTCTTCAATGTAGATGAGCGACCGCTCAGAACCAACAAGGTGGCCCGTCAAGTATGACGGCCGTTTTAGCTAGTTGTAGGCAGCCATGATCGAAGTTGTGACCACCCTAAAACGCGGAGACGCGTGTACATGAAGGTTCTTTAGTATAAACCAACACACCTTTTCATCGTCGGTTGCAGTGCAGCATTTGAAAGGAGACATTACACCCAATTTCCGACCATAATCTGTGTTGTATGGGTTGGTCCTTGTGCGCTCAGAAACGCGCTGGCGAAATTTCAGTAATTTTGATCGTGCCGATAATTTATAATTGAATATTTTTATAAACAAGCGAGCAGCCTAGTGGTCGGGAAACACTGGTGCGCTCTCTAGCCGTGACGTAACGAACCGATTGCTCCACGAGCGTCTTCCTGTATGATGTGCAGTATGGAGGGCGATTGTGTTTCGTGCTCAGCTGCGCTTGCAATCGAGATGTTTCAGCGTTATTTAACGTGCCACTGGAACTTAATGACTTGCAGTGAATTAAGCAGTGTCACCGCGTCGCCCATGCTGCGCTGTGGGGTGCCATAGCGTACAGAGCAGGGAGAGTACTGCGTCATTCTTCAAGTTTTCTAAAAAGGCCGCCAAATGCAAGGCTTGGCAGATAAACGTGCGCAGGAAGGGCTGGTGCGCAAGAGACCCATCTGTTTTAGGGACAAAGCTTCTTATAGCGGCACCCGTTCGTCCCTCGTAGCCGTTGTAGTGTGTAACAAGTATAACGTTTTGACCTCCAAGGTGGTGCAGTGAGAGATTTCTTCTGTGCGTTGTTGAACAATAGAAGATAGTGCTCAATGTACATGCCAATGGCTGCTAAGGGGGAATGAGAGACAGGAGCATTCGGCTTTTAGTTAACGCGCACGCTGCGATCCCCATTAGCAGTCATTGGCATGTACATTGTGCCCTATCTGAAAAGAAAGGGTTGCTACGTTATACTCGCTGGGTGTAACCAACTTAGTTTTAGAAAGGTTTAGCGAGCGTTAAGCCGCAGTGCCATGAATACAATGAACTAGTATATACCCTGAACTCGAGGTGGTTAAAGGTGGGAAGTAGACCCGAAGCGCAAGCCGTAAGAAAGTGTGCGTGTGCCACCTCTCGTTTAGTCCTTGAAATGTCCGCTGGATGGCGGTGCTTCTATGTTGGGAATATATGATGAAAAGATGCGACATGGTACTTCTTGGAGTGTTGAATAGATGAACGGATGGACGCATGAACGGACGCAGGGGTGGATGCATGGACAAACGCAGGGACGGACGCACGAACAGACGCATGCACGGACGGGCGGATAGACGCATGGACGGTCACACAGACGGACACATGGACAGACGGAAGCAAGAACGAATGGACGGACGAATGCTTCGCCCCACTCTCCATCATTCGCTCCGTGGATATGCTGCCATATTTTTTTTTTTTTTGCTGAGCGCACTTCACGGCAGACAGCTACAGGATCTTCTCGGCGAGTTCGGTATACCCGTGAAAAAGCCGAGGCAGCGGCCGGACGCTGTGCCGCAAAGATCCGGCCAAGATGCGTATCGTGAGGAACTCTAACGTCGCACAGAGTACATGACGTTCGCTTCAGATAACGTTTACATACATGCCGCACGTATCAATAGATGCCAAAGCAGCGGTCAGTACGCGCAGCATTGTTACCACCACTTATTAAGTCGTGCATGCACGTATGCTAGCAAAAAAAAAATCTACATGCTTTGCGAATTCTATTGCGCAAAGTGTGCTCGCGAATGCAGCATCTCCCAATCATTAAGCTCGCTTGTCAATCTGGAATGCTTGAAATAAATCAACTTATCGTTGCGATAGGCCATCTGCAACGTCTGCAACAACACCGAGGTCGTTGTCATCTGGGTTCTCCCCGTTTTCGACGCTTCCTTCGTCGCTCGAGCGGGTGGTGGTGGGGTCGAAATGAAAATGCGCAGCGTACACGACGTGGTCGCTGCTTCTGCTGCTTGGTGAATCGTTGCCTGAATTTTGAGCTAATGACGGGGCCGATGACATGGCGATGGTACCGGTACCACTTCGCAACACTTGCGACACGTTCGGACCACGCGGCAAGCAACACTCGCAACACAGTGAAAACACTTACCGCGTGCCGACGGGGCCATTTGGTAGCAGACGACGGCGCTGCTCCCATCGGTTTGTGACGTCACGCATGCCACGGCAAATTGGAAGTCGCCGGCGGTGGGCGGAGTTTACAGCCGAAGACTTCTACGGATTATTTTAGGCTGAAATAATCTTTTACAGTCCAGTTTTCACACGTGTACAAGCATACTCGACTCTTCGTTTTTCGCCGAATACCGCGAATCGTTGGGTGACCATGTCATGACTCATTTAATGACATGGTAGTTTCTAGAAGTCAATCTTTCGTCGATGCGCGCGAAGTGTTTTACGCTGAAAGTATCAGCTACATTGGTGTGTTTTCAGTAATTGTTGTCTTGCCAGCTTGTACTTTTCGCCTTTTGAACCGTGCGTTTTTCGCGGGGTTTATCGCACGCCGGTGATTTATTGAGATGTTGAGACGATGTCGTTGTGGTGGCATGAACTTCCCAATTACGCTGGGTCCAACTCTAAACGAAAATACATTTCACAGAAGTCAGAAATTTACTGAACTTTAAACCAAGAAACATGAAACATTGAAAGCTGTTTAAACCCGTCTTCAATTTCAATTATACCCACAGCCAAGCCTGGCCACTGCGTCGAAGCCAGCATACACTCGAAAAAACTCCACTCGTGTCGCTGTGCACTCGTACAGAACACTCACTCCTATGTTAAGAGATCTTCGTAAAACTAACGACCAGTGCAGTAATGACATTCCTCTGGCCGACTATTCAGCACATCAGCTTCAACGTTACGAAAAGCGATACTGGGGCCTTTCGCGATCGTTTCAGAATATCCACCCAGGTGTAGTGAAGGTGTACTGCATAAATACGCTTCGCTATAGCATGGTTTAAATTTAGTTGATGCGACTTTGCGCAACCATACATTTTTAGTTTATTTTTCTTCTTTTTTGGGCTTGAATACACCCGCGTTATATATAATGCAAAAAAAAAAGATTCCAGTTTGGGTTCAACACAGCTCCTTAATGTCGCCGCGCAGTACAGTCGAGAGAACGTTTCGAAACGAACGAGCAACGTTTCACCTGAAGCGAAATATCACGCTGGGTGGAGACAGCGAAGCGATGAGGGCGTCCTCTTGTCTTGATTAAAACAAGAACGATGACGAGCCACCCGCATCCACACGCTTACGTACCCATAGAAGTGGTTCCGCACTGCTTTATTTATTTCTTCGTATTGTGCAGGCTGTCATTTGCCGACTCCAACATAGAAAAGGTACTAAGCAAGACTCGGTCCAACTCGCAAAACTTAATCAAACACGGGCTATGACAAACAAGACTGCTCAGGTGGCAGCATTCGCATTTTTATAAAAGGAGGACGTCTTTGCCCTTCTCAAGAGATGAGCGGGTTCTCACCGATCCGTTTGCCACACAAAGGGCCCACATTGTAAACTTTTTTTTTTGCTGAGCGAAACAGTGAGCGACAGAATAGTTGTGGCTCTTGAGGAACAGCTGTGTACACACGTGAAAATCTTCTTCAGGTTGATGGGCACCGCTCCGTTGAGGCCCTAGTATACGGCAGTAAATCCCGACGGGACTAACTGGGACGGCACAGAAGCGTGCACTTTGTGCAACCACAAACCTTACTCTTGTTTTTTCGTGCAACGCAGCAAAACTTACTTTGCGTAAGTTTCACGGTGAATAAGCGTAAACGTCGAAGTGAAACGAAGGGATAAGAGCCGGCGCAAGAGCGACACCGGCTGGCCTCGTCGTTCAAGTTCGTCGTCGACGGGAAGAAACTATAACGTTGGGCCGCGGCGAAGTAGACTGTAACTTGTACTGGTGGCGTTGAAATAGCTTGCGATGCACTATGTCAGATATAGCATCCCTCTCGCTTTCTTTAAACAACTAATAACGCATCACTCATCGGGCTTTGTGAGTGAGTACGCTAGTAAGCAAGGTAAATATATAGTCAGTCAGTCAGTCAGTCAGTCAGTCATTCAGTCAACAATTTGTTTGATTAGTTTGTTGCATGGTTAATTGTTAGTTAATTGTCAGTTAGTTAGTTAGTTAGTTAGTTAGTAGGTTAGTTAGTTAGTTAGTTAGTTAGTTAGTTAGTTAGTTAGTTAGTTAGTTAGTTAGTTAGTTAGTTAGTTAGTTAGTTAGTTAGTTAGTTAGTTAGTTAGTTAGTTAGTTAGTTAGAGAGTTGGTTAGTCATTTAGTTAGTTTGTTTAGTTAGTTAGTTAGTTAGTTAGTTAGTTTGTTAGTTAGTTAGTTAGTTAGTTAGTTAGTTAGTTAGTTAGTTAGTTAGTTAGTTAGTTAGTTAGTTAGTTAGTTAGTTAGTTAGTTAGTTAGTTAGTTAGTTAGTTAGTTAGTTAGTTAACCATGTCGCTACAGGGTTTTTTATCTTCTTTTCTTTGGTTTAGGTTCGTCTAGTGAAGATTTGAAAACAAACCCCCACCACTACCACCAAGTCACAACCACGCAAGGCCAATTTTACGTCAAGTACTGTATTACTCGAACACGTCAGATTCTCCGCAATTAACTGACCTTTTTCGTGTGATGGTATAACTACGCCGCAAAAAACGAAAGGCTAACAATGAAACCAGTACTAGCAGCACTGTATTCGCTAATGACGCGTATATTAACCCAAAAGTGTTTTATGCTGGTACCCACCAAGGCGTCAATCGAACGACAGAGAACAGAACCATCGGCTTCACATGCCCACCTTGTTTAATTCGACACCGTAGTCACATAAGGTCTCTCACACCCAGGTGCACCACTACAAATCGGCACTCCTCCAATAACATTCTTCTTGGTATTTGCTTCGGGGTCACCCATCACCCAAAGAATTTTTTTATAAACGTGTTATGGTGTTGGCGATAAACGGGTACCATCAAGTGGTAAAGAGTGCCGGTTCTCTTTCTCATCTTGGAACTTTCTAACCAGACTATATCTTTGCCATCAACAAGCTCATCGACGTTTTAGAGCTGACTGCTACCACATCCTTAGCAGCGCCGTTGTCCAGGTGACGCAAGAAAGTGAGACCTTAAGCAATACCGATGAGCATGACCTCTAGGACTGGCTCTCTTTGTACAAACGAATAAGCGTCAAAAACAAGTAGCAAGTTATCCTTTCGTCCACTTTTCTTTCTTCACAATGACATTACTTCTAATAACAACACCTATAATTTCCTTGGCATAATTGTCTGTCAGTTCTCATTAAAAGTATGAAGTTTCATTTTAGCACCCACTTCGTTGCCCTACAGAACGCAGACAGTATTATGAAAGTAGTTTCAGCGAGACAACCAATATAATTTTGAATAAGCAAAAACATAAAACAAAGAGGACCCCTTCTCTTTCTCAATGGTGACCAGTATTTGCGACAAAGGGTCAAAGTGCGGCTAAACAAAAAAAACGTCGTTCGAAGTAGAGGCTCTCCCAGCTGCCCTGGTTTCCTCGCGTCCAGGCAGGCGGTGGCACACCTCGTCTTCAGGAAGATCTGCTGTTGGAGAGAACCAGACTGAAGAGCGGATGAAGCGTACGAGAGGTTTGTTGACAATCTTAAAGTTCGAACAGATCAAAACAGAATCTGATCCTCAAACACTCACGCGCCACTTTCGCCCCCTTCGCAGTCACTAGACACCAGACCTAGGAGAACAGGGGAGGGCGTTTCCATCTAATCAGGTCGCCAATCCTGAGGGTTATTTTGCCGACGCCCCCCCCACACACACACACGCAATTCAAACACATGCATTGTTCTTGCGACGCTGTCACATCAGGGTAATCATCCATCTAGCATGTGGGGTGTGATTAATTGGTTAATTGATTTGTTGGTTGATTGATTGATTGATTGATTGATTGATTGATTGATTGATTGATTGATTGATTGATTGATTGATTGATTGATTGATTGATTGATTGATTGATTGAGTTTTCTCATGTGGTTATGAGAGATGCCCTAATGGAGGGCTCCGGAAATTTCGACCACCTGGTGTTCTTTAACATGCACCTAAATCCGAGCACACGGGCCCACAACGTTTTCGCCTTCATCGGAAACGCAGCCGCCGCAGCCAGGATTCGATCCCGCGACCTGCTGGTCAGTGGTCGAGTACCTTAGCCACTAGACCACCGTGGTGGGGCACGGAGTGTGGCGAGTCGTCTCGCCGCTCGGGCCAGCCAGCCACGCTGTCAACCGGCAGCCTCAGGCCAGGTAATGCTCTAGTGGTATTTACGTGGACAGCTGGGCTTCGTTTCAGCGTTGGGGGCCTATCAGCCGGGAATGCACAGCGTGGTGGTCCGAGGTTCCTCTTCCATCTTCAGAAGAAACTCGGCTTCGTGGCCTTTTCTTGGGCACAAAGACGCCATGTGTCGCATTTCTACGTCGGCACCAGCGAGAACCGTGTTATTTTTGAGAAATTGCAACCATGCACCTCCTGGTGCTTGAGAAACAGCCGAGTGTCTTCGCGGCCCTTCTTATCACCGCAAAGTTAGGCGGCGTCCTTTCTTCCGTCCCGGCGCTCATGCCAAAGGGTGGCTCCCCATTTGCAACAACGCTCAAGACAAAAGTGTTCAATTGTAGCCTTGCGAAAGAATAAAAAATTTTATCATTGGAGTCTGTACAAGAGTCTGTATAGTACCAACTTCGGTCATCTACTAAGCGGGGAGCTGAACGGCGAAAAGTAAAACCACTGAAGTTTAAATATATTTAGAGCGCATGCGTCAGGCATTGCCGAACACCAAGCCCTCGCTAAGAAAACCTCACGCAACCTTCAAGTACTGTTCGAGTGGAAGCAACGTTAATCGCAGAACAGCCATCCTCCAGTCGTTTTCTTCTTTTTCTCTTTTTTCGTCTTAACTACAGCTTTTGCGCGCTAACGGGGGTGAACATCTTCTCCGCTGCGTAATTCCATTAGCGCAAGCCCGTGCAACTGCGCCGTGTGAGTGGCCATGTTTATCGTGCCGCTGATCGATCAGTCTGCTCTTACGTACCGGAAGCTGCAACCGAGCTATGAGAGAGGACGTAATGAAGGGGCCTGGATTAATACCGAACACCTGGGTCCCTTTAACACGCCACGCAACTTGAACGCAGGGTGGGCATACCAATCCGAATGGGGAAGGGGGGGTAAACTTTCCTCCAAGTAATCTCGGCGCTAGATGGCGTAACGAATGCGCAGCGCAATCGTTGCTCAAAGAGGTGCACTATGTCCTCCTTTCGACGGAAGCAGTACCAGAAAGAAAGTTATATCAGCGTGCGGATGGGCTTGTTTTACTATTTTCACCTCCGTTAATCAAGGCCACCCTCTCTATCTGCCCCACGCATGTTTCTTCAAATAACTCTAGCTTTCTCGCTCACTCAGATAACTTTATTTTTGTTCGAGCTATCTCTTCTTCCCCTCAAGACTCGAGAGAAATTATCCTAGCGTGCATGAACAACTCAACAAGGCAGAAAGTCATATGAGCGCTGACGCTGATAGATGCGTTGCTCCAGATTTGTTTGCGCTACTTTTTCGTAAAGTGGAGCGGCGAACCGCTACTGCATTCGTGTTTGTTAAAAAGAACATTCTCTCCGAAAACAGAATGGTTCAGTTGACGAGAACAAACTGCCACCCAACTAACAGGGGTTGCTTTTTCTTATTTTTCAAATGTTTCCACAATAACCTTTGCTATTAATTCTGACCGTGGCTATTTACTTTTTTTAACTGCTTTAGTTCCCACATTTTGCATACGGTGTACTTCTGTTTTACCGCATTGAGACTGCCCAGTGTATGATGTGGGCAGGTTCCCCTAAAGTGGCTGAGTGCCGTTTTATTTTTACCTGGTCTTCTTCACAACCTTGTTGTAAGTAAGCTAACTTTAATTTGTTATAGGTTTGTAACTCAAAAATTTTGAATAGCCGGAAGAATCATTACGAAAGGAAATGTACATGGAGGCAGTACACTTATAAAGGTGAAACACAGTTAATAAGACATAAAACAGATTTCTTTGAAAAATTTAGTCTGAGAGGGATGTGCTGTGGACTAAATTAGGGGAGAGAAAAAGAACAATTATGGAAGGTTAACCAGACGCACGTCATAATGGTAGTAACACTACCACGTAAGTGTTTTTTTTTAAGCGAATTATGGGGTGGTAGGACATACTAACGCACACTGCTGAAACAGGATGGATGGATGGATAGATGGATGGATGGATGGATGGATGGATGGATGGATGGATGGATGGATGGATGGATGGATGGATGGATGGATGGATGGATGGATGGATGGATGGATGGATGGACGGACGGACGGACGGACGGACGGACGGACGGACGGACGGACGGACGGATGTATATGAATATATGGATGTCAGTGTCACCGAAGTTTGCTAAAGAATGCTCCGCATTTAAAATCTTAAATAGCAAATAGCAATAACTCCACGCACTGTTTGCAAGCTTCGCCACAAGAAGAATGCACTTGCGGCAGAGCACGCTTTACAAGCACAAATTACTCAGTGGCGTTTGGTCAACAAAGGCCGACTCATATGCCACCTTCGTTCTTTGCATGGTTTGCGAAGTAGATCAGCACTCTAAGCATCAAGAGCATTCAAATTTTAATATAAATGTCGTGGAACTACCGTGTAGATACATATACTATTCAGCTTTGTCGATCATGGTTACACCAGGCCTTCAAAACTTGGAAACAATTCGCAATGGTGTTTGGACGTCGCAAAGCTTAGAGAGGGGTGTAGGAACTTCAGGGGAAAATCATGTAAGTTCGTCTGTACACATCCCGTAACTTTACTTCCTTCTCAGAGTCTTCGCTGTTGTCTGGGTGAAAGCAATTTGTATTCGTGTTAGGTATGGCGGTAACACTTTGTAAAGGGTACAATTCCACTAAGTATGAATAACTGCGGCTGGGCAAGCGCGTTTATAAAACTCTAAATTAATTATCCTTCAGTGGAATGCCAGCGTCTTACGTCGGCGTCTCTTGTCGGCGTCTTTATATTGTGTTTTCGGCATTATCATCACGATGGCGCAATGAGGGCGCAGTGGCTCTCATCTCTCACATGTACTTTAGACCGCGGAGAGGAAGTTATTGGACGCTCAGTCGCGCGCTTTTATCTCGCGGCGGGTAGGATCGTACGTCTTGGCTGGCGTTGAGCTTTCACTAGAATGATTCTGTTGTAGTTACCGGGCACACAAAGGTCAGTGCAATCGTTGCGCACTCTCCGTTTACGAAAGGGGGTAATTTAAGACGCAGCGAAGTAGCATTTGAGACTCTTATTCGCGTTCATCTGTACCTGTGAGTACGTTTTGTGCATTATTTGTGCGTGATAAACGCGGGGAACTTTTCGATCTGCTTGTCATTCTGCGCGTTAGCTTCCAGTTTGTGGCTGTTGTGCTCATTGCTTCACCTTTTCGGCATAGCTGTGACTTTTTTTGTAACAGCTTGTTGTTTTTTAAAAAACAGGTAAAAACCTCAAGATATGAATCGTTGAACATAGGTACAGGAACTCCTGCGAAAGCAGAACGACAACAGCTTTCACAAATCACGAGAAGGGCTTGTGGCATCGCTATCAACTCTCAACGTAGATGGAGGGAGTTGGCATGGGTGTTTAGAGCCTTTCTGATCAAAAACATTGGCAGATCTCCCGTACAGAGGGAATCGACGATATGCGAAGCACGAATGAGAAAGATTGATAAGTCACTTTAAATAAGCACAACGTTATGAGGTGGAGGTAAATGACGCCGTACATGACTTCCGTGTCATGATTATCATAATTGGGTGTGTCATTTACCTTCGTCATCTATTCACGTCACGTGATACCGAATTTAGTAAATGTGAAGCGAGCAAAACGGCCGCGAGCTTGCTATGACCGTGCTATGTTGTCATGTTCTTACATGACATGCGTGTCAGGATTATCGTGTTTGCAGCAGTCATATATTATTTCATCATCCATTGATGTCCCGTAACACTAAATTTGGTATATGTAGAGCTAGCAAAACGGCTGCAAGCGCATCATGCAGGGCCCAATATACACCAATGTAGAGTTGACGCACGCGCACGTTGGGCACAGCGACGCTACGTTATCAAAACGTGAGAACTCTATAGTCTGACGCCAGGCGCGACTAACGTCCGTGGGTGCGGCCTGACGGACCGGCGCGAAATGAGGCGTGCTGCACTTCACGCCGATGCGTTACCCATACAGCACTGGGTCTCCTTCTTTTCGTGATGGAGGGACGCTGGACGCGCTGAAACGCGCATGCCTCAAAAGAACGCAGCACGGCGCGTGCCTGCGAGTATATGGCAGGATCGGCGCCTGGCGTGGAAACACCGGCGTGACGCGACGAAATTAACACCGGCGAGCACGCGCACCGCGTCACGTCTAAATGCATTGGTTCCTTGACTGTGGCATGTAGTCATGTTCTCACATGACTCATGATTATCGTGTTTGCGCTAGTCACATACCTTCGCCATTGATTGACGTCACGTAATACCAATTTGGCATATGCTGGCGAAACGGCCGCGAGCGCATCAAGAGTGTGGCATGTAGTCATTTTGTGATATGACACACATTTCATAATAATCATGTTCGAATGTGTGCTTTACCTATGTCGTCCGTGCGCATCACGTAATACCGAGTTTGACACATGTGAAGGTAGCGAAATGGCCGCGAGCGCATCATGAGCCTAGCATGTAGTCACGTTGTTACATGGCACGCATCTCAGGTTTATCATGTTTGCATTAGTATTGTACATTCGTCATCTATTCTTCTCCCGTAATACCAAATTTGGTATAAGTGAAGCTAGCGAAACGGTCGCCAGCGCATTATGAGCGTGGCATATAGTCATGTTGTTACATGACACACATCTCATGATTATCATGTTTGCACCAGTCACATACCTTCGTCATTCATACCCGTATTGTAACACCAAATTTAATATATGTGACGCTAGCGAAACAGCGACGAGCGCATCATGATCGTGGCATGTAGTCATGTTGTTACATGTCACGCATATTATTAATTTCATGTTAGGGTCCGTCGCTTGTGTTCGACATGCAATTATGCCTGCCATACCATACCAGTTTTGGAACAAGCCATGTGAACGAAACTACCGCAAGAGCTGCAGGACCATGAAATGTAAATCATCAAATTCATGACATACATGTCATGATTTTCATATTATGACTAGTCAAATATGTTATTCATAGAGTCATGTTATGCCACACCAAGTTTGGTATTGATATTTTTTCCAAACGGTCAGGAGAGCAAAAAGTCGTAGTCGGCTACATAGAGAGATATGCTCAAAGTCGCTGAAGTTCGCTAAAAAATGCTTCGCATTTGAAATGCTGCTTGTAAAATAACTGCTTGTATTTGGGGTGAACTACTGCAGCTCCTCATAATAATTAGGGCGAGCTTTCTTTTGTGCCGTAAAAAAATTGGTCGAGAAAAATGAGTCGTTAGTCCATTTAAGGTCGAAACGGACGGTACAGTCTTGTGTCCGACACATCTTTAGGTGTCCGAAAATCTGGCATGTGACGCACGACTATTCAGCTCACATTGGGCGACCAAGAAATCAGCCGCAGGCTGTACCCACATGCGACACCTCGGCATGCATAATCTTAAGGCTTTGTATCCTCATTATGAAGCACAACAGAAATAACTTTGCAAAGCCACGCTTATTTCTGTATTAAAATACTCAATAAAACTACGCCTTCTCGAACGACAAGCACATTGTAACAGCCCGCCGTCACTAACAACCCCTATTGGTAGGCCTAGCATACAGCGGCTGTCACCTACGCCGTTCGTGATCACACGCGAGGTCCTCATAAAGCGATTGGTTTCGCCAACACGATTAAGCTTCGTACTCGTATGTATTTGGTTAGCACTCGCTAATAATTTTCTCGATGTCATCGATGTGAAGAGCAGCTCACCGATACGCAGGTGTCATTGCGTTCAATTGCGTAATGGTCTTGCATTGCTACTCAAGATCTCACTTGTTGTTTGAAAACAGGCGGTGTCCTGCACAAACGGCACGCTTCAATTATCACTTTATTTACTGAGGAATTATTTCGCGACACAAGCGAATTTTAATGGATTTCTATCATGCCACCACAAGAGGCTATGTCGGCAATTACTCCGATGTTCGACTTCATCAACTTGCCTAGGCCATGGGGATCAGAGCGGCGACAGTGAGAAGGAGACATCAGGCATGACGTCATATGCCTCCCGAGCTGTCATTGGCTGCGGCCGTCCGACGGTCTGATGCGGCGACGAAAATAGGTGCATGGCTTGGTGCGTGACAGACATGGGATGCGGCAGCCCAAATTGACAAAACGTCGCCATTCTGGCGGCTACAGTGCCACATCAAAAATGACATCGTATTGAAAATCGCACTGTAATTATCGGCTTTAAGGTCAGTGCATAAAAGACCTTGTGAATTTTTACGTTCTTTTTATTAGTTTTATGCTGTTCCAATAGACGCAGAGTGCACGAACTCTTAATTAGCTCGTTGTTTTGAACTTGTCGAAGCATTTGAGCGAATTAAAGCACACGTTCGTGTGGCTCTGTTTTGCGCAATCTCGGTGCTGCATTGACACGCTCTAAGCGGTCGATCACAAATTTTGAGCAGGGTTAAGAAAAGTGTGAATCTTAACATGTCACATCAGGGCTCTCTCTTGGTCTAGCTGGAATATGGCCTTTAGGGTGAATAATGAGTCAGCTTATCGTCAGTTCTTCGCTCGCAAAAAGAATTGCTGTTCCGCAACTCACTGATTGCGATAGCATATACCTCATACGGTGCAAGTTGGACGCAAGATTGCATCAGTTAACCTCAAATGCTAGAGCGCTTCTGTTTGGGATTTTCTGTGTATCCGGCTTTATCCCCTTCGTCAATACCCAGAAATGTTGTCTGAAGAGTTGGCAAACACGTGATGAACCAATCGCCCATACCACCAAGTCTACTCTACAGTGTAAAATTTCTTTCTGGTCTATCCGGTCTTAGTCTTTTTATTTTCTTTAAATGTCACTTGTTCTGTGCGTTTTCTTTCGCTCTAAGTGAAAGGTTATAATACACACCACTATGGTCTACTCTGAGACATACCGAACCAAAATTGTGAAGAGGAAGCTGAAAAGTCCCACACATTGAGTTACTGTAACGTGATCGCATTACCTATAGCCTCAATTGCAGCGCCAACACTCGTTCTACACTCGAACCCTAAAAAAACGTTTCCAAGACACGTTGTATGGTCGCACAAGATTTGCCGCCGAGCTACCTGCTTTTGTCACGCAGTCTCTCAGAAAGGCTCCGTGTTTGCTTTGTAAATTATACAAATGACACAGTTTGCTAGCACACTGATCGATAGCAGACGAGCTTTTTATTGTGCCCTTTTCTAGACTGGTCTATTTTGCGATAACCTCATCTCGAAATCATTGCCAATTTAACAGGTCAGCAAACAACCAACTTACAAGCAAGTGGATGTTCCTAAGCGAAAGGTAATGCAAAGAGGGTTTTGTCTTAAGAAAAATTTTTATTCGGTGCTTGGTTAAGTGGCTCTATCTGCAACTTCGTTGCTCTAGTGAAGTAGTATTATTAGCCCATACGAGTGCGCAATTCAGTGTTCTATTCTTTGGCTTGTTTTGTGTTTATTATCTTTTTGCTTCGTGTTTTTATTGGATTTAGTTTCATTCTCCGCTTTTTGAAGTTCGCGTTCCTTAACGTTACAGTCTTCTATTGGTCTAATAATTTCTATATTTCGAATTAAACCAACGCTTCAATAGCATAAGCATTTGCAGGGCCACGTATGAGGCCAAAACGTGATATATATGGTTCGTCACCGCGTTTGGTGTCTCAGAAAGTAAAAAAGAATGCAAAGAGCTTTTTCGCGCTGGCTGCAGAAGAAATTTTTGAAGAGGCATTCTTACAAACTTGAGTGTTAATGCAGTTACAATGCTATACGCAGAAACCATTGCCAAGCGCCTCCCTGAGTTCATATCTATATAATGCAGTAGCACGTGTAGTTTATGCTTTTCAGGTACGGCGTGGTCAATACAACTGAAGTACACTATCTTCCCCTTGCTTCTTGCAAAATAACAGTAAAATACCTAAGACTAAACTGCCCCCCCCACCACCACAACTAGCCTGTCTTCGAATACTTTGGACAAAACAAAACAAAATCATGCACCCCATCACTCTTTTCTCCCTTCCATAGCTAATGCGCATATACATCCAAGTTTCTTTGGCGCGCAAACACCATATGAACAGCATAAACCGAAATTCATTAGCTTGTGTGCCAGTTTCCGGACAGGACACGCTGCAATACGCGTAGTAAGGCAACGGTGTAACCACATTACGAGATAAAGAACGCGTCGGCTGACGTTTTACAAGCAACCCTTAAACTACAAACAGAGAATCCACCACAACCGAGGCAACGCGAACACCTGCCAGGCTGTGCGAAACGGAGCGCGCAAAAAAATACACGAACATGAAGACAGCACTGGGATGGAGAGCTGGGACAAGCCATAAACCCGGATTAGAAAAGAGGCGCAGGTGTAGGACAACCTCACCATGGGTGCACAACCCTATATCTCGCGTCAAGGTACTAACACGTCGGGGTCACGATGCGGTGGCGGTACGTGCACTGCGCCCTCGGGATTGCCGACCTTTGCGGCTGGAGCGAGCTCTTTGGCCGGAAAGCTGCCGGAATAACCTTGTTAGTTCATCACGTGCATGTGGCCGAAGATACATGATAGGGATTGTAGCAGCTTTGAGCATGCCTTACACTCGCGCACGAATGGACCTGTTTTTGGAGAAGAGTCAGGAAAGTAATGATGCGAGCTCGTTTTAATTTCTCTATCTTTTCATCCTTTAACTTCCTTCTCCCAGCGTAGGATAGCAAATCAAGCGTGTGTCTTGTTGACCTTACTGCCTTTCTTTCTTCTTCTTTCTCCTCCACCTCGAGTCAACAGTGTCTCAATGGTAGTTCAGTGGATCGCGCACTCCATGTATACATTGCGGCAGTTTAGAAAACCATGTAATTGTCTAAGACAGCAATATTCGCCAGACGGAGCATTCTTGCTGTCACAGAGTGAACCCGCCTACTGCTAGCAAAGTATACGAGCATAGGCGTGCGCGGGGCTGTTCATTAGAAAGGAAGGCGAGGCAACCTTTAACGCAGCCGCTCTTTTCGTCTCCCCCTCACACACACTTTCCGTTGGCCGAACTCGAAAATAAACGTCGCAATTATTGAAAAAAATATGATAGAATGAAGGGATGACGTCCTTCTCGCAATGAACTGCCTTTTGTTCCCGACTTCCGGGGATAAAAGCGCGCAGTGTACAATTCCTGTAATGCGATATCCTTCGCCAGCCATTAAGGCAATCAAACAAAAAAGGAAAAAAACGTTGAGCCTGCGTGGTGCACGCAGCACCGTCATAGGAAATGCTAGAGATAAGTGGCCTTTCTAGATATCTTTCTGAACTCTCTCGGGCCATGATTTACACGATAATTTAGGGTGCAAAGTGTACATTTCCAGCATACTTGTACGCTTGCAATGTACCTCCTACGTCATAAATCATCGAGACTTTTGTGAAGGAACAAAGCACCAACCATGCCAATATTGGTCATTCTCAGGAGCCACGGTATGGCCACACATCTATGAAGCATTAGGTGAACTTTGTTTATGCTGTGGCTGATGACGAATAATAATTACATTTACGACTGGGCCCTTTGTAATGCATTTGAAGCGTTAAAATAATGCGCATTCTGTGACGCCTGATCGTTATTTTACTCCTCTGCCACGGTATATAACATACGTTAATGTGATCCCTTCTCCGGCATGATGACTGGGTATTTTCCGCGAAGGAGTTCCAAGCTCAGGCTTAGCTATGTGGTAGAATTCTCGACATGTCAAGCAGAGGGCCCGGGCTAAAATCCTATTGGATGATTGTTATTCTTTCTTTTTTTCTTATTTCACACTATAGCCGTTACGGACACTGTTTGTGCCGGCGGTGGCTTAGGATATATATATATATATATATATATATATATATATATATATATATATATATATATATATATATATATATATATATATATATATATATATATATATATATATATATATGGTGCTTATCACCTGCCAACCAACCAAGCTTCTTCACCACATTGTCGCTGGCAGTCTCCCTCACTTGCACGAAGTCACACTTCCCTGAGTCGCCGAAGTTACGCTGATGGTGTTTGAAACCGCTACCCAAGCCCGTACCAGGGAAACTATCTGCCGTGATCTCCGGGGGCAATGTTGTCAATCGCCCAAACGCGAAAGAGACCGCCTTGCTCTACAGAAAGACGACATCACGACGGTGATGACGAAGACGACGACAGCCACGAGTACTAATGCGGACGAATTTATACGTGCCGACCTCAGCGTTACTATAGACGGACACCACGTAACAGCATTGGTTGACACTGGTGCTGACTTCTCTATTATGCGACAAGAGCTCGCCGACCGCCTCAAGAAAGTCAAGACGCCGCGGTGTGGGCCGAGCATAAGGAGTGCTGGTGGACAGCTAATGACGCCAACCGGTAATTGAGCCGCTCTGCTCGTAATCGGTGATTCGAGCTTCGTCGACGCTTTTGTGATTTTACCAGACTGTTGTAAAGAGCTGATTTTGGGTATGGATTTTCTGCGAGAGTACGGTGCTGTCATCAACATTCCAGAACGTATCGTCACGTTTTCCGCCTATCCTTACGTCGACGCCACCACTGAAGAACAACTGCAACGTTTACGTGTAGTCGATGATGTGATGCTCCTGCCGAGATCTTGCGGCCTTGTGTTGATGTTATGTGAATGGCCGTGGCGTAACGAGTTGATAAAAAAGCGAATAATCATGCTATTGCTTACGCAAGGTGTTTCTATAGCGAGAGGCGTTCTGGCACTAACTGATGGGCAGGCAGAAGTGCTGCTCACCAACTTTAGCAACGACCGCCGTCGCATCCAGAAGGGCACCGCAGTTGCCTACTACGACGATGTGGACCAAGCCAGAGATTGCTTCGCTTTGCAACCGGATGACGCGAACGTCCCAGCCTCGACACCTTTGTCGACATTTGCTCTACTCTGTCACCCTCGGATAAACAGCACCTACTAGAGCTAATACACCAGTTCCAAAATTGCTTTTCGTGCACGTCGAAGGTCGAGCAAACACCACTGACCCGGCACCGAATCATTGTAGAAGAAAATACGTGAGCTATCCGGCAAAATTCATACCGTGTTGCTCCGAAAGAACGCGAGGAGATCCAAAAGTAAGTTTAGAAGATGCTTGACGATGACGTAATACAGCCTTCGAATAGGCCCTGGGCATCCCCTGTGGTATTGGTCAAAAATAAAAACGGCATCTTGCGTTTCTGTGTGGATTACCGCAAGTTAAACCAAGTCACGATGAAACACGTCTACCCACTGCCACGCACAGATGACTCTCTAGATCTGCTGCGGCATGCACGCTATTTCTCATCAATGGACCTGCGAAGTGGCTATTGGTAAATAGAGGTCAACGAGAGAGACCATGAGAAAACTGCCTTCGTGGCGCCCAACGGTCTTTATGAATTTTAAGTGCTTCCATTCGGGTTATGCTCAGCGCCAGCCACTTTTCAATGTTTAATGAACACTGCGCTATCAGGACTGAAGTGGCATACATGCTTGGTCTATCCAGACGACGTTATTGTCTTCTCAGCTACGTTCGAGAAACGCCTCAGTCGTTTATTCACAGTTCTACAATCTATACGTTCAGCTGTCCTGACTTTAAAACCAGAGAAGTGCCATTTTGGTTTCAGTAAACTTTCCCTCTTAGTCCACGTGGTGTGCCACGAAGGTGTTCGACCTGACCCGGGCAAAATTGGCGCTGTTGCAAAGTTCCCTGCGCCACATTACAGAAGAGCAGTGAGGCGCTTCTTAGGCCTCTGCGCTTATTACCGACAATTCATCGTCAACTTTGCGTCTATTGCGGTGCCTTTGACACGGCTCACATGAGAGAATGACCCCTTTGGGGCGAAACGGAACAAACTGCATTCAACAAATTACGCCAATGCCACCAAAAACCTCCGGGTTTTGCGCACTTCGACCAGGAATCGCCAACAACGCTTCACACCAACGCCAGAAATGTAGGCCTGGGCACCGTACTGATACAATGGCAAGATAACACCGAAAAATTGATAGCCTATGCCAGCAGAGCTTCCTCTCGCACAGAGGAGAGCTACTCGACTACCAAGAAAGATTGCCTCGCCGTGGTCTGGGTGGTTCTCAAATTTCAACTGTACCTGTACGGCCGCTCATTCAAGGTCATCAGCGATAACCTCTCGCTTTTCTGGCTCACTAACTTGAAAGACCCATCCGGCCGTTTAGCACGCTGGAGCCTTTGGCTTCAATAGTTTGATATGGCCATAATTGACCTGAGGCCTTTGTCCTGAGACCTGTCCTTTGACCTGAGACCTTTGTCCTTTGACCTGAGACCTGAGGCCTTTGTCCTGCAGTGGACGTAGTCAGGCTGATGATGATGATGATGATGATGATGGCCATAATTCATCAATCAGGGAAGAAGCATACTGACTCAGACCGTCTCTCACGGTCACCCGTTGAGCCTGCCGCTATTAATGACGAGTCTATGGACGCCGCATTCTTGGGAGTCATTAACGCGGCCACTATTTCACAATAGCAGCGCAGTGAACCCGACCTGATTCCGCTTATCGACTTCTTAGAAGGATGACGTGATAACGTGCCACGAGTTTTTGCCAGAGGACTGCCGTCTTTTTGCTCGATGAACGACGTCCTATACAAGAAAAACTATTCTCCCACCGGCAGCTCATACTTGCTCGTCCTTTCACTTTCACTTCACTTTCACTTTATTTCCTTAAAGACCCCACAGGGGGGGTGTTACATAAGGGGTGGGTTGTACAACAAAGATACAAAAGCCACAGGTTAACATTGCAGATGCATTGACACACTTTGAATAAAACGTGATGGACAGGTGATTGAAACAACATCGTGGGGAAGGTCATTCCATTTTTTGGCGGCGCGGCAAAGAAATGATGCAGAAAATGTTGAGGTGCAAGATCGGGGTCGGAAGACTTGAAGTGGGTGGCCAGCGCGGGGAGAAATGCGTGCGGCGGGAGCGATGTAAGGTGGTTGGTGGAGTGAGCTGTGATACAACTTGTGGTACAGTGACAACGTAGCAATTCTGCGGCGAAGGGAAAGACTTAATAGACCGGATTCATTTTTAAGGGATGAAACACTGACATCGTAAGAATAAGAAGAATGAATGAAGCGAGCGGCACGATTTTGAACTGCTTCGATAGCGTTGATCAGATAAACTTGGTGAGGGCTCCAGATGGGTGATGTGTATTCTAGTTTGGACCGGATTAGCGACTGATAGGCCGCAAGACGAACGTGATACGGTGAGTGACGTAGGTGACGTTTTAGAAATCCTAATGATCGGTTGGCTGATGAAATCATGTTAGTGATATGCGTTCGCCAGGAAAGATCAGGGGTTAATGTTACACCAAGATACTTATAGGATACGGCTGTTTCGACTGGCATGTTAGCAATTTCATAGGAAAATTGGAGTGGGTTTTTGCGGCGGTGGAAGGAAACTAATTTGCATTTGTTAGGATTAAGGGTCATAAGCCAATGGTCACACCAGTTTAATACTTCATTAAGGTCATTCTGTAGTGCTGCTTGATCAAAATTGTTGGTTATTTTGTGGTAGATGACACAATCATCTGCAAACATACGAAGGTTGCAGGATAAATTGTTAGGTAGGTCGTTAATGTAGATTAGGAACAAAAGCGGGCCAAGGACAGATCTCTGTGGCACTCCAGACCTAACAGGAAGCGAGTTAGGTTTGACGTTGTTAACGAAAACAAACTGAGAGCGGTTAGTCAGAAATTGAGCAATCCAATTAAGAAGTTCAGCTGGTAGATTTATTTGAGAAAGTTTTTTTAGTAGGCGCTGGTGAGGAACTTTGTCAAAAGCTTTAGTGAAGTCAAGAAAAATAGCATCAGTTTGGAGGTTACCATCGAGGTTAGCATGCAGGTCGTGAAGGAAAAGGGCTAGTTGGGTTTCGCATGAGCGGCCTTTTCGAAATCCGTGTTGAGAGGAATGAAAGAAATTGTTAGAATCAAGAAAATGCATGACATGAGTGTATATGACATGTTCCATGAGTTTGCAACACACGCTGGTTAGTGATATGGGACGATAATTTAACGGGCAGTCTCTTTTACCTGTCTTGTGAACCGGAATGACCTTCCCACACTTCCAGTCGAGAGGCAGAATACCTGAGGAAAGTGACTGGGAAAACAGCAAAAACAAAAACTCGGCTGATATGTACTTTGTGTTCTTTAACAGCTTGGATGTAATTTCGTCGGTACCCGCCGAGGATGACAGTTTCATTTTTTCTATTAAAGACAGGATACCATTGAATCACTGCGAAAAGAAATTCTGGAAGCCTGCCATAATGAAGTCACCTCCGGTCATCTCGGCTCACTCGAACATTGTCCCGACTGCAAAACGGTTACTACTGGCCGAACTGACCTGCTGCTGTAAAACATCCCGTCCTCACCTGTGCCGACTGCCAAAAACGCAAAGCACTCCCCGGCAAGCCGGCAGGCTTATTACATTCCGTCCAAGTACCAGCAAAGCCGTTCGCCCAAATCGGAATAGATTTCCTGGACCCATTCGCAACTTCTACCACAGGGAACAGGTGGATCATTGTCGCCCCCTATTACTTGTCTCGCTACGCAGAGACTAAAGCCGTGCCTAGGGCCACAGCAGCAGACGCGGCTCATTTCTTCATAGAAAACGTCGTCCTTCGGCATGGGGCTCCAACAGTTCTCATCACGGATAGAGGAACTGCGTTCATGGCAGAACTTTTGGAGTCGGTTCTCAGGCTTAGTGAGACAGCTCACTGGGTAACAATGGCGTACCATCCTCAAGTGAACGGACTAACGGGACGTCTTAATAAGACCCTCGCAGACATGGTCTGCAGGTATGTCGACACAGCACAAGAACTGGGAGGAAATCTCGCCTTATGTGACCTTCGCCTATAATACCACCCGGCAGGAAACTACCGGAATGACACCGTTCAGTTTAATACATGGGCGCGAAGTCACTACAACGTTGGACGCTATGCTGCCGCACGAGTGTGACGACACTCATGCTGACGCCAAAGAATTTGGTCAGCGCGCCGAAGAAGTCTGACAGCTAGCCCACGTGCGTATTTGTCACCAGCAACACAAAGATGCGAAACGGTACGACCTACGACATAAACTAGTAACCTACACACCAGGTGGATCCCAATACGTCTACGCGGACTTTCAGAGAAGCTATTACGACGATACTTAGGCCCATATCGAGTCCTCCGACGCTTGAACGACGTCGACTACGAAGTTATTCCCGACAGCGATTGCAGTTCCAGTCGCCGAAACCGCTCACCCGAGATCGTGCATGTCATCCGGATGAAACCCTACTCGTTCAGTTAACTCTCGCTTGTCTTGTGGGCGCCAGTGAATATTTGCGTTTTTATAAGTGGAGCGTCTTGGCTGCGCATCGGGACGATGTCATTTTCGGAAGGAGGCAAATGTCACGTGCGTCCTTCGAGAAAGGCGAAGGTTACAGTGCATACGCGCACCTGCACGCTCTTATGCAGAAAGCAACAACGAGAGAGACGATGAACTCTCTGGCGCGCGGTAAATAAAAAACCGACCCGCTGCTGCTTTCTCAGCTTCTTCAAATACGACCTCCGTCTTCACGTCGCGACAATATCTTGACGTATCAGTAACTAATGACATGTTTTGGAACCTACGCAACATGTGTTTTCTAAAATTGCGGCATATAAATTCTCCCTGTAACAGTAAACTCATCAGTTACTTTGCGTATATGCAAGACATACTTTCTTGAAATATTTAAGAGTAACAGAGAAGGAACGAAAATTATCTCAGTTCGTAGAGCATCCGACAAGTTATTCGAAGGTCGCAGGTTTGGTTTATGCCCAGGGTGAGTTATATTTTTGTCTCCTTGTGTTTCTTCACATTTACAATGCATTTACTTCTAATAGCATTCCCGATAGTTTCCTTGGTAGTATTGTGGGGTATTTCTCATCAATATTACGTGCAACAAAAAAAACGAGCCCTTAAAATCTCCACTTCTTTCAATCTAAGCTCTTGAACAGGACTCTTGAGTCCTATTCAAGACAGAAGGACGGAGCAGCAGGACAGACAGCAGCACAGAACGGGCTAGCTTCTGACCCGGCTGGACGTCGCAGCCATATAAAATTTTTACGCCCGCGTCCACATAAAAGCTGAGACGACGGCACGGCCTTGTCACCAGCCGTCCGTCTCTGTTCCGCAGCAGGTTCTTAGGTAGTTTTATGTTAAATTTATATTAGCTCTCTACCCGCACGCATATGTATCTCCTTCGTCCACTAGACTTAGATTACATTGTCATGTTCACTCTTTAACGCCGTATCGCGCTAAAACTAACGGGTTTCAGTTTTCATTTGCACCGCGTATTGGAACCACCAACTCATCTCAGTTCATTTCCTGTAACTCAGGTCTTCAATACATAGTGTTAATTTGTCATATGTATCTATTGTGTGTAATACTTTGCCAATTTAGCCTTAAAACGTGCTGTAATAGGTGTTTTGTCTCCATTTTTCCGCATATGTTCTCTTAATAACTCGCGCGCTTTTGCTTATATCCGGCCTCTTGTACCTGTCCTGCATGGACCAATTCTTGGTCTGCAGCATGCATGATAAATAAATTATCAAACGATGGCAATAACAACAGAGTGAATTCTAAATTTGATTGGCTACGCCCGGTACACGCTTAGCGCGTCCTGCAGGACTGAAAGTTTTTCATTCCATTGGCTGCCACACACCATGTCCTCGTTTGGTATTCTTCTTAATGAATATTTGCGCAGTCATTGAGTTCATTGAGTCGACAATCCATCACAACCACGTGCCGGCGTGAAATTCCAGGAATTATTATTAAACCGTGCTTACAAAATCAAGAAAGAGTAATTATCGCTTACCTGCACAAGCAATAAATTTGCTCAGCCAAGCTTTATTTTTGTTTGACCGCAACTGCATTTAACACTTGACCGCTCCCACCGCTCCTAATGCTCTTCTCGTTGGGTTCAACTATCGCGCCAACAAATTCTCAGCTTATCGCCGTCGTCATCATGATCCTGATAGTAATCATCCTACAGATTGCGTAATAGCCGATAACCGCCGCTTCAAAGTGATGGTGACAGCGCTGTAAAATTATTCACAACACAGATAATTAGCGGGCCCGTTGGTGTATACTGAACGTGAAACAGCCTGTTTAGACGGAACAAAAAGTTTCAAGAAGCGCACATATCATCTGTAAAATTATGGTGCTCTTAAGAATGAACGAGTATTGATAATCAGTACTATGAAAAGCTGTGTGAATGAGTGGATTTATTACACTAAATTTAAAGCGAAAATTCTAAAGTGTGACAAGTCGTCGAAGAGGGAACAAAAAAAC
Organism: Rhipicephalus annulatus; assembly: GCA_013436015.1. Classification (NCBI taxonomy): domain Eukaryota; kingdom Metazoa; phylum Arthropoda; class Arachnida; order Ixodida; family Ixodidae; genus Rhipicephalus; species Rhipicephalus annulatus. Next base: position 3,478,776 of record WOVY01009271.1, read on the forward strand.
AACAGATGAACCATACAGACCACATCTCTCAACTCAATAAGTTGCGCTAAACTACACACCTTCAAGAAAGCGCAGGCACTAAAACCAAGAATTTTCAATCGTCTGTCGCTGTTCTTTCTTCTACATTGCCACGTAAAAGCGCAGCAACGCCGCTCTTCTACGGGCGGATGCAATAACGGCTCGGCATTTGCTTCTCCTGCGTGCAGTAGACAAAACCTCATCCCAGACTGCCCTTTTGTTTAAAGACGAGGAGATGGTGCAATCTCGTAGACAGCCGGGCTCTCGGACAAACGTGATCGAACGGCAGCGAACCGTTCTTGGTGGGAAATTGGCGTGCTTGCAGCGATGGCGGCGAGCAGCTGCGTGGGCAGACAATAGCACCTGATGTGGGAGACCCAGGTGAGCAGTCGATCGATGAGCACGACCAGTCTCGATGGAAGTCTCGATGGAAAAACCTCAAAATAAAGCGACGGCGGACTCTTGCTGTTCCTTATGTCCTTGCAACGGCTCATAAGAGACATTTCGTAAGAGGGCTCTTTGTCGCACCCTTTTTAACCGACAAAAACGGCCGTGTTCTCAAGAGTAGCTCACTGTTAACTCTTTTTTTTTGTCAATCAGTAACCACCTTGTAAAAAAAAAGAAGGGGAGAGGGAGGGAGTTCACTAGAAGTGATACCTCGCATATGCTATACGTGCGCTCTCATCGTGGTAGGCTCAAGGAAAGAAGCTCACATGTGACCGAAGAAATTGCAAAAGCGCTCTCGCTATTCCCCCAATTTGTGGAGGAAGTTCGTTCTTTTAGTGAGCAAAGCTAGGGATTCTTTTTTTCCTCTTATTTCTCTCTCACGTTGTCAGCTAGCAGTGACTATTCAGTGGTAAAACACTGGCGCACACTGCATGCTTCACCTTTTCTCAAGCTTCACGTTTACGAATCTGAAACACTTTTTCCTACATGTATCACCTCTCCCCATTTTAATATTTTAGTAGTAGTAGTAGTAGTAGTAGTAGTAGTAGTAGTAGTAGTAGTAGTATATAAAGCTTTTGGTGAAGAGTTGCCGATGGTTTGTACTAAAGCAAGAACAGTCTTATGGCTGGAAGTCATCTCTGTTTTACATACAGAACCAACAAAGGTAAATCAATGCACCTTTCGCATACAAGACCAAAAGTACGCGTTTTTAACATGAAAGCCTTCAATGTCTCATACTCACGTCCGCCCGTCTATCGCTGCGTCCTCGCCCTGGAATGGTGCCGCTGTGGCCTCTCCCCCTCACACTCTGTCAACAGCCGCGTGATGGCACAGTGGCGCGCGTGGTAACGCTCCTTCATGAAGGGCTCGAGGTTTACAGACGCAGCATTAACGCGAGCCAACAGCGGTCGTAGTTGGCGACGTTACGTTCCGAACACTCTACTCTCCCACGCGTCTTCCACGCTTCGTTGCCTTTAAGCAACCGCATTGCGAATACACTCGGCGTCCCTTCGCCACGAAGATAACGAAGAGATGCGAACATGGTGGAGTCTGGTAATGGCGTAAGATATATATACTATGAATCTGGGCAACGGCGCCCACGCGAAACGCAGCACGTACTACGTAGGGAGTAGTAGGGAGTTCTTATGAGCACTACGAGGTGGCGCGCACACGAAGGCTCCCTATCAGTACGTTGTATGTCCCACTGACTGCTTTCGCCGAACACACTTTCGCATTAACTTTGAGACTTTATAGGCAAACTAACATTCGTTTTTACGGCTAATTTTTGTGCTATTCCAGCACGCTTTAGAAAATGGCGAAAGATAAGCTAAGGGATGCGCTCGATCGCACTCGTAAATTCGAAATAGGAGCCTTATGTTGTATATCGGCGAATGAAAATGAATCTACGTGCTCTAAAGGATTATTGTGCGCCCGCTCCCACAACAGGGTCTACTACTGGCAAATCTGTTGCAGATCAACCTACGCTGTTTATGAAATTCCACCTATTTTTACCGCGACGAAACAATGCTTGAACACTTACGATGCAGTCTAGCCTGTGAGGACCACAGGATGGCTCAGTGCTCTCCCATAGTTGAGTACCAAGCACTCTAAATCGTTAACCACTTTTTCTAAACACGCATACTGTTGTTCAAACGACTTCTCATCTGATGGGAGCTTGGCAGCGTGAACTGCGTGAACGCTTTCAGCGCTTGACTGCTGCTTCGTGCCTGGCGGCAGCAGCATGGCGCTGTAGACACAACCCATGTGCACGTCCTTAGGTGCTGCGCTACGTGAGACATTCGTTTTAAATGCGAGGCATTTCTTAGCGAACTTCGGCAACTTTGAGCATATCTATCTATCTATCTATCTATCTATCTATCTATCTATTCATCTATCTATCTATCTATCTATCTATCTCTTCATCTATCTATCTATCTGTCTATCTATCTATCTATCTATCTGTCTGTCTATCTATCTATCTATCTATCTATCTATCTATTCATCTATCTATCTGTCTGTCTATCTAACTATCTATCTATTCATCTATCTATCTGTCTGTCTATCTATCTGTCTATTCATCTATCTATCTGTCTATCTATTCGTCTATCTGTCTATCTATTCATCTATCTGTCTATCTGTCTATCTATCTGTCTGTCTGTCTATCTATTCATCTATCTATCTATCTATCTATCTGTCTATCTATCTATCTATCTATCTATCTATCTATCTATCTATCTATCTGTCTGTCTGTCTGTCTGTCTGTCTGTCTGTCTATCTATCTATCTATCTATCTATCTATCTATCTATCTATCTATCTAGCTGCCTACGACTTTTAGTTCCCCTGGCCGTTTCAATAATGGTATTGATACCAAACTTGGTGTGGCATAACATGAATGTATGAAGAACATTTGACTAGTCATAACATGAAAATCATGACATGTATGTCATGAATGTCATGATTTGCATTTCATGGTCCTGTAGCTCTTGCGGGGCTTTTACTCGCATAACAGGTTGCAAGACTGGTGTGGTATGACATGATTGCATGGCGAATACAACTGACAGACCCTAACATTAAAATCATGACATTCGTCTGATGTAACAACATGCCAACATGCCACGCTCATGATGCGCTCGTGGCCGTTTCACTAGCTTCACATGTACGAAACTCGGTATTACGCGACGCGAATGGACGACATAGGCAAACGACGCATCCAAACATGATAATGACGACACGCGTGTCATCTAACAACATGACTACATGCCACACTCTTGATGCGCTCGCGGCCGTTTCGCCAGCTTCACATATGCGAAATTTGGTATTACGTGACGTCAATCGATGGCGAAGGTATGTGACTAGCGCAAACATGATAATCATGAGATGCGTGTCATGTGAGAACATGACTACGTGCCACAGTCAAGGCGCCAATACATTTCGACGTGACGCCGTGCGCGTACTCGCCGGCGTTCATTTCGTCGCGTCACGCCGGCATTGCCATGCCAGGCGCCGGTCCTGCCATATACTCGCAGGAACGCACCGCGCTGCGTTGCTTTGACGCTTGCACGTTTCAGCACGTCCGGCGTCCCTCCGTCACGAAAAGAGGGAGACGTAGTGTTGTCTGGGTAACGCATCGGCGCGAATTGCAGCATTTCGCATTTCGCGCCGGTTTCCATCGGGCCGCGCCGATGAATGCTGGTCGCGCCTGGAGTTTGACTATAGAGTGCTCGCGTTTCGCTAAAGTAGCGTCGCTGTGCCCAACATGTGCGTGCGTCAGCTCTACATTGGAGTATATTAGGCCCTTCATAATGCGCTCGCGGCCGTTTTGCAAGCTTCACATATACCAAATTCGGTGTTACGTGACGTCAATGGACGACGAAATATATGGCTGGTGCAAACATCATAATCCCGACACGCGTGTCACGTAGGAACATGACAACGTACCCCGCTCATAGCGTGCTCGCGGCCGTTTCACTAGCTCCACATACACTAAATTTGGTATCGCGTGACGTGAACAGATGACGAAGGTAGAGCGATTGTACTCGAAGCTGCTGTCTGTTTTGTCAGAGGAGCTCTTCTTCCTCAGGAAAGAGAAATCTCTTCGGCACTGGTCTTGCCCTTTTGTATCAGTCTGTGACGGACGAGTGAAACTTGTCTTTCAGCCGGCCTGGTATTGGTAGGCTGATGTGTCGATGCGCCGGCAGAAATGGCATGCCAACATGTAAATATGCAAAATGTACATATTCATGCTTTATTTGGTGCCTCTTGTTTACCTTGCAATATTCTTATGTGTATCTGTCCTTTTGTGGTACATTTTTTGTGTGGCTGTGTTTGTGTTAACCATCGAATGTACATGTTCTTTCCACATCTTCTCATATCCGTGCTCATGTAAATGAAGTCTATTTCGTCATCATCGTTATTGTATGTCTAAGAAGAAAATGTTGCGTTTAATTACTATTGACGTCTGTTACAATAAATTTTTCTACAAGTTTGTTTACAAGAAACAACCGATTATAACAATTCATCATCTCACTATTTGAAAGCAAGAATCTTCTGAATGGCATTTACATTGTTTTCACTAAAGCATCTGATTGCTACTGTTATTCTATACTGCTTGATATGCTTGAAACGCGGTATTCGCTGGCATGTCTGAAACTTGTGGTCTCACCTAGATCAACGCTATCAACGCGTATGAATTGAAGATTAGCACTCAGATTTTAAGGGGATCAGTAGAGGTGTTCATGAAGGTATTATCTTCGGCCTATTTATTTTCACAATGAAAGTTGTATATGGCTAGGGAAAAAATTCTGCAGATTCCACATACCAGGAAATCCACGTTATGCGAAGCATGCGGAAAAAAGGTCACAGTGTTGCAATTTTTTTATTCAGCAACACGTCATGAAATGACGCAAAATAATGTACCGATGTCGCATACACAGACATATGTTGAAGAGGTTGCAGATGTTTGTATAACGGCTTATTTGCACTTTCGCAACGATGCCAACTGAAACATGCGTATTAGCAACACCTTAGGCTTATATGAAGCGCTGATGCTCGCGAAGATGCTTGCCCTGGACACTGCTACATAAATCAACTTCTGCGCATGGCAACTAACCACATCTGACGCTAACCCGACGTGACGGCTCTATCAAAATAGTACATATGTAATGTTTATAAAATTGGGTAGGCAGCACTGAAACCACTATTAACGTTTCACGAATTTTAGCGTCTAATCGAAAAGTAGTTCCGAGACCTTGAGTAGCTGTGTGGTAAAACGCTTCATTGGCAACCAAAATGCTTGGGTTCGATTCCAGCTGGGACTCGTCGGGTTGGCGCTACCGACGTCGGGTATTTCTTAACACTCGCTAGTTAAAATTGCCCATGCGTGTTCTCGTCGTTCCTGGGCAAATACCAAGTGTCAATCACCTGTGGCACATACCCGCATACCAGCGGCACATACTCGCCCGTGAGTGTGTGCCCCTGTCTGGCGGGAAGAGTTTGACGACGTACGCGACGGGATTGTGACATCATTCATGTCTTCACAAGCGTGTCGTATTCGTCAAACCATCTTACCCTCTCATGCTAATTTTGATTCACGCCAAGTAAATGGGGTGACCACGAGAGCACTCAAACGTAAGCGGATAGATAGATAGATAGATAGATAGATAGATAGATAGATAGATAGATAGATAGATAGATAGATAGATAGATAGATAGATAGATAGATAGATAGATAGATAGATATATAGATAGATAGATAGATAGATAGATAGATAGATAGATAGATAGATAGATAGATAGATAGATAGATAGATAGATAGATAGATAGATAGATAGATAGATAGATAGATAGATAGATAGATAGATAGATAGATAGATAGATAGATAGATAGATAGAAGGACGGATGGATGGATGGATGGATGAATAGATGGATGGATGGATACGCTCAAAGTCGCCGAAATTCACTAAGAAATTCTTCGCATTTAATAAATAATTAAACGGTTTCTTCTGACAACTCCCCGCCAAGTAGGCTCGCGATGTAAAACTCTTGCAACAACGCAGCGTTGCGACGTCACCGTGATGACTGCGGGAGCGTGTTCGACGGAACGAACGCCACTTTCCGCGAGAGGTTTTGATTGATATGCGAGGTTTAATGTCCCAAAACCACCATATGATTATAAGAGACGCCGTAGTGGAGAGCTCCGGAAATTTCGACCACCTGGGGTTCTTTAACGTGCACCCAAATCTGAGCACACGGGCCCACAACATTTCCGCTTCTATCGGAAATGCAGCGGCCGCAGCCGGTATTCGATCCCGCGACCCGCGGGTCAACAGCCGAGTACCTCAGCCATTAGACCACCGCGGCGGGGCGAGAGGTTTTCTAATGGCACATTGGCTTCGCATGCGGCACCTGAGACCGCATGTGGTTCGAGAACAACCACTGTGATTAACGCATTCCAAAATGCATTTAACCACTCATTACACTCCTCCATCACCGTAGTCATGCGAGGCAGAATGTGTGGCTTGTGAAATAAACACTGGGTTAAACCCAAGCCAAACAAGTGTCTAACCTCCTTTTGCACAAACATCTAACCAATAATTGCCAAAGGCTTGAGCTCCAAATCGGGTTGAACCCACTGCTAACCGCCAGAGCCACACGTTTCAACTTTCACTGGTTAGCAGTTTGGACGGAGTTGTGCTAGGGCGCTTATTTTTTACAGTGAAAGCTGTTTTGATATCACAACATTGGTCACGTGAGCAGCCGTAGGTGTCCGCCACAGCCGATGTCCGTAACCAGTATCACACGAAAGTAGTGCTTGAAGAACACCAAGGACACAATGAGACTCAAACCCGGGTCTCCTGCGTACCATCTCAGTATTATACCGCTGAGCCACGCCGGTGCTCGCCGCTCGTTTGCAAACTGGCCTTAGCCAGGCTTGAAGTCGCGAAAAGGATCGCGCTAACGTGAATAATAAAGCGTTTTAGAAGACAAAGGAATAACCAGGCGTCACACAGTGCAAATTGCGTAACTATTGTGTCGTCCAATGTTGCAACTCATAACAAAAGCTTGTTATTGATCCCTTATTAGCTGTGGCACGTACCTACTTCAGGAATAATTCCTTATCGTCGACAGCCACTGCATAAAAAATTTGCACAAAATTCCTTTCAAGTGTGTAGCGAATACTACGCTTCTCCGAAGAACCACGGATGATAACATAGTGAATGCCGGCCTACTGCATAATTTTTTTATTATTTATGCAGTTGCGGGTACCTAGAAAGTCTGCTTCTAGCAGTTACTCAAACAGTGTTAATAAAAGGCTCTGAAAGGTCGCTCTTCCAGCTTTCGCTGTGACAGTGCTGCGTGTCCTGCGCAGGCCTGGCGTTTCGTTTTTTTCTTTTTTTTTTTTGCACACACGATGCGGATGCGCGATAGCAATACAATACTGCTGCTACACCAAAAAAGTTGTCTCTTTTTATGTGACGGCCATGCCCATAGTGTGAAGCTCCGAAGCAATATTTTTAACTTCTGACAAAAGCTTTGTCGACGTCTTTTTACAGTGACAGCTGTATGTGGCTATAGACGAAACGAAAAGCCGTTCGCCACGAGAAACGCTAAACGTCTCCATTGGCTGCTCCGTCAGCTACGTCGCTCCCTACGTCGCACCCAAGCGCGTGTGCCATTGGGCGCTTGGTTGATTGATTGATATGTGGGGTTCAACGTCCCAAAACCACCATTTGATTATGAGAGACGCCGTAGTGGAGGGCTCCGGAAATTTTGACCACCTGGGGTTCTTTAACATGCACCCAAATCTGAGTACACGGGCCTACAACATTTCCGCCTCCATAGAAATGCAGCCGCCACAGCCGGGATTTGAACCCGCGACCAGTGGGTCAGCAGCCGAGTACCTTAGCCACTAGACCACCGTGGCGGGGCTGCCATTGGGTGCGCAGTCAGCAATGTCGTTATTAGTGAGTAATAGTTTTTCGTCTAATTTTCATTGTGACATAGACGTGCTTTTTGGGCATATTATTTTGTGCGAGTAATAGCAGAGTGGTTCAGCGTGCCAGCGCAGCGAGCGGAGGAGCAGAGGAGGCAGCGAAGCGCAAGACGTAAGAAAGAATAGTAGCTGCGCGATACCGGAATGCATTGATGCGCCACCTGTTTAACAAGGCTGAAGTTACTGTCGATCGAGCCAAGGCTTTAATTTGAAAACGCTCCCACGCCCGTCAGCTGCGCACGCTTCGCTGAGCACAAGAAATGAGCGGGCATGCGCGGCTCGCTCTGTACAGACGCTGCCTGTGGCAGCATGCCACGCATGCACAGTTGTCCTCTCTGCTTGTTCGCTGGGCCGGCCGGCCCTCTCAGCCGCATAGCTATTACTCTCTAACCTATCCACAGTCGCACGACCGAGTACACACGCAGCAGCTTTAAAGGGACCCTAACACTTTTCAACCCCCCCCCCTTTTTTTTTACTCGTGGAAGGCAAAGACTGACGCACGGACAAATTAGTGCAGCAAGAATGGCAGCGATAGCGGCACGCAGTACGAAGTTATTCAGCTTTAAAAAATTCAAAGCACAAGAAAAAAATGCCTACCCTCAACTCGAACTTTGCGGGGTGACATGACCACATTTCACTCTCTGCTGTGACGTTGCAGGGGGCCTCCAATGACATGGGCTGAAAGTTCTTACGTACAGTAAGCTCGTACACCATTGTTCCCTGTTCAGTTAAATGTGTTTACAACGCTGCTGTTATAGCAACAGGCAATGTGGTGCCTGACCACACTGTTTTGTTTACGCGGTTGAACGGCTGGGTGAGGCTGGTAGAAATGAGTCTCCCCGACTTTTCAGAACTCGAGCAGGTCATTTTGCTTCGCAGCGAGGCTTTACGCGTCCTGTGATAGGCTGCGCTCATCGTCGTCATTTCCGCCCGCGTAGTTCTAGCGAGCGCCACTGTGCGCCGACACGGTCGGCAGCAATGAGGTGACTTTATTGCACGATTAAAATACTAAATGATTTGATATCGGTGCTTGGACCTACGCTAAAATTATCCCCGGCCATCGGTCTACGCAAAACACACACAAAAAATAGGTGCTACAAACGTGTTGAAGGGTTCCTTTAACAGACTGGCACTGAAAGAGCTAGAAATGAAGAGTGCAGCTACGTCTCTCGGTGGAGGCAACCTCAACCAAATGGTTTGATCAAGGCCGCATTTAGGTAGAGGTGACATTGCAAAGGCCTCTGCACTTTGCGATGTCAGTGTACGTTAAAAAACACCGGATGGTTATAGTTATAATCATATGGTTGTTTTGGGACATTAAACCCAGATAATAGTAATAATAATAATAATAATAATAATAATAATAATAATAATAATAATAATAATAATAATAATATTCATATTATTATTATTATTATTATTATTATTATTATTATTATTATTATTATTATTATTATTATTATTATTATTATTATTATTATTATTATTATTATTATTATTATTATTATTATTATTATTATTATTATTATTATTATTTTAAAGCCAGCTGCTTATTTTCGGAATAGCTGTCATTGTTTGTGATCGGCCTCCCTGGCATGGCGCCGCTTAGACGTGAGACGGTTGCTAGACAGCGCTCCCAGAGGTGAACCAAAAGCGACAACGACACGCTAACCGGACTTGGAATTTTGCGGCGCAGACGTCTCCCCTCGTAGAAACCTTTGAACTTACCCACCTGACTGACAGCCTATGAAGGGCTGTTTACAGTCAAAGCGGCTTAAAAAGAGCGGTTATCTTTGTGCGTCTTTGCTCTTCGGAGTGCCGCGGACAATGGGTCAGGTGACTGAGGTCCATGTTCGAGTGCGTTCTCAAGTTCTCTGTGGTGCCGCCATGCCACCGTTTCTACAAACCACGGCTTGCCTGGCGCCGTTGACTCCTCCCTGCAACGAATTACGGGCTTGATCTCCACATAGAACCCAACATCTTTTGCTATGCTGTGCTGTGTTGTGCGCCTGGTGCAATGTTTGTGCAGTGTTTTCTTCCTCACCATGGTACAAAGTGGGCGTGCCTCTCCCCTCTTTTCCTGGGTTGGGAAGGAGGCGGTGTTTCACCCTCCAATTTCGAGGGCGGAGTTGAAGAGGACAATTTGATTGGACCATCCTAGGTTTCATTGTTTCCCCTGCAAGGGATCCTGGGAAGACATGGACTTTAAAAACACGAGCGCCGAGACGCTCCAGGCATGCTACCAAAAACGTTGTAGTATCACGCTACCTTGATCCTGTACATAATGTAAATAAACGCTCCTGTTAACCTGTTAACCGCACCGGCTCTCTCCTCGACATCTTCCCGGGACTTTGGCTGGCGCCGGTCTTATGGGCAGACCCCCAACTACATCACTGTGTTCACTTGAAATGTCTTGTGGCACGAACTAATCTACCAGCAAAAGCAATCACTACAATATTTTTACGGCCATTCTCTTTCATCTTCAATATTAATAAAACCACTTTCTTTCATTCTTTCATACTTTACAGACAACCTAACGTGCACGTTTACGGGTATTTTCGCACTGTCCCGGAATGCCTAATGAAAAATGGTGAGAGATAAGCCAAAGGTTGCGTTCCGTGGTACTCGCGAATGAGAAACAGAAGGATTACAGAGAAAGTATGACAAACTGAAATTATCTATGTGATATAAACACCAAAAGTACAGTGGATTCACTAACACGGTCTGCTCCTAACAAATGTCAGAGATCCACTCTTGCACTTTGAACGTTAACTTCAAACACTACTCAGCTTCCCTTGAGAAATGGCTTGCTCTCCCATAGTAGAGTACCAAGTACTCTGAATCGTTAACAACTTTGTTCTAAACACACAGCTTATTGCTCTTCCTTAGTAATGGCAGAGTAATGGTAATGGAGTACCTGGTAATGGAGTACCTTGTACTCCATTACCAGGTACTCTGGTAATGGAGTACCTTGGACTCTGGTAATGGAGTACCTTGTACCAGAGAAATAAAAAAAGGTGAAGAGTGGACACTCCCGTAGACCCCAGCGGCCCAATCGACCCTAGCACACCTGGTGGTTGGTGAGAGCAAGTGGCGTGCGCTTCCTGTTTCGGTTTCACTGGCGCAAATTTTAAATTTTTATTAATTTTTTTATTTTGATTAAGTTATAATAAAGAGAGATGCAGGTAGTGGTAATTCACTACGATTTTATTCATCGCGCTTGTTCTTGTTCTTTTGTTCACTTGTTGATCACTTGTTCTTTTGGAACAAGTGATCAATGTATATATCAGTCAAAGAGACAGAGTATCTATCCGCAATGTTTTATTCAAAGGCAAGGTAGAGTCTGAGAATATAAAAAGCACAATATGACAGAGGTAGACAACAAATGCATCTCGCCTTACAAATAAATTGTAACAATATTGTAACAAATACAGAGAGAACACAGGCAACGCACACATCGCTAGAGTTGACAGAAGCCGAGAAGCTGGTGAAGTATGACACACCGGGCCCGTGGGTAAGTAAGGATCTATGGCAAAAACACAGCGCACAATGCTGAAGAAGGAAGAAGTGACATATACATAGCAATGAAGTCGCGAATCACGCCTGGGGTTAACCAAAATAATGCATAGAAAAAAAGAGTGCACAGAAACCACACGACACAATATAGCAGAAAGGCAAAGCTGCAGTGTGCTGGCTGTGCTTAAGAACAGCTAGCTCAAAATGAAAAAAAGCAGACTTGATGCCTGCTTGTCCTCAGAAAGGTAGGGCTTTGTAGCTTGCTCACTACGTGAAAGACAAACTTTATGCTACAACACTGGCAGGTATTGTGGCTCTTCTTATCATCAAAAACTTAAGATCCCAAGTGATTTGCGTCTGGGTGTTGCTGTGACGCTTGCGAGCTAAAATAGATTGTAGTCATCACTTATCCAGAATTGTGGACCTTAATTGGTGCTACGAGAGCGGTACTACAGGGCTAATAAATAGCAGAAGGAAACCAATTTGGCTCATTATTTTGCACAAAGGCTCTACAACGTACATTATCACTCACAAGCTATATAAAAATAAAATGGCAGCATCCGTAGCCCCATCAAACGCTACAAGTTTGGGTATTCTTTTGAAAATTTTGATGGGCGAGATGAGGAGGTTGATGAGAAGATAAAATACGAAAAGCGTGATAACATGAACCGTGCCCACTTCATACTGTGTTCCTTACCCGCTCGAAGACATTTCAACAAGCGGTTTTGTTATCGATATATTACTTGAGCTGGAGAGATAAAGCATACACAGTGACCAAGCGACCCACAGTAAAGTGTACAGTTCACCCGCATTTGCTACAAAAATACAGACAGGATACCCAACATTCTTTTTAAGGTTATGCGAATCACTTCGAGCGAATACACAGTGTCCCTACTCCTCATAGCGGGTAACCAAAACAATGTATGCAACGAATGAGTGGTTAGTTTGGTGAGGCTGTCTCCGCAGTCTTTTGATAGTTTTCCGCTGTGCTGCTACTTTGGCTTGCAGATGTTTAATGGTTTGCTTGTACTTCATTGATGGAGGCATTGTCGCTGGCACACAGGAACGCACTGCAATAAACAAAAAATGGATGTAAAAGCGAAGAACAACTAATCCCATACGAGCACTTTCCTCGCTCTTTCAGACCCAAGGTGCACAACTTTCTGTGGTGCAAAGTTTTCGATTCCACTACCTAAAAACAAACCATTCACAATGTTGACAATGCACAAAAAAAATGAAAATCACTGAGAGCCCACCCTTACATTTTGTAAGTGCACACGTAGTGTCCTTTTGAGGATAGTTTCCTCAGAATGTCCTAAACATAAAATAGCACATTAAAAACAGCTGCAATAAAAGCATAGTCACCATTTTCTCTAGGGCACTCAGGCGTGGAGCTGTTGGCGGAGACGTCTTCTGGAGGGTCTTGTGAAGCTTGTTCAGTGCCTCGGACAGTGCTGTCGGAACAATCTTGCGAGCGGCCTGCGGAAGTCTCTATATCAATTCACTCTGGTGTTGAAGTGAACATACAAGTTACCGGTCACACAAGTTCCTTTTGTGACAGCTGAACGACTGGTTAAGGTTTTCTCCGGCAAGACGAAGTCAGCAGAAGTTATTTCACCAGCTACAAGGGAGCTGCCACCTGCAGAGGTTTGGTCAACAGTCAATTTGGGTAAAAAAAGAAATCGCGACACTGAACGCACCCTGCTCATAGGGGCACCTCAATGTGTGGGAGCCGCTTTTTGAAGCCTCTACCGCAGGTCCTGAAGAAATGAAATTACGACAATGTGTCAGTAAGAGGCTTAAAATAAATCAAACTGAAGCTCATCCGCACCTTGCAGTGCAGCTTCTGCAGTCATGTCACAGTCACTATTTGAAGCGACGCTCGGAGAACGTGCATATATGTGCAGTTGGTACAAGTTACAAAGCTTGTAGCATGGAGAAACTTAAGCAGCTCTTTCAAATGCGCAAATTGGTCGAACGTGGAGGAAAAGAGAAGGCATCAACTAGGAAACAACTAATTTGTGATTTTTGGAATTATCAACAGTTCCAGCTTTCACCGATGAAAGGTATATGTACATGTGCACTCGAACTGGAAGATAACGTGAAATAGCCCTTGAAAGTCTTTCAAAACAAGTTGCGCTGGTCAAGAGCATCAAAAAACGACAGAAATGTAAGGCTGCTGTTAGGAAGGTAATAGCCCATAGTTCACAAAATTTAAGACTTTCCAAGTGTTACTTCTATAGTGAGGTTTCTTTACCGGCTATAAAGATCTTCGCGGTTAACTGTCGCCACTGATTCAATACAAGTGGCTCCTATTACACATATTTGAGCTTCAGTCAATCACTTACATGGTGCAGCTGGTTGCACACTGGGAACAGACATTCTTGTAAGCCTTGTGTGCCCAGGGTCCATAAAACTTTGAGCAGTAAAATGGTCGCTCTACAAACCCTGTACGTTGCGTACGATAGGCTGGCCGGCTTACTAAGGAAATCATCGCGTCCAGCATACTGCATCCATGCTTTCATTGGCAATGAACTACCAGCTGAAAGGGGAAGTGCTTGAATAGTGATTTTTTATTGTTACCCTCATTGAGCAAGTACGAACAGTAAGCCTAAAGACATGCAAACCATACAAAAGCTTTAACACACCTGCCGTCCCGTGGTATGCGGAAGAAACTCGTCCCAGGCTTCTTGTAGGTTCTGCCATTGTTGAAGCACCACGATACACAGCAGTAGCTGCCGTAGCTTGGACCGCCGGACGGCATGGCATCAGCGCGGTCTGAAATTGTTAGTAAGTGGATGCTTCGCTGTCAAATTACGAAAAAGATATGTGCACGTCATAAGTGTACCAACAAACCCCTTTGAATGATTAGCTAATCGATGCACAATACAAAACCAGTGATACATCTCTGACCCATAAAACTCTGACTTACAAAGATAGACGTCAAGACCACGTACACAGATCTTCAGAAGTTTCCAGGCCGCTATCCCTTGTAATGCAATGGTATCGCGGCCTGGGAACTTTAGAACACCTTCGTGCGTACGCAGTATCAGCACAGTACATTGGGAATAAAAATCGTAGTTGAAATTTGTGCGGTAAAATTATATTGCAAACGTCAAAAAAATTGTGGGCAGCTTGCACTAGTGGCACAAGGCTAGCGAAGAAACGAAGATGATGGCCACTTGGCTAGTCCAGATTTGCCTCCGGCACACCAAGAATTATTCGTGTTTCGAGCCTTCGGGAAACGTGTCGTGAAGCATGCGAGGCCCAGCGAACGCTTCTCAATATTTTGCACCGAGCCACCGAGCATATGACCTAGCTGCCCAGCTATGCTCAGCCTACAGACGCTCGCGTCCGTGGCAGACGCAGCACGCGTCCCCTCGGCTTGACACCGTGCCGCCTTTGCTATACTGCATACGTTGCACAATGTTCCCGTCTAGCCGCCGCATAGAGCCACAAACTTTCTTTTTAGTGAACCTCCCAGTCCTTACAAGCTTCAGAAAAAGGTTACAACTGCGTGAATGAGACGCCACGTAAGAAACAAACTCGCACACACGACGCGCAACGTGTGTGTGTGCATCTTTCTATGTTTGTTGCATGGTGTCTTAGTCGCACAGGTGTAACCGTTTTCTAAAAAAAATGACCGAACAAGACCAACAACATGCCATTCAACAAGCTTCGCTTGAAAACGTGCCTCACCTGTTATCTCACGCTTGAAAACGCCGACGCAGCCGACGTTGACGAAAGCGACGAAAGCTTCTCGCTGTCAGTTATGCATGGGCTTGTCGCTGGGTAAATGGTGTTTATGACAGTACGGCTGAAGAAAAATAATCGCGTAAGGTGTGTTGAATAAATTGTTTTTATGTATAAAAAACATACCTAATTTGGGCGTATAATTATTATTTTGTGAAAACAATTCTGTTGCATTGATTATAACTGTTTTTTTGCGCTTGCGCCCTCTGACGTTTGATGAGAGCACTAGTTGGTTACGTAATTGTGACGCACTTCCTGAGGCCAGGTTTCGCGGAGTGTCCTCTCTTGTCTTCTTTCTCTATGCTTGTACTCTGAATTGTTGAACATTTGTTCTGAACAAGCAGTGGATGCACAACAACTTAGCAAACATCAATTGTAGCTGTTGTGCTCTTTCGATTCATTAATTTTTGTCGATACGGCCTCATCAAGTGTGAGGTCCACGGGAAGGCTTTCAGCTCTCCCATACTATGTACTTTAAATTGTTAACCACTTTTAGGGGCGTAGCTCGTAATAGCACCACCTATTTGTTCCTCGTAGCCGCACAGAACGCCTACCAGTTACGTCCCATAATACCAAATTCGTTAACCACTTTTTTTAACACACAAACCACTTTTTAGGGGCAAAGCTCCTTACAGAGGCACCCGTTCGTCCCTCGTAGCCGTTGTAGTGTGTAACAATTTTAACATTTTGACATCCAAGGTGGTTCCGGTGAGAGATTTCTTCTGTGCGCTGTTGAACAATAAAAAATAGTGCTCAATGTACATGCCAATGGCTCCTAATATGGAATGAGAGACAGGAGCATTTGACCTTTAGTTAACGCGAACGCTTCGATCTCCATTAGCAGCCATTCGCACGTACATTGAGCACTATCTGACAGGAAAATGTTGCTACGTTATACTCGCTGGGCGTACCCTCCTTAGTTTTAGAAAGGTTTAGCGAGCGTTGGGCCGCAGTGCCATGAATACAGTGAACTAGTATATACCATGAACTTGAGGTGGTTACCGGTGGGAAATAGACCCGCAGCGCAAGCCTTAAGAAAGTGTGCGTGTGCCACCTCTCGTTTAGTCCTTGGAATGTGCGCTGGATGGCGGTGCTTCTATATGGGAAATATATGATGAAAAGATGCGAGATGGTGGTACTTGGAGTGTTGAATAGATGGACGTACGGACACACAGACAGGCGCATGAACGGACGCAGGGGCGGACGCGTAAACGAACACAGGGACGGACGTACGAACAGACGCACGCACGGATGGGCGGATGGACGCATGTACGGTCACACAGACGGACGCATGGACGGACAGAAGCAAGAACGAATGGACGGACGAACGCTTCGCCCCACCCTCCATGATTCACTCCGTGGATATGCTGCCATTTCTTTTAAACACGCGTCTTTCTAAACGCCTTGGTAACTGGGACGGCTTTCTGCCCTCCCATAGTAGTGTACAAAGTACTCTAAATCGTTAAAAAAAATTTTATACCGACATCATCACCGAGACACATTAGGTCTTTCCCATAGTAGAGAGCCCCAAGTGCTCCAAGTCGTTCCCAATTCATTCAAAACAGCACCTACTCTTGGGTTTTCAAAGTAAGTTTTTTTTTTTCCTCTCTGAATGGCGGCTTTGTAATAGTAAGTTTTGCGACAGCAACACTAAGCCGCCAATCAACGGCAAGTTCCAGGAAAGCCCTATTTGAGCACTGTTATTGACACTACTTCCAAATGTTTTAATGGAGAGAGAAAAAACACGTTAATGTGAAGCAGCTCTTTGACTCACGTGTGTAAGGCCACGTACGTGCGTCCATACGAACGTGCCACAGCGCATTACCCCCGCTCCAGGTGTTAGAGCGGTGCCAAGTAGGTCACGCCGCAGCTGCATGTTCACGTCACGCTTCCCTCGCAAGCTTCTCTCGCAGGTGCGCGTTATCGTCACTCTCTCTCTCTCAACCACAGTATGCTCTCCGCAGCGCCTGTAGCTGCCGGCTCCTCCGCCCGCTCGCAACACACTTCTCTCTCGCTTCACCCCTCCACCAGCTGCAACACTCGACCACACATCGAGTGGAAACACTCTTTAGTCTCGTTTATCTGCGATGAAACTGTCACGAAACCCAACCCGCCTACCGTGTCTTTGCGTTTTAAGCAAACGCTCGTTCGAGTAAGCGCTACACCGAGTTTCGCTTCAAACCGTTCTTCCGGCACCCACGTTGACGCCCATTTCAACCGGGTCGACGCCGTGCGCACCACTGCTACTTCGCATTTCGTCAGGGTTCATAAGTTTTCTTACAATGGAGCTGTTTGTTATACGCTAGGTTCCAGTGGATCGGTACATGTGTAGACCAACCGCATAAATGAAAACAATTATGGCAGCTTTGCTCAAGTTTTGGTAGCGTGCACTACGAGTGAAGGGCCGTAAAGTGCCAACCACTGGCACGCGTACGCACGCGCCTACGCGTCAAAAGCGTCTAGTCGCGCCTGTGGACCAAAAAAGGCGCACAACCACTGGCACGCGTCAACCGCGTTGACGCCTACGCGTCCACGGCCGATGCACAGTGTTGCTTAATCTTTCGACTTAAAACTGTCCTAGTTCAGCACAGAACGGTGCGTTCTGAGCTATAGCGGGTTCGTACGACGCCGAAGATATGACAGCGCGTTAAAATATTGATAGTGCTTCGCCCGCCACAGTTTTTACTATATTAGAAGTAATTGACATCGCAGCGAGCAGAGTAACTACAGCGGTATGCACCAGAAATCAACAGCGGTGCGTGCGCCACTCTCGCGAACGAAAATTCACGTCTAGGATTATGACTGTCTTGAAATGAGAGCGCACTACTTAGACGCAGACAGAAAGACAGGGACAAGCGCTTCTACGCCTATCATAGGCGTGCATAGATTCTCCTTAAGGGGGGCGATGTTCGCTGCAGTACCCCCCTCCCTATTATGTCAATGTAGGGGCTGCCTTAGCACCCACCTCCCTATATAATAATCTAAAGAGCTGTCATTGCGTCCCCCTTTCTTCGGTGACTAAGGAGCGGTCGCCCCCTAATTATGTTTAAACATCAGGTTTACAAAAAACCAAGGTGTATTAATCACCAGTTTGTTATACCTACAGTACCAAAATCATTATATTCTGAATATCCTGGTACATTCAGTACATTTACAGTTCATAACTTACAGCTCTCATCAACTTAATATATCACTCCCAAAACTTCATGATGTGTCTAATTTAGGTCATAAGACTACAATGGAGTCTTAAGTAAAGGGCTCTCGGATGTTGTCTGCAATAGAAACATCCTCTAATGCATCGAACCACACCTGGCTCTTAATAATGCAACAGATATTAGTCATAAGATAGGAACTGCATAGAATGGTGCTGAACTTTTTTTTTGTAGGTGACATACGCTTTCACACAACTAACTGTGCCTGACACTTCATGATGTGACAAATATTAGTCATAATACTGTACTAAATGAATCCTGCACGGAAGACATCTGGACGCTGTCTGTAGTGAAAATATTCTCTAAAGCGACAAACCGCACCCAATACTTCTTGATGTCACAAATACCGTTCATAAGACTGCAACTGAACCCTGTTTGGAAGGCTGTTGATGTGTGTATTAGAAATATGCTCTAATGCAAGAAAGCATGCCTGGATCCTTATGACGCAAGAGATATTGGTCATATGATAGGAATTAAGCACTGCGTAGAATGCTTTTGCTCATAGTCTGTAGTCGAAATATGCTCTAACACGACTCACTGAGCCTGACACTTCATCATGTGACAGATATAGCTAAAAATATTGCAACTGAATCTTGTACGAAAGACTTCGGGACGTTTCCTGTAGTTAAAATATTTTCTAAAAACACAAATTGCACAAAGCACTTCATGAAGTCACAGATATCGATCACAAGATTGCGACTGAACCCTGTATGCAAGGCTCTTGATTGTCAGTAGTCGAAATATTCTCTAAAATGACCAACCGCACCCAATACTTCTTGATGTCACAGATATCATTCATAAGACTGCAACTGAACCCTGTATGGAAGGCTTTTGATTATGTGTGTATTAGAAATATCCTCTCATGCAAGAAAGCACACCTGGCTAACTAACCCTAACTAACTAACGCAACCAACCCTGACATTCCATGATGTGAGAGATATTGCTCAAAAGAATGCCACTGAATCTTGTATGGAAGACTTCTGGACGTTGTCTGTAGTCTAATATTCTTTAAAAACACAAATCACACACAACATTTCTTGAGGTCACGGATATCAGGCATAAAAATGCAACTGAACCCTGTGCGGAAGGCGTTTGAACGCTGGCTGCAGCCAAAATGTTCTCCGATGCAATAAACCACACCCGACACTTCATGATGCAACAGATATCAGTGAGGAGATTGGAACCGAGCACTGCGTGGTACCCTTTTGAATGATATATTTATTTATTTTGAAATACTGCAGCCCAATGTACGGCTACTGCAGGAGTGATGCACATAAATACAAAAGGAAAGCATTGAAACAGTAGTATCACAATAAATGTGCCAACGTAAACAAATATCACTACATCCTACGAGGAGCCCGGTAAAAAACGAGAGAAATAGGAAAATGATTGATATGTGGGGTTTAACGTCCCAAAACCACCATATGATTATGATAGACGCCGTAGTGGAGGGCTCCAGAAATTTTGACCTCCTGGGGTTCTTTATCGTGCGCCCAAATCTGAGCACACGGGCCTAAACATTTCCGCCTCCATCAGAAATGCAGCCGCCACAGCCGGGATGAAATAGAAAATGAGAGAAATAGAACAAGTGCCCACAAAAAGTCACACAAACTGGTATCACGAACCAAACCGATTAGATCATTCCAGTGTTTGATAACTTTATTTGAATGTGTTGGAGAGCACTACAAATGACTTCTAAGCTAAATGGTGATTGCAGATCATTGCTGTGTTGAAGGCTTTAGCACTTCAACACAGCAATGTTGGTTTTAGCACTTTGCTGGTAGCTTAAATATCCTTTAACACCTACAAAGCGCATCTGACACTTCTTGACAAGGCTAATATTGGTTTTGAGATCGCAGCCAAGCACTGCGTAGAAGGCTTTCACATGTCATCAGTGGTCAAAATACCCTATAATGCAATAAGGTGTGCGCAACATCTTCGATGCGACAGATACCGGTCATAGTATTGCGCAAGAGCACTGCACAGAAGTTTTGGCAAATTTTCCAACATAGCTAAACTGAATATCTTGATATTTTGAATATGCTTAAGTGCATGCATATATAGTCCAAGTTAATGCGTATACTAATATACTGAACAGAAACGAAGTCGTCCTTGGACACACATACAAAGATTCAATGTTTGAAACCATCTATTAATATCTTGACCTCATTACAGTCTGGAGGAAGAGATAAATACATGTAGAGTTCTAAATGGTCTCATAAGTCACATGAGGCCGTTATTGTAGTTCTTCTAAACAAAGTGCAGTACAATACTAGTGTACCTTCATTCATTCTGTGGTCATATGGGGACCTTCTCTTTCTACTATTGGGTCATCGTGCAGCTGATTTCAAATCAGGTGCTTCTCACTCTCAAGGTTCTCGGTTATCTGTCCGGCTGTAAACAAAACGCGTGTTATATTATAGTAATCTGTAAAACGACGGAGAAGCGCCATTGTATGCCTATATATAGCTATGAGTATCAGAATGAACTAGAAATTAAGAATGTGTGTGTCAGAATGCTGCCAAACAACGTATGTGCTACTGAGCGTGGCAGAGAGGCGGTACAAGCGAGGAGTGAAATAGCAGGCAATACCAGCAGCACTTAATCGAGCAACATTTTTTTTTTTTGATCACCACAGCCACGCGCGTTCGAGTTTCTATCTTGTACATGAATGGAAATGAGACCGCTGACAGCTGAATGTGTCAGCGTCGCTCGTACCCGACACGAAGTCACATCACGCTGCTACCAACCAGCGCACGCTTGTTATTAGCTTAGCAACACACGAAAACCATTTTCACCGAAGCCGACGAATGTTTCAGCGTCGTACAATCCACGAATACACTTATATAAGTACGTACGTTTTCACATCAGTGAAATGTGTTGGGTAGTGCGAGGTTCGCTTTCAGCGATGATAAATACCGATGTTGAAAACAAACACAGTGCAGATAAAAGCTCCTCCGTATGCACTACGCAATGTTTCGGGCATCGTGTATAGTGTCTATGTTGCAACGGAAACTACCGTCGATTTTTTTCAGCCGATGTTCCTCGCATGAGCTGATTCATACGAACTCGACGGTAGAGGCCTATGCTGGATGCAGATGACACCAATCTAAATTGCCTCCGCGGTAGGCAAGGGCTCACGCTCAAAGCTTCGAGCCTCTGAAGTCTGTTTACACTCGTCGTGTCGCTGTCGTTCTAGATTACGAAGCGGTCACTCAGGAACGTTTGGAGTAGTTTCCGTGCTTGCTTCCAGCACTCGGCCGTGCCTTCGAAGCGGCGGCCTTTAGGCACAGCATTCGGAGGCATCGCGACTTCTGGTTGGTTGGCGCCGCTGTACGCGTGGTGACGTAGCGTACGCGTGGCAAAAATATCAAGCCCGGCTTGATCCCTCGCGCCTCCTCGCGTATGCCCCTCCGACGCCGACGCCGAGAGTCGCATTTGACGCTTTTGACGCGTAGATGCAAGCATACGCGTGCCAGTGGCTGGCACTTAAGCCTTTCTCAGAGTCTTTGTCACGCTCGATCTTCGTCTCGTGGCTAATTTTGAATAGGAATTGTAATTGTATTGAAGAAGACCAGCTCCGTTCACAAAGGCAGAAGGTGTACCACTCTCAGGCACAAAGAAGAAGTTCAGTGTTGTTGCATCGGAGCCCTTGCATTGGGTAATCTCTATGTTGTCACACCTGTCCCGTTTATTAGGGAGGCGATCGCCGGGCTAATTCCAAGAGCCGAAGTATCGGCCCCCCGAACCGCACCACGAAAGCGTGAACAATTTAGAAGTGGTCCTTTTTGGCGCGCCAGCGGACGCCGGCTGTGGCCCAAAGAACAAGTCAGAGCCGAGAGTTGATAAACAAACAAATTATATTCTCAATAATGGCAGATCGAAAACAATATGCAAAAATGCACACTCCACAATAGTTGCATACAATATGTCACCAATCAAACCAATCAATCAACGTACTACACAATACAATCAGCCACACTCAAAACAACGGACACAGACAACAATACGCACTACAATGCAGTCGCATGCATTGAACAACCAAGACACTTAAGGACTAAAGAGATAGAAAACCTATTCAGTCCAAAGTCCTTGGAACAAAAGTCTGAATGATACTCTTCCGAGAATCACTCACTCAAAGTCCAGCGTTGTTGTCGTTCCGTAGCTCTCGAAGTTTCTCTTCCAGGAAACCTCGCGTCCTCAAATGGCCACTCTCCAAGCTTCAAACTTCTTCGCCGGAAATCCGTCGGCTTCACACACGCAGCTGTTGCCCGCGTCTTCGCTCGATAGCGGTAAACCCACGCTCTTGCCTGTAGCTCGAGCCGTCCCTACGGACCAAAAACTTCGCCGACTACACGGCGGAATCTCTACGCACTCTGGCGCTCACTTCCGTCTCCTCCTGCTTTCTCGTCTCGGCTGCTCGATTAAATACGTTCCGCGCCACCTTCCAGAACGTTCTCCTCATTTCGTCGGCGCGACGCGCAGCGAAAGCTGGGGAGAGGCACGAGACGGTTCGACTGCCCTCCCCGGAGGATGATTCACTCGGTCTGACCACGCCTCCTTCGTTCTAGAAAAATCGCGGCCTTGCTGGGCCGCCGATGTGGGGTGAGGAGGTTCGTCTGCGAAGCCATGCTTCTGCGGGGAGAGCGCGCGCCCAGGAGCCTTGGATGTTTGCTTTCTTTTTTTTTTCCTTTTTACCTCGCGGCGTTTCTGCCGCCCGTTGTCGCAAGGATTTGGCGGCGCGCTCTTTTTTAGCGCTCGTTCTGTGACACTGCCCCCCACTTTAAGAATATTATCTCATAATATTCAAAACCACACAGACGAGCGCGAGCAGTCACCACACATTCTCACAGACTGTAACACAATCCGTCGCTCATGACACTTCACATTCACAATATATCACTCAATACGATTGGACATTGTAATTCAATTACACAACACGTGAAAACACAACCACAAGCGCATGAGTACAACGCTCCACCACACATTCCCAACAATACAAATGTGCAAAGTTCTCTCATTACAACAATGGTACAATACTATACATCACATCACAGCACAACACTTCGACACTTGTGACACAGGATAACACAATATTAACGCAACATATGGCACTCAGCCCTGCCAGACACATTATGATTCCACCTCAGCACCTATCCTGTGTACTTTGAGTGGCGCTTGCGCCCTTTCTTGCGGTGCTCGCTCGATTTCCTCTTGTTTTTCCACGTTCCCTTTCGGCGAGCCCTTTCCAACGACGATATCTGAGGCATCGTCTTAGCCATCGCTGTCTCTTCCGACACCGTTAACGCGTCATTACATTCGACGGGTCCTGTCTGTTTATTTACCCGCTTGATCATACCTCTACATTTTGCCCGGCTGGCCAACTCCGTCTCCTTTACACTGTCGGTCGGTTGAGGTCGTGCCGACGTAAGTCCGGTTGCTCGGCCCGTGAACTTATTCGACACGATCGTCTTCTCCTTCGCTGTCTCTTGCGCCGCGGTTTCACCTTGGGCTCTAGTGAGATCCGTCACGGGATGCTCCTCCACTGTATCTCGCGGTCGCTGGGTTGGCGAGGGCTCTATCTTCGGGTCTTCTCCCAAACATTCCGGATCATTCGGTCCTCGCGCCCCGTCGATGTTTCCGATGACAAGGTCGTACAGGGGGGTCGTCATGCATAAAGCAGTAACCTTCCCGCTGAAGTACGGGGTTTCAATCTCGATTTCTGCTTCGGGAAGCATCCGAACTGTACGGTCAATTAAGCAAACCGGTTTCGTTTTGCCGGTTAACTCCCTTTCCCGTACCAAATCTCTCCGCACGATAACAGTGGAGCTACCGGTATCTCTTAACACCGTAATCTTTTTGTCCGCAACTTTTCCAGGCAGCGTTGGCATTCCTTTCGTAACACCGGTTGGCTGTTTTGACATGACAGCACCCACAATAGGCATTTTCTCCCCATTTTTCAATTCTACGAATCCGTTGGTGACGGCATTATTATCGGCTTTCGGTGCTGCTTGCACACAGGATACCTGGTGAGTTTGACTCGCTCCGTTTCGACATGCATCTGCTTTGTGCCCAGTCTGACCACACTTAAAACATTTTACTACCGTAGGGCTCGTAAAGATCGTTCGACAATTTTTCGCGCGATGACCCACTCGGTTACACAGAAAACATCGCTGAATGCTCTTTGGTGCACGCTTCTTTTCTTCGGGAGCCAATTTCTTCGAATCATCGGGACAATCCTTCTTGACCTTGGCCAAATTAGTGCCACCTTGCGCTTCCAAGAATTGATCAGCCAATTCAAGCATTCCTTCAAATGACTCAGCTTTTCTCTCTTTCAATTACAGTGACAGACTTGGGTGGCAACTAGTAAGAAATTGTTCTCTAATTAGCAGCTCTCTAAGCTCATCGTACTCCCGCGCTGTCCCTGAAAGTTCAATCCACCTGTCGAAATAATGGCTAAGTCGGGCGGCATACTGCGTAGCCGTCTCCCCATCAGCTGGCTTTCCTGTCCTAAATCTGTCCCGGAATCCTTCCACAGTGAATCTAAATCGCTTCAACAAAGCCGCTTTCACCGTTGCGTAGTTGGCTGCATCGGTCGGCGTCAGCCTACCGTACACACTGAGCGCTTCACCACTCAAGCAGGTACTCAAAGCAGTTGCCCATTGCTGTTCCGGCCAATTCTGGCTCCTCGCAATCGTCTCAAATCTGTGGAGGTACGCGTCTAGGTCGTCCTTCCTTTCATCAAACGCTACGAGCAGCTTGCTTGGGTTCAAGCGGAAGCCGTGATCTTCCCGTTCGCTGCTTTCAACTCTAGCTTGGACGGGAGTTTCACTTCGCTGTTGCAAACGGAGCCGCTCGAGTTCCATCTCGTGCTGCCGCTGCCGCTCCCTTTCAGCCATCTGCGCTTCTCTTTCTTCTCTCGCCCTTTCGGCTGCCAACTTCTCTCTCTTCACCGCCTCTTTCTCCTTCTGGCTTACCCATTTTCGTAGTTCGGCGCCGGAAAGACCCATCTTCTCACCAAGCGCAACTAACTTTTCGAGATCCATCGTGTCTCGCAACTCGCAAATAAAACCTTGCCGCGTGCAAAAAGTATCTGCCTAAATCAGTCTATCGGAACACTCCCCTGCACTCGTTAACGAGCACACTGAACAACACACAGAATCGTTCAGATAGCAGTATCACCAACTCGAGGCTCTTTCTTACTACTTTGGACACACTGTGCACCAAAAGGTCCTATGTCGCGGACGCCAGATTAATTGTCACACCTGTCCCGTTTATTAGGGAGGCGATCGCCGGGCTAATTCCAAGAGCCGAAGTATCGGCCCGCATACTACGCCAATATTAGCCCACTTCGATCAGACTGCCCCGACAGAAGTTCGTACGGACGCGAGTGGCCACGGCATTGGTGCTCTTTTAGCTCGGCGTCAGCATGGACGTGACTGTGTCATCGCCTATGCCAGCCGCCTTTTATCGCCTGCCGAGAGGAACTATTCCATCACCAAAAGAGAGTGTCTTGCTCTTGTTTGGGCTGTCGCTAAATTTCGCCCGTACCTCTTCGGCCGCATTTTTACTGTTGTAACTGATCATCATGCACTCTGCTGGCTTCCCTCGCTAAAGGATCCCACGGGACGTCTCGGTCGTTGGTCTCTCCGCCTCCAAGAATACACCTTCTCGGTGGTGTATAAATCTGGTCAGCTCCATCAAGACGCCGACTGCCTGTCACGGTATCCAGTGGATCCACCAGACGCCACAGAGAGAGCTACGGAGGCTTGCGTCTTATCAATATCAGACTTTCTTGATATCGCTTCTGAGCAACGCCGTGACCCGGGTTTACTTCCCATCATAGAAAGCCTGAGTTCCGCTACTCCACCCACTTCTCTGAACTTGTATTTCCTTCATGAAGGTGTTCTCTACCGCCACAACATGCGCCCTAATGGTCCTGACCGCCTTCTCGTCGTGCCTTCCCATTTGCGTGTAGATGTTCTCCGACAGCTTCATGATGAACCTGCCGCTGGTCATCTGGGAGTCACCCGCACTTATGATCGCGTCCGGCGCCGTTTTTTCTGGCCACGCCTATATCGCTCTGTGCAAAAGTATGTCGCCAGCTGCGACCTTTGTCAACGTCGAAAACGACCAACATCGCTTCTAGCTGGCCTTCTTAACCCTATTGAGATCCCTGCTGAACCATTCTTCCGCGTAGGGCTCGACCTTCTCGGGCCATTTCCCACTTCTGCATCCGGGAACAAATGGGTTGCCGTGGTGACCGACTACGCGACACGTTACGCGATCACCCGCACTCTTCCAACCAGCTGTGCTACCGATGTCGCCAACTTTCTTACTACATGACATCATATTGCATCACGGCACTCCTCGACAGCTCGTTACCGACCAAGGCCGATACTTTTTATCTCGCGTCGTCCAGGATATCGTACGTTCCTGTTCCACGAACCACAAGTTCACAACGGCATACCATCCACAAACTAATGGACTTACAGGGCGCCTGAATCGCACTATCACGGACATGTTGTCAATGTATGTTTCTCCAGACCACCATGACTGGGACGCAACGTTACCCTACGTCACCTTCGCTTACAACTCCTCCAGACATGACACCGCAGGGTATTCCCCGTTCTACCTTCTTTATGGACGGGAACCCTCTCTGCCTCTTGGTACACTCCTTCCCGCTGGTTCAAGCTCCCCTGTCACATACGTCCGCGATGCCATAGAGCGAGCCGACGCAGCACGACAGATTGCCCGAGAACGACTCATGCTTTCTCAAGCCTCTCAGAATGATCGTTACGATCGTCGCCACCGCGAAGTTTCATATGCACCAGGTTCTCTCGTACTATTGTGGACCCCATGTCGTCACATCGGCCTCTCAGAAAAACTTTTATTTCGCTATGACGGACCATACAAAGTCCTTCGCAAGACCACCAACCTCACCTACGAGATACAGCGAGTCGTCGACGAAGCGCACTCAATGCCACCACCATCCACTGTTGTGCACTTCGTAAGACTGAAGCCTTATGTGTCACCCAACACTCCCCTTTCGTGACAAGCGCCAGGTCGGCGCTTTAACGCCGCGGGGTAGTGCCACAAGGCATTAGTGGGATTGAGGCATAAAGCGGTAGAGGGTCCCTGGCTGAAAGAAAAGACTACGAAGTGGATAGAGGTCCCAGGTCACTGCGGATTACAATTAAATGAATTGGCAGATGCTTTGGCACGAGCATCACTCGATGGACCAGTAATTTCAGTACTTCCCGAGTTAGAATACTTATCAGGGGTTAGATATAGGAAATTCGCTATTTTTACAGATAGTTTAGAAAATATCACACAATGGACAGATTATCAGCACCTCAAATTTCCATGGAAAGCCCAGTGGAGTCCGTCAAAAAAACTTGAAATTATAATTTCTAGATTCCGGTGCCGTGTCCCCCCATTAAATTTTTATT
Source organism: Rhipicephalus annulatus (assembly GCA_013436015.1). Lineage (NCBI taxonomy): Eukaryota > Metazoa > Arthropoda > Arachnida > Ixodida > Ixodidae > Rhipicephalus > Rhipicephalus annulatus. The sequence continues at coordinate 3,506,669 of WOVY01009271.1, forward strand.
TACACAGAGCTGGTCTGACACTTTCCCCCCTTTGTCCGTTCTGCGAAAAATCAGAAACTATTGAACATTATTTTGGCTCATGTCGCAACTATGCATTAATTAGGAAACGACATTTAGATATTCCATTTGCGAAGTTAGGTTTAAATTTAACCACAGAAAATGTTCTAAGTTTTGGTGCCTCTGTTTTGGGAAATTGCCACAGAGTTGCATTCGATGCGGTGTGTAATTTTATTCAAGACTCTAAACGTTTTTCAACATAAAGCCCTCGTTAACAAATAGTAAAAAAAATGTCGAAAAGTAATTTTCTATTCTGGATAAATCCGTGACATACCAAATTAATCGGGTTTGGCAAAACCAGCTGTCTGGTCGGCTCCCAAAATCAAGTTGTAGCTATTAGTATCTACTTTGTTAATGATTTTTTTCTCACTATGTAAATCTTTGGTTTATTTCTTTTTTTCCAACATACTGTCTTAACTATACAACTCCCCCCCCTTTTTTGTTGTAAGCAATAATGCAGTTATCGTTCATATGAGACTATTTGTTCTCTTGGCCAATCCCCCAGAGTGGGTACGAGCCATGGATTAAAGGATACAAACAAACAAACAAACAAACAAACTGGTTCCAGCCCGCCAGTGCGTCAGGCATTGTCATCGCATGTAATCGTCGTAAATATCTGTAAAGATACGTTTCCTTGTAAGAATACGAAGAAACCTAACATGCGATTCCTCTAACGTGGTATACCTACTCTAATGCAACATGGGCAGTATGCAGTACATCTGACAAACAGAAACATCATTTAGGATTCGTTTCAATAATTGCAGAACCCATGCGAAGTCAGCTCTAAGTCTACCTCTATCAAAATATCTCAATCTTCCCGACCATGCATTCGTCAAACTATCAGTAACGCTCTTAGAGGCGAGATTTAAATCAAACCGAGAACGTGAACAACGAGAGTCATACCTTATCCACCGATTTAACACCCTCGATAGAGGAATAAATGAGAATCCGGGTACACTTGTAGCAATTAAAGCATTAGAAAATAATAACGGCAATAATCAAAATAGTTGACGGCAGTGCAGCTGCGAAGGGCACTGACTAACTCAAAATATTTCCGAGTGTAACTACTCTTCCTAAGTACAGCTGTTTCTGTTTTTACCTCACTATACAATCAATTGTGCCAAACATGACATGCCCAACAGCAACCCTGTGCACAGTCGGGAGGCCCCTACTGCACACGTAATCCAGAAGTGGGCAAGAATTGACATTCCACCCGCTTGCCAGCCTCTGTGGCAACACGCGGCGCCCCTATTTCTATGTCGCGAGATGTCGACGGGGCGCTGAGTAGTTAAAAGCTTAAACTTCTTAAAAAAGCTCTTTTTCCTCCACACCGAACCGCCAGAGCCAAGAGGCGCCGTCTGGTCGGGAACAATGCGTTAGTAAAAGGAAGGATACACAGACCGCAGACATCGTAAAGGTGAAAAGGAGAAAAGGCAGAGAGAGGGAGGGGAAGGGAGACTGAAAAGGGCGCCCGGGGGAGTCCACCTCAAATTCTCACTTTTTTCCCTCTTTCTCTCTCCCCCTCTCTGACTTAAGATTGTATAATTATGAGCACCAACAAACTGTACCTTTAATCCTGATGAAGGCCAGACTCTGGCTGAAACATCGAAATAAACCACGTTGTGACTGCTCACTTGACTACTTGCAACTCTACGGTCACTCAGCTACTCACCATGCCTGCATTATATATATATATATATATATATATATATATATATATATATATATATATATATATATATATATATATATATATATAATAACGAGGGTCTCGTACTGGCAGACTGTGTCAATAGGTTGTATACGAGGGACTATTTTTCAGCTACCCGCTCGTAAAAAGTTCACGTGCTGCGTGACGCCACACATGCGCATAAAAGAGTGTTTCACACTCGTCGCTTGGCTTATAGATGGCGCTGACTGACACTCCTACTTCCAAACTCACATGTAAACCCAAAAAAGTGGATGGAGGAAAGGCCACTGTGATAGCTCAGTGGTTAGAGCATCGAGCGCGTTATTCGAAGGTCGTAGGTTCGATTCCTGCTCACGGCTGGTTATTTTTTCACCCACTTTTCTTTCTTATTTACATTCCATTGGTTCTAATAAGTTCCCCTGTACATTCCTTGGCTTTACTGTCTGTTAGATCTCATTTATATATATATATATATATATATATATATATATATATATATATATTGATAGTACGCCTTTAGTGGTGAGCAGAAGAGACGTTTACTTTGTGGAAAACGTAGCGGTAGAACCGACCAGCTGTCAAGCGGAGCGAGCGCGAGCAGCAACAACACTCTTCCTCTCTTCTTCAGCTGGCGTTCCGGCCTGTGCCAAATATCAATGCTACAAATCACTCCCCCTCAGAAAAGGAGCCATCCTGGCGACCTATGGAACGGGTACGACGGGTGGGTCGTAGTGCGGCTTCAATCGATCTACGTGAACAGTCTCGCGGCCTCGATGCCGTCGGTCTGTTGATGGTTGAACCGGCTCAACAATATAGTTAACCGGTGAGGCCTGACGTAGGACTCGGTAGGGGCCTTCGTACTTCGGCAGTAGCTTGGTGGAAAGACCAGGAACAGATGAGGGAACCCGAAGCCATACCAAGGCGCCAGGCGAGTATGACTGCGAAGACAGGTTTTCGTCGTGACGGTTCTTCTGGTACGCTTGATCTTGTGCGGTTAAGGAACGCGCGAGTTGCCTGCATTCTTCTGCATAGGTGGCGACTTCAGATAGAGTTGTGGATTCCGAAGCGTCTGGATGATACAAGAGAATGGTGTCCATGAATGAGGAAGGTTCGCGCCCGTAAAGGAGGAAGAACGGAGAGAATCCTGTCGTAGACTGAGTGGCGCTGTTGTAAGCGTAAGTTACAAAGGGCAGTATGCGGTCCCAGTTGGTGTGATCAGCGGACACGTACATGGATAGCATGTCGCCCAGTGAGCGGTTAAACCGTTCGGTCATTCCATTCGTTTGCGGATGGTATGCGCTGGTTGTCCGATGCACAACGTTGCATTCGCGAAGAAGGGCTTGTACGGCTTCGGAGAGGAACGTACGGCCGCGGTCACTGAGTAGCTCACGAGGCGCGCCATGGCGTAGAATGAGATTGTGAAGGATAAATAAGCCAACTTCACGTGATGTGGCCTCTGGCAGCGCAGCAGTTTCAGCATAGCGTGTCAAGTGATCAATGGCGACAATCACCCAGCGGTTCCCGTTAGGCGTATAGGGAAGGGGACCGTACAAGTCAATTCCGATGCGGTCGAAAGGGCGGGAGGGGCAAGGCAACGGCTGCAGTTGTCCATTGGCTATGTGTGGTGGGCTTTTTCGGCGTTGACATTTGGAGCACGAACGCACGTACTGTCGGACAAAGCGGTACATTCCGCGCCAATAGTACCGCAGCCGGAGACGTGCATACGTTTTTATCACACCGGCGTGGCCGCATTGAGGATCCGCGTGAAAAGAGTCGCAAATGTCGGCACGTAGGTGGCGAGGAATCACAAGCAACCACCTGCGGCCGTCAGAAAGGTAGTTGCGACGGTACAGGAGTCCATCGCGGATGGTAAAGTGTCGAGCTGTGCGCTGCAGTGAACGATTGGGCGTAACTTGGGACGGCTGAGACAGTAATTCTATCATAGAGGCTATCCAAGCGTCTTGGCGCTGTTCATAGGGCATGTCCTCGTACGAAAGTGCCACAGCATCGAGGCTGGATACAGAAGTACTTCCGTGTTCATGGGGAAGTGGAGAGCGGGAGAGAGCGTCGGCATCTGAATGTTTGCGGCCTGACCTGTAGACGACACGGATATCATAGTCTTGGAGGCGTAACGCCCAACGAGCGAGACGGCCAGATGGGTCTTTTAGTGACGATAACCAGCAGAGGGCGTGGTGATCAGTCACGACGTCAAATGGACGGCCATAGACGTAGGGTCGAAATTTTGTGATTGCCCAGACGATGGCTAGACATTCTTTTTCTGTGACTGAATAATTCTGTTCAGCCCTAGTAAGAGTGCGACTGGCATAAGAAACGACGTACTCGTCGTATCCAGACTTGCGTTGAGCAAGAATAGCGCCAAGTCCGACTCTACTTGCGTCGGTGTGTATTTCTGTAGGGGCATCAGGATCAAAGTGACGGAGAATCGGTGGAGATGTCAGCAATTGACGTAGTTTCGCGAATGCCTTATCGCAATTGGAAGACCACGCCGAAATGCCCTCGGTGTCAGAAAGTAGCCGTGTTAAAGGGGCCATGACAGATGCAAAATTACGGACAAATCGACGAAAGTATGAACATAAGCCGATAAAGCTCCGGAGTTCCTTAAGTGTCGATGGCTTCGGAAACTGGGCGACAGCACGGAGTTTTCCAGGATCAGGTAGAACGCCGTCCTTGCTGACAACATGCCCTAAGATGGTGAGCTTCCGGGCGGCAAAATGGCACTTTTTCAAATTTAGTTGGAGCCCAGCATGTGTAAGGCAATGCAGGACACTTGCGAGGCGCAGAAGATGGGTATCGAAGTCTTTTGAAAAAACGACGACGTCGTCCAAATAGCAAAGACACGTCTGCCATTTAAGGCCTCGAAGTATGTTGTCCATCAGACGCTCGAAGGTGGCTGGGGCGTTACAAAGGCCGAACGGCATCACGTTAAACTCGTACAAGCCGTCCGGAGTTACAAACGCAGTCTTGGCGCGGTCAGCTTCATCCATGGGTACCTGCCAGTATCCCGATCGAAGATCCAGCGAAGAAAAGAATTCTGCACCTTGCAAACAGTCGAGAGCGTCGTCAATTCTGGGGAGCGGATAAACATCTTTGCGCGTGATCTTGTTAAGGCGCCTGTAATCCACACAGAATCGGATGCTCCCGTCCTTCTTTTTGACCAGTACCACCGGGGAGGCCCACGGACTGTTAGACGGCTGTATAACGCCACGATTGAGCATATCAGACACTTGATCGTCTATAACTTGGCGTTCGGCGTGGGAGACCCGGTATGGACGCTGACGCAATGGTGCGTGGGTGCCAGTGTCAATACGATGGACAATTGCAGATGTTCGGCCCAGACTGGTTTGTTTGAAGTCGAACGATGAGCGGAAGTGGTCGAGAAGTGTCAAGAGTTGAGTTCGTTGGTCAACAGGAAGGTCAGGATCAATCGATGGAAGGAAGACGTCGAGGGAAGAGGTGGCGGATGTGAGAGCGGAAGTAACACTGGCGATCTCAAGGCTTTTTGCTTGATAGGGCAGTTGACTGGTGCAAACACAATCGATGTCCTCAAGGCGGCCGATGCATTCGCCACGGAATAGGGTGACTGGTACAGAAAGGAGATTCGTGGCATAAATGTTTGCGCAAGTGGCTTCGACCGTCAGAAGAGCAAAAGGCAGAAGAACGTTTTTTCGAGAAGTGAAGTCTTCTGACGGCGTGAACATGACGTCCGAAAAAGCGGCATGGTCGCACGAGATCGGCACAATAACAGAAGACATAGGTGGAATATCAGTCTCCGCGGCGACGACAACACGAGAAATAGAAGGCTTATTATAATCGTCGTCGGAGAGCGATGACAATTCTAGTTCGGCCCGGGCACAATCAACAACGGCATGATGTGTGGAAAGGAAGTCCCAGCCTAATATGACGTCGTGTGAGCAGTGTGGAAACACGATAAATTCAACCACGTACAGAACGCCCTGGATGATTAACCGAGCCGTGCACGTCATAGAAGGGTTCACGTGATGCGCTGTTGCCGTACGAAGGGAGAGACCAGAAAGCGGAATCGTAACTTTTCTTAACTTGCGACACAATGCTTCACTCAATACAGACACGGCAGCTCCGGTATCTATTAATGCTTGAACGGCGATACCTTCAATCAAGACAGTTATTTCATTATTCGGTAGAGAACGAGGCCTTGTAGAGTTCGACGGTGGCGCAGTTCTTGCCTCCGGAACTGCGATGGTCAGTTTTCCGTTTGGGCAGGTGGTGCACGCCGAAGCATTGGTGAAGGCGAACGTCGGCGCGGGGAAGGCGATCGGCGTGGGTTGAAGGCGCGGCGGCTCGGCGGAGAAGTGTCCGAAGCTGCATGGAACGGCAGCGTCTGTGGTGGTTCTGTGGGGGCGTAGCCGTATGTGCCATCAATAATGCCTGAGTGAGGGACGCGCCGGCGACAGAACCGCTCAACATGGCCAGGCTGACGACAGTAATAACAGATAGGTCTGTTATCCGATGTACGCCAAGGGTTGTTGGGAAGCGTTGAAGGACGGCGGTAAATGGGAACATGCGAGCCTGCCGGTACGCGTGTTGCGTATAAGGCGTTCGTTTGGTGGGCAGGGTCGACGACGTTTGACGGCGCATGTACCTGCCTTCGCGCGACGTCAGCGTAAGTCAGGGGAGCGGACACAGGTGGTGGCTGGTACGTGGGGGGAAGTGCCTCGCAGACTTGCTCTTCGATGGTTTGGCGCAGTGACGAGGTCAGCCCATGCGTATTGCTGGGAAGCAAGGGGGCAAGGGACAACTGGCGTGCCACTTCCTCTCGGATAAATTGCTGGATTTGCGGGGTCAATACAGTCTGTTCTGGAGATATTGCACCAACGGTCAATGCTGGCGTGCTGGTCATGTCGAAAGTAGGCCGTCGCGTTGAAATGCGCTGTTTTCGCAACTCATCGAAACTTTGGCAGTGTTGGATGACTTCCGAAACTGTTTGCGGGTCTTTAGCCACCAGCATGTGGAAGGCATCGTCCTCGATGCCCTTCATAATGTGTTTTACCTTGGCGGTTTCCGACATGCCAGGATCAAAGCGACGGCAGAGGCCTACGACGTCCTCAATGTAGGACGTGAAACCCTCTCCCGACAGTTGGGCGCGATCCCGCAAGCGCTGTTCTGCACGGAGCTTGCGCACTGTCGGTCGGCCAAACACGTCCGCGAAGGTGGTCTTGAAAGTGGCCCAGTCGGTAAGCTCGGCTTCGTGGTTGTTGAGCCAGAGCTCTGCTACTCCTCTGAGGTAAAAGTGGACGCGGCCCAGTTTGTCGTTTTCGTCCCACCTGTTGTTGACGCTTACTCGTTCGAACGAAGAGAGCCAGTCCTCGACGTCCTGCTCATCGGTGCCGTTGAAGATGTCTGGATCTCGCTCTCTCGGGACGCCGGGACAGTGGACAGGTGGAGATGTAGGAGCCGTCTGCTGTGCAGCGTCGATGGACATTGTTGATGGCGAAGGTAGAGTTCGGTTGCGGAGTTCCAGGATGGAAAAAGGTACCCAGCACTCTCCACCACTTGATAGTACGCCTTTAGTGGTGAGCAGAAGAGACGTTTACTTTGTGGAAAACGTAGCGGTAGAACCGACCAGCTGTCAAGCGGAGCGAGCGCGAGCAGCAACAACACTCTTCCTTCTCTTCTTCAGCTGGCGTTCCGGCCTGTGCCAAATATCAATGCTACAATATATATATATATATATATATATATATATATATATATATATATATATTAGCGGAAACATATATAGTTAGTTAGATAGTTAGATACTTCTCTCTCTATCTCACTGTGTGTTCGTTCACCCACCAGAATTATTAGAGGCCAGAGACACTCGCTCTGTGGGCGAAGCAGAGGAGGACAAAGGTGAAGAGGAGGATGCAGGAGCACGGGCTGGTTTATAATTGGGTTCAGTGTGCGCCAGAGTAACAAGGATCATCATCATCATCATCAGTAGATGTGATCCACAAGAGAAGGTGGACAGGAACAAGAATAGTGGAGATCGTTTTAAATGCGAAGCATTTCTTAGCAATCTTCGGCGACTTCGAGCGTACCTATCTATCTATCTATCTATGCTAGCTTCGCATATACCAAATTTGGTATTACGGGACGTGCATAGATGAGGAAGGTATATGACTGATGCAGACGTTATAATAATGAGATGCATGTCATGTAAAAACATAACTACATGCCGCTCTCGTGGTGTGCTCGCGGCTGTTTCGCTAACTTTCCATGTACTAAATTCGGCATTACTAGACGCGAACGGCCGACATAGGTAAAAGACACGTCCAAACATGATAATCATTCCATGCGTGTCATTTATTAACATGACTACATACCACACTTATGGTGCGCTCGCGGCCGTTTCGCTAGCTTCACATATGCCAAATTTGGTATTACGTCACGTGAATGGTTGACGAAGGTATGTGACTGGTGTAAACATGACAATATTAAGATCCGTGTTATGTAAGAACGTGACTAGAAGCCACAGTCAAGGCGCCAATACACTTCGACGTGCCACCCGGTGCGCGAGCACGCTGTCGTTCGTTTCGTCTCGTCACGCCAGCGATGCCACGCCAGACGCCGAGCCGCGCAGCGTTGCCTTAACGCGTGCGCGCTTGAGCGCGCCCGGCGTCTCTCCATATCCTCTCTTCTGTCTCACCGTCCGCATTACGTCCTGTGCATATCGTCTGGACTCCTGGACACGCCTCTCTCCATGGTAATGAACGCGTTCATGCGGTTGCCCGAGAGCTAACCAGCCAGGCTCTATTGGAAGAGCTGTCCAATCCAGACGACGCATCAACAGAACCACTAAACTACAGCGCTACGCTGGAGTACTACCGACAGAGCCGTTATACGTATCCTCCCCCTCATCCTTCACTTAACAGAGCAGATGCTGTTGCTTGTCGGCAACTACAGACCAATTCATTTCCTTGCCTTTATATGCTAAATCGCTTTCATCCGACTCTCTACCCCTCCTACTGCCCCTTCTGTGGATCCGTACCGACGGTGTACCACTCCACGTGGAAATGCTCTGCCCCCCAGGGCGTTCCTCCCATTCCCAATCCCACCCTTTTCTCTTGGGAGTCTGCACTGCTCAGCTTACGCCGGCAGGAACAGCAGCAGCTGGTCCAGCGGGCTCGCAGAGTCGCGCAAGGCAATGGAGCCCTGGACTGAGGGCCCCACCCAAAGAAGGCTCAGTGTGCATTCATTATTAATAAATGTTTATTCTCTCTCTCTCTCTCTCCATCGCGAAGAGAGGCAGACGCAGTGCTGTCTGGGTAGGGCTGGGTAACGCCACCCGCGCGAAATGCAGCATGTTGCATTTCGCGCCGACGGACGCTGGCCGCGCCGGTCGCGCCTGGCGCCAGTCCATGGAGTGCTCGCGTTTTGCTAGAGTATTGTCGCTGCGCCCATCATGCGCGCTCGTCAACTTTACGTCATAGCATATTGGGCCCTTCATGATGCGCTCGCGGTCGTTTCGCTAGCTCCACATATACCAAATTTGGTGTTGCGTGACGTCAATAGATGCTAGGTTTATGACTGGTGCAACCATGATAATCACGACACGCGTGCTATGTAAGAACATGACAACATACCACGTTCATGATGCGCACGCGGCTGTTTCGCTATAGCTCCACATACACCGTACTTGATATCACGTTACCTAAATAGACGACGAAGGTAAATGACACGTCTACACATGATAATCATGATATGCGTGTCAAGTAAAGCATGACTACATGCTACGCTCATAGTGTGCTGGCGGCCGTTTCGCTAGCTCAACATATACCAAAGTTGGTATTACGTGACTTGAATAGACGACAAAGGTAAATGAAATGTCCACGCACGATAATCATGATATGCCTCTCGCGTAAAACTTCACTACATGCTACGCTTACAGCACACTCGCGGCCGTTTCGCTAGATCGACATATACCAAATTTGGTATCAGGTGACGTCAATAGATCACGAAGAGAAATGACACGGCCAAATGTGATAATCATGACCTGGGAGTCATGTACGGCATAATTTACCTCCACCTCGTAACGTTGTGCTGATTTCAAAAGTGACGTATCAACATTCCTCATTCGTCCTTCGCATATCATCGATTCCCACTGTACGTGGGATCTGCCTTTTTTTTCGGCAAACAAATTACGCGGAGTTCAGATGACTTGACACTGTTAAAAAATAAACCTACTTATTGTCACTGGGGGAAAATCACACACATATGAGACCCTGCTCAAATCCATTATGAAGTCTGCAGTCATTGTTCCTTGTGTTGGTTCAGTACGCATATTTACGCAACGCAACAGATTCCGCTGGCATGCTAGTGATTATGTTACTCATTTGTTACAGACTGCGTGCCCTTGTGGGTTTCTACCAGGAGAGACAAAAATAAATACAAGAAAACAAGCATAAACGCACAAAAAATGTCCAGAATTCTGGCAAGGTATAGCCAAATGAGGAAAGCATTATTTATAAATCAAGTCACTCAATTGTGAGTGGTTGGTGAGTGGTTCTGACCGTTTCACTTCACACTTCCGCTTTTGAGGCATCTAGCGCGTCACTACAATCCGGACCCAGTGACTCGACATTTGTGGTGACTGCCGCATTTGATGAGCGTGGGATTGCCAGACCGAAGGGGCCGCACGTCATTTGTGCGTTCGCTCGGCTTCTTGGGTAAGAGAGTACCAGCAGCATGAAGAGGAAGCAGAAGGTAAACGAGTCAAGAAAAAGAGACCGGGACAGGAAGAATGCTGCAGCATCCATCCTGTCCCTGTCTTATGTCCTTGTCACGTTTTCTTTTGCTTTCTTTTGGTTCAGTTGGCTGAAATGCAGATATAACCAAAGGAAATAGTTGTAGCTCAGAAAACGTTCACGTACACGTTGAAGAGCACCGAAAGTCTCATAATTATCCCGGTGTCGTTCACTATAGTGGTTTACCACACCCCCTTCAGCGGCAGTGTTTACTACTACATCAACGTGTGCACTACGTGCACAAGGAACGCATTGCGTGACGCCTCGTGTGATTCTAAGCCTCTTCCACGCATATTACATATGTTACCGACATTCCTCGCACAATACGTGACGCCTGTGTAGTTGTTGTTTTTAGGGGCGAAGCTCCTTAGGGCGTGGGCTGTGCGTCCCCTGTAGCCTGTATGTAGCCACCTCTAGTTTAGTTCTTGCAGTGTTCACTAGATGGCGGTACCGTCCCCTGTATGTAGCCACCTCTAGTTTAGTTCTTGCAGTGTTCACTAGATGGCGGTACCGTCTCCTGTATGTAGCCACCTCTCGTTTAGTTCTTGTAGTGTTTACTAGATGGTGGTACTTGTAGCTGATGATGAAAAGATGCAAGATGTTATAAACTAGAAAGCGGTACTTGTAGTTGATGAAAGACGCGAGATCTTATAAAATAGGAATGATGTCACATATGGCGCGTGTCATTGGTTGAAGGCAATCGTTCGATTTAGTGCGGCGACGTACGCTAGGGGGAGCGATGTAATAAATTCGAGTGGGCAAAATGTACAGAGGATTCATGGTTTACCAGGTTTACCTCCGGAGCTTCGCCCACTGATCATCATTCATTTCGTGGATATGGCGGAATTTTTTTCTTTCGAAGTAGTGTCAAGCACTGTCGTGGCTCTTCGTATCGCCTGAGTGCTAAGCATATATAATGCCTTGGTTTCATTCTGGCTTGAACGCACGAATTTTATTCTCGCCGACGCGTTTCCCAGTCACGAACAACGCTGATGCCATCGACGCCTGAATAATGCGTGATAATAAGGGCTGCAGCACGAGCACAAAGGTGCTTGAAGAAAAGTGAAACGAAAGGCGAGGCAAGGAAAGCAAAGAGGACCACACGAGCGCTTTCCTTGCCTCGCCTTTCGTTTCACTTTTCTTCTAGCACCTTCGTGCTCGCGCTGCAGCCTTTATTATCATGAATTCCAACCAACTAGCCCAAATAGCCGTTCTTCTGAATAATGCGGTCGTGTTAGAACGATTGATATGTGGGGTTTAACGTCCCAAAACCACCATATGATTATGAGAGAAGCCGTAGTGGAGGGCTCTGGAAGTTTAGACCACCTGGGTTTTTTTAACGTGCACCCAAATCATAGCACACGGGCCTACAACATTTCCGCCTCCATCGGAAATGCAGCCGCCACAGCCGGGATTCGATCCCGTGATTTGCGAGTCAGCAGCCGAGTACCTTAGCCACTAGACCACTGCGGCGGGGCCGCGTTAAAACGAAAGAACACGTTTTATATTTTTCGTGTTGCGCTCGTCCATGATAACTGCAAACGAAGGACAGGTTGGTAATGAAAAAAAGATGTTATGTTGTGCGTTCGCCAGCGAAGCATATTTGTGTGGGTTGGTGCCCCATACTGCCTTAAAACTAAAACATTAAGATTCCTACCCCCGAAGCAAGTCCTTCACGAGAAGTTTCAGCTCACTGGGCGGATTCGCTGAAACGTGATAAGCGACAAAGGTGTGCTCAATCAAGGCATGACTACTACCAAACACAACGGCGAAAATTAGTTTTTTTTTTTATCTTGTTCGACAGCTCGCATCACTACATGCGTGTCCGTTGAAGTGCCCATAATTCTATTTTTCGAGCCTGAATGATTTTAATTACTGAACCTTCTCTCACGTCGCGATAAAAAATTGTTCTCGCGTGACCTCCGCGATGTCTACCGGCGAAAGCAAGATAATTAGGGCAGCAAAGCTTCCCCAGCAAATCTTTATTTATATTTGCGTGGCTCGGTCTTAGTTTTACGGTGTGTCTACAACAAATACGCAGTCTTTACAGCTCTCTGATTTGAAAACCATCTGCTCACAATCTGTTTCGGTGGGAATGCCTTGCCGTAGCTGAAGAAAACGAAAAATGAACTGTGTTGGGCGGCTGCAGGATATTATGTTTCGATCATTCTAATATTTTTCAGTGGTGATGCAGTTTACACGAGACCGATTCCCATAGTTTGTCTGTTTCCTAGTCTTGCCCGCTATATTCTAATGGCGCATGTCATCTCTTATTCACCTTACCCCCTTCCCCAACGCAGGGCAGCCAGCAGGTCTGAGAACTGGTTAACCTCCCTGACCTTCGTTTCTTCCTCTTTTCGATGAGGGCGAAAATGTTGTAGGCCCATGCGCTCAGATTTGGATGCACGTTAAACCATCCCAGGTGGTCGAAGTTAACGGAGCCCTCCACTACGGGGTCTCTCATAATCATATGGTGGTTTGGGGACGTTAGACCTCACATATCAATCGATCAATCAAACAATCATCAATCATTTTCGTCCTTTTATTGTGGTGCTAGCAGATGTTGTTGTTGTTTTCCTACGTTACAATAACGAGTGTCCCCTGGGCCATCTCACGAGGTAAGGCGAGTCGGTGACAGTCAAGGTAACATCATTATCATGATGCTCATGGTAGTTACCGTGGTCAAATTATATAGGCCACGAAGATTGAAACGACAAGTGTCGAAAACCTATTGTCGCAGGCATCAACGTCCGCCTACCGTTGCAGCGCAACTAGGTGAGGAGGAAACCAATAACCAAAGCCAAAACTCTCAATATATATTTTTTTTCGGGTGGTCGTAATTTACTATATGTCAAAGTTAACTTCAAGTTTACAGGTTAGCTGACACTTGGCTAAATGTTCGATTGATGGAGAGAGAGATTGAGGAAAGGAAAAGACGCTATTTCCGCAGCCCTCATTGGGAGCACAACTTGGTGCCTGTTTGATTGCCTGCTATCAGGGTTTGTGCTTAGTCCGTCGCATTGCCGGGTCATCGACTTGAGATCCTTTACCGCGCGCTGACATGGCACGTCACGGGCGTCGCCGCCATCGAAATTCAAGCCGCAAGCTTAATTGCACCCACGTCATCGGAATTACCAGCCGAGTGCGTGCCGGCTTAAGCACATGAAATTTAACAACGCGGCTATTTAAATATTGTGCACCTTTTTAGTAGTGTATGCGCGTAGGCATGCACTGCCTCTTTTTTTATCGCTTGAAATCCGTTTTTTTTTTTTTTGCGGAAGAAGATTGTTCGTGACAGATCAGCTGAGTTTTAGCAGGGTAGCTTTATCTTTTTTTTGAAAATCAAGGTCTATATTGAACGTGTAGGATGGTCACGATCCAGTCGTTTTATCAGCCGTACTCCTTGTCGCGGCGGCTGCATGTTTCGGGGGAAGTGCAGTGATGATGGTTTTAGAGCAAGACCACCGTGCATTCAGGAATGGAGATAGCGGGGGCGTAAGCTTGCCAATTGTGATCTCCGTGCGTGCACACCGGCCGTATATACCCACGTGGTGGGAGGGTCGCCGGAAAGGGAAAAGTGACAAACATGAAAGAGAGGAATGAAGTCCGTTGGAAGAAGGATGCATGTGCTATAGGATGTGCGCATTGAGGATCATCTGGGGCGTGGCAGTCGCACGGTATTCGACATTTAAAAGGACCCTAAAATAATTATAATTTTTCACATCTGAGTAAAAAAAATTACTCTCCAATTTTCAAAATAGCCTCGCTTGCCGTGAGAAGACGCTCGGTAAGTGAAAAAGCGCACCGAAGAAAAATGCTGGTGGTGACGCCACCTCGAAATTTCGGCACTAAACGTGATCACGTCATAGATTTTGATGGTGTCTGCTAGGTTCTGCGTGTCTCTTGACCAGCGAAAACGAAGCACATCTTCTTCTGAAGGGGTTATAGCCTTAACCCTTATCATACCAATTTTCGGAAACGTTCGTTGAGCCAATTTATAGCCAAAATACGGAAAATGCTCTGTGATGTGCGTGACGTCACGTGATGTTGTTTTGGCGCTAAATTTGAAACGGGAACTTCTGCCCTCAGTTTCCTTTTTTTTTCTTTATTGACCATCCAATGATGGTAAAATTATAATAGTACCTGCATGGGGTATAACGTCCCCAAAAACACCGTATACGATTCTGAGAGACAGCGTAGTGCAGGGTTCCACAAATTTCAACCATCTGGTGTTAACATGCACTGACATGGCACAATAAACGTGTCTCTACCATTTTGCCTCCGTTAAAATGCGACAGCCATGACTGGGATCGAACCCACAACCTTCTGGTCAGCTGCTAAGCACTGTAACCACTGCACCACCGCGGCGGTCAATGATGGGAAAACTGGCGTCGTTCAGAGTACAATATACAAATTCTAACCAGCTTAGTGTTTCATTTTAGTGTTATTTTAAAAGAAATAGCCTCATGCGCAAGCTAATAGAAAGTTGAAAGCTAACAGGCTGTCCGTAAACGTGTATCCATTCACAAATTACGCTTTTTTCCCGGAGCCGTACATGGAGTAAATCTGAGTGTACTTGAGTCTGTCCGTAGACTTCACACCACTTACGAGTACGTCATTTACCACGCTGGGTGCGACAAGTTACGTTGCCGAACCCAGCCAGAGCCACACGAAGCTAATACTAGCGATTACATACTTTACTCAATTACTGGCGTAAAGTATTGTCAGTGAGATAATTGTTAACTCACAGCACACCTATTGTTTCGTTCTAACGAGAACACCAACGCTAGTGAAAATATTGACAAAGGTATTGCAGACGGAGAAAATGCCCTAGGGTGTCGCTACTCATACTGCCGTCACCGTCAAGTGCTCTGTTAATCGTAAAAACGTGACCGGTAAGAATTCTACGGACAAACTGAACTTGCCTAATGATTTCTCTGGTAATGGGCTAAATGCAGTTGCACACTGCTCAAGGCATTGAAGCCGGGAGTGTGGGTAGATTCACTAGTGGCATTTAAGAAGTGGGCAAGTTCCAGCACACGAAAGACTAGGGCCGCGAGAGTCTAGACCTTCTCCGGTACATAAAATTCTTGTTCTCCTTATCTGTGGCTCACAACCATTGTGGGGGATTGGCCAAGACGACTCGGTGGCCAAATACATCTTTGCCTTACTTAGTCGATTGCACTGATTCCCACACCCCCACCGGCATCTTTCTGCACCCGACGTTCGTTTGCATCGCATTCAAGATCGGAGGTATAGCAAGCGGTCTGTACTTTCCACTGTTTCGCAGTGCCTCCAAGATCGTCCTACCTTTGGCCAAGCGACAATGACGTCCCCATGTAAAGTTGTATTATGTGACGTCTGGTAGCGCCATGATTGCATGATGATCTGTGGCGCCGTAGGGTCACAAAATTGATTATCTGTGGCGTAGTGGATACCTTGCGAAAAGTCGAAACTTCAAACACAGTGGTCTTTAGAACATGACGTTGAGGGGGAAACACCCTTTGCAGCACAAGAAAACCGCCTTCTTCTCACCCCTCGGTGCGACGACGACGACTAAGCTCCAGTCAACGCATCATGACATCGGTTAAATGTTGGCAAGCCTGAAGAAATTTCTCCTTCACTGCCGCCTCCAGGGTCCTCGAGAAATGAACTTCACTTCAGTTCAGTTCAGTTCAATTTATTAACCTTAAGGGCTTCCCGAAGGAAGAATTACATAAGGGGTGGGTTACAACTTCTCACATAGACATTTCATATTGATTAGTTATATGCTGCTGAAACAATGATGGGCAGGTGATGGCGGCAATGTCAGCAGGAAGGCCGTTCCAGTCTTGTTGTGGGTCCCGGCATTCATGATGGTTCGAGCCACACGTCACACACAGCTGCTGACCGCGGGCTGCGTCACCGCAACGGTGTCCTCGCTTCCCATCTACCACTGGAAGTGCCCAGTAGCGAAGAAACGCAGTGCGCACGACATCCGCCGCTCCATCGAGAGCGCAGTTGGCCGCGAGCCTCCTAGTTCATCGACGACTTCGTCCCATATACATATAGGCCCCGACATTGGTGCTCTTGATAGCGGTTAACCACCTGTCTTCGTTGGTTTGGTCCGTGCCTCGTAGCTATAGGGGCAATGCCACAGCATATAGTGTATAGGATAGCGAATTCGTTGCAGTGCCTGCAAGATCAATTGGTATAATTGTCGAGAGACATTTTATGTGATAAAGCTTGGTTAGGGTATGAATCCACCTGCAATAATCTGAGAGTCAAAACTGTGCTCTAACTTCTTTAGAGGAAGTGGAAAGTCTCTCCTGTTGAGATAAAAGTACTGCGTAATTTTATTACATGTGGTGAGAACAAAAAAGATGCGAAGCATTTCTTTGCGTATTGCAAGCACTTTTGGCGTCTATCTGTCTATCTATCCATCCCGTCGCGTACGTCATCGAACATTTTCCGCCAGACAGTGCCACTCGTAAGCGGGTATGTGCCCCAGGTGATTCACACTTAGTATCTACCCAAGAATGGCGAAGGTGCACGGGGGCAATTTTAATGCTTGTGCGTTTTAAAAATCTGATGTCCACAGCGTTGACCCAACGAATGCAAAGAATAAGTGTAAGCGTCCCAGCAGGAACGAGCCCTAGTATTCTGCACGGAAATCAAGTATTCTACCTCGGAGCCATGCCTGGTCTCGGAACTACTTTTCAAATAGACCATAATGTATTGTAACAATACTGATTGTTGGCCTAGTTGGTACTTGCTTACTGACATGATTTTGCCGCAAATAATACACACACAAAGTAAAAAAACACTCAACGACAAGCACAAGCGGCATATATTTCTAATGCAACTGGCCTTTCTTCGTGTGTGTCTTCTCCGGGCTTCCTATCTAGCGTCGAGACCATAATGCTCGTGAAACGTCAATTGTAGTTGTAGGGCTGGCTATCCAATTTAATAAACATTACATGCGTCTTTCTACAACTATTACGTCGGGTTAGCTTGAATTGTAGTTAGGTGCCATCCGCTGAAGTTTATTTATGTAGTGGTGTCCAGGGCTACCGTCCTCGTGAGCTAATACTTTTGTTCCAGCTGGAATCGTCGCGCAAGAGCAAACAGCTGGCTCAGAACGGTTGCAGCTGGTGCAAACATCTGCAACTGTTCAACATATGCCTGTGCGTGCAGCATATGTACTTATATTTTGCGTTCTTTCTTAACGTGTTGCTTAATTTAAAAAAGAATCACAACTTGGTCACCTTGCCTACGCATGCTTGGCGTAACGTCAGTTCCCGAGGTGCGAGGGATCTGCCGAAGCTTTTCTCTTTAATGTCCCTCGAGCAGCTGTCTAGGAGAGTACCGGCAGCCTAGTTAGACTGCCTTCCGAACCACGAAAATGTACATACGTAGTGCGGGATCCGCTGAACCACTGCTGGAAATCTATTGACTCGAGCCCGCATAAATAGTTCTCTGTCTCTTCGCCGAAAACGGGACTACCCCTCCTTGAGATCCGGGTAAACTCCCAGCACTCCGTACTTTCGGTCTCGCGTGATGAACAAACAAGATTACAGTGGCAGCTTCCCGACCGGAGCGCTCGTTCCAACCGCAAAGCCTGCCCATCCCATGGGTGCAGCTGGTCGCGTGGGTCGCGGACCACCCACGTCGTGATCGCTATGTGCTTTTTACCTAGAAGCGAGAAACAGCGCTGCGTTCTTGCGGTGAGGTTGTCCTACTTGCGCCTTTTTCCTAATCCGGGTTTACGGCTTGTCCCGGCTCTTCATTCCAGCGTTGTGTGCCTAGTTTGTGTCTGATTTCTTCCACGCTGACGTCGGGCTGCCTGTTAGCTTGTGTCAGCAGACGTGTGGTTAATCTCGTGGTGCGGTTACACTGTGGTTTTTGTGTGCGTATTCCAACGCGTCCTGTCCGGAAACGGGAGCATGACAGAAATAAATTCGCTTTATGGCACTGATAAGGCGTTTCAACGCGAGCAAAAGATACTTGGCTGTATATGCGCAGCTGCAGGGGTAGGAAAATGGGGGAAGGGGGGCTGCTGCTTCTCTCATCTTCATAGATATTTGTCGTAAGTTATGGACAATTGGAGAAACTGTACAAACTGGCACAACGACGAATACTCACGCTCTTAGGACGCTGTGTTTCTGTTCAAATTAATGTTTGATGATGGGAGCCAGTTTAGTCCTGTATCTTCTATTACTTTGCAAGCTCTGAAGCTCACATATATAACTTCAAATCACGACTATGTTATCACAAAGCACTAACTATGAGCAGAGCTGCATTGTAAAGCAACTAAGGATGCGCTCAGAGTTTCTGCGTATATAGCGTTGCAAAAGCAGTATAACATACTAACATGCATGTTTAGTGCTTTAATTTCTTGCGTTCAGGTTTCAGCCAGAAGGAATGCTAGCGATGCTCTGCGCCGTCCACGCTACAACGTTAAAAAAGCCTCGCCCTTGTACGAGATAGTTTCGATAAGATTACGCGCAGGACACGAATAGTGAAGTTTGTTCGAGAGCTTACGCGAGCACCAGTGAGATTGATTGATTGATTGATTGATTGATTGATTGATTGATTGATTGATTGATTGATTGATTGATTGATTGATTGATTGATTGATATGGTTTAACGCCCAAAACCACCATATGATTCTGAGAGACGCCGTAGTGGAGGGCTCCAGAAATTTCGACCACCTGGTGTTCTTTAACGTGCACCCAAATCTGAGCACACGAGCCTACAACATTTCCGCCTCCATCGGAAATGCAGCTGCCTCAGCCGGGATTCGATCCCGCGACCTGCGGGTCAGCAGCCGAGTACCTTAGCCACTAGACCACCACGGCGGGGCGAGCACCAGTGAGAAGGTTGGAATGTTTCGTGCCGCATTTATAAATACCGACGCAACTCGCCCCATATTGCGCCGTGAACAACCGACGACTGTCCACGGTGCAATCGGTCAACAGTGGGAATCTCTTGCACATCGTGTTTTCATTTTCCGGGCACAGGTTTCCTAGATATCACCAGTTTAGTGTTCAAGACGCCGACTGCTTCCTTCATCAACGTTACGACCGCGTGACAAGGTACGTTTTATTTAATTGATTGATATGTGAGATTAAACGTCCCAAAACCACCATACGATTATGAGAGACGCCGCAGTGGAGGGCTCCGGAAATAAGTTTCACTGCAAATGCATTTCGCAATGAGTGCGAACTGGCCATCTGTCCATCATTTTTTAAAGAATTTTCTCATGGAGGCGCCAGAAATGGCTAGGTACCGTATTTACCATAGTTTGATGTATCGTCTAATGCGTGATCATGCGTAGACATATCCAGTAAAGTTTGCAGGTATAATTAAAACGAATCATTCGAGGTAAAGTAATGCGCATTAAATGGACACTAAAGGCAAATAACAATTTACATCTGATTCAAAGCTCCATGTTTGGGAACGTCTAAAACGTCAACATTATCAACAGCAATAATCTGCTAACCGATAAAGTAAGCTAAATGTCGGATAAGCTGCGTCACCGGAGGATCGTTTTAGAATGAGCCCAATGACTTCAAGAGTCCCGAGTACACTTAAACACTAGCACTCCCACTACTTATAATAAGGTGTAACCTTCCGTGCATGTGGTAAAATTCTTTTTGTGCGTATCCTCCGGTTTCAAGAAAAATAGAACTGCGTTACCCTGACAAACGGTACGAGTGGTTCAGAAGTTTTCTTTTCACCGGGCTGTGCAGAGTGTAGCCAGGAGAAAAGGGAATTCATTGGTAGTTTCTTGAGTTTATTAGTCGTTTGGTACCAATCAGTTTGGTACCAATTAAACGTCCAGCCCGACAGTCGCGCCTCGTTGCTATAGTTTGGTAGTTATCGTTTGCGCATTTGTACCTCATGGGTAGTTTCATTATCGCATATTTCTACGCGGTCTTTCCTGGCTCGCGAAATTCGCTCTAACTGCAATTTATATACGATGCCGCGTACATTTAATGTATGCTACAGACATCACCCATCCCCATTAGAGCTTGTTTTCCTTTCTCTACAATGTTAACTACTGAGATTATGCATAACACTCACCTACAGTAAATACACCTTTAAAAACCACCGCCGTACCACCCGTTCATGTCCGCTCCTGTTTTCTAATTGAACAATGCTACGTCTTAACTAATAGCCCTCTAGCTGCACCTAAGATGCGAACTACACACTCAAAAGGACGACGACAACTGAAAAGGCGATGACAATGATAGGAAAAAATTGTAAGTTATGCTTAATTTACATAGATTAGTAATTTTTTTTCTCAAAGTCAAACAGTTCCCAAGCGCCCATTTGTTCTAGGCTGTCCGTTTCTTGGGCAATCCCCCGAAGTGGGTACAAGCCAATTGCATGGAATTGCAACTGCAACGTCACTTCCACCTCGCGGTTCGTGAGGCCCGAGCCGTGCGTCCTATTCTCGCCGAGTGGCGTGGTCACCACGGCGAGCCAGCGGCGAAGAGAAGACCATGAGGTGCTCGGGGTCTCGCACGCGGGCCGCAAATTCCGGCGCCGAGCTGTCCACTCGCCGGTCGCACCTGGCCACAGCTCTGGGCTCGCCGAGGCGTTCCGCTTCATCCGGCCTGGTCAGTGGGAGCCGCACGGTCATTCAGTTCAGCAACAGCGTCAGCAGCTACAGTGGACCCGGTGGAAGCGTCGCCGCCAACACGCGCGTCTCCATCTCCTCGGGCCACAGTCCAACGCCTGCGGGATCCACGTCAACCACGCAACGCCCCGCTGCGGGTGAGCGACAAATGTTCAACGTGTTTACAAACGACACAAGGTGACATGCAATGCTGCGTTATACTTTACGCCACACATTTGTTAAACAACGCTTCCGCAGTGTCGGGACGGAGTCGGAGCATCAGAGACGGCTTGGTGAGCTAAAAAATGCCTTACCCGCCATAGAGGTAGCCTAAGGTCCCCAGATTTTTTTTTTCATTAGAAGGAAAATTTTCAGGACAGTAACGTAACTGTAGTGGTCGTGGCGCGGTGATTCTGAGCTCAAGGTCATGGGCATGACCACCGCCATAGCGGCCGGACCTTGATGAGGACGCAATGCAACGCCCCTCGTGCGCTTAGATTTACACCAGTCCGCTATCATCAACCAAGGCGGGCCTTACAATGAGGATAGTTATAGCGCGAGAACAAAACGACGACACATAGACTAGAAGGACACGAAAGACACGAGCGTGTCCTTGTCTCTGTGTCGTCGTTTTGTTCTCGCGCTATAACTATCTTCATGCCTTACCAACTAGCCCAAGCTGCCACACTTCTAACTTACAATGAGGTCGTGGTTATGGCACGTAAAAACGCGGCCCATTGAAAGACAGCTACTTAATCGTGATAGAGTTTTTTTTTAATTTTCTTTTAGAATTATATCCCAGAAACTAACCTGTGCCCCCTATTATTAGAATTTCCAGCTTACATGCAATTTTTTTTCAGATAACAATATTGCATTTTACCGCAGAAAATGCATCTATCTCCCCCCCCCCCTCAAAAAAGCACTCCTCAAATCTTGCCTTCTTTTGAGCATTGTTGGGACCGAGTACTGCGCAGATCTTAAGTCACTGCCCAATGTCATACTGAGAGCAAGCGCCACAATAAATTTAAACATCGTATTAGTTGTCAGAACTATAGTGTTCAACACAGTTATATGAAAGTGTGAAGTCGATAGCTCCTCTGTAGTAAGTCTGAATAAAGGAATCGAAAACCAACTGAACCTGGATCAATATGCTCGAAAATTTGGGCGACAGTTTATGTTTGAATCAATTATGATATTACGTATAAGCAGTTATGCGCTGTACTGCCGAATAACCACAGTAGAAAACAGACCATGAAGGGATAAATACACGTCTTTTTTTTAGTGTGTCCCAAATTAATTTACTGATGTTTGGTATGTTCTATAATAAATGCGTAACTTACCGAAGGCCCACGAGTTGACATGCAAAAGACAAAATAGTTTTTCTAGCCTTTCAGATAAATATTTCGCCAATTAGTTGCTTCGAGATAGTCAGCTGTACACAAATGCAATACGCATAAGTGGGCATAACGATGTAGTTAAAAATATTACGGCTAAGCTGTAAATGTCATGAAGATGACACTATGCGTATTAAGGAAACCCCTAGCACAGGGCATAGGCATGTTCCACAGATGTCGGACAAAACTCTCTACCTTTCACAGGAATGCTAAAAATCAAGTTGCCCACAAAAAAAGATATGTGCCACCGAAATTAAGCAAAAGCCCAACATTGGACACTTGTTCACGAAAGCGTTGTGAAATGTAGATGGCGGCACAAATTGGGGAAGTGATTCTCAAATGAAAAGTAGACAAAAGTGAGCCCTGTAACTGTGTCTAGAGAGAAGGACACCTCAACATTAGCTCACGAGGAATGCGGGTAAGTAGGGATTAAAAGGATATGGAGGAATAAAGGGTATAGAGATAGAGAGAGGAGAAGGAAGAGAGCGAGGCGCAGGGATAGCCACATACGGAAGTAAGCAGAAGATAGGAAGGATACGGTCGCAGAAGTCCGAGGACGGGGCACCACTCGGCGAGAGCTCTTGTCGGCGTCAAGATATGGCGCAGGGCGAGCCAATCGGCCAGAGCTGCGCTGCCATCGGAAATCGCGGGGGCACAACCGGTCGGCACGAAATCCAGTGAGCGAGTGCGGCACAAAGACGCATGCTGCTTAAATGTACAATGCTCACGGATTCAATTTCTACATCACTTTTTTTCTATTATTAGAATGACTAGTCTGCGCTAACGCACGCAATGCTCCAGAAAACCACGCCATGTCGAAACGAACCCTCTGATCTCTGAATATAAGTTTGGCCCTGATCTAGGCGTTCGAGTCGAAATTACAGCGACAAGACCCTAACTGAGGACAGTGGAAACGGAAGTGTGTTTATCATCATCATCATCATTCTGACTACGTCCACTGCAGGACAAAGGCCTCTCCCATGTTCCACCAGTTAACCCGGTCCTGTGCTTGCTGCTGCCAATTTATACCCGCAAACTTCTTAATCTCATCTTCCCACCAAACCTTCTGTCTCCCCCTAACCCGCTTGCCTTCTCTGGGAGTCCAGCTGGTTACCCTTAACGACCAGCGGTTATCCTGTCTACGCGCTACATGCCCGGCCCATGTCCATTTCCTCTTTTTGATTCAACTATGATATCCTTAACCCACATTTCTTCCCTAATCCACTCTGCTCTCTTCTTGTCTCTTAAGGTTACACATACCATTTTTCTTTCCATTGCTCGCTGCGTCGTCCTCAATTTAAGCTGAACCCTCCTTGTAAGTCTCCAGGTTTCTGCTCCGTAGCTAAGTACCCGCAAGATACAGCTGTTATATACCTTCCTCTTGAGGGATAGTGGCAATCTACCTGTCATAATTTGAGAGTGCTTGCCAAATGTGCTCCACCCCATTCTTATTCTTCTAGTAACTTCAATCTCGTGGTTCGGCTCCGCGGTTATTACCTACCCTAAGTAGACATAGTGTTTTACAACTTGAAGTGCACTATTACCTATCTCGAAGCGCTGCTGCTTGCCGAGGTTGTTGTACATTACTTTAGTTTTCTGTATATTAATTTTAAGACCCACCTTTCTGCTCTCCTTGTCTAACTACGTAATCATGAGTTGCAATTCGTCCCCTGAGTTACTCAGCAATGCAATGTCATCGGGGAAGCGTAGGTTACTAAGGTAATCATCATCATCAGCCTGACTACGTCCACTGCAGGACAAAGGCCTCTCCCATGTTCCGCCAGTTAACCCGGTCCTGTGCTTGCTGCTGCCAATTTATACCCGCAAACTTCTTAATATCATCTGCCCACCTAACCTTCTGTCTCCCCCTAACCCGCTTCCCTTCTCTGGGAATCCAGTCAGTTACCCTTAATGACCAGCGGTTATACTGTCTACGCGCTACATGCCCTGTCCATGTCCATTTCTTCTTCTTGATTTCAGCTATGATATCCTTAACCCCCGTTTGTTCCCTAATCCACTCTGCTCTCTTCTTGTCTCTTAAGGTTACACCTACCATTTTTCTTTCCATTGCTCGCTGCGTCGTCCTCAATTTAAGCTGAACCCTCTTTGTAAGTCTCCAGGTTTCTGCTCCGTAGCTAAGTACCGGCAAGATACAGCTGTTATATACCTTCCTCTTGAGGGATAGTGGCAATCTACCTGTCATAATTTGAGAGTGCTTGCCGAATGTGCTCCACCCCATTCTTATTCTTCTAGTTACTTCAATCTCGTGGTTCGGCTCTGCGGTTATTACCTGCCCTAAGTAGACATAGTCTTTTACAACTTCAAGTGCACTATTACCTATCTCGAAGCGCTGCTCCTTGCCGAGGTTGTTGTACATTACTTTCGTTTTCTGCAGATTAATTTTAAGACCCACCTTTCTGCTCTCCTTGTCTAACTCCGTAATCATGAGTTGCAATTCGTCCCCCGAGTTACTCAGCAATGCAATGTCAACGGCGAAGCGCAGGTTACTAAGGTATTCTCCATTGACTCTTATTCCTAACTGTTCCCATTCTAGGCTTCTGAAAACCTCCTGTAAGCACGCGGTAAATAGCATTGGGGAAATTGTGTCCCCCTGCCTTACACCCTTCTTGATTGGTATTCTGTTGCTTTCTTAATGAAGCACTATGGTAGCAGTTGATCCCTTGTAGATTTCTTCCAGAATATTTATATATACTTCATCTACGCCCTGATTCCGCAGTGTTTGCATGACGGCTGACATTTCTACTGAATCAAACGCCTTCTCGTAATCTATGAAGGCTATGTATAGTGGTTGGTTATACTCTGAGCATTTCTCTATTATCTGATTGATAGTATGAATGTGGTCAATTGTTAAGTAGCCTGTTCGAAATCCTGCTTGTTCCTTTGGTTGATTGAATTCTAATGTTTTCTTTACTCTGTTAGCAATTACCTTTGTAAATAGCTTGTATACTACAGAAAGCAAGCTGATCGGCCTGTAATTCTTCAAGTCCTTGTCATCTCCTTTCTTATGTATTAAGATGATGTTAGCGTTCTTCCAAGACTCTGGTACTCTTCCCGTCAGGAGACACCTCGTAAACAGGGTGGCTTGTTTTTCTAACACAATCTGCCCTCCATGTTTCAGCAGATCTGATGTTACCTGATCCTCACCAGCAGCTTTGCCCCTTTGCGTGCTCTCCAAAGCTTTTCTGACTTCTATCATTACTGGTGGGGTGTAATCTGGGTTACTGCTAGTTCTTATAGTATTAAGGTCGTGGTTGTCTCGGCTACTGTACAGATCTCTGTAAAACTCCTCCGCTATTTTAACTATCCTATCCATATTGGTAGTTATTTTGCCTTCTTTGTCCCTTAGTGCATACATCCGACTTTTGCCTATCCCAAGTTTCCTCTTCAATGCTTTGACACTTCTCCCGTTTTTCAGAGCGTGTTCAATTCTCTCCATGTTATACCTTCTTACATCGCATACCTTACGTCTATTAATCAACTTCGAAAGCTCTGCCAGTTCTATTTTGTCTGTTGTACTTGAGACTTTCTTGATTTGACGCTTCTTAATGAGATTCATCGTTTACTGGGAAAGCTTTCCAGTGTCCTGTCTAACTACCCTGCCTCCAACTTCCACTGCACACTCCATAATGATACTCGTCAGATTATCATTTATTGTATCTACGCTCAGGTTGGCTTCCTCACTAAGGGTTGAGTACCTCTTTTGAGATTGAATTCCTGTACTTTCCCTCTCAGTGTTAGCTCATTGATTGGCTTCTTGTATATCAGTTTCGGTCGTTCCTTCTTCAAGTCTAGGCGAATTCGAGACCGTACCATTCTATGGTCACTGCATCGTACCTTGCCAACCACTTCCACATTCTGCACGATGCTTGGGTGTGCACTCATTATAAATTCTATTTCGTTCTTATTGTCTTCATTAGGTCTCCTCCATGTCCTCTTGCGGTTTCTTCATTTTTGGTAGAAGGTATTCAAAATCCATAAATTATTGCGATCTGCGAATTCTACTAGTAGCTTTCCTCACGCGTTTCTAGTTCCGATGCCATAATCTCCTACTGCCTGGTTTCCAGCCTGCTTCTTCCCTACCTTTGCATTAAAGTCTCCCATCAGTATAGTATACTGTGTTTTTACCTTACTCATTGCCGATTCCACGTCTTCATAGAAGCTTCCAACTGTATAGTTATCGTTGCTGGATGTAGGCTCGTAAGTCTGTACCACCTTCATCTTGTATCATTTATTCACTTTAATTACGATACATACCACCCTTTCATTAATGCTATAGTATTCCTCTATGTTGGCAGCTATGTTTCTGTTATCTCGCTTCACTCCCTGAGGGCCGTACTTACGCTACCTTCATGAAAATTGTGCGTGTTTTTGCACCTTTTATCAAAATACAGTGTTGCCGCTGTACCGTGTACTACACAGTGAAGTTGTGTGGAGCGTGGCACACGGCACTGAATGGCTATTGAGGGTCTTGTATTTCAAATTGTTTCTGTCGTAGCTATCGTTATTGTGTCGAGTTTGCATTCTCAGTGTTTATGAATTGAAAAGGAGAGGCGTTTTATGGGTGGGGTACTTTAGAGTCCTTGTGTGTCGACCATCCATGCATTTCATGACGCATCATCCCGCTCGCAGTAAAACTCTAAATACAGGCCATAACAAGGCTAGCGATGCTCACAACTTGGTTAAGTTTAACGAACAAGGTCTACATTATTGTAAACAAAAGAAATGAATAAAAAATTATCACAATAATAAATTTGGTATCACTAAAAATTTCACTATCTTCCATTAAAGGACGTGCCATGAGTAGCAAGCAAAACAGCGCATGGGTTGACGTAAAGTTTCGTTCATCACGAATACGTTGTCCGATGTCAACGCGTCTTTGGAAGTGGAGCACACTTCACAGCAGTTTCTGTTGCTCGTCCCGAAGCCTTGTTGGAGCACGCCACGTGGGTTCATCGTTCGTCATGAGAAACTCGTTCCCCGACGGCATGGTTGATGAGAGAGTGTAATGGGGGATGTTACAGCATCTTACCCAGCCCACGGGCCAGAACGTGCTATCGCGTGGGCGCGTTTTGGATGCTTGGGCCAGCTGTTGCTCATGCGTAGTAAGGATGATCATGCCACACATCAGCGGATTGAACTCCGCCACAAGCTGCTTCACATCTGGAAAAAAAATCACAGCATATCCAAGGAGTGCATGACGATAAGCGGGAGGAAGAATCCGCCCGGCCGTCCATGTGTCCATCCGACCATGTATCCGTCCGTCCATGCGTCCGGACGGATGGACGTTCAGATGCTCGGACGTGCGTACAGACGAATGGACGCATGAACGGAATCACGGGTGGAGGGCCGGACAAACAGATGTACGAATGCATGGACGGACTCACGGACGGACGAATGGACAAAAGCATGGATGGAAGCACGGACGAACAGACAGACGGACGGTAGCACGGCTGAATGGACGGAAACATGGACGGACAGACAAAAAGACGGACACACGGACTGAGTCACGGATGGACGGATGGACAGAAGCAAGGACGCACGGGCGGACTGACAGAAGCACGGACGGATGAGCGTACGGATGGACACACGGACGGACGGACGATTCACCCCCTAGTTTTCATTTACTCCGTGTATAATGTTGTGAAAACCACTAACTCCATCTAGTTATACTATTCCCAAGGGCATTAGAGTTACTGCATATCCTACCTTTAGGTAGCATATACAGTAACTCTAAAGGGCATATACGCACAGCGCCATCTATTGAGCAACTCATAAACTAGGGGTGGCTACATACTACTACTACTACTACTACTACTACTACTACTACCACTACTACTACTATTACAGAGGAGGGAACGACCCACGGCCTAAAAAGTTTTGCCCCTAAAACGTTTTGAGTACGTGCCCCTGACTCCAGAGACACGCGCGAGAGGGTGCCACTGCAGTAGTGTTGCATACTACGCCAAATAATTCGCATTTTGAAACATGAAAATTCCTTACTTGGGGCATTTTTCCTTGTCTACGCTGTCAAAATTCCAAACATATTTCCCTACCCAGTAGTTTCAACATGCGCGTGGTCCTTCACACACACAACTTATATAAATGAAAGTGAGGCGTGTTTGAGGCTACTGGAATCAAGGCTGGAGCATGTGCTCCTGCGCAACAAAAGCATCGTTCTCTTTACTCATTAGCTGTAAGTGTTTCGCAAATAGTGGGCTTGGAGTCCACACAGCAGTGAACTGGTAGAGGCCTCACATGAATATCAAACTAATCTCAAGGGTTGTTTGCATGCTGCATGCGCCAGAACCGTTCATGCACACTGACCGCCATAAATCGGTCCTCTACGGTGAATTTAACCATTGCCGCAATTCCGCGCCATATTGCAGATTCACTTTTTCCCTTTCGTCCGAAATGATGGCTGGGAATTCCCCAAATACGGGAAAATTTCCTGCAAGGAACATCACTGCCGTGGCACTGCCTCGAAAAGCGGGCGAATGTGTCTCCCCATGGGATTCGCCGGCGCGCTATCACTACATGAAGGGAGAGGCAACCTTTAGAAGATCTAGAAACTGGGCTGGTTGGCAAGGATTCATAATTATGAAATGCCGCTGCGATGCAAGACGAGACAACATGAGGAAGTGCGTGGTGCCTGTTTCTTGTGTGCTCCCTCGCGTTATCATTCTGCTTCGGGGCGCCGTTTCGTAACTGCGGGGAACAACCTGAAAGAACGCACTGCCGACGATGCGTATCTCAACTGCCGTAGCAATCGGGAATTCGGCTGAGCGGAGCAAACTAAAAAATTACACCATCTTCCCGAAAGGGACCGTGGGGTGATGCGAAACATCGCGGGGAGTTTCAAAGGTGTTTTCAAGGCGGTGTTTACCGGATTGCGGTGTTACTTTCGCGATGAACCATGCGTGCTATGACGTTAACTTGATTCCTTACTAAGCATCGCGTGAACGTTTTGTTGGAAACTCCCGTGATGCTCCGCATCATTCCATGGTACCCTTCGGGGAGATGGTTTAAATCTTTAGCGAACAAGCTACAGAGCGCATGCACGACCATCACTTGACAGATTCCAGGTGGAGGCGACCACTTGCGGTTTCTGCTCCGGCTTCTCCGCAGTGCATGGTTGATTTTGGCATTGGAAAACAAATGCGCTACTCTGCTACCTAATGCTGACCCGCAGGTCGCGGGTTTGAATCCCGGCTGCAGCAACTGCATTTCTGATGGAGGCGCAAATGCTGTAGGCCCGTGTGCTCAGATTTGGGTGCTCGTTAAAGAACCCCAGGTGGTCGAAATTTCCGGAGCCCTCCACTACGGCGTCTCTCATAATCGTATGGTGGTTTTAGGACGTTAAACCCCACATATCAATCAATCAATACTCAGCTACCTAAACGTAGCAAATACAGTGACTAGCGCAATGGGGGAGGAAGCACAAGCAGGTGGTAGGAGAGAAGCGTAGAAAGTAACGCGTAGCTGTTGCATAGAGGGAAGGAGGAGAGCTGCGCATGCGTGTAACAAACGCGTGTCATACCCGCGAGCAAGATGTGCTCCGAATCTAAAACTAGCAAACATGTCGCACAGTGAATTTGCGAATCTTTTCAGCAAGATTCTACTCGTGCTTTCGAAAGCCTGCATTCTTAGTACAAAGATTGGCGTCACCGACATTTCGATAAACTGCAGAGCCTTGAGAGCTCTCCGAACGGTGATCGCTGCATTCCTGTGCTACGGAGTTTCTCGGGTTTTACAGCAGCGTAGCTTCCATACGCTTTTTTATTATTTATTTATTGTGACAGAAGTTATTTGGACACTATTAGCTGCTTTTTGCCGTCGCTGTCATGCGCTTTAAGTGTATAAAATTGAATCCATGCATACAAGTAATTTTGCAAAATATTTTTGGACTCGCGGAATCGTACGGGCGACCTCTCACTCCGCAGCGCACGTGCTAATCATTCGGCCACAGCAGTGCGCATACTTCGACATACTAATGGCGAGATACCTACAACATTTACCACTGGCGATAGACCCATCTCGAGAGAATATCAGCGTTTTCTCTGCCTTACCAGCGAAATAGTCGCTGTCATGCCCTGTATGTGTATAAAATACAAAGCCACGAAGAAAAGTAATTCTGGAAAATATTTTCCGACTCACGAAATCATACGGGTGACCTCTCACTCCGCAGTGCGCGCGCTAATGATTCGGCCACAGCAGCGCACATACTTCGACATACTAATGGCGAGGCCCCGCCGCGGTGGTCTAGTGGCTAAGGTACTCGGCTGCTGACCCGCAGGTCGCGGGTTCGAATCCCGGCTGTGGCGCGCTGCATTTCCAATAGAGGCGGAAATGTTGTAGGCACGTGTGCTCAGATTTGGGTGCACGTTAAAGAACCCCAGGCGGACGAAATTTCCGGACCCCTTCACTATGGCGTCTCTCATAATCATAAGGTGGTTTTGGGACCTTAAACTCCACAAATCAATCAATCAATTACTAATGGCGAGATACTTACATACAACATTTACCACTGGCGGTACACCTAACTCGAGGGAATACCAGCGTGTTCTCTGCCTTGCCAGTGAGATATCGCGAAGTGCGCGCACGGCACCCGACTCGTTGCAGTGCGCTGGCTCGTATTGCACTTTGCCCTACGGGGCTTTGCCCTACGGGGCTTCGCCCTACGGGTCAAATTTTTTGCAAGTGTTTGTGTTTATTACTCACATTTTTTTTTCAAATGGCATGGAAAAGGAATGAAACAAAGATTCAATCTAGGAGTCACGTAAGAGAGAAGCTGGGTCCCTAAGTTCGTCCACTTAGAATTAACCTCGTTTGGGCCGTTCTAGAAGGATCACCTTATCATTTCAGACTTACTTGGTATTACCGTTCGCCTCTGTATTATGTAACGCAAATCGCCACTTATTGCCGCACCGCAATAAGTGATAATTTGGGACCCCTTTTGGCAAGCTCTTTAAGTGAAAAAATCAAATTGAGGAAGACGAAAAATTGCAGACAGTGCTGTTTCACAGCAGCACCAGCTTTACGTCTGGCTTCTTTGTGCTTTCAACCTACTTACAATACTTTTTTTTTCAATAGGCAGTTGGTGTTCGGGCATTTGAAGCTATTTTTCTTATAGGAGAATGGCCATGTTGATTTTAAACAGCTGAAAAAGCCAGCTTATTTAAATAAGTAAGCGAATACGAAACTCGTGCAAGCACTGTATGACTCCTCAACCGAAAGGTCCAACTAAAGCCGTTTACAAATGTGAAAAAACATATATCAACGTATACATAAAATCACCGAACAAATAATCTAGTCGATGGCACTTATTCCAATTTGCTCACTGTCGACATCTTTCTGTTTCGCAGGCCACGAGAGAACTCTGAGCGCTACTGAGGAGGCTCATCTGGGAATGCTGTCGTCACGAAGCGACTCGGTCATTCACGGGACAGCGCACCAGTCCGGAGGTAGTACCGCCGGACACGGGACGTCTGGGCTGGCCCTGGACGCTCCCACATCCGTACAGATCACGCCCATCAGCAGCACAATGGAGTCCATTTTCGAGTCTCGCGTTTCTCGCGATCAGAGGCTCCGGGGCAGGGCTCGAAGCGGAGAAGGCAGCGGCGTCGAGCGGCAGCTAGACGACAGCTCCTCGAAGAGGGCGCCTCGTCGGAGCGGCTCACAGGTACCGCTCACACGCAGGTCCTTATCTCGGACCACCAGTGACCGAGAGGACAGTAGACCACTGCAGGACCTCGTGGAAGTCGACACCCACGATACTTCGTCCAGAGAGGGGAGAATTGCCTCGCGCATGGGGTTGGTGACCTTGCATAGTCCGAGCGAATCGAAGCGCGAATCACAACGGCAACCTTCCTTGACGATTGCCACCCATTCATCGTTCCCAAGCAGTCTGCTTAGCGGGGTGGATAGCTCGAGGCAGGCGCATGACCCTCGGTCGGCGGCCTCTGCCGAGAAGACTTCGAGTGCCCTCAAGACCGTCGGTATCAAAGGGGCAATGATGTCGGCGTTCCAAACCGAGTTCGAATCCTGGAAACGGGGTGAAACTCTGTTCGACGAAAGTAGGAATTCGCCCATCGGATTGAATGCGACGTCGGCTGCTGATGATGTGGTCCAGAGACAAGACCACGGAGCAGTTGCTAAGTCTCACGAGGACTTATCGGGTCTCTCGAGGCTACCCTCTTCTGGCTCTTCTACGAGAACTGCCGCCAAGAGCACGAAGATTTACAGCCAGCTGCATGCCGGTGCCACCACGGCCAATCGAGAAATGTCCCCCCAGGGTGCAGCTGCACTTGAGGTTAAGAGCACAGCGCAGGCTGTGAGAGCACACCAAAGAGAGCAACTTGCTTTCGTGACGGAGAATACTACTAGAGATCCAGGTGCGTCTCAGCAAATGGTGCCCTCAGAAGTTCGACCTGTCACTTCAGCGGAAACAGTCATTGAGAACAGGATGCGAACTTTTCCTAGCAAACATGATTTTTATAAAACAATTTTGAGTAACACAACATCATCAGTAATTCCAGGTTCGAATGAGAAGCCTAGCCTCATCACCCATAATTGTGTTCAAAATAAAGCTTCTCAATCAATAGTACTACAGTCGGCACATCGCGGCAGTTTATTTTCGAATGATGCTCATGAAATGTCAACAGAGTCTTCTCCTGCGGTCGTGCTCATTCCATCATCTCTTGAAAAAGAAGACTTCCAGCAACCGATTAATGAGCAGTCACCATTCCCAACTAGCCTGCCTTCGGGCAGAAATTTCAATACGTCGGCATTGTGTCATGGCATGAACAAGCGCACTTCTCTACCAAGGCTTCTAGATCAGTCAACATTGAGTCGTGTAGGTTCGAGCGAAGGGCTCAAGCTATGTACAAGTTCTGCTCCAACAAAAAAGTCTTCGAGAACAATTGTGCTTGAGTCCACACACCATAATTCCTCAAATAAACCTCTTTGTGAAACATCTGTTTCAGCCAACCAGACCGAGCATCAAGACTTTTTTGCAAAGTCAACAGCACCAGCTGTGCGTGACGTGCTCGACAACTCTAGTCCCTTGTCTGCTATTTCAGAAAAGAAAATGCATTCGAAGACAAATGTTAGCG
Organism: Rhipicephalus annulatus; assembly: GCA_013436015.1. Classification (NCBI taxonomy): domain Eukaryota; kingdom Metazoa; phylum Arthropoda; class Arachnida; order Ixodida; family Ixodidae; genus Rhipicephalus; species Rhipicephalus annulatus. The sequence continues at coordinate 3,540,334 of WOVY01009271.1, forward strand.
AACCAACGCATCTTGGGCCGTCTACACCAGGAAGAACATGCTCAAAGTCAATTATTGAGCAATCAGTGCTTCAAACGACTCCTTCAACTAAACCTCCTAAGGGGAAGGTTTCTGCTGAAGCAAAGGAAGAAACACTTGAGTCTCCTACTGCTCGAGATCTTTTTGAGCAAAAGCCTGTAGAAACAGATTTGAAAAGTTATTCCCTGTCCACGGGAACGCACCTGAGCGTGACGAAGAGAGTGAACACGCGCAGTAGGCCCAATGAACCTGTTCATCAACTGCTCTTTGAGCGAGTTGAAGGATCTAACTATCAAACAGCAGTTGACAACACGCAGCACAGTCAGCTCCCGGCACGCGTCGTTAAATCAGATTACCAGACGTTTCAAGCGACAAGCGACCGAGAACCCACACAGGCCGTTGTTCAAGTACCTTTCGTAACTGAACTGCCGCATATAACCAGTCAAGTCGTAAGAACGGAACATGCCATCCTAAATAAACAAAATCAAGATGAAGAAGAGCGCGAAAGTCCTGCAACGGGAGTGCTCACGCCACTTCCTGAGCTTTCACGCATTGGATCAACTCCCAAAGCGTCATCAGAAGACATTCGTTCAAGCGAGAATGAGAGATCTTTTTCCAAAACTTTCAATCAAACTGACACGTTGAATTGGCCCAGCTTTGACATTATGGGGAACCACAGCACTAGACTGGGAGAAGCTGCTGCCCTTTTCGAAGAGCCTTCCGAAGGCATGCAAATTCAGTTAGAATTTACCGATAAGAGAGAAATGACTGATTCCGCAAGCCACGCCGAAGACCAACAGAGTGAGCCCGAAGAGGCATCAGGTAGGAAAACTTACGCATTGTCTACGCAAGAGGGAACCACGTCAGCGCGAGCAAGCGAGTCGCTTGCAGACTTCCAAATAGGCCCAGTTGAGTACGCCACCGAACAAAAGGAGGATGTCATTGTTACTATAAACGCGCGGCCGCGCATAGACAGCAGTCTCCTAAATTACACGCCTGATGAGTACATTCTGGCGCAGATAGTTCGTGAAGTGGAAAAGAAGATCGAGGCTAACTCTGACTACCACTACGCACCACTGCCTGACGACGTACTCCTGGTACGATCGTCCAAAGGAATTGAGTCTCTCGGCCAGCTAAGGTACGAGACATATGAGGAAGAGCTCCTTATGCGACACAGCGAGGACGACCTTACTCAAAAGCAAGAAAGGCTGACAGCAAAGTTATCTGCGACCACTATTAAGCAACTCCAGGCCAACATAGATCAGGGAGGGTACGCGGGTGTCCTTGAAGTATATTATACAAGTGCCGAGAAACAAGCACTACAGCCAAAGGTGACTGACCTGCCTGCTAAGACACAAACTGTGCAGCTAGAGGTGATTGAGCTGCCTGCCGAGAGAGAAACGCAAGAGCTAGAAGTGTCTGAGCTGCCTGCTGAAAAAGAAACACGGGATTTGAAGGTGCCTGAGCTGCCCGCTGAGAAAAAAACGTCGGAGCCAGGGGTTTTTGAGCCGCTTATCCAGAAACAAACATCGGAGCTCACGTTCACGAAGCTACCTGCCGAGAGAGAAGCACTGGATCTGCAGGTGGCTGAACTGCCCACTCAGAAACAAACAATGGAGCGGCATGTTCCTGAGATACCTGCAATGAAAGAAACACCGAAGCTAAAGGTGACGGAGCTGCCCGACGAGACATATACACCAGTACGCAAGGTGACGGAGCTGCCTGCTGAAAAGCAGACAATGGAGTCGAAGGTGGCTGAGCTCCCTGCTGAGAAACAAACATTGGAGCCAGAGGTGTTTAAGCTGCTGGTTGATAAATTAACGTCGGAGCTAGAGTTGACTGAACGGCCTGCCGAGAGAGAAACGCTGGAGCTTAAAGTGGGTAAGCTGTCCACTGAGGAGGAAACATCGAAGCTAAATGTGCCTGAGCGGCTCACCGAGAAAGCATCACCGGAATTTAAGGCGTCTGAGCACCCTGGTGAGAAACGAACACCGGAGCTGAAGGTGACAGAGCTTCCCGCTGAGAAACGAGCATTGGGGCTAGAAGTGTCTGAGCCACCTATCGAAAAAGAAACATTGGAGTTAATGTTCACTGAGCTTCCTACCGAGAGAAAAGCACTGGAGTTGAAGGTGAGTGAGCTGCCCGCTGAGAAGCAAACATCGGAGCTGAGTGTGCCTGAGCTACCTGCAATGAAAGAAACACCGGAGCTAAATGTAACTGAATGGCCTGCTGAGAAACCTACACGGGAGCTAAAGATGACTGATCTGCCTTCTGAGAAACAAGCACCACTGTCAAAAAGAACTGACGTGGTTCCTGAGAAGCTATCAGTGGATCTAATGGTCACGGAGGTGCTGCCTATAAAATATACAAGGGAGCTAAAGATGACTGAGCTGCCTGCCGAAAAACAAACAGTGGAGGCACAGGTAGCTGAGTTGCCTTTTGAAAAACAAAGGCAGGGGCCAGAGGTAACTGGTGCGCTTATTGCAGTGATTGATCAGGAAGGGTATTCTGGTGTTCTTGAAGAGTTTAATGAGAGCTCCGAGAAACGAACACCGGAGCTGAAGGTGACTGAGCGGCCCACTGGAAAACGGATACCGCTGTCAGAAGGAACTAAGGTCACTCCTGAGGAGCAACCACTGAACCTAAAAATCACGGAGGTGCCACCTGAGAAACATACCCCGGAGCTAAAGGTGGCTGAGCTGCCTGCTGAAAAACAAACAGTGGAGGCAGAGGTAGCTAAGATGCCTATTGAGGAACAAACGCAGGTGCCAGAGGTAGCTGATGGGCTTATTACAGTCATTGATCAGGAAGGATATTCGGGTGTTCTCGAAGAGTATTATAAGAGCGCTGAGAAACGAACACCGGAGCCAGAGCCTGAAGAGCCAGTCTACGCAGGCACACCACCTTCTTTGGATGTTCATGAAGAGGCCAAACCAGTTGTTGTAGACTATGCCTACGCTGTTACGACAGAGACTCCAGAAGAGAAACGGGCTACTTCGAAAGAAAACGAGCGACAGAAAGGTGAATATGCTGCAGAGGTGGAGGCTGAAGACAAAGAGCCCCACCCCAAAAAATCATTTGATGTTCGTGAGGAAAGGCGCAGACAGTCAGAGCAGCGCTGGAAGAAAGTACCTATTGTAAAGGGTGCACAAGAGAGTGCTGCTACTGTGAAGTATAAAGAAGCGCTTCAGATGCCCGAAAGGACTGCTTTGACGGCGACGCGAGCCGAAAGTACTGAAATTCGGGACAAAACATTCGCGGAAAAGCAGTCTTCCGAAAATGTGGTGAGGCGCCTTATAACCGCTGCTATCGAAGAAGCGGCAAAGCGCGAAGCTGCTAAATCCGTTAAACGGTTTAGAGAGTTTCCTTGCTCTTCTTCGACAGAGGACGCCTCTAGGAAGCTACGTTCGAGTTCATCCGACACTTCCACAAGTGAGCGCGCATCACGCAGAAAACAGGAACACCGCTTTGCCGACGTGAAGGTGCAGCAAGAGAACAAGAAAGACATGCCCCTGGCAGAGTTGATCGAAGAAATGATTCAGACGCACGTCGGTGGATCCAACATCAACAAGCATCGCGTTGCGCGTGAGAAACAGGAGCGTGCACAAGACTTCGCACGTGCTCGAGCTCCAGGTATCCCGCCCAACATTGGACCACAACAAATACCCGTTTATTACCAGACTGCGACAACTACACCAAGGCTAGGCGACCAGTACGTCGAAGATAATCGACCCTTTTTGTTAAGCGCTCCACGGAAGAGCGACACTCAGCTGGCGAGCAGTTCCCGCACGGAGCATCGGCTCTCGTTCTCAACATTGGGTGGTCGCGGTGGCAGATGCGTCATTCGGAAACTCGAGCCCGGAGCTCTAACTTACCTCGTTGAAGTGTCACCGCCAGATAGAAATCAAGAAAATCAAACCGACATGGTAATGGCGGAGGAGCAAATGCTGGTCAGTGAAATTTTCGACCACATCACGACACCCACCATGCGTGTGTCGTCCTCAGGCACGACTCTGAACGAACTGGCACCAATCACGGTGTCACCTGCTGCGAGCTTGACTGCGATAAGGAACGCCTACGCAGAGGCAGTCGCGAGGCGCGTGTTGGGCAATCAATTATATAAGAGCAACGAGGGCGTACTTAGCGCTTCGCAGAAGGCGAAATTTTACGAGAGCGGGCCGGGTGTGAATCTTAGGAAGACTGCCTCGTCGACGTCGGTGTATAGTGTGCCATCCGTGGAAAGCTATATCGTACAGTCCATGCTCGATGGAGGCGTAATAAACAGCCACAAAGATCTGTGGAGCAAAAGGCCAGCTAAATTCGGGAGCGCAATCGTTTCACGGTCGCGATCACTGGATGCCTTGGCGAATACGGAAACGCCGACTGGAACGATTGTTGTGCCCCTGCCGACACCACGTGATGCGGAGCATGAAGCGCTGGTCGACATAGGATCGGGGAACGGAGTGAAGATGGCGGCACAAGCCTCTAGAGAAGAGACACCGCAATACGAAGCGCCTACAGAAATAAGAGCAAGGGATGAAGCACACTTGGTGGCAGGAGGCCCTACAGAAGACGCCCCGGGGCACGCTACATTAGAAAATGTTATACGCGAAACTGACACCACGCCGAATTTGGTAAAAACAGAGCAAATTACCGGGGCAGCAGGTTCGGCTGACGGCCATGAACGAACACGCTCATCGTCTTTCCCCTCTAACAATGGAACCATTCGAGGACCTGAGAGGACAGCCGCAGCTGACACAGCAATTGCGACGGCACAGAAGCAGCGTCCCTGGGTGAATCTGACCTCCTCTGAGAACTTGAATAACACCGTGGACATCGATTGGAACGAGTGCGTGTGCTGTAAGAAATATACTCCTCCGGATAAATCGTTCGAGTCGTTCATCTGCTTCGGACTGCACGAAACGCCCAAGTATTTCGCCTCCGTTCCTCCTGGCGTGAGTGACGTGATCAAGCTGAGAATCGCCACGGATAGCGACGTAAGGGAAGTCACTTCTCTGCCTTGGAAGGAACCGGAATTCGAGTACATCCTCCCTGCTGCGATAGTCACGAGGCACATACTTTGCCCAAGCACGTTCTTCGTCGCCATCGACACATTGCGAGGTAAGCATGCACCGAATATGTACACCGAACGCAGCATTGGAGGATTCTCTTAAGACAGTTACAATGTTGTTGTGTTCGTACCAAGTGACTAATGAAATAGAAAGCAAAGTCGATGAGGCTCTCAGAAAACCTTGCGTAGTGCCGTCTGAAAAAGCCTTGTCAGCCTTAGCAAAGCAAAGCGATCGCTTGTACAAGACCGAGCAACGCTTGAGACACAGCGAAGCTGGCCAATGCGATGCCGATCCATGCAGAGCACTTGGTCGAACTTGGTTGCGCTAGGTTAAACTTTGCTCTCTCACGTTTAAATTCAGAAGTAGCTAGGTCTGAACTTGGCTTAAACTTGTCTATTGTAGGCCTTATGATGACACCGTCTAATCGGCCAGCTTTGCTGTGTCTCGAGCCTTGCGCAGTCTAGTACAAGCTTTTACTTTTCAATGCGAAGCATGTGTTTGCCTACTGCAGATTCTGAGCGTTTTTATCCACGTATCTAGCCGTCTACGTCTGGTTGCTCTCGTGACCACCTCCCTGATTTGTGGTAGACACGAAATGGTACGAGAGGGTAAGAGGGTTCGACGATTATGACTACCTCGTCACGACGTGAAAATTGCGTCATGTGAAGGTCCGGTCGCGTATGCCGTCAAACCCTTTCCGCCAGACACGTGTGGCGTATACCCGTGCAGCAAGGGCTGCGGTATGCGCCGCAAATGTTCGACAGTTTATAAACGGTTTCGCCAGCGCTTGCCGTTCTCTGGCAACATTGTGCGTTCGCCGGAAACGCGCCCTGAAAAGCTTCCTGTTTACCTAGTTTTTAGCGTGGTTTTGGCATGCGTTGCTGGCCGCGACTGCTTGTGTGTTGGTGTTTTCTGCAAATAGAATTATTTCGATGAAGCACTCGTGACTTTGCCAGCTCTGTATTGCGAGGATACACTCTGCGATTTGGAGCCACGACCTCCTGAAGCTCGTGTTCGAAGCTCATTTGCTATCGCAAGACGTTCTGTTTCCCGATAGATGAAAAGCACAATGACTGCTTGGATTGCTGTGATCAGGCGAAAAAAAAAATGATTGGCAGCAGCAGCAGCAGCAGTAGGAACAGCATACGCTCAACTGAGCATCTCCTCAGCTCGGTGTCTTCTGCACCTGCAAAAAAAAATCTTCAACATTAGCACAGTAAATATTGCAACTGACAAGTAGCTTCATACGAGGTGTCCAAAATAAAATGAAGCTTTGTGGTTCACTCAAAATTCAGCACGTGGCAGGTACGTGAAAAGTATTTTCACGGATAAGTTTTGTATCCAGGGGGGACACATGGGGAGACAGAATTTATCACTGTCAGCCGCTCTATTGAATAATAACCGTCTTAGTGACTGCAGCCAGCCGGTATGTTCGCATTAGAAAGCTGGAGGCAATCGCGCGACCTGCCCCGGTTGTCTAGTGGCTAAGGCACCCGACTGCTGACCCACAGGATCAAATCCCCGCCGCGGAGGCCGCACTTATGATGGAGGCGAAAATACTTAAGACCCGTGTGCTTGCATTTGCGTGCACGTTAACGAACCCCAGGTGGTGGAAATTTCTGGAGCCCTCCAATACGGCGTCCCTCATAGCCATACAAGGGTTTTGGGTCGTTAAACCCCAACAACTATTTATTATTTTTGGAGGCAATTATGTTTGTACACAGCTCCACTTCGACGAATTCGTCTTACTTGTCTGCACCGCTTCGATATATCCCACTACATGATTACGCGTGCAAGATAGTGAGCACTGGCGCAGACCTCCTCCTGGATGCGGCGTTTAATTTGACAACAGGCCGAAGCCATAGGCAAAGATTGCTGTAACCATTACGGTTACAGCAAGCAAACAATGAACACTGCATCGTTCTGCACCACTCTGCATGCGTAATCATGAAAACCGCAATTACAGTTAGCAGCAGGATATCTCAGAACGCGGACATGCATTCTTCGAAGTGGAACTGCATAAATACCCTACTATTTCCAACTTTTCTATACAAGCATCCCCGCTTGCTGTAGGTACTAAAAAATGATTGATAAATCTTAGTTAATTGGGTGGCTAAACGCAATAATTACTGTCTAAATTTGTGTCTCTATGGTTATATTATTTAACCACATAAGTGGTTTTCATTACCTGCCCAGTGCTCACTCGTAAGAAAACCATAAAGCTTAGCTTTGAACACATGGTCTTTTCCGATCAACAGCTGTTTCCGATCAAAGGAGGGCAGGGGAGCAAGGGAGGTGTCCCACCTTGTCTAGTCATCGAAGAGGGACGCGAAGTCGCCTAGTGCCTTTGCAAAGACGGACGGATCCCATGTCACTGTTCGAAGTTCAATGCTTTGTTCGTGCAGGTTCTTGACAGCAATGGTAGTCGAGGGCTCTTGAAGTTGCATGCCACGCAGTGTTTATTTCTCACCTTTAGCTTCGGAAAGCCGGAAGCACAAGGAAATCTTTCGTGATAAACACGTTATGGGCTTCATTTACAGTGTAACGCCCGTTGCCAAGGTTTTCTTTCTGTTTATGCCGCTAGAAGGACGGGGTGAAACTTGGCGCTCTAGTGACCGCGCCCGCTCGCTGCAGGTGGCATTTGCGGTGCTGCGAGCGCCCTCGTGTTCGACGATGAGGTGGCCTTCTGCGGCTTCTGCCACGTACTCGAGACGTACGCGTTCGAGCACATCGGCGTCCTGCTGTGGAACCAGATGCTGCACGTCACCAGCGGCAAGAACCTGTTCACCGTGCTGCCCGAGCCCGCGTACCGGGAGCTGCACGAGATCTACCCGTTCCCGTCGAACGCCGCGACGGGAATCCTGTTAGGGCTGGTTCGGTTTTCGCGGTCAGCCTTCAAGCGAACCGTCCTGGTGCTCGAGTACAAGAAGAAGTACTTCGACGCTCTGGCCTCGTACGACAAGCACGTGTTCGGCTTCAGCCGCAGGCGCTACCTGACATCGACCTTGCACGAAGTCGGACTCGACGTTCGCGTGGCGACGCGGAACGAGCGCAACGTTTGCGGCTACGGCGGCATGCAGCGCGGCGCGGATGGTCGCTTGCTGCTGCGCTGGCTGTTCGCCGACGACGTCCAAACGGCCGAGTCGCTACTCTACAGCCTGCTCGCATCGTGCAGTCATGACGACGAAGTAGACGTGGTGGCTGGGTTCTACCTGCGCTCCGTGTCCACCCGGCCCATCCTCGACAAGGTCAGCAGCCGCGAGCTCAAGCCGTGGCGCCTGGTGTTCACGAAGAGAGAGCCCCTGCACAGCTACGGCAGAGTCGTCTGCCTCACCACAGTGTAGCTCGCTGCTCGAGATAGCTTCGTCGAACCATCGTGGTGCTTACGGATCAATGTCCATTTATTGGCAGTATCTAGTGACTAGTTTGTAAACCTCCCTGCTTTCTTGTTTTCGATTTGCTACCCTGCCGGAGATAAATCAGTAATTGGATAGAAATTGAAGCGCGAGGAACGTGAAGAGCGCGTAACTAATTTGTCGGTGTAGGCTATAGGGGATGCCATGGACAGGTGCAATGCTGCAAGCACAGCAACCTCAAGTGAATTCTTTTGAAATCACCATGGTCTTAGGATAGTAGGTGATTGCGTCGTATGTCGGAAACACCACGTCAACTATTGCGATAAGGAAGATACAAGTGTTTTAGCACATTCCAAGACGCAAGCGGCGCGTATACTGTCTCTATTGTTCCCCCGTACGTTTCAGTTTCTAGTGATGTCATCCATCAGAGTATAGAGGAATATGCTAGAGGCTAAGTATATGCCTAAAACCTCGGCCTTCCTTTCGGCAATTCCTCTCTTGCTTTTGCATAAAGACACCCTTTAACAGCTGCTGGGAATATTTGCCTTTTATCACTTATGCCTTGCTCCTGATAACAATGCGCGGAATGTCCCGCTGATGCATGCATCACGCGCGCTTCATGCCGAAAAAACAATCACAGGAGCACAAGGCGAATTTTAAGGGCTCTTTTTTTGTTTTGTTTTGTTTAAGACACAATTGTAATAACCAAAAAGCAATCAACAAACATTGCTTGGCTTGATTGTCGGTTGGATCTCATACAGGATCTCGCTATTGATAGTAATGAGCAGTGGGAGACCCTGCTGCTCAGCTCAAACCCAGAGGAACAGCTTTAGGCCATTCTCGCTATTGATAGTAATGAGCAGTGGGAGACCCTGCTGCTCAGCTCAGACCCAGAGGAACAGCTTTAGGCCATTCGACGGGCTGAGGACGCCGCCAGGGCCCAAGGGCTCCTGGCTGACACCTAGGCGTGGGACCCGCACCGCCGAGGCCACCGGATTCGCAGTTTTTTACAGCTAAAGCTGTTATGGGATCACAACTCGGGTCTCTCGCAGCGCCGTAGTTGTCCACCGCCGCCGCCGCTGCCGGTGTCCGTAACCACTGCCGCACGAAATAAAAAAAAAAAACTTTAGTACCACTGACACAGTGGGGCTCGAAGTCGGGTCCACTGCGTACCAGCCCAGTAGTCTACCACTAAGCCGCGCCGCTGCTTGAGACTAGTTCGCAAACTTGCCTTATGCAGGCTTTATGTAGGAAAAGGAATCCCGTTATTATGAGCAATAACGCCTTTTAGAACAGCAAAAGAACAACCAGTCGCCGCACAATGCGAATGGCGTAACGAGTTGGTCGTCCAATGCTATTACAAAAGCTTGTTCTTGTTCTACTATTAACTGTGGGGCATACCCACTTCAGCCATAATTCCTCATCGTCGTCAGATACTGCATGAACAATTGGCACAAAATTCCTTGCAAGTGTTAAGCAGATACCACGCTTCTCAAAAGAATGACGAAAAAATAACATTGTGAATGCCGGCCTACTACCCAAAAATAATTAATGCCGTAGTGGGTATCAAGCAAGTGTGCTTGCAGCAGTCACCCAATGATTGTTTAGAAGAGACTCTGAAAGGCCGCTCTTCTAGCTTTCGCTGTGACTGCGCTGCGCCTTCCGCGCAGGCCTGGCATCACGATCGCCAGCATGATGAATGATTTGTGCGGTGACACACCGTGCCAAAGAACGCGCAAGATGAGGAGCTGCTGCCACCGCTACACGAAGCACAGCAACAAATATCACGAGCAGCAGCTCGCAGACTAACTAAACTGAATGTGCTATAGGTTCTTGTTCGACCAATCACAGCATGACTTGCGCTCCGCATCATATACGTCCAACTTCGCGATGTCACACACTTCACTACAGAGGCCGGAAGGGCCCGAACAGGATACGGGATTGATTTATTTAGATATTAGAGGATTTTAGCCAGCTACAGAAACACGTTACGGAAGCGGCTGAGGAGTGCGCATGCGCGAACAATAGTACGCGCATTCGGAAAGGAACCCTGTCGTATTTCCGCAACGTGTTTTTTTTTTTTTTTTGTAGCTCGCTGAAAACCTCTATTGTGGCACGCCCGCGGATTGTAGCGCGGCCACGTGTGGCATCATTAATCTTGACGCATTTCAGCATGCAATGCGCTTGTTAACTGGAAATGCTAGAAAAAGTATCTGATGTAGTTTAGGAGCCTTTGAGGTGCGGAGCACGTCAGAGGCCAGTAATATCGTATGCTGTCGTCGCTTAGCCGCGGGTTCAAATCCCGGCTGCGGCGGCTGCATTTCTGATGGAAACGGAAATGTTGTAGGCCCGTGTGCTCAGATTTGGGTGCACGTTGAAGAACCCCAGGTGGTCGAAATTCCCGGAGCCCTCCACTACGGCGTCTCTCATAATCATATGGCGGTTTTGGGACGTTAAACCCCAGAAATCAATCAATGTCGTCGCTTAGCTTAACGCAGGCAAACCACATATAGTAGCATATTGAGCATGCTCGCACCAAGCACAGGTCCTCTTTCTTTTGTTCTTGTTCTTCGAGTGCCTTGATAGTGATAAGCGCCGAAAACATTAAGGACATGGGCTGTCGTATGATGTCGTCGATTGGCATTGGCGCAACATAGACAAACCCAAGTATAAAAAAATAAATAAAAAGAGAAAGCAAGCGAGAAGTAGAGGAGAGAGAGAGAGAAACAAAATAAAAAGAATATAAATGAATAGAAAAAAAAGAATAGAAAAAAATGAAAAATATAAAAAGAAAGAGCGAAGCAAATGGGTTACAAAGAAGACTGCCAAGCTCTGCAGTTCTTACAGGCTTGACAGCACGAGGGCAGAACTCCCTTAATTTTTGTTTGCTGCGATGTATACCTAAAGCAAGGAGGTAGTTTTCAGTTCTTTTTTTTTTCTTCCCCGAGACGTGCTGGTTTCTCTGAAAGCTCTCTCTGAAAACATTGCAACTGTTCGAAGATTTCGCGCGGGAAAGCACTGTTTTGCTTAAAGGTGAAGCAACGAATTTGATAGCAACAAATTGTAACGTTACGCGATGTAAGGCCATAGCACTGAACACTCTTTAATTCGATCTCGCGTAACTGAAATGAACGCTTATTTACCCAAATACACTCTCCGCATGGGTCGAAGCAGTTTCCGTTCCGTCAGTTCTAAAAAAAATGCTGAGTAAGCATTGAGAGAATTAACAGCAAGTTTACGAGCCACTTCCTCATGGTTGTCAAGATAGCGCACGCGCGACAGTGACTGCGCCCTTCAAGCAACGCCTGCCCTTCCCTGGCGTCCCTTCATGTTCCTTAAAGACTTCATGACACACAAGTTTCGATCATAATCGGCTTTATTTGGGTTAATCGTTGCGCACTTACAGGCAATCTGGCCAAATGTTAGCCCATTAGGTGAGCACTTAATTTATAATTACTTATTTTTATAAACATGCGAGTTGTCTAAGAGTTCGGCAACACTGGGGCCGTTGCGAGCCATTACGTCACAAGGAGCTAACAGTGTGAGCGTCTGCATTCCGCGGCCAACTAAATCGTTCCGTGCTTAGCTACGTGTCAATTTGTTTTGTTTTGAATTTGTTTGATTGTTTGACTACAATATTTGACACCTATCCACTTTGGGAATTGGCCGAGAATGCGACGTTGAGACCTTTAATCGAGATAACTTAGGTTTCTTCAGCATGGCTCCGAAATTTATCGATTAGCAGCGGCTCAAGTTTCGGTAGAAGACGACGGCTCCGCTCCTTCCAACACATGACGTCACACGCATAATGGCAAAAGGGCGGTCGCCGGCGGCGAGCGGAGTCTACGGCTGGCGACTTCTATAGCGCTTGTTTTGCACTGAAATATGCCTTCACGGCCCACTTTCCATATCTGCATCGGCATAATAGATCCACTTCATCTCTGAAAACCACAAATTGCTGGATGATCATGTCATGGCCTTTATAAGAAGGACGGCCTGGGTGTTTCCCAAGCCGGCTTGACGAGTGATCGATGGCAGGCCTCGCGTCAGAGCTGATGCTATCGCATGCGCCCTCAGTGCGACTGAGACGGTCGGCTCGTTTCCTCACCGCTTTAGTCATGCTCGCTGCCAGCGTTCACGACAGTTTACGCGTGGGTTGAATATACAATGCCCGGGGTGATGGTATCAGTTCGGACTCTATACGGAAAATGAAGGTGACGGCAATAGCTCCGCCAACGACAAAAGCCTGGCGAGAGTGTGCATGTGCTAGCTATAGAGAAAAAGATTTCTATTATTGCAAGTCAGCTCATTACCTGCCAAAAAGGGCTCGCTGAATTTCCACGAGCCGTGCATGAGGATGACCCAGCTTCATAACAGCGACGTAAATGTATTTCAATTGTAAGGATTTATATTGTTGCAATAAACACATTTTGCTAAAACTTTAGTTCTGTAAGTATTGTCAGCTAAAGGAGAATTCCTAATTTAAGATGGCGAAATTGTAAAAGGGCTGAATTGTGAGAAAACGGCATTGAATCGGCATAACTCACGTTTTAGTAAGCGTAGAGTTTATTTTCTGGCATTATATATTATATTTCGTTCAAGGTGCTGCAGATATATAATTAGGAAAATATTTTACTTATGTTTTTGGAATAAAATCAACAAGAAAGTTTTGAATATTTTTATTTGTTAAAAATAACTACTCATTCTGAAAGACGCGATTATTACTAGCGTAAACTGAAATTTCCAGAATAATTTATATTTGCCAGATTCGCAAACCAGTACCACTGGCATACTGGCAAGCCTTTTGAGCGCGCGGACATAGGAAAAAGGACAGAGCAGACAGAAATTTCTGTCTACTCTGGCCTTCTTTCATGTGTTCGCACGCTGAAATGTTTGAATTTAGTGCGTGGAACCGAAAGAGCGGGTTCATGAAGAAAAAAAATTGGGGGATCCTTAAGCTTCTCCAGTAAGAGTTGAATGCGATAGCGATATAGTGTTCCTAGTGCGTACTTCAAAAGTTAGTGTATGAAATCTTTCCGAACTTGCTGTGCACTCACTGCGTGGTCTTACGGGAATGGGCGCCGTGACGTGTGCATTTTGTAGTGGGTGACTGGTTTTAAACAATGAAGTCATTATGATTATCACATAGCCTTACGCCCGATGTCAACGTGTGCTTGTACCACGCATTATTACTACAATATTCCATGCTGTTACTATCACTGCATTTTTAAGCAGAAGTAGTTATCTGCACTTTATTTGCAGCAGACGCGTGGCTGTGTGGTAGTAAATCCGCTTTCCACGCAAACGGCCCAGGTTCTATTTCCACTTTGACCCAGGGTTTTTTGTTATTTATCTCATTAGCATCGTTCTCGATTTTTCGGTCATGCATAAGATGATAATTTTTAGCTCACAACCAACGACGTCGACACTGGAATTTCTGCGGAACGAGCTCTTTAACAATATCACGTTAAACGGGGAAGAGTGCGCAAAGGCGAAAAAGTATAGGAGCAAGCAACAGCGCATTTTGATGCTACAAAAACTCCCTTCGAAAGAAACCAGCGCAAACAGATTCGCTTTTGGTGTGCACAGCTCTCACAACTTTAGAACATTCGCGAGCTCTAGTAATTTTCCGCATATTAATAGCGACACAGCTGAAACGCTTAATATCATTGAGGGTCCTATAGGTCACTGCGTGTTACAATTCAATGAACTGGCCGGTTCTTTAGAGATAGCATTACTTGATGTTCCAATGATTTTCGTACTCCCACAAATATAATACATAACAGTGATTGAGTATAGAAAATTAACAGTTTTTACATATGTGGTATGGAGAGAATATCAGCATCCCCAATTTTCATGGAAACCTCAATGGGGTCGATCGAAACCGTTTGAAGTGATCGTTACCAGATGTCGATGCTGTGTCTTCCTATTAAAACTATATTTACAAAGAGCTATAGTCTGGCGACATCTCCCCTTTGTCAATTTCGCGAAGAAACAGACGCTATTGAACATTGTTTTGTATCATGCCGTAACTATTCATCAATTAGGAAAAGACTTCTGGCTATTACAATTCCGAAGCATAAATTTTTACGTTTAACTACAGCAACGGTTCCAAATTTTGGTGCCTCTATTTCGGGACTCTGCCACAGGAACGTATTTGATCAGTTGTGTAATTTTATACCAGCTTGCCCCGCCGCGGTGGTCTAGTGGCTAAGGTACTCGGCTGCTGACCCGTAGGTCGCGGGATCGAATGCCAGCTGTGGCAGCTGCATTCTCGATGTAGGCGAAAATGCTGTAGGCTTGTGTGCTCAGGTTTGGTTGCAGGTTAAAGAACTCCAGGTGGTCAAAATTTCTGGAGCCCTTCATTTGAGTGAGCTTGATGTGCTTGTTTTGCATGGTTGTTTTAAACTGTATTTATTGGAGTCGGTTCGTGTTCCTTTTTTACAGTGCCTCCTGCTAGCAAAATAGCATTCCGTCCAACCCTGAATTTAATTCTTTTGCAAAGCTGAGTTACTTCGATTTTCAAGAGAGAACAACAACGATTCTCGGGTTTTTATGTCCAAAAACTATGTTATGGTGATGAGGGACGCCGTAATGGAGGGCTCCAGAAATTTTACCCTCTGGTGTTCTTTAACTTGCACCTAAATCTAAGCACAACGTGTATCTAACATTTCGGCTACGTCGAAATGCGACGGCCACAAACTTTCAAGCAGGGGCCTATGCAGAATGACCCCCCGAGCTTCTCGGGCAGACGAGTTTGCCCCCAGCTCGCTCTGCGGTGGCCATGGTATGAAGTCAGTGCGTGAGAGCAGCGTTGATAAAAATGGCTACAAAAACGCGCGTGGCGCTGGAAACGCATGTGGGACATTTGCGGCTGTTATCAAAGAAACACCGCGTGCGAAAACGTCAGCGCTGCCACTCGGTCAACATTTCAACGCTGCACTGATCGATCGTCGGCGTGATTGTTGCGCTATCTTCTTGTCAACTAGGCGTGTTCTTGGGCGTTTGTCCTTTTTCTGACAGGTTCTTTCGTTCCACCTGCAGCATGCAAATTTCCACTCTCGAAGGTTGCAAGGGTGCACACGAAGCACTCTCGTGCTGCTCGTTTCGCTTCTCTCAAATATTGCAGATAAGTATAAGGACGGGGCATGGAGGAAGGGTTACCAGGAGCACTCGCACGGAGGAAGGAAAGGTTGCTACACTGCGCAACATGTAACCATAACAACGCCGCCATTGTGCCCAGTGATTATGGCCGCCATGATGTCATTTCCGCCACACTTTTCACGTAGCGCGCCGACTGGGCATGCCCTCTCCTACCTTTCCTTCCTCCGTGGGCGCTCGGATCATGGCGGCAACACGACTGTGATTGGGTGCGTCGTCGTGAGCGCGGTGAAATTGAATGCGAGACGTCGTATAGCCGCGTGGTGATATCACTTTCACTTCCGTGTGCGTGTGTGCATAGTCTGCGCGATAAGGCTGATGGATTAATCGTGTCGCTCGACGTGAGTACTACTCCTTGGCAAACAGGGGCGGATCCAGTCACTAATTTTTTTTTTTGGGGGGGGGGGGGGAGGGGGTCATGTTAAGTAACACCGATGAGGGGGCTAGGTCGTATTAAATTCCAGGGGGACCTGTTATGACCGGTTGGCAAATGGTCCTCACTGCAAATTTGGCTCATAAACCACTTGAGCTGGTCCCAGTTAGAATATTTCCAACTGGAATGACTTTCTTTGTTTTTACTAGCAGAAAAACTGTTACATAGTACAGATATTGATTGGCTAATCGATTGGTATGTGGGGCTTAACGCACCAGAACAACCCCATGAGTGACGCCGTAGTGGAGGGCTTTGGAAATATTGACCACCTAGTATTTTAATACTTTAATAATACTTTAAATACTAAAAAACTTGTACTTTAAAACAATTTTCCCGTATGTAACGCATCACATATGTACCTACAATGCAAACTGCGTCACTATAGTGGCACGTGCGTTTCGGCCATCACTTTTCCTCGAAATCGTTCAATATAAGCACTTGTATCCCACAAGCAGTGCCGAAAGGAGGGGGCTCGTGTTTTTGCTTGCAGCCCCCACCCCTCTTTTCCCTGGGGCTCGTGTTGTTGCTTGCAGCCCCACCCCTCTTTTCCCAACTTTGCACCTCCCGATCCTCAAGCGTAAACATAGGTGAAACACAACGCATAAGTTCCCCGGCTGTTGTTTTCGAATTCCCGCAGTCAAGAGATGCACCTTCACCGTTCGGGTAGACATCCCCACAAAACATTTGTAATTGCCCCTATGACTAACCTGGTGGATGTTATATTCAAATGGCGCGCCAACACATTCCAAGGGGGATGTTTTGTTGTTGGGTTGCAAATATGCGCACTAGATGGCAAGAGCATCGCCAAGGGCGCCGCTTTACGGGGAATTTGCGCACTCGTCAACCCAACATGGCTGACCTTGTGCGGTGGTCCGTTCCATATCGGCCGTCAACTATGACGTTTTTCCTCTAGGTTCACCGGGAAGAAAAACAATCTGATGAGTTTCGGGACGTAGGTAGAGCGACGTTAAATGTAAGTAGACGCACACGCTGCTCGCGATGTTGCCGGCTGTTCGGAATACCTGCGTGAATACTTGTCCGGCCGATACGCTCATTACGGTTTTCTACGTCGCCCCTTTACCGCCCCGTTACGGAATAGGTTTCCCCCCACGTTCTGGTATTTGTCCGTGAGTTCCTTCATCGCGGACATAACGTGCTAACCCGCATTCGAGCACGCCGAGTGTATTGTGGCACTGCGTCAAAGGATTTGGAATGGTAGCAATAAATCGAAACATCACCCGTCTTAGTGCTTTCTTGCGCTTATGCGCGAATGTTGTTATGTTTTACAGTTTGAAACCGGAGTGTTGGCAGCGTGTTCTGTCTTTCGGAACAATTTGCCAAGTCTGTGACACGTACCATTCGGAAGACATTCTGAGTCACGCATTTTACCGGAGCGCGTTTGATCGGTTCGCCGACTCTGCCCCCTGTACTGTGCTTTCATTCATTGCCTGTGCGCTATCTCTGTGTTTGCTTGACGCCGGGCGTGAAATCCTTTCAGTGTTCAGTTGTACTTTCCGTTATCTCTGTTTGGTACTCCCGCCCCAACCTTTTTTTTTTTTTTCCCTGGCAGCTTTTCCAGGTTCTTTTTTTTTTTTGAAAACCTGCAGCATCCGAAGCTGTCTGACCAATAGGTTTCGGATAGATGTATACGCAACGCCGTAGCGTCACAGCCCAGCTCTGTTGATGAACCTCGGCTGTCAAACTATTTTGAACTTTTCTTTTTTTAAAATAACGAAACAAACACGCGATGAGTCACGATGGACATATTTCTGGAAGCGACTTGTTTTTGCTAGTTTTTTTTTTCATTAGTGCCAGGGACGAAAAACACGTGATTTGCAAGCTGTGGGTAAATTGAACCCTCTTTCTACGGGGTGGAGGATCAGTTTCACTCCTCTCGATAGCGGGTACTGAGCCTCATTCGATCTAAATAATGAGTAAAGGCGCTACTGTGTTTGATTTTATTTTTTATTTTTTTTTGTTGTGTTTAATGCCTACAGCCATAAATTGGTACGTAGGCTTTAACCAGCGATCCAGTTCTTTTTAGGAAAAATGAAATAGAACGTGTTGTACGGACTCCCCATCGAATACACACCTAGTATCAAATTGATGATCTTTCATTGAAGTCCACACTAGCTTGTAATAATATTGTGTAAGTTTAGGAAATTCATTGACAGTTCGTCGGAATTTACTACATGAGTCCAGTTTATAGACAAGCACCACATGATTCATGTCATCTTGTTTTTTTAATAGAAACAGTGTCATCGATGCGACTGCCTACTTTCAACGCCAGTTGGTGTCATATCTTTCACTACTAGCATTGTATCATAGTATGTAGCACTCAAGCATACAGTACTAATGTCATTGAACATGTATATAAAATGCATCGCTAGTTCATCCTACCTGTTTTCTTTGTGGTTGGGACAATTTACCAGAACAAACAGTATAGCCATATACTTATACTAGTACATGCCGCCTAGTCAACCTGTTAACTGGGACCTCACCTAGCTGTTCGTGAATGTACAAAAAATAATGTGCTTGTGTTCCAGATGTCGCTGGGAGCCTTAGGATGGGTGGGGTTGGCCATAGTTCTTTTCTGGTCAACATTTGGATTTTGGGCCTGCTTTTTACTTCCACTCTGCATTTTCGTAACTGTCTTAGGGTGAGTATACCCACTCTCGCATGACAGTAAATGCTTCGTACGTTGGAAAGATCGTCATGTTTTGTGGGTACTTGTTCCACAGTGGCTGGCATGTGAGCATTCAAAGGATGGGTCTGTTGTAGGATGATGTAAAAACAAAAATCCTTGATCCTCCCCCCTTGAGTGATGTGCAATTAGCTGGTTATACGTTCGTGCAAATGTTAGAAATTTTGAAATTTGAAATAAAATAGCCAATCTTTGCCTATATTTTTATTACACTTTATAATTATTTCCAAGTGCGAACTGTGGCCATGGAGGTAAAATGGTGCTGCAGAAGTGTAATAAATGTCTTTGCGAAGGGTATTGTGTAAACATAAAACATCAAAGGCCATGTAGTCCAGCATACTGTGTTGATTTGAGTAGGTGGCAGTAGTGATTTTATGACAATCATTTAAGTCATTGAGGAGTTCTCCACAGAGAATTTTTCTTATCTGTTCCTGATGCTATTCATAGCTATAATGCATAAATAAACATAGTGTATGCCGATCAATTTGTAATTATTGCAAATGTAGCTGTTCGAGATTTGCAAATTGCTTATTTATATCTGGTGCTGTTGTGTGCAACATAAATAGTAAGGTACCCTGAAGTGCATGGTTTCATTCGCCAAGTTGGTTCATCAAAAGCATGGATTCATTTCTCGTTTCTCCCATCAATGCACATTTCCTTGGGATTCCAGTCCCGCATATCTCCACACACGCCACTTCCCTGGAAAATTTTAAACCTACACCTCTGAAAGCACCCATGTACTGAGGTCTTGGTTCCTGATGAAAGCAACTGTGACTTGATCGGGACTGAGGTGTTGTTTGGTCTTAAATACAAGTACATCGTGGCAGGCTTGTCTTCGGTTCGCTATCCGAGAAACCTGACTTTTGCTGGGGGTAATTGAGGAAAACAAGGCTGTAGTGGTTGTACATTGCCCCACCGTTCAGTCAGGCACACGTTAACAGTGCCTGTGTGTACAAGATTTGGCTTGGCATCTCATGCAATAGCTATATGGTTATGGCTCTTGGGTCTCTGCCTCTACAGCCATATTTTGACAGCAACAAAGTCACAAAGCCTGATTGCAGGATTCATATAGTGTCTCTTCTTTGTTTGTTTCACCTTGTTGACGACAATGGCATGAGTTGCTGGTATTGTAATGAGTTTAATCAGCAACATCATGACACCATAACAGCTTAGTTTCATCCGAGCTGCCATTATGAACTTAAGGCCACATTTAGCTTCTTAGAATATGCTTGGTATTTATTTTTTGCCACTGTTGCGCTTATAAAAGTCATATTTTGCTTCCAAGCAGACTGTTGTCACAGAACTCATAACCATTGATTGCTTATTGAGAACTCTGTGCTTAGTTTTAGTTGTAAGCATTTATGTTGTTGCTAATGATGCGCAACAAAAAGTTGCTCTGATGCTGCATATGTACATGCTTTATTGTCGTTCTGAGCTAGCACAGTTTAGTGCATTGAATGTCTCTTTATTCGTGTGCTGCTATACTAGAAAGAAAAGGGTTTTTGAAAGTGATGGTAAAGTCAGTGGATAAACCATCAGGTACAACAAACATATGCTAATATAGACAGTTTTAGCTTAATAATAGGGTGATATAGCTATAAACATTGTTTAAAATAAACTTAAGTGTAAATGAGGTAAACTGTCGCTATGACAGCTGCTGCTCGGATGTAAAACTGCAGCCATTGCACAGCAATAGTAATTTTTTTCTATATTACATTGTATTTTTGCATCCGTAACATGTTTGTTTTGTATTAAGTCTGTGAAATTGTTACCAACCTGAGTCCTCCTGCTTTCACCCAAGACTCTTCAGTATGTAATAAATAAATACGTAGTAGATAGATAAGTCAATTACATGCAAACATTCCAAAACATCAGAAACAGTGGCTTAAAAACACTGCTGACTGCGCCTTTGATATTGCTTTATTTCCTTTTTAGCCACTATTAACTTCAAGCTAGAGAAATGAGTTCGTACCAGACAAATGTTTATGAAAGTGTGTTTTGCACCAAACATCCCTAACCACTTCCATGTAACAGCCTGCAAGTAGTGAAGTGTACTCGCTAGTAGTGAAATTCGCTTGCTATAAAATGACTCTAAAGTGACCCTTGGAGTAGGGGTATTAGATTTCACCGAAGCTTATTGCTTGTATTGATCTGTTCATTCTTCAAGCATCATATTTATGGGCTACTTGATGGAGTACCAGCAGCAGCTAGAGCCATCCTATGACCCTGTTCTACCACACATTCCAGAAAACCACTGTGTCAAAGGCCTACCCCAAGTAAGTGGATGGATTGCTGTTCTCTTGACCATTGGCATAAGTGCACTCACTTGGTCTGTTCATGATCTTAAACTTCGTTGTGAGCGGCGCTATGTGTAACCTGTCCTCATTTATTGCAGTCAACCCTTTCTCTGCCAAGTTCATATCTCACCTGTTCATGCATTTTTGTGCCAGTGGTATGGCCTACTTTTCCAGATACTTTGACCTACAGAGTCCCACACATAATTGGCAGCCGTTTCAGAGATTTGGCCACTTAGCATTCCAGAAAACCTATTCTATTATGGATGGCGTTGGCAGATGCTCGAGAAGGTTAGCTTTTCTGGTTATTCAAAATGGTGTCCTGGCAGCCGTTCCTCAATGGCAGTGTTTTTTTTGTGCTTTTTCCTTTTATTTCAAGTAATAAACTGGCTTTTGTGAACCGCATTCCGAGCCACTTATAGTAAATCAAGAAGTTGACTCCTGTAAGTGCACAGCTCGCATTCACATAGCGTGATGTTGTAGCAGTGCCAAGAATATTTTTTATCACGGTGTAATGGATGAAGTGAAGTGAAAACAAAGGCAGGAAATAACATCAGTCACAACTTTTTGTTCTTGTCTATTTTAAGAGGAGATGCGAATCAAAAAATACAACTTTTTTCTAAATTACATATTTCTTTTGTTTTTATTTGCTTTCACAAAATTAGTTTCTCTACTTTCATGAAAAAAAAAAAGAGCGGAGATTGAAACTAATCTCAAAGTAGCCTAAAGTTGTTTTTAAAGGACTCAAGGTGGCTACTTAAAACTTTAAATGTGCTGCTGGCCGAAGATGCCATAAGAAAGTGAATGTTTTGTTCTTTTTTTCTCTTAGCAAAAAGCTTCCGAGCACAGAATTAACGAAAAAATATGCTTTTTAATTTTTCTTTTAAAAGAAAACATTACAGTGCTAAACTGATTCAGTGTTCTTATTTAGAGTCTTTAAGGTAACCAGGCCACCTGCTTTGCGATGTGACTGCTGAATTGAGAAGGGACCTCAGCCTTTCTGGCTAAATAGGCCTGCAGTTTGTGCTTATACAGACTGGATGAAAGGAGCCTCCAGCAGGTGCTGCATCAGTCAGTAGCTCAACGACTTTCCACTATACAGTACTGTGCGCTCACCCCGTTATGCTTCGATGGTGGTCCTTGACAATGAAGCGGGCTGTAAAACGTCTCAAAACTGGGTCTTGTCACTGTCAAGCCATTGTGCATTGTTTCCCATCCAGAGAATCTGCTGTCCCCCACCCCCTTTTTTCTTCCGTCTTTTTTTAAAAGCATTGCACATTCGCACTGAAACTGGCACGTAGCATGACAGAAACCGTACCGTCTGCAGCGACTCAGTGGCTGTGGCGGTTTGCTTTGAAGTGTCTGGCTTTAAAATGTCGATTCTTGCTACGCAGATGATGAAACTTTGCTACTCAAGTTTCTGGTTAAAACTATTACAGCATCAGTGTCAGTGGGAGCCTCAAGCACGTCTGTCTGCCTGGCGTATAAATGACGTGTGGCAGATATATTCGCCGGAATTTTGTACTTCTGGCTTAATACGGCCTTACACCTTCCAAATTGAACATACTCAACAAAGTTCTATACTGCCCTACTAATGAAAACCTGCTGATAAGGACGCCAAGGAAATGTATAGGGAATGTTAACTGTACTGTTTTACTTGTATGGTAGTAATTATGATATATGTGTGAATAAAGTAAAGTGTACAAAAATACAGCATTACTTCACTTTCTGAAGGTCGCAGGTTCGGTCCCGGCCAGTGGCAATTCATCTTTTCGTCCACATCATTTTCTTCGCATTTATATCATGATTATTACAATACACTTAAAACAGTGCAAATAATGTTCCCCATGTCTTTCTTGGCTTCATTATCTGCTGGCTTTCATTAAGGTTTCGGTCAGATAAAGAAATTAGCCCTAAACAATTATCCTCCTTCATTTATACTACCCAATTGTGTTTCTTAGGGGACCACAGAAAATTGCACGTTCCAGGGATGCATAAAATCTGAGCATATATATATTTTTTTTTCTGACAAGGACATTACTTTCACAGCACTAAACTAAAAGAGGAACATGGTGACTGGATGTAGTGCATGCTGCAACAACCATTGCTTTCATTGATCAGATTGGTAGGACTAGTATTAGTATATGACAAAAGAGAGAAGTGACACAATCACAGTGCTAGATAGTGGTGAGTCAAATCAGTTTACATAGAAGAATTATCACGTCAAAACTCTCTAGTCACTCATTTTGCCAACCCAGGATAAGTATGAGACGGGAAAATGAAGGTAAAAGTTTTTATTCATGAAGTATTATCAAAACTTCAGCATGGGAACGTCAGTTCAATCTCATGAACTTAGAAGTTTCTTGCATATTTTTGCCATATTGGATCAACAAAATTTTCCAAAATGAGCTTGGTGAACACTTTGCGTCCTTCTTAGTGCAGTCAAAACGATGTTTACCAATGAATGATTACATAGGCCCTAGCACATGCCGTCAAGATCTGTCATTTTATGGGAGAGCTGGTGCTGGAACTCTAAGGTAGTGTCACCACCTGTATTTTCTTTTTCTGCATTTTCTCACTTACCAGGCGTCCTCTGGCTGTAACACTGGTACCTTCGGCATTTTGCAATTCTAGTTTACTTATACAAGTAAAACTTTTTTTCTCGTTTGTATCGCTGGCGGCCTACATGCGTTCTCGTGAAGTCTCCCCACTGACAGTTAGCCAGCTCACCAAGTGCATGTTTGACAAGGCAGACACTTCTGCTTTACCTTGTAAAGACCCTCCCGTATCGTCCTCATGCCATTTTCAGCTGTTACATATAGCCATTGATGTGGATGCTGGCACAGTTTTTGAACCTATAGTGTGTTTCAAGAAAATGGGACCAGAGTTTTTTAGAACACAATAGGGTTGAAAATGTGTTAACAAGATTTAAATATATTGCCTTGCGTGAGCACGGTGTGTACTGCCTTTGTTGCACCATGTGATGCAGCCCAATCGAACAAGCTAATACTTTCGGCCACTTGTCGTGACACTTCTGTCTGTAAATTACATGTCTCTCGAAGGAAAAAAGGAATTCAACAATTCGCAATGACTGTGCTTGTTCATATTCTGTTCAGTAAACTACGATTGTTTAGGCATTTTGAAACATAAGCGTAATTAAACCCACAAGAATGTCTGAGGTTGCTACCAGAGAAGATGGAACAAATCAATTCACAAACCATCATTTTCATAATAGCCTCATTTTTGCAGCAACAATCTTTCCTGTTATGATACTCTTATGATAGAAGTTGCATATTCGTAAGTTGGAAGCAAAATGATTTTGTTGCTTGAGTGCCAAGAGTATCTTCAAGAACTAAAATATAAGTAAAAAATTCCAAGATCTTGAAATCATCCTGTAGTATGGCAGCCGTTACAGCTTGTTAGGTGTTGGAGTGTGAAAATCACTGAACACTCGTGTGCCTTCATCCATTTCTTATAGAATCTTAACTACAGCAGTGTATAGACATTTGCTTTGTTGATTTTGTGTTAAGTTTCATGTGCTGTTTACCTTGTGATGTCAACACTGCTCAGTGGATGCCTACTTTTCAACTATGTTGTTTTAGATTACAACAGCCATTCTAAAGCCACCGAAGAAGACTCGTTTTGTAAGGTATTTGACCGGGCATCCAGCCATAGATGACCCATTATCAGAGGTATGATATCCAGCATTTTATATCAATTTTGCTCCTAGAGGGGGGGGGGGGGGGGGGGGCATTACATATATAGAAATTGTCCCTACCATGTCATTGATATTTGCGTGAATACTTTTGAATTTCAAAAAGAGTTTGTTATCAAGTCTGTGTCTGTTGGAATTGATGTGGCAATGCTTCAACCGTTTTCCTTCCAGGTTTTGAACTACATTCTCCGTGACTACGTGTACAATTGGTATCTTGACCTCTCAAACGATGAGGCTTTCACAGACCACATTCGTGACCTTGTTCACCAAGTTATTGTCAATCTATCAATGAGGTAATGTTGTGCATAAAGCGATGCTGTCATTTTCATTTTTTTAGTGGCATGCCCATAAAAAAAAATTTGGTAATTTTGTTGGGACATTTGTGGAGTCGAAATGTCGGGCACATTTTCATTCTGGCAGAAAAAAAAACAATTCTCTAGAAAGCGATATGTTTAGTTCAAATTTGCTCTTAATTTACATTTTTGTTTGTTATTTCTTTTTGTGTGACAAATTGAACTGCAGTGCACTATTGTTGGATAGAATATTTGTTGTTTTCAACTAACGTCTTTAACTTATTACATTGCTTGTGTGATGTCAGTGCATGCTAAAGAACACCAGGTGGTCAATATTTCTGGAGACCTCCACTACGAGCGCCTCATAGTCATATCGTGGTTTTGGGACATAAAACCCCAGATATTATTATTATTATTAATTTTTTACATTGCTCGTAATTAGTTAAAAATAACAGTTGCATATAGAGACATTAGTTTTTTGTAATGTAGGTTTCGGCCATTACTAACTTTTTCTTGTTGTGTCAAGCACATTAATTTTTTGCCAGTGCAACTTATTTAACATTATATAGGCCAGCTTTGCTGTGGCCAAAAATTGTTGACAATTGAAAAAGGTACCTTTGTTCTGAAATGCTGCCTTGAAAGAATGTTCTAGGCAGAAGAAAAGGGACTGCCACAGTGTAATCCATAATCTACATTTTTATTTTGGGGTGTTTTATTTTGCTTCTGTTTCCATCCTTGTGCTTTAACAATTTGCTTATCTTTACATTACAAAAAAGCATCCTTGGTCGCATCTTACGACGTGAAATGCTCATTATCTCATCTAATCAGACTATACCATGGTATATGGTATAGCATTACTATAGTGTGTAACTTAATTTTCCGTTTTTTTTTTTTTCATCACAATTTGATATATGTTATTTTTCCACATAGTAATGTTTGTCTTATATATCTTCCTACCGCATCACACTCTTTGGGTTTTTCCACCTTTGCCAATATTAGTTGATTTTGAGAGCCCCAGTTCTTGACACAGTCAGGACTCGAAAACAAAGTGCTAATGATAAAGTGAAATTTGTCTTCTTCTATTTTGAATTTATTATCTCACTCTTTCTCTCTCTTCCATGTCTTTGTGTTGTTGACTATGCCAGCTAATTGCTGAGCAAGTCTTCTTTTTTTAATTCACATCGCTTAACCTTGGTGCATTTTTTGCAGGGCCAAAAATGTGGATTGGGTCCAGTACCTCACCATTCAGCTAGTCGATGATTTTGCATCCCATCTACGTCTCTTTCGCCAAGCGCAGTCCAGGCTAAAGCATAAGAAAGACGATGGTGAGAGGGAACTGCCTTATTTAAAAGTGCGAATACATGTTTCATAAAAGATCGTCTTATGTGATAGCATGCATAGCTACAGGATCTTTTGGATGTATTCAGAGTGAAAAACGTTCTTCTCGCTGTACTTGCTCAAGTAATCTCAGTGGTTTCAGCGTCAGATATTTAATAGCTCAGTTACCCGTGCTGGTAACCATATTGGTAATGAGCACAAAAATTCACAGGGCAAGGGAATAGAAGTTCAAAAAAACTAAACAATGGGTAGAGCATTATGGTTCAACCCATTTCCATCTGTGCACATGCACCCATAATTTTCTTACCTAGACATCAGGCAGGAAGGAGAAGAAGCACATAAACAAAAGACATTATAATTAGTAAATGCGGTACAGGACACAAGTTCACAAGTGGCCACACTCATAAAATCATGAGAGGGAGCTCTTCTCTTTGACAATTTTGTTAATGCCATGTTATTGGAGCACTTATAAAAATTCAGTCTCGAGTGTTTTCACGTTCTTCTGGGTTACCCGGCGACCGCCTTTTCGAAACCTAGAGTTTTCAGATTTACATTTCAGACACCATTTTCAGAACCACAGTTAGAGTTCTATGTCTGCACCTGCCATCTTTCATCAGAATGGCCAGAGCTCCAGAAGCGAAAGAGCGATCAAAGTCGCTCTTTCGGGCGGCATTCAGTTAGAGTCGGAAGGTAAAAAGAAAATGGAAATCGGACAAACGCTAACTTGCTAACCAAGTTTATATGGAAACGTACATTAATTCATACAAGTTCAATCACAATGATCGCATGCAAGCATGAAAAGATTAGTCTTTCTATTTTAATTTATGTACCTATACTTCAAGCAAGTTACAGTTGAAATTAGTTACTTCAATACTGTCATGTGATAATATAGTAATTATTCAGCATTGTTATGCATGTGTTATATTGTTAGTTTTATATTGATAATGTGATCTGTAGTTATGTTTTTTTTTCTGCATTATATCATTGGAATCCTGGCCACTGAATTTCAAAAATGACCTAATTACAGCTTTTGCCGGCCATTTTTCTGTCTTTATTTAAGTGTTAAAACATAAGTGTTGATCAATTGATCGCAATCTTCGAAGTATCACTTGAAAAAGCAACTACCATAGCTACAAGTGTTGATATTTGTAGCAACTGCCACCCCAATGGTTTTAATTACCATGTAGTCTTTAAAACATTTTCTGAAACTGGCTGTGCTACATGCTTGGCTTTTGTAACACTAATGGAGCCATTCAAGATTTCGAACAACTCAGCTACTGTACGTACCTCTTGGCATTGTAAGGGGTCAAGCTGAGACAGTCAAACCACTGTAATCATAAAGTTGATGGCCTAAGCAATAGCTTTGTAGGCCTGTTTCAAGTCTAATTTCAGTCATGTTTTTCTGCATAAAGCCACAACTCTTTTATGAGGATTTCGAAGAATGTATTTGCTAGCCACCTGGATTACGAAAAAAATTTTTGGGTTCTTTCATGTTTTGGCGCATGCTCAAATAAAGAAAGCATTTATACTTTTTGGTGACTCTTACCTTTTAGTTTTCACAGCGAAAGCTGATATGAGATCAAACACAGGGGACGAGAGGGACCATAGTTTTCCGCCACTGCCGCCGGTGTTCGTAACCAGTGTCGCAACAAATTAGGAGAAAAAACAGTAAATAGAAACACCAAGGACACAATGAATTTGAACCTGGGTCCATTGCGTGGGAGCCCATTATCCTACCACTGAGCCACGGCGATGCTTGGAACTCCTTTCTAGACTGGCCTGAGGCAGGCTTGATGTCGGGAAAGGAATCGCGTTAATATGAGTAATGAAGTGTTTCAGAACATCAAAGGAACAACCAGGCATCTCGCAATGCGAATTGCGTAACGATTGGGTTGTCCAGTGCTCCGACCCATTAGAAAACTTTTTCTTGATCACCTATTAACTGTGGCGCATACCCACTTCAAGCATAATTCTTCATCATCAGCCACTGCATAAAAACTTGCACAAAATTCCTAGCAAGTGTGTAGGGGATACCACACTCCTCCGAAGAACAACGAAGGATTGCATAGTGAATGATGGCCTACTACACAAAAATTAAGATTATTTATGGCATAGGGGGTACCCAGCAAGTGTGCTGTAGCAGTTACCCAAAGAGTGTTTATAAAAAGCTCTGAAAGGCCGCTCTTCTAGCTTTCGCTGTGACTTTGCTGCGCGTCTTGCGTAGGCTTGGCGTTTTTTCATCTGATGAGCTGCTTACTTCTAATCGGTATGTGCAGAATTAAAAAATGCCATTTGCATATGTGTACAGTGTATCAAAGCTCCTCTTTGGAAACAAAGCTTTTTGTTGGTGACAATTTTTCTCCGGCATGCATTAATGTGTATGAATTTCCTTCTCTCTCTTTCCTACATTATTTCAGATTTTGGAGGGAAAAGCCAAGATTTGCTTACGCTGTTCTTCAGTTTAGAAACCACCATGGAGTGTAGCATGTGTCGTGATCTAGTCTGCATTTCAAAAGAGCGAGAATTGGGTGAGAAGAAATTGTGTTACAGTACAAAGCCACATGGGAAAGAGTGCATTATGTCTCCTGAAATCAGAGTGGCAATTTCCTTTGCTTGGTTAGAGGAAAAAAAAATGTATTTATCCGAAGTGATTATTTTGCACCAACTGCAGCCTACGACAGGGGCTGTTTTGTTTTTTTCTGGAATATACAGTTTTGAACAGTGCGTTCCTAACACTATTGAAGGCATTTGTGATGACAGATATTCTTTAAAGTGCATATGTTTATTTCACTGCTTGCTCATTTGAAGTAAACAGGAAAAACAGCCTTGTTCGTGTTACATCTAGTAAAGATGATATGAAACAAGTGTGCACGAGATATGGACCTTTAATGGAGAGGAAGATCCCCTTTTTGAGCTGTTGCACCGGAGCCAAAAACCGGCATCAACGCCTCAGCAGTGTACTTTTGTGGAGTCACGGATGTTAACAACAACCCAGATAAGACTTATGGCGGCGCTCAGGGAGCCTTCAGGAAATAAGTCTACTCTTTAGAGCTGTCACATTCTTAGCCAAGCTAAATTTTTTTTCGGCATTGTATGAATTCAAGTGCTTTAGTCATACAAATGTGAACATTTTGCATGGTTGTAATAGTTCAGTTAAAACAAAACGAAATATGCTTTCACGCATTTTCACATTATCGGGTCCTTGCCAAGTTGTTTGTAAACTTTCTGTGCGCTTGTTTACAGAGTACCTCCAACAAGTCGGAGAAGTGCTTCTTTACTTGGTTCTGCCGCCAGAAGACTTCCAAAACAAAGTCATGAGGATATTCCTAAGAGTAAGTCATCAGTGATTGCATTAAGATTGTTTCACAAACTGAGAACTGAAGAAAATATCTCGGGTAACAGTACAGTCCGTACGATTTGTGCACACTTGCAGAAATTGCACAGTAGATAGGGTACCTCGGTAATTCTTCATTTCCTCATTGTCACATGACCCTTCATTTTGCATAACACATGAAGGCGTGTTTGGGAAAGAGTTCACAGCAAACAGTACATCAGAAGGAGGAGGGGTGGGTAGTGCAGGGCTTATGGTTTCCGAGGCATTGAAGTGACACTGAACCTCAGTGAACTAGTTCGTCAAGTGCATTAGCAAGAGTGCTGTATCATTCACATGAACATTTCAGGTTTAGCAGATGTCATACGCATTGAAGTCAAGCTTTACGAGCTAAACAAGTAGATTTGCTCTTACTGTGGGTAATATAGCAGCTTTTGGTTTAAAAGGGCATATATCAGTCCAACAGGTGTACATCTGGGAAGTCCAGCAAAGTCACCCTAATTGAACCCTCTCGTATATACACGGACGCAGTTTTGTCAATTCTGGCAGCAATGCACTATTTTAAGTTGAGGTGAGCTGCGCAAGAGTGCTCGAAGATCGCAGCATAATGCTTCAACCTAGGAGGCAATAATAGGAATAAATATTCATGCGGAATTTCTCTCTGCGACCCAGTTTCCCAAATTAACCAGATTATCATGCTGTTTGTCAAGTGGCAATAGGAGTGTCACATCACTGCACTGCATCATGTTGATTACGTTATGCGTTTATTAGATTTTAGGGTTGGCACCTGGTCGTGTATGCCACTAATACGTATGCATTGATGACATTAAATTAAGCCTTGCAGACAGCCGCTTTCAGGACACCATTTGTTTGTAAGTTCCCTGTGGGAGCAAGGAAAACAATCTGATTTTATGTGTTTGCTAAGATTAGTTCATGTTTTACTTTCCTTCCAGGAGCTTCTTGTGAACACAGTGCTGCTGCCTGTGATAGACCTTGTCTCAGACCCCGACTATGTTAATCAAACCATTGTCTGGATGGTAAGTGACATGCTTTCTCTCCAACGTTTAAGCATGAAAACTTTAAAGCAATGCCATAGTAGCATTATATTTCAGTTGCCTTCACCTACTGCCTCAGCTATATAATTATACCTCATCATTGTTCTGATTTGGTTGGCACCAATCTAAGAAAGTAAACGGAACTGCATTGCCCTTAAGTATGCACTGTCAAATGCATTATGTGCTCAGCCAGTCTTGACAAAACACAGCTTCTCTAAGTAATGTGGTCACATGAAACATAATTATGGTAATGACAATATGTTTTTCATTATGGTGCAACGGAACCTTAAAAATAGTAATTGTGTTTATTATAATGAAGCTTTCTTTTTAATGCCCCGATTTGACAGCAGGGCTGTCATTTCAAGGTTTGCAGTGTGGCAGAAAAACTACAGTCATCATAAACTGGCTTGCACTCTTTTCATCTTCGTCCTCTTCTGCTACATTCCCAGAACACGTGCGCTAAATTGTTTTTTATGAGATGCAGTAACTCTGATTGGCAAGAGAATGATTACAGAGAAAGAGTCAAAGAAAAACTTTTCACA
This sequence comes from Rhipicephalus annulatus, assembly GCA_013436015.1. NCBI lineage: Eukaryota > Metazoa > Arthropoda > Arachnida > Ixodida > Ixodidae > Rhipicephalus > Rhipicephalus annulatus. The sequence continues at coordinate 3,571,646 of WOVY01009271.1, forward strand.
TAAAAAATTTTTTTGGAGACGCGAAATTCAAACCTGCGTAACCACAATCCAAAAGTGAACATTTTAACTGCTCAGCTATCTGGGCACGCCAGCAGAGAAGAGCGAAGCCTCATATAGTATAGTATAACAAGTGGTTGGGAAAGGAAAGCGAAGTTGAGGAGAGGTGTAGGGGTGAGGAGTACAGTGTACAGAGTGAAAGACTGCAGGAAAAAAAGATGGAAGCATGCAATGAAAAAATCCGTAAACAGTGTTCATGCACTTAAGCCGACGTTTAGACATGTGCACTTGTCTTGCTCAGGGCTAGAACTGATTTGCTTACCGCTAGTGTGTATATGCTTTGTACTTTTTCCTCCAATAAAAACGAAGGAGGGGAAATAAGCAACGGTGAAAAAAAGGTAGTGGGAGAAAGGGCATCATGACAAATTGTGTAAGTATTCGTCAGTTCGGCGTGGCTGCCCCCTTCCGCACCCCTGCCTTCATCTACGGTTACCCTCTCCCCTTCCTTTGTTCTGATTGGAGGAGGCGGTACTAACTATATCTACGCTAGCACTAAGGAAATCAGTTCTAGCCTTGAAGAAGAGAAGTCCCCTTGTCGAAACATCGGCTCAAGCGCGCTACCTCTGTTCACTGACTTTTTGTCATGGATAAAGAGATATAAAAGTGAAGGAGAATCACCACAGAAAGAAATATATATGAAGAAAGACATAGAAAGGAAGAGAAAAACTAGAAAGAAAGGGGAGAAAGAGAAAATAACGGAAAGACAGAGAAAGAAATACGGATGTCAAGAAATAAATAGAAAGGCATAAACAGAAACATGAAAATAAAGTGGCTAGCATAGCCACATATAGTATGGTGTAGCTAGGGGTGGAAAAAAGAAAGAGGCAAGAGGGTAAAAGCCTAGCCAAGCCAGGACCAGCTACGTGCCTGCCAGCTCTGCCGTGTACCAGCCTTGTGCAACTTTGCACAAGCTGCACTAATTTTTTATTATTACTAGATGTGTAAAGTTCTAGAAAATAAAAGAAGCACCTAAGTCAGTATTCCATCAGCACTGTTTCTTATGGAATTAGCTTTTCTGCATTGCTCAAAGATAGTCGTAAAGTTATCGGAACGAGAATAATCACTGCAACAGCTTACAACAAGCTTTGAGAGAAGCCTTAGTTAAGATAGCTGCTACTGTTGGCAGTGGCATCGCGGTTCGTTGTGATAGTCTATTATTTCTACTCGCCAACTGGCTCTAAGCACTGCCTCCTAACGGGAATAGTTCACTGCATTAGTTGTGTTATTTACAGTATGGACATGCAAGGTCTGTTTTGCTAGAATTGATTTTTGGTTGATTTAGCTGGGGAGGGTTGTTTAGAGATCAATTTCTTAAGAATAACTGGTTAAAATGTCAGACGTGGCATCTAGTTTTTCCTTAACAGCGTCGTTACGTAAAATGAAACGAGCTCAAATTATTCTTATTCTTCATTGTTACTACTGGTTCTTCATGATGGCTACAAACACTACTGGAACATCATTTAGACAACTTGAGTGCTGGTACCGAAAGTGACCTGACAGAAGAATGGCATACAGTAGCCAGGCTTGGGGCAGTACCCCCAAAAGGTCAAAAGGACAGATACAAGTTTAAAGAGCCTTTAATTACGATGCCGTAGATGATTATTTATTCTCTTTTCTCTTTATCCCTAATGCAGTGTTCTAACAACATTCCCACAAGTGACGAGTTCCTGACTGTATTGAAGTGCACTGACAACATTAGTGAGCTGGAAGCTGTGAAAGAAATCGTCCTCCAGGAAATTGCCATTCAACGCTCAAAAGACACTGGAGGCAACGACGGTAAGACCATTACTATCATTATGGCATATAAAATTCATTGGCCCGTTACTATGGAAAAGGCTTTATCAGTCATCGTTAAAACTTTTCTCACAATTATATGTAGTTGAGGGAAACTTTTCTGTGATGAAGCTTCTCCTTTTTGTAGCAGATATTGTGCGCTACATTGAATGTCATGTGTAAATTATGTTTCATGTATCCATTATGCTTCAGATGTTTCATTGCATTTGATAGATTAGTCTCGATTTGATTGGTCTTTGCTGCAACCATGTGTTCAACCTAATTGCTTCATTATGAGTAGCATGACTGTTAGCTCTTTGTTTTCTGCTACTTGCTTGCCAAGAGTGCTAACACTGCATTTAAACATGCTAACTGACAAAATTTTCGTTTTTATTTGCGCAGATACTGTGATTAAGAAGCAGCTGAACAGCTTGCACTACGTGAAAAAGGTTGTGGAGAATAGGCTACAGCGCCTCTATGATGGAAGCCTCGACACCGATTCCACCGGTCTGCCTTCGGTGAGTGTCAACTTGAAGCCACCTGTCATAATCGTTCTTCATCACAGCTGTTGATAAATAACCCCAGAATTTTAAGTGCTGTATAGCTTTCCATTACCATTCCTGTATAGCTTTCCATTACCATGACGGGGCTTCACGCCTTCTTGCCCTTAAAGTAGCGAAATACAGATAATGAAAAGAGATGAAATTGCAGGAATTCTGTTTCTCTAAAATCCTTTATTAATTTATTGCATCTATGTCTGCTGCTCTGAACAAAGTTGCAAATTTACTGGTTGTGTATCATTGCACTGCAATGCTTGAGGACACATGTTCTATCCTATGATTGCTATATTCCAACAGGGCCAAGATGCATGTTTGGTTAATTTTAGTTGCTCATCAGAGTTAAAAAGCCCTTGCTGATCAAGATTAACTATAGTCCCCTATTATCCAGACACTATTTAGAACCCCAGGCTCTAATTAGTTTATTTCAATGTTGACATTGTGATATGTATAAAAAAAAATAAGCATTTGGGCTCTATAGTGGTATTTCTTAATTGTAGTAAGTAGCTATTAATTCTTGTAATAGCACATCCTTAACACCTATTTCAGACTGAAACCCAAGTGTCACTTTGTGAATCAGTGCATGGCAAGTTTCAACTTGTCAGAAAAATATAATAAATGACGACCTGCACAATAAAGGTTGACATTATCTCTCATTTCTATTTAGCAAATTGACTGGAAGAAGCTGACTGCTCCAGGAGTGGAGTTATTTCAATTGCCATTTGATGTTGTCCTGGCCAACAACATTGCATTATCATATTTCATGGGTAAGTTCACTTGCTGATGATCCATGACCCTCTGCCACAACTTTGCTGACATTTTTCTTAGTGAGAGAGAAACACATACAGAGAGGTTCTTTTTATGATTACTGACGAGGTATCTGTTGATAGTATTCATGCTTGAACCTTAATTCTGTTTCACACGTCTATTGCTAATTCTTTTGGAGGTAGCATTTCTACAGTAAAATATGTCTGGAGTGGCCCATGTCTGTGAACCTTTTGCATAGCCGTTCTGCTGGTGTTTAAATAACTCTTACCATGGCAATCGTAAATGTCAGATATCAATCAGTAGTAGAAAAAAGGCCATTCCACCAAGGCAGTTGTCGGTTTTTAGATTTTAAGAACAACAGCTTACCTTTGTACCAAACCATCATGACATTGTGCTTAAAAAAAAAAAATAGTCGGACCTCTCAGTCATGTGGCTGTCAAATGTTTTACGTCACTGTCACAGCACGGACATCCATGATGAAACAGCATTTTTTCTCGAGTTTCTTGTAAATAATGGCACGCCAGTGCCATTAGCCGATGCTCCTAACATTTGCAGGGAGCATCGGCTGAAAAGTGAGTGGCAATAAGTTGCCATGTGATAATGGACACTGATAGTTAAGTGTCTAAGTGAGTGATGGCCGTTTTAATGCAGCTTAACTGAAAGCAGCACTGTGTGCGTTCATAGTGCTCCGAATTCCGTGGTGATTGCATTGTCAATGACAGTTAATACTGTGACTGATGAGACGTCGAAGAGTCACAGCTGCGTTCTACTCCTTGAATGGGGGCAATGCCTAGGCAAGTCATCTCTATCCCCTTGTGCATTGCCCATAGAATGTCTTATTTTGTTGTACAACAGATGAAAGCTTTGCTATCGCATGTCCGTTGTTTGAACGTTCCGGCCATCATTAAGGTCATAGCCTTGTTGGTACCGCTAACCTGCCAATAGTGGCGTGACATGTGCACTACTTTTGTATCATTAAATAATCTTGTTTGTTTTTATCTTATTACAAAGGCTGCCCATTTCATAGATTGCCGTTATTCAGTGAAGCACAATGGCAGAGGAGTTTACTTTTTCTTTTGTTAGCATGAAAGACATTGTGTGATACTGCTATATAGCCGCGTGATATTTCCTTGATTCAGGTGTAAGTTAATAAAGGCTCTGTATGATTCAATGTTTGCCTTTTTTTAGCACTGTTTTTCGCATGAAAGTTTACAAATGTAGAGTTGCCATAATAAAATTTATTTTATTAAGACTGTTGCTAGTGTGGTATTTACGCTACTGTATTGATGACCTTGAATAACAAATTTGCTCTCGTGCATACAGATTATGGGCACTGACTTACTTAAATTTCTAGAAAGTGAAAAGTGTCTCTTTTTTCTGCAGAGTACATGACCAGTATTGGTGCACAAAAATACATTTCATTCTACCTCCATGCTGAGGTAAGTTCTGTCTGCAACTGATGCTTTCTCAGTTGTGGTGTCGACATTGCTCAAATAAAACGTCTGGGTGGCAGTTGTTTAAAAGACATTTGTCCCGTTTCTTTTTTTTTTAAAGGGTTTCAAAGTGTCAGCAGAACAGCTCCTAAGCCTAGCCCATACTGAAGATAGAAACACAAATCTTGAATCTCTCAGGGAAGCTGCAGCGAATATTTACAACACATACATCTCCGAGACGGTAAGAATAAATTATGACTGCTTGTTTGCATGCTAGCGTAGCATGAGCAAATCTTTGTGATATGTAAAGCATTACAAGTGGGCCTATACTGCACCATGGGATACTGAGTACCAGTCGTGGGCACATTACCAGTAAAAGGCTAAAGTGTTACAATTGTAGTTCCTATGAAAAAGCAATTTCTTTTCTGTTACTGTGAAAAATGAGCAATAAATTGCAAATCAAATGATAGAAATTATTGAATAAAAACGTATGAAGGCTTGCGGGTCGTCAAAAATGGGCATGATGAAACCCTAGAAGAAGGAAGCCTATAAGGGGGCCACCACTAACAATCCTTTTATACGCCCCATACTGAAATTGAAAACATGGTTGATGCACAGGAACAGTGGCAGTGTCCTAGAATTTTTATAATTTTATTACTGTCACAAACGTATCTCGGGAGCGCTTGCAAAGGTTTGGATGGAGAGACGCAGGAGAGACAGGCTTGCAGCAAAACACACTTCATCTCACTAGACAAAATGGCAAGCAGTAATCTGGCACTCAGAATGCACTCCCAAAATTATCGGCTATACTAGTGAAACCGTAACTAACACTGATTCCAGACAAGTTCGATCCTTAGCCCTAATCTGTCTATAGCCAAGATGACCTCTCGGTGGCCACTCTCATGCGCTCTTGCAATATTAGAACATTCTTACTGTTCCGATGCCACCCTCGGAGCTACGATGAAGTCGTACCGTCCGTCCTGGAAAGTGTCGCCATAGGAGCCGCTCGACCTCATTGCTGGTTGGTTCCAGTCTTTGTCGTATCCTCAGTTAGGATCCTCAGTATCCTAAGTACGGCTCAGTTAGGGTACGCCTAACTCGTCAACAGCATCTTGATCATGGTGCGGGCCGTACGCAATCTCTGTCTCGAAGCGGGGGAGCTGTAGCCCACTCAGGAACTGTCGTGACAGGTTGTGGCAGGTCCGGGCAGCCTCACTCGATTCTTCCAATATCGACGCTCGCTTCCTGATCCTTTTTGCCAACTCATGCTCTGTAATTTTTCTTCTCAGCTCGTGTAGCGTGCCACGAGCCTTTCTTCAATCAAGCTCTTGCGTCTATGGTTGGTGCACATGCACGCAGGTGACTCTCCCCTCCTTGTGCTCCGTAGCTGCAATTCCAGGTACGGCGCGTGCCTCTCCTTTACTCATGACAATCACTATACCCAAACGCATGTACTAGAGGAAAGGCGAGTGTGTTACTAGTGAAGGCAATGTCCATTGTGTCTGTTTCCAATGTTCAAGGTGTGTCAGATTCTGTTCGGAGAGCTTCGTTTCCACTGGGCATACAAAGCATTTTTATGCTCCGTTATACATTGGGACGTGCATTCATGAAACCCAAAGATTGAACACCTTTGAACGATCAGTGCAGGGTCATCTACAAGTACAATGTAGCGATTGTGATGTAACTTACTTCTTTAGCCATGCACCATATAAACCTACTAATCATCAGTGACATATATTAGCCTAAGGGGCAGGGAAGGAACTGTGAGGCTTAAAGAATGCAAATGGGTTATTGTTAAAGCAGCCTATTCAAAGTGCTCTAAGAAGGAGCTTGTTCAATACTGCTGGATGACAGGGCATCGCTTTGACCTAAACAATGTGATGACACTGGCTCGGGGAGGAAGAAGGGCAAAAAGAAAACTCCTGGAATCATGGCTCTTTTGCCACCTGCATACGAGACAATATGTATGTCATTTTGTTAATATTTGCTGTGTTAAGTTGGAGTAAAATTTTACAATCAGTTCCAAAGAAGCTTGAATAAATCGCATTGCTAGTTAACATTATTTTCATCTCTCAGCCGTATCTCGCTCTGCTGCCCTTTAGCCTCTTGTCAAGCACTGTCAGCTCGGAGCTTCAGTCAAAAGAGGCCATAAACTTAGTGTCCCAATGCTCCACTAGTTTAAAAAGAGAAAGCTAGAATTCGAACTTAGCAAGCTGTTCAGTTGCATCATGTTGGCTTCACGAAATGTAGTTTGCAAGTAAAGTTGAAGCTCCTTTTAAAGATCAACCTCCAACCTCTGTCTTCCACAAGAAAGATAATCCTCTGAGAGACCACCACTGCAGACGGTGAACATGCATAACAAAAGGAAATGCAAGCAATAAAGGGGGTGGTTTAAGATGTGCATTTCCAATGTTCTGTGAATGCAATTAAAAGTTGTTGTATCACTTTTTCACTGTTGTCTTTATTTAAGGGGGGTAGGAAGTTTGTGTTCTACGAATAATGCCTGTCTACTTAACTTTGTGTTTGAGCAACACTGTGTTGGGTGTGTGCACCAGTATGCTTAGAATATTTGATTCCTATGGCAACGTACCCCAACTCGGGAGATATTCTGATCGTCTCAAATCTTTGGGAAGATATGATATTACCACAAGAGTAAATAAAATGGAAGCTCAAGTTCTGTAAGCTTCTATTCTGGTTGCACGACTTGATGTTTATATAGCCAAGAAATTCTGAGTTGGGTGTCTGAAGCGTCGGACGTATGCAGTCTTATCAATGCTGTCACTGCAACGTCACGTGCATTGAGGATAAAAACAAGCTGCTCAATAAATTGTTCTTCCTGTTGCGTTATCTGGCTTCCATGTTGTATCTCAATAGCGACGTAACAGTGGCGACGAGCGAACCGCGCAAGCATGAGTGCCGGGAGGCCGCCAAAATTTAGAGGGCTGAATGGTACCTGGCCAACATATCATGTTCGCCTGGAGGCTTACTTTGAAGTGCATAACATTGCAGATGAAGCAAAGAAACGAGCACTCCTAATATTATTGCTCACGGACAGCGCAGTGGGAGTGGTGCAGAGGCGTTGCCACCCGAAGAAAGTCAACGAGCTCAGCTACGATGAAGTCGTCGGACATTTGGAAGAACTTTACACCCTTCAAGTCAACAAGACTGCTGCAAGCTATGCATCCGAGCACAAAAATCTAGTGAGACTTCTCACGATTTTATTGCCGAAATTAGACGGCTGGCGGAGATGTGCGATTTCGGGGCATCGTTGAAGCGATTGCTGAGAGACCGAATTTTGTGTGGCGTGCACGATGAAGATGTTAGGCTTGACGCAACGGAAGCTCGCGCTAGAACAGGCAGAATGCTTTGCCATCTCGGCGCAGAAAGCCACTGAGAACGCCTGAATGATGCACTTTAGAAGCAAGGTGCGATAAATTTTGTGCGACCATAAAACGGGGCTGGTCGATTTCGGATAAAGCCAGACACGCATTATGGATGTGGACGGTGTGGCAGTGAAAAAACATTCCGACAATGAATGCAAACACTTGTGTACGGTGTGCCACAAGTGTAAATGAGGCCACCTGAGCTGAATGTGTCAGTCAGCAACATCTTATCTCCGACAGCAAAGGCCACATGCGGATGCACGACGAAAAGGGGCGTACACAATGACAGCTGAAGACTGCACGACCTTGGACGATAGTGGGGCCTTGTACACCATAGAGGCCGTCCTTCACCAAGAAGCAAGTATCCGAAATGTCAAACCTGTTCAGAGTCGTCAGCTGGGATAACGTTCCTTTAACAATGTTGGTGGACACTGGATCACCTGTAAGCATAATTTCAGGAGCAGTGTTTTGGAAGTATGAAATGAAGTGGTCGCTGCTGCGAAAAACGCAGCTGAAACTGTCCTGTCTCTTGGGTAAAGTTTCCGTGCTAGCACAACTAAGCATGACGGCCAGATGCGACGGAAAAATATGCAAGGCATGGTCATAGTGGTCGACAACTCGGGACCGACCTTATGTGGACGCGATACGATAAAGGCTTTCAATGAAATCGGAGTTCTCATGCCGACAAACGTCTTCGCCAGCGTGCAACCTATGAAGTTCAACGGAGCCGACATGAAACTAGAGACCCTACTTAGCCAGTATGCCAACGTTTTCACTCAAGGTCTTGGATTTTGCAGGGGACCACCGGTGACCTTTCAGCCGCGGCACTGAAGTGCTCCTTTGATGACTCGCGGCTGGATGGCTGGGTATCCTGGGTGTGGCACCCGTGTAACTTTTCCAATTCGTAATTCGTAGGAGCTATGTACCACCACAGTGCCGCACCCGCAGAGCCACGTGCCTGCTGGCACCGGTAGGTAGGTTCCCGTGCAGACTGTGCAACCACATGTCAAGGTAGACGTGCCTACCTACACGGGTTACCACGGCTGCAAAAGTGCCAACAAGCGCCTCGACCAGTTGCTCCATTATCAGCAGGCGACGAGGCTTTCTGACGCCGAACTTCTCTAGACCGTGGTCTTGTTGTCGCTCACAGAGCATGCGGCTCGATGATTCCGACTAGCCGGACATCGCACCCGCACGGTAGAAGAGTTCTGCGACAGCTTCCACGGCGAATTCCTATTGGCTAATTGTAAGTAGTGTTTGCAAAGGGAATTGGAGCTACGCACCCAGCATAAGGACGAATCCTTGCTGGAGTATGTACGTGCGATGGACGAACTATATCGTCTTACTAACCCTCACGCCACCAACGCAGAAAAAGTCGAGCGCGATACGTGACAAGCGCACCCAACTTTTGTGGCGCTTTTCAGGGGATTCAAGTTCGCAAACTCAGAAGAGCTCGCCACTGAGGCGAAAGTGCATACAAGGGGACATCCTCGCTGCGTGATCGTATCGCCCACCTCCGCTCGCAGCGCAGTGAATTGAGCCTCGCTGTGCGTGGAATGGTGGCGCGGTAGTTCCAGAAGCGTTTAGGGGTAACGCGTCGGCATCATTTGCTGATGAGCATGTACTATGCCCTTGAGAGCTGGCAGACCGCGCTTTGGACCCCTACGCTTACGCGCTCCAAACGGCCAACGCCGTCCCCGTGCGTGACATTTCACGGCTGGAGCGCGCAGTCGACACGAGACCTAGCGAGCGGCATAACCCGGAGCGAGGGCCACCTGATCGAGGCGACTTACGATCGAGCCGGCATGGTTTCCGCGGTCGTTGCTATCGGTGCGGCGCCCCCCAACCTTAATTCAAACAGTATCCAGAAAAGAAAAACATGAAAGAAATCCGCTACACAAACTTTAACAAAAAATGACAACATGTTCCTACATAATGACCGTGCACCACGACACCTCCCCCGGTCCACACTGCTGCACTGTCTGGCCCGACGACTTCACTTCTGTACCGGTCCCACAACACCAACGTTGCCGTTGGCGCGACAAACCGTTACTCGTGCCAACACGTCTTCCGGTTGCGACCAGTACTCACGAGGGCGCCGGACTGCAGGCAGTTGCACAGGCCCCAGGCATGTCCATCAGTTGAAGTCTCAACCGCACTCCGGGCCAGCGGCACTGACAATGTGCAGAAGACAGCCAGCCACAGGCTACATCACTCCCGCTGCGTACACTCAAAACATTCGACAGAACAATGGAGTAGGGCCTAGGGAATGGAGCTTTGGGCGGCTCGCCCACGTGGTACGATGGTCAGTACTGCTAGCTAATACATCGGCGGCGGCCGAGATGCCCATCAAAGTAAAACAAAAATCACTTCTTCTAACTCGTGCATTGCACGATTAAAAAAAAGTGAGGGAAGCAGAGTGCAACACCTCAACGCCACAATCCATCTAGTAGTGCCACGTGCGACAGGCGGCTGCGCACAGCCTTAGGCCTAATGAATCACTTGACAACAACCGTCATCCACCCAGCAGCCAGCCTAGGTGTAGAAGAGGCAGCCGCAAGGAGACATACATACGCTCTGTGAGGTGGCCCTATCACTCACCGCACACTGCAGCTTACCGAGCAATTGGCGTGCACCATACCAAACGGTGTCACGGCGTCAAGCCGCAATACCAGACAGCAACGACGCCCGGCACCCTGAGCCCAAAAGAAATAGAAACTATTGACAAAAAATCGGGCCACCCACGAGGCTTCTGTACTCACTCGCTTCGGGCCTGGCTTACAATCCACGTGCTCTAAGCTTTGCTCACCCCAGGATGCAGACCGCATGGCTTTTGTCCCAGCAGAGCAACGTTCTTAAAAACCAACAACAAAAAAAAAACACTTGCGAGCTGAAAAAAAATAAAAACTCAACTTTCCGACAATGTCAAACACGTCGCAACAACCGATCTCCTCGCTCTCAACAAAGCACACCAAACATGCTAGCAAAGAAGTCCCCCTAGGCCTAGTCTACCCCTGCTCCAACAAAAGCTTGTACCAAACTGCAAAAACAGTCGTTCGAAACTCTAAGAGCCCCACGTTGGGCGCCAGTGTGGTGTCTCGATAATGGTGAGCCCTCTCCATCCGCTCCTCGTACCATACTCTCCTCGTACCATACTCTCCTCGTACCATACGCCCAGGTGGTACTCGCACCCGACGAGCTCGCACGCCGCACCCTCTCTAATTGGAGCTGCTGCTTCAGTATGCGTGTCTGACGCTCTAGCAACACTTTATTTTCCCGCGTTACGCGCTCTAGCTCCTCCTTCTTAGCTCTAAGCACCAATTCAAGCTTTTCCTTCGCCGCCTTTCGTTCTGCAGCCCGTTGCTCACGCTCCCTCTCCATCCGCTCCTCGTACCAGCTCTTGGAGTGAACGGACACAGCAGACACGGTCGGACCGAACCAAGCAACAATACATTTATTTCACTACTTAGGATTGATGATATCGTCAGGCGAATTATTATAACATCAATCATAATCAACAAGCTACGACATCCTTACGCTTTATTAAATAACACTCAACTACAAACACAAGGCGGCGAAGGCGTGACTCACCACGAGAGGAGGGCCCCGGCAGACAGCCCGCGGTGCCGTGCACAGGGGACACACCGCTAGAGGCATCCGTTCGCGCCAAACGCCACATGCAAGAGAGACCAGCTTATTTCTCGCGCTCCGCCACCAAGGCTTGCCACCAGATGTCACTGCCGGCGCTACGTTTTTAACCATGATGATGATGATAGTGGCGATAAACGCTCACAAGCACGCCACCTATCGCTCAATAGTTGGGACCTGAAATGTGACTTATGCCTGAAGCAGGTGTGCTACGTGGCGCAAACAACTTCACAGGAGTGCCAGCACCCCCACAGTACTCAGGACTAAACTCCGACATTGAGCGACTTGTCAACTCGTGCTACGTTTGTGCACAGGCTTCCGCGATGCCACCTGCCCAGGTACCTGCGACATGGCCAGTGACGGGAGAATGCTGTATGCCCTGAGGGTACAATAAATAAATAAATAAATAAAGCTGGAGCCGTCTGCACGCTGATTTTGCAGGTCCGGTAGACAGGCGCGTGCTATTGGTCATCGTAGACACTGAAACAAAATGGATTAAAACGGTATCAATGAAGATTGCTACATCTGAATCTACGGTCAAAGCTTTGCGGTCTATATTTGCATGGTTTAGGTTTCCAAAAACATTCGTGCCGGACAGTTTGTGAACGCGTTTTTTTTTTTTTTTTCACAATTTCTTGGCCTGTACAACATACAGCAACTAACAACTGCATCCTATCATGTGCAATCTAATGGGTTAGCCGAGAGAGCGGTGCGCACGCTCGAAGAAAGACTAAAGAAAAACCTGGGAAAGTACCTGATAACACGGCTGGATCGATTTTTGTGCTGGTACTGTCGAACACTGGGAGAGGATGGCAAGTCACCAGCAGAACGTTTGCTGGGTTACCAGATTAGGACGGAGATGGACACTCCCAAGACCAAAGAAAATGGTGCTGATGGTTCGCCAGAACCAGCAACGAGAAAATTTAATGCAGGTGACCCGGTGTGGATGTGTGGTTTTGGAAGAAGTCGAAGGTGGATTGCCGGAGTGGTGCAAGACAAACAAGGGTCAAGGGTGGTCACCCTAGATTGTGCTCAAGGAATACACCAACGGCACATAGACCAGCTGAGGTGCAGTGCTGAATCAATGGACACGGATCTTGACCAGAAAAGCAAGCAAGAGCCAGCCGCAGGTACCAGAGAATTGGTGCAAGACAGTCCGGAAGAAACAGTGTCAGAATTGGCACTGTTGCCTGGTTGATCTCCGCTTTTGCGGAGAACAACCAGGTAACAGAAATCACCGGATCGCTATTGCGTTCAAAGGGGCGGAGATGAAGCATCTGACATATGCAATGTTATCATTGCCGTCACTGAAATGTCACGTGCATTGAGTATGAAAACAAGCTGCTCAATAAATTGTTCTTCTTGTTGTGTTATCTGCATTCCGTGTTGTGTCTCGATAGCAACATAACAGTCTCTTCTTTACCGATTCCTTATTTGCTGTTGTCCATCTGAATGCCACTAAAAGTCTAATCAAACCCTTTTCTAGATAACTTTTTCATTTTGTTTACACCCAGGCCACATCAAGGATCAACGTTGATGAAGTACTGGCTAAGAAGCTGCTTCGCAAACTTCGAGTAGAGACACCGGATGAGTTCTGGTTTGATGATATCCAGCAGAAGGTATGTCTTATGTAGCTTTTTTTTCTCTCAATTATTTACAGTGATGCCTATAGCAGCACACAAGTTCACAAACTTTCGTAGTGTTGTTCTAATTTTTTTGTTGAAGCTTTTTATGTCCCAATACTATACAACATTGTTTTACCTTTTTTCACAAAAGTCATTAAAATAATAGTTTTTAACCAATATTTTACCACTCTAAAGAGATTAGTGTTTCTCTCTTTTATTTTTTCAAGCTTTAAAAGTGAGCCTGTGCTTCGAAAATTGTTTTAATCATTTCATTTTGATGAAACATGCTGATTTTGTGTGTTATCCTTCCAGTTCGAGATATGCATTCAGCTTTTGCTTGCCTAAAAGCAACCTCATCCTTAAGGGGAGATGCTACTTGAAGACACTCTTTTTTTTATTATTCACCCTACAGCAACGAAACTTGAGCTGTTTATGGGACATTTTATGCTGATTTCCAATTTATAAATAGCTTTCCTTCAAGTTGCTTACTTTCAGCTCTGCAAAATGACAAAGTGAAAACCTTAACCCTTTTGCCCCCCTTCTTTTCATCCCTGTACTTCCGTAATTTTTTATCATTCATAGTTCATAATGTTTGAAATAAAGTTGAGAATGCAAATAACTAATTAGGAAGCATATACAAAATATGTAATGGGTGTGAAAAATAATAGACGTAAAAAGTCCATATTTCACCTATCCTAGTAAAGGTTTACATAGAATTTTTTTATTATACAATAAAATATTGAAATTTAAACTAGATAATTGCATTCGCCATACTTTAGAAAAAATTTGGGCAAAATTTCATGCAGATCTAAGCACTAGAAGTGCCTGAAAAAGGAGGGGCAGATTGAAAAAAATTCCAAAACTTGTGTTTTCAGAAAAATGATTTTTTACGTTAAAATTGAGTTTTTATTTTTGAAATATATCATTAAATATGATGAAATTTGCACACCAAAAAGAACAATCTTTCTTGTAGTGGCCACTGCGACTAAAATACGCCAGCCCCATGAGTTTGTCCCTTTCGGTTTTTGGAGCCGACTCCTCACAGACATTTCGCTCACAGACAGAGCCATGAAACACTTGCCAAAGTTCCGCTCCATCTGGCAGAGCCTTGTGCCAACTGCAAGCTAGGAAGAAGTTTGACAGGACTGCGAAATCCAAACTAAGTTCAGTGTCATGACATCTTGCGGCCATGTTTGTGCCACATACCGTCGTACATAATGGCAATGTCGTCCCTGCTAAGTTCTCTCACTGCAACCTCTTTCAACCTCGCAAGATTGGTGCTGACGTCATCCATTGCCGCATCACAAACTTTCCGGCTGACGGGTGTGAATGACTTTTGATGCATTGGTTTTGACTTTGATGCATTGACTGCAAGCTTGGCATTGATCGCAAGATGGTTTGATTTTGATGCATTGGTCTCAAGTGAAATCCGCACAACGGGTTTCACTTGCGAGCAATGCATTTTTCCTTCATAACGGAGATAATTACACGAGAAAAGCATTGTTCAGCTGCGCTGCTCGACAAGACATGGACCCCGCAAATAGGTTTCACAGCTCATACAGGCGCGCAGCGGCCAATGGCGGTCCCGATTTGTACCACATGATGAGCCAGTTGCGGCGCTCGAAAAACGGCAAGAGGGGTGCTTCTTTTTATTATTTCTTGCGTTGCATCAGCGAGGGAAACTGTTGTTATTTGAAGAGCGAGGCTCGACTTTTCGGCTCATGCGATCAACAATGGCGAGCGGCGGCGCATTGTCGGGGGCAAGGTGCTCGAAGACTGCACACTTTAGACCTTTTAACAGGCGCCTTGTGCTCTTTAGATGCAATTTTAAAACATTTCTCGTTAAGTGTCGACCTGTACTTTTTTTTCATAACAGTAGAGGTACTAATCTTATCAAAACAGGTAAAAACTAAAAATCGGTAATTTTGAAAAAAAAAAACTCCCGTTTTTCGACTCGCATCTATCCTTAAAGGGACTCTAAAGAAGGACAATGACTTGGTCTAAATTGATAAACTGCACTCTGGAAACTCTAGCCATAATTTTCACTGTCATAAGTACATAATTAACGGAGAAAATCAAGGTTAAAATTTCATTTTTAGGTTTCGCACCCAAATTTCACGTGACGTAGCGAAATTCAATGTGTATTTTCGTGACATCGGCTCAATGAAATCATTTTAAACTTTGTATGCTAGGTATGGGCCACCCTCAGAAAACAATGTTGTTCATTTTTATCGAGTAGGAGCTGTGTAGGCTGTAGTAGACACCTTCAAAATTTACATCGCGGTGTTTGCTGTGGGAATCTTTCATTGGTGTCTCCACCCGAATTTTCTCTAGGCTTGTGGGAATCGTGAATTTTGGGTCTGAAGTGAATTTAAAGCGAATAGTAATTTAGGTAGAATAATTTTGAATCAAATTCGAATAGTATAATCGTTGTCACATTAAAGGGGAACAGGTATATTTGTCTTGACCCAACTAACCCGCACAATATTTTTTAAAAGTATTTATACAAGGCCTGTGCAAATGCCATTCGGTTTGGTTCAAATAATGAATCAACTTTTATTGGATCCAACGTTGTTGGTAGTGCACGCAGGGCACCTGAGGAGGCGGTTCTCTAGTTGTGGGACCCGTATGTATCTAGCAACTCCCTGCAAAGGGAGTGGAAAGAACTTAGAAAAGTAGCAGGATTTGACTTTTTCCGGAATGCAAGTGATAACTTGTAATATATGTTACGGTTTAAAATTTACTGTACTTAGAGGTTGTGGATACTTAAAGCATATAATCCTATTTAACACACTTTTAAACGTCAAAAACGATGAATTGAGGTGACGGTTATACGTATGATCATTTAACCTAAAGGTGCGGCTTTATGGCAGTGGATATTCTCTTTGGATGGTTGTTTTCACGCCTTATTCTTTGGTACTGCAAAACCACCTTCACATTGGGTTACATGCAAACGAATATACATTTAAATACGTTCTTTTATGTCTTCGCCCCGCTCTACTGCAGTGAAACCACTTTTACAGAGGTTACATGTGGATTAATTTACATTTGTTTCTTCATTTCAAGTACTTCGAAATTTTCAACAATTGAAATTCTAATTAAAGCAAATTAGAATACAGTAATATTCATTCGAGTATTTGAAGCATTGTAATATTTGCACAAGCCTAGTTTTCTCGCTTACCAAGCGTCATGTCGTGGTAATAGTGGTATTTTCAGGATTGTGAATTAATACGCGAAACATTGTTTTGCTCTCTAGTGTTCCTTTAAGTCCAGTGCACAAGCAGGAGCACCACAAATCTATTCTGTGATGAATTAAGCTGTTTTTCAGTGAACTTGTTATTTCTTTATTAATTTTTTTACACAAGACGATTATCGATTATTACAGGTGGCCCAGATCATGCAAGAGGAGCAACATTTTCCTAGTTTCATGAAGTCCGAGGGCTACATCAAGTTGCTAGCTGAGCTCGACCTCCTAAAGGATTTCGGGTCCAAGTCGGATGAAGAAGGTGAAGTCTGCTTCCAAAATTATTCTTGCTGCTGAAGTGCAGCTGCAGACTGCCTGCAGTATCTCTTTTCGTATATCACATACTTGCGTGATAAACGCACTTTTTTTAAGCAAATTTTTTAACACTTTTTCAGGATTAGCAAAAAATGCAGTAACGGAAAAGGAAAAGCTAGATAACTAAATTTTTGCGATTGGCATACGTGTACACTGTTTGAAAACAGCTTCTTTGTTGCACTTCACATTCTTTAGATTATCTTTTGCGAGCTGTCCTCGTACCGTCCGCGCATTACATAAAAGTATTTCATGGCGTTCTTGCAACCTTTTTACCGCAACACTGGTGTCTGTTGTGATCTCGAGGGGTGCCCAGAAACGTGCGCTACGACGCACTTTGCCAGCTCCACGACAACCTCACACGACAACCGCGCCGATGACGTTGACGTTGCACCAAGTGACCAACACTGCTGCGACCTACCACCGAAGCATCAAAACAAACTGTTGATAACAAAATTAACGACAAAATAGGGCTGCTGCCTCGCTGTCTACATTAGAAGTGACTGTAAAAAGAGTAGCTTATACCTTGCATTCCTTGAAGTACACGCGGATAACAAGCACGCAGAACAAATTGCAATCAAAGCAAAAATCAGGGGTGCCACCGTGTTGTAAAAATCGTCATGCTCTTTTCTGGTTTACAAGCAATATTTTATGGTTTTCCAAAAACCTGTGATATGCTTGCGGTGCAATAAAAATGAATGGCCTTTCGTGACAGTCATGGCAACAGCAAAGCCTGTTGTCATCACTAGAAAATCACGTGCATGTGGTTGGGCCCTAATGTTTCGTATTTGCAAGAAGCAATCATTGGTTTCATCACCTTCGCTCACTGTGTGCTTGTCAGCCGCGATGCCTCTATCAAACAGCCGTGTCTCTACACTTGCACCATTATTGAACCCTACTGGGGTGCACAGATAATTTATTACCTTAAATTGCTGATTATAAGTCGGCCCCCCAACTTGCAATTTCTGGGGAAAAAAATTTTACTCCGAATACGGCCTCATGCTGCGGCCATAGCACACCGATATGTCTTTCAGAAGAGGGAGTGATGCAAAGAAAGATTTATTTGACAGTGAAACATCGCTTATGACTCATCGTCACTTGAGAGAAGGATACAGCAGTCACAGTCATTTCCATCATGTGAGCCATTCTGCTGCTCGCCATCGGAAGGGATGCTAAGATGGTGCACGTAAAAAAAGCCTCGCAGACCTTGTCGGTTGGCAGTCCATACCAGGCACCATTAATCCATTGCGCCACTTCACTCAAAATGCTCAGTTTGAACTCGGTTAGCGGGATGCACATAATTTTTCACGACAGCACAGGCTTTTGCTTCCATGTCATCGCAGCAAACACCCAGGCTTTTGCTTCTCTGGTCGCGAACCCAATCTCGAACCACCTTCTCAATTGCAAAGGTATCATCTAGACTTCGGTTTGCGAAAGAAATGGCGTGTTGCAACGCATGCAAAGATATAGGTCCTTTGTTTCTCCATTCCCTCACACACTTTTCCGACACATCGAACTTCCGCCCTGCTTTAACGGTGCTTTCCAACCCTGCATAGAGAATCGCTTGAAACTTGAAAGCAGCACTGTACTGTTGCCGGTGGAGCAGTGACATCTTGGCGTCCATTGAGCAGCTTCGAAAATCACGCACACCACTTTCGCAAGCGAGGCGAAATGTAGAAATGGTGAGCAGGTGTGAGCCACAGAACATTTATACCAGCATGCATGAGCGCAAACAGACATAAATACGCTTTTGAACGCCTACATGTGGCACATGTGACTGGTCATGTGGTTTTGTTCCCCGCGAAGTGTTGCCAGCGTACACGACGCTGCCAGCTTTTTCATGGAACACCCGTGGTGCTTCGCGAGAAATCTGAATTTTTCAATAGTCTATTCAGCAAGTGCTGCTAGGGCACGTCGTCCACTAAAGTGAGAAACAAATGTCACCAGTTCTTTTCTGAGCGAGAGATACATGTCGAGTTTTTCGCGACAGATAAGCATACGTCACATTGTTAGTGAGCGATAAACGCATGTCACGTTTCTTCGCAAACGAAATGCATTGTCATACCCATATGCGGCTAGTGCCAGAAATACTGCCGATCTAGCCCGACAGGCGCACTGATGCGGTGGCACTACCATTGGAATCGTGATACCCTCAGCAACGCTTCATGAAAAAGTGCTTCGTCTCCGATGCGAAGTTGCTGACACCTCATCCTCTAGCCACCATAGCTATACCATAGTTTCGTGATCGTCGAGGCAGATCGTAAAAAAGTCCGGCTCCAAAAGGAACGCACACCCGTTGAGCAGTTCCGCGACTCCGTTGTCTCTGCAGCTGATGTTATCGATGCGTCGAATAGCAGTGAATTCGAGGTAGACGTCCATTTGTCGGACTTCTAAAAAAAGTCGACCTTACGATTTCGTGTATAGGTCGACTCCAATTATAGGTCAACCGCTGAACCTTGAGAGGTCGTTTTGTGAAAAAAAATGCGAAAAAAAACATTGACTTATAATTATAATTGACTTATAAGACTTATAATCGGCAATATACATTAAGACAGGGGATGTACCCATGGTCGTAGGCAAGATTTTCTCTTGGGGAGAGCATTGGTGTAGTATGATTGTGGGCAAGTGCCCCTTTTGCACACACTTGCCGACGCCTGTGGACGTGAGTGTATAGATAGAAAGAAACACAAAACGGCGTGAAGCAGCTGGCAAAGGGGGCAAGCAAGTGAGTCAAGGGGGGTTGGCATAATGAAAAACGGAAAAGATCCAGTGGGCAAGGAGGCTCGAGGTGTTGGTTTGCAGGACTGCAGTGGATGATTGTAGGAAGTGGGCTTATTGGGTGGGAGGAAAAATAAATCAAAATTTTGGTGATTGAATTTGGGCGTGCGCTTATGCGAGTGCGGTCAATTGTGAGTAAATACGGTATAACCCTAGCCTCAAGCTTTAGAAATAAACAGTAAATTTCTAAACATGTGTTATATGCTAATTTTATTTTGAGGCATCACTTGGCTTCACGGCAACACAGTTCGCACTCAAGGCAGTATCCCGGAAAACTGCACCCTGTGAATGCCACCACTGCACGATTTACATTTTGGCTATGTTAAGAAATAGATGCAGTGTGCTAGAAAACTAGAAATCTGATTGCATTAAGCTGCACCTGATTGCTGTCGCCTTCACACTAAAACAAAAACCAAGGATCTTTAGTGTTGTTGTTTTTCATCGCTAATTTTTTATGGTTTCTTGCGAACTTGCATATTTTTTCTCTGGGATGTATACATTGTGATGAGCGAGACAGAGAACAAGAGACAACACCCGATCCTGGGCCAGCTGTTCTTATTATGCTTCGTCCTTCTCTTCTTTTCTCTAGCTACCTGCGCGCCGAAGCGCCAGCATCTTTCTTGGTCATGCCACTCGGCCATGACTGCGCGCGCGCAGAGCTGGCGTCACAGTTTCTGGTGGGCAGGCTTGGCTGCATCGTGGTGGTCAGCCCGGACCACAATGCAAGATGGAGCGACGGTCTGGGAAAAGCGTCTCTGGTGGACGGCACTGGCTGCCTCGAGCCGGTCGCTCTTTTGCACGCCACGATGTCTCTAGAAAAAGTGCTGTGGACTCAGGCGGCCGGCACTGGCTGCCCCATTGCGGCCGACGCTCTCGGCCATGCTGCGATTTGGTCCGGGTATCTGCCAGAAGTAGATCTGGCGGTCGATACTGGCTGCATCTCGGAGGTCGGCCTTGGCCACGCTCGAACTGGGTGCTGAAGTCTGCCACTAGTCTATCGGGAGGTCGAGATTGGCTGCATCGTTTTGGTCGATCTCGACCATGCAGAGGCTCTCTGTGGGAAGCAGCCAAACATGCACCTGACAGCGCGCTTCGGACGGGCCGCCAAATCAGCGGCTGACGTAAAATGCCGGACGAGGATTGCCGAAAACGTATCCCAAAAGACGCGCTAGGTGGCTTGACTGGTGTCGAGAGTGGGTACGTAAGTTCTGTGATGTGTGGCAGAAAAGACAATTCATGGCCAGTCTTGCAATCTGCGGCAGGACATTCTGTGAAGCTGTCATCATATTGGCTGCGTCTATGGGGTCCCTCACGTGGACGCGATTACTCGCCTTGCGGGGCTGTTGAACACTCTGTTCGGTGACCATGGCTATCTCGTGGCGCTCGCAGCACACTTAGCAGGCAATTCCATTGGTACAGTTTGGGGCACTGGTCTCCATTGCCGTCGCCGTTCTGGACAGGCTGCGATGCCCGGGCATCATGATTTGACGCAGGAGCCTCTGCGCCGCCATCTCTATCTCTTCTTGTTACAGAGGGTCCAGCTACCCTGTGCCCCTGTGTATCTCCCCCCACGAAAGAGGACGGGGTGGCCGATGACTGACACGAATTTGTGTCCGGTACCAGCGACGAGTCTGGAAGCTCATGTGGAGAACTGAAGTGCTCAGCTGGAGCCTCGAGATGGAACCCTTCTTGAACTCCATCCTCGGTACTGGTAAGGTTGGACTGGTTGGTGGAAGGGAGATCGGAGAGCATCCGGCCGAAGGCAGCTATGAGCTTGGAGCTCCACTCCACTCAAGACTGCTGCTTGAAGCCTTCATACCGGTGCCACGCCGCTGCACCTTCCCGAAGACGGTCTACAGCCACGGTCCATTTTTTATTTTCTGTCCAGGCCTCGCGCATTGCTATTGCGTTTACGGTTGCCACCCAGCTGTCGGCGTCGTTCCGGACCCCGTGGAATTCCGCTAGTTCGCAGACGACTGGTGATTGTGAGGTGGAAGGTGGCAACGCAGAGATCACCGACGCGTAGCAGTCGAGCTGGTGTGAGAGCTCGATCAGAGAAGACCGAAGCTCCCTGCGTTGCTCCGGTGTGCTTGCCTCAAGGTCGTATGAGGCAGCTACATCCAACACTGCGTTAATGTCCCACAATGCTGGCAACATTGTAGGAGCTCGCTCGGCGATCAACGCTGTCAGTTCGCTAGTCTTGACGCGGAGTAGCGCGATGGTACGCCGCAGGTCCGCGGTGCTGTCGGGCGTTAAGCCTAAAGAGTCAGTGGTCGTGCTCGTTGAGTAAGTAGCAATAGCAGCACCCACCCCGGTGAGGTCGACGAGCAGGGAAGCCTGGACGGCGTTCCGTGGCGGCTCGTTTGTTGAAAGAGTACCGCAACGGGAATGTACGCCATAGGAAACGTGAGCGGCATTCCCAAGGGACAGGAGCCGGTGCGGATCCATGCCGTGAAACGGTGGCAGGGTTTCAATCAGGTCATGGCCTAGAACCACAAGCAAGGCCTGGACACTGTCCACAGGTGGTCTGAAGGGTGGCTGAAGTGGCGGGTGGGACCCCATCGCTAAGGAAGCGTGGACAGCGTTCCTTGATGGAGAAGCCCGCGTTGCCGACGAACCACGAAGACACGTACCGGTGACTTTCAGCAGAGGGTTCACTTGTCCGCTTGCGCTGACGGCAGAATCCATAGCCAAGGACGCGTGGACGGCGTCTCTTGTGAAATGGTACCGGTAACGTGTACTGCAGCCGCCGAGGAGGTCTTGACGCCGTCCCCGAACGATGGTGGCAGTGGCGGCAGGTGAACAGCTGTTGAGGAGGCCTTGACGCCGTCCTCAAGGGGCGCTTATCGTGGCTGTCCTGCATGACGAAGCCGGGACGTAAGACTTCTTCTTCATCGGCTGCGCCATTGTAATGGAGAGAGACAGACACAAGAGACAACACCCGATCCTGGGCCAGCTGTTCTTATTCTGCTTCGTCCTTTTCTTCTTTTCTCTAGCTACCCGCGCGCCGAAGCGCCAGCGTCTTTCTTGGTCATGACAACATGGAGAAAATGTTGCTGTTGTCGTGGCACTTTGCACGACTACAAATGCTTGCAATCAAAAACATGTGCACGTGTTAATTGTTAAACAGGCCTACAGACAGTTTTGACAATTTTTTACTTGCCCATTGAACCAACAGCATTGATTCTCCAGATTACAAAAAGAGATTTAAGTGCTGTTTGTAAATAGTAAAATGCATTTTGAGGTTTGAAACGTATACTGCTATGGATCGCAGAATTCGGCCACACTGTTTCTAGCTGCCCTTGTTTTGGGATGAGGCATTGTTTTGTTGTGTCACTCATGTGAACAATCTTATTAGCTTGTACTGGCAATAAAAATGCAAGTGGCCAGGTTTTTGGCAACACGTTGTGATGCAAAGACCTGCGAGACAAACACAATGCGTGCCCTCTGCAATCTGCAGCGCACTGGCAGAGGATTGCATAAGACAGAAGCTAGCCTGAACTGCTTGGAGAAGTTGAGAAGAAAAAGCACGAGCTGAGGGAAGAGTGACCTTTCATTGCCTGTTTATTCCTTGGTACTTGGGGCTTCATCTAAACTGCAGGGCAAATCATTTAATTCGGTTGTGGCCTGACCACTTACACAATTTCTGAGAACTATTTCAGAAACCCTCTAAAAAAAAAGCTATCGTAACTACTACAGCAACATTCACAAAAAAAAAAAACTAGAACTTGCCAGCGAGCATGCGCTTCTCAAAGTCTGACAGGGATTTATAACTTCAGAGGATGCCAGGGGCATTGTGCATTACTACAGTGGGCCAAAGTATGTGGCTTAGCACCCTTGAAAAAAAGTAAATTAGGTGTAATGAAGATAGGGTAGGTACATTGACGCACACCTTACAAATCATCCATTCTTCTTTTGTGTGTGTGTGTGTATTTGTGTGTGTGTAAGAGAGATGGTACTTCATGCAAGTCATTCAAAAGTCAGCCTCACAAAAATCTCATGCGGACGCGTCTGCATTTCATATCCTGTGGCATTGACCTCTGTGGTGTTATTTGCCCGTGCAGATTCCTTCAGTGGAGCCAAGTCCGCAGGGAGTGGGGTAAGTTTACTTTCATTTCATTGATGCTAGGATGCTAGGAGTGGAGTGCATAAATATAAGTTTATTTCGTACCACATAGTGACTGTATCAATTAAGTGCTGTAGCCCACGATTAGTTCATGGTTAGTGTGTTGGGGAAGGAGGGGGAACTATTTAGCAACACAGTCCACACTCGCGATCTCAGACTGCAACAACAGCGGACAAAACAAACAAGGCTAGTGGCAATTATTTTTCAAATTGGGCATAGGAAACATACTTTTTTCTTTCCGATGCGTAGGGGCAGAATACTCTGCTACTCTATTGAGCCATGGCAAGTCTCACAGGTAGAAACTTTGGCAGTCTAGCCGAGCCCAGTTTCTAGTCAAGCCAATTAGTAGGTCACAGTAATTATACTACTATAGTGTGTGCAGCAGACAATTAAGCCAAGGACAGTACCGTAATTACTCGAATCTAACGCGCACCTTTTTTCCGGTTAAGCGAGTTCATAAATCGCATGCGCGTTAGAATCGAGTACGAACAAAAAAATTACGATCAATCTATTGCCATCGGCAAATCCAAAATGGCCGCCCTCTACGTGCGTCGGCATGGCGCATCGGCCATTTCTGCCTGTGTGTTTCCCATGTGCGGCACTCCGTACGTGTGCTGAGGAGTTCGTCATCTAGTAGTGCATTAGCATCGACGGCGTGGAAGGGCCGACTCCAAAAACTCGAGTGCACCACGATGCCGCTTTTAAAAGAAAAGTCATCGCGTGTGCAGAAACGGACGGAAATCGGGCCGCATCGCGGTCGTTCGGAGTTCCTGAAACGTGCGTGCGGGACCGGCGGAAACAAAAGCAGAAGATTGTCGACAGCAAAGCTTCACGCAAAGGCTTCAGTGGACCACAACAGGGTCGGTTTCCGCAAATTAAAGAGCTGCTCGGCGAGTATGTGCTTGAGCAGCGAGCGGCACAGCGGCCCGTGACGACAGAACTGCTCCAAGTGCGGGCTATGCAATTAGTCTTAGAAAAAGGTCGTCTAATGCGGAGCCAGTTTAAAACGAGCAGGTGCTGGCTAACTAACTTTATGAAGAGGAAAGGCTTTTCCCTCCGAAGGGGAACATGCATATGCGAAAAGTTTTGCGGAGGAGTACGATAAAAAGCTTCACAGTTTTCAGAGGTTCGTCCTAAAGTTGCGGCGCAACAACGGCTACCTGCTTGGGCAAATCGGGAATGCCGATCAGACGCCTCTTTACTTCGACATGCCTGGCACCACAACCGTCGAGAAGAAGGGGGTGAAGCAAGTTCGCGTGCTGACATCGGTCCACGGTAAAACTACAGTGACGGCAATGCTCTGTTACACGTCAGATGGGCACAAGCTTCGCCCGTACCTCATATTTAAATGGAAGACGCTCACGAAAGTTGTTTTTTCGAGTGGTGTGATTGTGCGGGCCAGCGAGAAAAATGGGTGCGCGTTGCAATCGATGTCTTACGTTTTTTTTTTCGCGGTGGAAGTCGGGTGCGCGTTACAATCGAGGGCGCGGTAGAATCGAGTAAATACGGTATATGGTACATTATTTGTTGTTTTTAGATGTAGTGTAGTAATCATGAAATAGATTGAAAATCAAATAAAGGGGACAAAAAAACACTCTTTCTGTGAGTGGAGCCCACACACTCAAACTTTGAATTACACGTCCAATGCTTGACCAATTAAACTACGAAAGTTGGTGCTCCCGCACATCTATTGAAAATCAAATAAAGGGGACAAAAAAACACTCTTTCTGTGAGTGGAGCCCACACACTCAAACTTTGAATTACACATCCAATGCTTGACCAATTAAACTACGAAAGTTGGTGCTCCCGCACATCTATATTGTTTGGACATTCTGTGCATGTGATCTATGGGAGCGTTAGTCAGCGCTGCTAGCCAAGGCAACGAGTGGCAAGTTGTCCATATACTCGAAAGCTTGGAAGTCTGCCTTTTCACGAATTGCAGCCTCAATCTCATGTTACGCACAAAACATGTCTTTTTCACATATTATCGCTGTTTGTTTTAAGAGCAGTAGATTGACCTGCATGTTTTCCAAGACACTGGACAGTGTGGGTATGAATGTCGACAATGCTGCAGGCCAAGTGAATTAGCGCTACGAGTAAAAGCGACACTTCGTGCTTGCAGATGGCTAGCAACCTTTGAGGGAGTTTTCTTCTATGAGAACAATTTCTCGTTCTTGTCATTACCAGGATGACTGTGGCAGTCTCAACTCCCTGGAACCGGAGGAAGAGCCTATTGAGTTTCTCAACAAGGAGATGCCCTCGGCACCACCTGACCCTGCCGTCAACAACAAGACAGCAGAGTTCCTGCTGATTGCTAGCATATATAACACAGGTCAGGACACTTAGTCAAGATTGGCTAAACATTCCAAACATGTTGTAGCCTTTAACAATGGCCAATTCTGCTGTCATTCTGGTGAAGTCGCACATTTGCGATGTGCATTTTTAAAAAAAAACACCTGTGGGAGCATGCGAATATTTGGGTTGATTATCTTCGGAAAGCTTTCTGTATACCCGACTCCTTTACATTCTCCAGTTATCACCACACTGTGATTAGTCACCACAGCAACCATTTTTTTAAACGCAAATGCCTTTTGAAGCTTCTTCTCCGGTTTCTGTAAAGGGGTATGATGTTTTTGTCAAGAAGAATTTCTTACTGAATTCCAATGCCTTGTTAACTCAGATGCTACCAACAAAGGCTAATGTCGTCTAGCACTTGTTAACTTTTAGCCAGTATTGGCTAATGTCAGTGTTCACCGGCTGCTGTTATAACAGCTGTGTTATCTTCGTTCACCGTCAGTCCAATCATTAGTTGTGTATGTGTGTGTGTTCTCCTTTCAGCAAACGCACAATCTTGAAATTCCTAGAGAGTAAATACGCTGAAACCCTTTCAGTAAAATGCACAGTCAGAAAAATTATCACTTTCCAAGCGCTCTGCGTCCTAAAAATGCTTACTAAATTTTTTCACGTAGGCTGCTGAAATGTGTTGTCCTCGTATGGCTAATACTAAGCAGTGCAACGATCAGTACTTTTAAACATTGACAGTGCATAAAAATTAGAACACAAAATGGGTGCTTGCACTCATTAGGAGTTGTAACACGGTCACAACTCCCTTACAAGTCTGTTTTTTTTTGTTTGTTTTTTTTTTGTTTTTTACGTGTGCAGCACAAATTTTGAAGCTCATCCACCTCCAGCTCATCCACATTCTCCGCTTTCTCCTTAGTGAAAACTGCTTCCGCTCCTTCATCTCAAGCAGAGATGAACTCATTCTAGTAGCACCGGAGCACGAATGCCGACTTGCTTTGCGGATGCAATAAGTTATCACCAAAAAGATGAACACAACTGACAAGGCTTCCTCAGAGAACACCTATACCCCTTTGGCCTTCTAGATCACATGTAGAAGTAACAAAAATAAGAAAAACCCGAAGCATCGCACCTGTCATCGCCTCTGCCGAAGAAAAGAAAGAGCTAAAAAAAAATTCCTCGCGTTTCGTTTTCTGCTCCCTCGCTGTCTCAGGTTTTCCGTGCCCATGCTTCCTGCTCCGCTACTCCTAAAGCCCCTAAAACTTCGTAAAGTAGCGACATTCTCCTCCTTCACTCTCGTTTCTCCTCGGTCTCCTCTCCTTCGCACTCTTGTTTCGAATGTGTCGCTATCTACATTGCTTCTGCGTAGCAGATGCCCTTTTGCGACGAGAGCGCTTGCTCGGCAGGCAGCGCACCGAGGGCGTTCGCACTAGCTGTCTAACTCACCCTAAAGCTATCTTAATGAGTGTAACATTGGTCCACGACAGCTCTGTTCAGTGCCACGTGCTAAACGTAGCACATGTGATCAAGCAGTGATCACACGAGCTACGCGTATGTGGGATCACTTCTTGATCGAGTCACTCGGCATCGCCTTAACCAGATGTTAACTTTGTGCACATCACCCCGTAGTATGTATGTTCTTAAATCTAAAGTTGTGATCGTTAAATAATGGCTCGCGATCAAGTGTAACCCCCTTATTCTCTACGCGGGCCAAAGTATGTGTGAGAGATGGGAGCTGCGGCACGCTCACTGCACCATCTTGCTGATAATGATGGAAACACGATAGTTCCCCCCCCCCCCCCCCCCCCCCCCCGAGACGAGATGCCCGCCAACAGCAGTATGTGGTAGATATGAGTAGCTTGCCGTTTGAATGGTGATGGAGGTACCTCTCGGTGGCTCAGTGGTTAACTCCTCGCATTCACAACGCGGAGGTCCCACGTTCGATTTCGGGCGCTGAAGTCTTCTTTTCTGAGATTTTTTCCTTCTTGCGTTTTCATATATAAATATATATATATATACATATACGTAAATTATATGGTGCATGACATCGATGCCGAAGCCTGCGCCAACGGCGAAATTCAGCGAAGAGTGTTCCTATAATTGCTATCGCAAGAAAAACTGGCGTGCCCTCTATGCTATTACTTCGCAAGAGCTCCACTCGCGGATATAAACCTTCGCACGAAATAGCAAATGAATTATCATGTGAAGTGACACAAATGTGTGAGGTTCCTAAACGATGCACCCAATGACTAAAGGCATGCACGCTTTGCATAGCTGTATGCCCTTGTATCGCGAGTCCCTCGGCTGATCGGTCAATGTAAAAGAGCCACAGAAAGTAATTGGATCTAAAACATACGAGCGCGAAACAAAATTCAATGGAGAGTACCAATCCTAATGCGAGTTGCTGCACTACAGTTTTGTTTATTCCAAACAGCAACGCTAAATCTCTGAAGTTCCGCAATCACAATTTCGAGCGTTTTTCTGCATACATTCTAACTGCACGAACCAATACTGCGAACTCAAACCAGTCAGCGCACGACGACAAGCAGAATACGTAAGCATGTATTGTTGACAAAAAAAAAAAAACAGCCCCCACAGAAGCCTGAATGAAACCTCAGGGAGAGATCGCGACGTCCTGCACAATTAACTGCGACTTGTCTACGGCGTTAGAGCAGGTATTGAATTCAGCAAACATTCAAGCATACTCATAATGAGAGACACGCAACTTACTTCGCAAAGTGCATTAGAAAATGTCAGCCTGAAGTTCTCATTTCTAATTCTATGTAACCATGTCTTTCGTCACAACTTGTTGCGCTTAACGGGTGGTATTATAAAGAGCTTTCGGCCATCACTAGTCTTGTTCTGGCACCAGAAAGCGCAACAACCACCCACGGCAATGAACGGCGACATCATTCTTGGATGAAAAGTATTTCACAGCACAGCGCGCACGGAAGGACAAGTTTTTATTCGTCAAAACAAATACGCTGCGCCCCAAGAGGTCCGCACCTCCAGAGAAAAAATAGCAGTCGCGAGCGATTGTAAACAAACGAACACTGCAAGCGGTCCCACGTGACGGTATCTGGCCAATACCGACACAGTGCCGGCCTCGGAGAAGTTGGAGAAGGGGGGAAAATGAGAAGGCACGTGAATAACCACATACGTCGCTACTTTACGAAGTTTTAGGGGCTTTAGCTACTTCCACTCTGCCCTCTGCCTCGCTAACTTTACCCTCCCGTGTTGCTTTCACCTTTGCGTTTGTAAACCTGCAGCATCGGCGTTTCGATAAAAAAGAAAAAAGAAAGTCGTCCTTTTGTTTGTTTGTTTTTTGCCTCCACATCGTCACACATTTTTTGAGAAGCAAGGCCTTCGTTCGCTGTGGGTTCTGCTTGGGTACTACTGTGGTGGTAGCTACGGATTTCAGAACATGAGTTCGTAGTACTGAGGTGTTGTTAATATAACGCGAAACTAAATTAGTGCACGTTATTCTGAAAAGTTCTGTATTCCAAAATACATAGTTGTGAAATAATTTTAGATTGAAAATATTAGCAGTCAGTGCGAAATTTTTTAAAGTTTGTTAAACTGAGAACTTAGGCAGTGAAGATAACAAGGATCCCCTGTCCATGGCTTTCGCTTTCAAGCCGTCTTATGCAATTGCGTAAGGTATCCTGTAACCTTTGGATGTTACCCAACAGATACCAAATATTTGTTGCCGTTATGAACTCATAATGAATTATGTCTTCGTAATGAGTATTGAATAAAAAATAGAATTTGTTTAAGATAAAACTTCATTCTATAGAGATTCAACAATATTTTAGCTTTTTGGAGACAGGCTCGATGCATGGCTGCATATGGTTGAGCTAGACATTTATTAAAGCTGGCAGCTAGTGTCAGCCTTGTGGCATGTAACTGCTGCACATTTTTCTGTCTGTGCTCAGGTTCACATTACTCTAAAATATTTTTTTAAAGCTGTGCAAAGGCAGTTAAACTATTTTTATGTGTTTGCAAAACATCGACACCTACATGCTGAAGCCAGCAATATATTTTTGCCATCAAAACCACTTTATGTATTGAACTGTGCAGGTAAGAAGAAAGTTATTTCACGCAAACGTACTGTAAGCTGTAATTGCAAGCTCTCACCCATTTGCAGGAATAGTGCGGGAGTCCAGCACGGCTTATGCTCTCTATGCAATATCCGTGACACGCCGTGAACCGCAGAGCACGGAAGAACGTTGGTGCGTCTTCAGGAGGTACAGCGACTTTGACGACTTCCATATTCTTGTCTTAGAAAAGGTGAGACTTTATGCACTTTTATCTGCTTCATTGTCAGACTTTTTTATAGTATAGCATGTTTCACTAGAAGCCCTGTAAAGGAAATGTTTGAAAGCAGTGTATTTAAAAGTAAATTGTGCATCTTTAATGCTCCTAGTACTGCTAGGACACACATCACACTTTAAAGGGTCTCCGCAGAACTTTATTTAACATTGTCAGAAAATGCTGCCAACCGGTAGTCAAAGCTGCAGTGAACATGCGAGTCGAATTTAGTTGCACTGCATGCAACAGGGCACCAAAATTACATTTCAAGTACATTTGGAAATCGCTCACTCTTCTCTCAACAAATTGCATAGTTGCAGGGGCCAACTGTGTCAAAGGATGGGAGGAAGGCCATTGGCTGATTTCAAAATTCTCGTGCTGAATAGTTACCACAGCGACCACAGTGTGCTACCATTGCCAAAATATTTGCTCAAGGTTACGATAGGTGCTGATGTAGCTTCTTGCCCCTTCGTCATCCACACATGCGCAGCTTGGAGCGTGTTGGGGCAAAGGAATAAACAAGGCACTTGAATCGTGCGACAAATCCTTTCTAGTCACTCATGCTTCACAGATTTGAAAAAGCTTTCTGACAATTAATTCATGAGAGTTAGATCATTTGATAATTTCGTGCAAAAGTTCTGCTGGGCTACCCAAGGCTTAACCATTTGAGTTAGGCATGCTGACCAACGTGTGATGAATTATCTAGCTAAAATCAATTTCAGATTCAAAGTAAGGAAAGTGCTAGCTCATATGAATGTGCAGGCACCTGCCCAATACATTTGATCTGAACCAAACAGCATACCTAATTTTAAAGTCTGGATAATTGAAGCCTGTTGTATGTGTACTCCCATGAGCAAGAGTGTAAGGACCAAAGTCTCACCAAAAACATCTAAATTAATTTATTAATCATACACACAGAAATTAATGCCTACAGTTAAAAGCTCGAAATAAGTTTAAGCTACTTTTCTAGATTTTTTAAGCGAATTCATAGGCTGAGAAAAAACTGACATAATTGAGCAACCATGGGTCCTCATATGCTGTTGTCCAGAAGAGTGCATGTGGTGTTCATCATAGGACCTTTCGTTGGTCTTCTCTGTCTTGCAGTTTCCAAAGTTGTCCAAGTTGCCTTTCCCTGGAAAGAAGACCTTTAACAACCTTAGTCGCCAGTTCTTAGAGCAGCGGCGATCACAGCTGAACGAGTTCTTGCAGCAGATCCTGCAGCCTGATGTCCTAATGGCTAATCTAGGTCTGCGCGACATGGTGTTGCATTTTCTTGAGCCAGGAACCTATGAAAAGGGAAAAAAGCAGTTCGCAAGAACAGTAAGCTTTCTCGATGCTCTTTTTTTTTTCTGTTTTCTGCTACACAAATTCTGTGTTATCCATTGTGCTTGAGGTGTTATCACTAGTGATCTCCAGTAATACTGACAACCTGCTGTGGTGGCTTAGCAGCTATACTTAAAAGAGCATGGGTTGGATTCCTGTCCACAGTGGCCACATTTCGATGGGAGTGATACGCAGAAAACACCATTGTTCTTAGATTGAAATGGTCACCAAGAAAACTCGGAAAGCCGATATTGATTGGTAGCTTTCCATGACCGCATGCCTTGCAATAAGTTCGGAGTTTTCAAGTGTAACTGCATGGAATTAAATTTTGCAGTAAACCTGTTAAAGGCTTCAGTTTCGTGTATCTTTCAGCTCTGTGAAGACGTGGCTAGTTTTCTTCCGTTTCCCCGAGGTGGCGATAGTCGTTCCCTCTGGAACACAGTAAAATAAATGAAACCAGCAAAGTTGTCGAGCAGCACGCCGATACCTTAGTATATAACGACATGCTGGTTCTTTTTCAACTTTTTATTAGCACCTTGTGTTCTTGATTTTTTTATTTATTTATTTTTTCGTTGACACTGCTGTCGGTGTGCATGTGCGTGCGCTTATACATAAGCTAGGTCATTTGAAAAAAAAATTATCAGTTGCAGAACAGGTTTTGTGTTTGTGTCTATGCGTTTATGTGTGCATGTCTTGCACCCTTCTGTGCGCTGCTCCTTCAAAAAAAAAAAAAAGCACTTTCCATTTTATGTTCTGCAGTTGCAAGGCTCTGTATAGCTAGGGCTTTCAAAGAGCAATACACCTGCTAGGAAAGATGAAGGGAACAGCAATGGGAAGGTCACGCATGAAATACCAAGTGCATTTGCAAGCCAGACAAGGTGATGCATGTCGCGAAGCAGAGATTGCAGTTGTGTATGTTGGTTTTAATGTGCACTTCGATGGTGATGTCGTCATTGATATTCTATGGTAGACTACGCTCAGTAATATGAAAATTGATGGGCACATTCACAGCGTAGCCTTTCATACCAAGCTGACCTCCACCTTGTCATATCTCTGCCATGTGCTAAACATCTTTACTGGTCATACACCTTCGCAGAATGGAATCACTCACAATATTTTTGTAGTTCCGCCAAACAGTTAGAAGCGTTCAAGTGACCAAGGAGTGAATTGTGAGGAAATCTGAGCTAGTTGCCGGGAATGTTTTCTGGAGATAAGTGAAGTGAAGAAAACGTCATCTTCGGTAGACTTAACAGTGAACAGCGGCCTCTTAATAAAGTTGCTGCGTAAATTAAACGACGGCCTTAAACATTATCGATTTCTTACTTGAATTCTGCACCTCTGTTGATCTCCCAGTAAACGTAACTTCTGTAAAATGAACATATTTATCCTGGTCCCTTCAGGTTTCGTTTAACGAGTCTATTGTATTTTAGTTTACGCAGTGAAGTCCTGCTGCTGGTAGTGATTATTCTCGCGTCACATCTGATACCCAGATGGGCTCTCTAGTCAATCCACTCAAGTCGTCGGTGCGAAGCATGGGCACGATGGTCAAAAATGCCCCTGAGAACCTGCTGGATGGTCTGCGCGAAAGCTTCACCAAGGTGTTGCGCAGTCGACCCACCGCTTCACCCGCGGAAGTCATCCAGGGCAGTGGGAAAGTGGGTGCTGGCATCGATGTTGAGGTAAGCTGATGTGGAAAAACCACTCACTGTCTTTTCCCTTCGCATATCTGGGTTAACCACAATCTAACCTACAGTTGATAACTGCAAAGAAAAGAAAATGGTTATACTACCGTATTTGCTCACATAGTTCTAGCACTTCTTTTCGTGGATAACCGATGAAAAGTTGGGGGGCACAAGAATTATGTGAGAAAAGTTTTTCGAGAAAACGTTAGGAGCGGCAGAGGGAGAAGTAACGCAGTCGTAAATTGGGATTCTCACGCTAGCAACTAACTACAAGCTTCTCAAGCTACTCACCAACACTTACAATTACAGTAAAACCACGGGCTCAACACAAGGCAAGATTTATTTGAGGCACAAAAGCTGCAAGCAAGTAGTGGAGAATTTTGAAATACTGTATGCAAAGCTTGCAAGCGTAGCGTTAGCGCTCAGGAGCCTGCAAAAGGTTAGCATACGCATCAACCTAGGGCTGATGGCCATCTCACACGGAATCGTCCGCAGTCACCTTCTGGTAAAATAAAGTTTTACCATCCATCGCAGTCTCGAGCACACTGAATGCGCGGAGCATCTTAGTGGCTTTCAGCTGCCGGTGCTGCCATCGCCTGCAGAGAACAGAGCTCGTCACCTCCAAAGTGCCTACCGGCGGCCCTGTTTCCGTTGTTTAGTGCATGATCAATTACCTTCAACTTGAAAGCAGCCATGTAGCTTTCGTATTGCCCCCATAACGTAACCACAGAACGGACACAACGTACACTAACAAGCCACAACGCACACTTGCTTCTTTGACTTGGCTTGGCTTAATCTCTTTCGTTACCACGCCTATTCAAAGCGATCACCGATGATCGACACTTAGGATCGTCGATTTCAGCATGTTAAATTTGTTTCTCGTGCACCGAGCACTTTTTAGTAGTCAGTCCAGCCACTCAACTTTCAGAATAGATTTAAATTTGCGCGTTTGGGCAACATAGTGATCTTTACAGACCTTTGTGCGAACCAATGTGCTTGTATTGTTGGAAAAGTGCACTAGGCTGGTGAACTTGACAAAAGTGCGTGCCCCTCGTGCATATATAGGAATGCAAACCTCAGTGGAGCGAGGTGGCTTATGGAATGAACTTCGCTAATTCGCTAGATGAAATAGCGAAGTTCATTGTACATCTGATTTGTAGAGGGATTATTCAAATCACAGGCATCCATCTATACTGGAACACCTGGAAGCTCTTATCCTAAGAAAACAAAAATTTGAGAAATGTGTACGAGTTCACTTGTGTTTCACGAAAAACCAGGCAATGCTTGGCCACATGGCTTGAGCAACAAAGCAGCATCTTGGTTCTGATTTTCTTCGTCCATGTGAATAGAAATGTTTTGTACAACATTTAATGTTTTTATACTCCTTCTGGGTCATTTTTCTTTAAAATGTATATTCTGAATTTTTCGCACATATAATGTTTTTTCTTGCACCGTTTACCAGCTGGCAACTAAAATTACATACTTTTTATATTTTTATTCATTCTAAAATATCTTAGTTTCCTTAAAACATGTATATTTTGGAAAAAGCATTTCTTTGTCCAAAGTTTCGTTGTGCAAAATTTTCCACACTGCACTGCGTGCTGGAGTACTTTTCGAACTGGCAAAAACAATCTTCCAAAGACACATGAAAAATAACCATTTTCGCACAATAACGAAGGAGTTAAGTTGTGTTGGATAGGATTGGGTTGGGGCTCTGTACGTTGATGTTACGCTTAATGCTCAAGTGATGGCACCAGGCTGTTGTGCACTATCACCATCAGTGGTTGGGAGGAGCAGATTACATTCTGGCTGCAATTTTCGTGGGTGCGATAATTACTGTGGGCAGAAAAAAAAAGTATTTTTTAGGTAATTTGGGGGTGTTAATTATGCAAGTGCAAGGATGCAAGGATTACGTGAGTAAGTACGGTAGTTATTGTACCTAACAAAGTAGACCTCAAGTGATTTCTGATAATATGAGAGTTATTTAATTATTTATTTGTTTGTTTATTTATCTATTCATTTATTTGAAATTGCCTTACCAGCCTGTTGGGCATTGTGTAAGGGGTGCTCTAAAATCGCATTGTTCAACACAAAATAATGAGGTATCAAAGACCAGAAGTAAACAAGCTGTACATCTTACTGAAAAATGCCTAATGTGTACATAATAGATAAGATGTACAAAATAAATACATAATGCATATGTAATACTGACACGATCATATATATAAATTTATATATACAAATCTATATGCAAATCATATAAAAATCCAGCCTTTTTTGGGGGCGGCCTCAGTGAAAATGTGCAATTGGTAATGGAATGCGTCAGGATCGGACAATGAAGCTATGTTGTTGGGCAGGTTATTCGATAATCTAACCACATGGGGAAGTACTAATGAATTGAATGCTATGTGCTTGGAATGAAGGGTGAATCTAGCAAATCTATGTTATGTTTGATGTTATTTCTGTGTTTGCATAACTTCTCCTAGAAAGCTTTGCAAACAAAGCTTTACAACGAAATTGACGGGACACGTGAAAAAATTTATTGTAGCGATATTACATCTATAGACCACAATATTAAGTAAAATCTGAAGATTTTGACTCGTCTGATAGTCCCAGCAAGCGCATGCAATAAATTCTTGCAAACTCATGGTATAACTGTCAGTTCAAGCGCACTAATAAACAGAAAGGAAGAGAAGACAAGCGCTTTCTCGCAACTAAACTGCTTATTAGAAAGGGCAGAATATATATATACAGGCAATTAAAAAACACAACGCATGCGTGTGCAGGCAAAAAAGTATATCCGTGGCACATCGAGAACACAGGGTAAAAGAAGAAAGATTATCTTGGAAAATAATCTAGAAAAACAAATTCCTTATCGTGCAGCAAAACCAAAGGCTGGCTGACGCATTGTTCCCCTCTTTTTCTTATGTGAAAAGCTCCGATTTTTAGCGAAATTTTTCTCTGAAATATTGATGTAGCACTTCAAAATCATTTTTCAGGACTCCCGGTTCGCGTATTCAGATACGTCGACGATTTTCTTGTGTTCACTACGTGAACACAATTTTACACGAGATGTTGGGAATATTCTCAAAATTTTTAAAGAAACAGGCAAGAAACTAAACTTTTCTTTTGAATTGCTACGTCTAAATCAACTGCAATTTCTAGATTTTAACTTCGTCTTTGAACCCCAGCATGTTTGCTGGTATTATTGTCCCAGATCCGTAAAGCCTATACTCAAACAGGTCGAGCCACTCTAAGCTGGTGAAGAGAGGTATCGTTACTACGAGTTTGGGTTTTGCTCTAAAAAAGTCCTGTCAACACAGAATGAAAATGAGCTTTCATAGTCAAGTAAAGAAACTAGTACAAGCAGGGTATCCTAATGATGTCATCACGTCCGTTTGTAACATGATTAAGAAACTTAAATTTGAAGGGAACCACTCGGGGCGTCGTGAAGAGAGTAGAAAAGGTAGGAGGATAGCAGTGATTCCTTACCTTCATAAGACATCGCATGAACTTAAGCAACTCGCTAATAGATATAAAGTCGATGTGCTTTTCTCAGCCAAAGGCAAACTGCAGTCTATTTGTTCATGCATGCGCAGAGAGTTTCTGCAATGTCGCATGAAACACAGCAAAAAGTTCGTGGACTGCGCAATGGGCGTTGTTTACATGACTCCTTTTAGCTGTGGTAAAGTGTACATCGGTCAGTCGGGAAGATGCGTCAATGTTCGTCTCAGAGAGCACGATTCTTCTTTGAAATCTTTGGGTGCATCGCATCTCGTGGCTCATTGCAGAGAGTGCGGTTGTTATCCTCTTTTTCAGGATACTGAAATGGTTTTTCGGTCTAAAAATAAATTAACTCGTGAGCTGACAGAAGCTTTTCACATAAGAAAACGAGGGGAACAATGCTTCAGCCAGCCTTCGGTTTTGCTGCACGATAAGGAATTTGTTTTTCTAGATTATATTTCGAGATAATCTTTCTTCTTTTACCCTGTGTTCTTGATGTGCCACGGATGTACTTTTTTGCTTGCACACGCATGCGTTGTGTTTTTCAATTGCCTGTATATATATTCTGCCCTTTCTAATAAACAGTTTAGTTGCAAGAAAGCGCTTGTTCTCTCTTCCTTTCTGTTTAGTCGTGCGCTTGAACTGACAGTTATACCATGTATATCCAACTAGCCCAATTTTCGATTCTCTTGCAAACTCGGATGTATCTGGTCGCAAACTGAGTGAATATATTTTCTCTCGTATAACATGATCAAAATATACTGGAAAATTTGGAGTTAAAGTCGGAGTGGGGGTTATACAAGCATTTTGGTGCACAAGTCGGTTTCACGGCAATGCAAGGAAGGCGGCCTTGCGCCAATACGTGGGTAGTTTTCTCTTCCTCCCGCGGTTTGCGGGCGGGGCTGCCAGTTATATGCCAAGGAGGGTCATGCAGAAGAAAATACGATATTTAGACTACCCTTAGAGTGTGCCGAGAGCGCAGCGCTGTGAACGAGCGTGCCGAAGCTCCGCACTACCGTGGCCACAAGTGATTGACAAGAAAGCCATAAAATTTCGTGTTGTTTTATCGCATTATTACCTTTAATCTACGGCTGTGTTAGCTGCGCACCTTCGGATAGTATTCAGTATCGATGATCATGATGATAGCGACCATGACTCGATGCGCAGCGGTTACGGAAAACAGTAGTTTTGTTTTCAGTCTCTGCGCGCTGCACTGGCCGTGCGCGTGACTTAAAAACTACGTCGTTGCTATCGTTTTCTTGCATCGTTACGGCATAAAATATTGGGTTCAGTCAGTGCGCGTTGACTGCGCGGGTACTTTCATGATCACCCACAATCGCGTTCGACAAGACCGAATTTCGCAGCGGTTGTGGCAGAATGCTGTTACACTGGGACTAGGTGCGTGCTGCTCGCGGGTGCACCTTCACGACGCCGTGGTTTTCATTCACGATCACAGGGCTAGTGATGACGAGCGGTAGTTTTGCTTTGAGCGCGACTTAAAAAACATATGGTGGAAGTTCTTGAATACCGCGATTCTGCCGCAGCCCGCACGTGCATCAAACCAACTGCTAGCATGGCGGAGGATGGGCTAGCTGTCGTTGTGCATCTCAATGGCAATAAATTTATATGGATGTGCATGTGATGGCACAAAGCGTGTCTGCGAGGAAGAGACATGATTTTCGCGATGCGGCCATGCGCTCACAAGCCACCCAGAAATGGCCGAGTTTGTAACGGACTTTCGCGGCGATACGAGGCAAGTTCGTTTTGCTTATGGGGTAGTACTTGCTAAAACTTTTTGGAAAAGGAAATATTGAGGAAAAGTATTTGTTGTGATGACATATTTTTTTTATGGGTGGCTGATGGGGAATTGAAAATTATTTGGTGCTTATTCAAGACCAGAGCCCTACTCCGAAAACGTCCATGTTTATTTTTACCGCTCGTGCCCTCCCATTCTTCTTTCTCCTCTGTTCTCCTGCTTGTTGTCGCGTGGCCGCAATCATCCGCAACATACTCCCAAGAGGCCAAGACGATCACGAGGCAATCTCGCTAGTCCAGATCACTTATCTCGCTGACTTGCCTCCAAAATATATGCCAACTGAACCAGTCGCTTTCCTTGCCTTTCCAGAAGCTAGTCACCCTAAAGCATGCGCGCAATATCATTCTTTCCTGGGTGCGCTGACCACCCCATTCAGCTATTGTAGCAATGAATGTACACTACCGTCAACACAGGAACACACTTCGCAGCTCCCAACAGCGAGGCCTTCGACGTTCAAGCTGTAGCACAAATGACCATCTCAATGTGTTTCCGGTCAAGCGGGTGATTCGGTATGACCAGTTTTCCCACCAAAGATCTCCCCCGAACTTCCACTGGACGACTAGTTGGCCCTGGAAGTTCGGGTGAGATGTAGCGTATTCAACACCCGAGCCCTACACCAAGAACGTCTATGTTTATTTCTACTGCTCGTGCCCTCCCATTCTTCTTTCTCCTCCGTTCTCCTGCTTGTTGTCGCGCGGCCACAATCATCCTCAACATTATTTATTGTGGCGTCAATTTCGTTGTAGTGAACTTCGTTATAGTGAGATTAGGCTTTACATCAAATGAGGGACTATAATGTTTGCTTTTATACGTTGGCTTGCTATTCATATGCAGAGTTGTTTGTACACAAGGTGTGTTTTATTACGAAATACACGGAATGCAGTTAAACTAAATACTTGTGATTTTTTTTTTCCTTTGCCCCTCTTACTCTTTTCTAGACACAAGACAACATTCCTCTGAGAATTATGCTGCTGCTTATGGACGAAGTGTTTGATCTAAAAAGCAAGAACCAATGGCTTAGGCGACGAATTGTGGTCATTCTAAGGCAAATAATCAAAGCCACATTTGGAGACACCATAAACAGGTTCTGATCACCTCTTATCATTTTTATCTTTCTCATTTTCTGAGTTTGTTTTTATTCGTTTTGCTGTATCTGCTTTTTCATTTCCTTTGCGCTCATTTGTAACCGGTATTTTCCTGGTTGCAGAAAAATTGTCGACTATGTAGAGTGGATGGCATCTACTGAAAAAATCGCTGAATACATCACAGCATTCAAGTAAGTGGTGCTGAACATTGCCATGCTTAATTAAGTTATGCTCCTGTCATCCTTTCCCGTCTTGTCAAAGGCAAAAAAAGACATCTATCGAGTAGACACACTGCCTGTCAGGCTAGCTGGGAAGGCGGGAAAGAATGCTTACTATTACTAACTGCAGATGGCAGAGTTGAAGCACAACCAGAGCGAAGACAGAGTTGTGGCCTGGGGATGATATTTTGTAAATTTTTTAAGCCATTTTTTTCGTGGTGGGAAGCTCTAAACAGCACAAACACAGGAACAGGAGAGGTGAAATTATCCACTTACCCTATTTGAAGTTAATATAGCCCAATTTGTACTTCTAATTTATGACATTCTCCTCATTCAGCACTCGCGACTGGCTGATTCCATCAATAATGTGAATAGACTACCACTCTGACCGGTGACGAAGGGCAAAAAGCCCATATAGGCATTGACCACCGAAAAGGAATCGCTTCAATAAAGTCGCACTGTATACCCTGGAAAAAAAAAAGAAAGCCAATAGGGTATTATGGGACTTTCTGGAGATGTGAAATTCAAGGTGTGGGCTATACGGGACCATATACATTAAATGGCAAGGTATTTCCTACAGCTTGGTGAGAGAAGCTCAGGGCATGTTTGTTGTCCATCGCCCTGTGTTTTCATCGTCGCTTTCAATCCTTGTTTTCTCTATGTGGTGTAAAAGCTAACTGATAGCACAAGGAAGCACAAAAGTGAAGATGCACATCGTAGTGCTGTCGCTGTGGTGTCCAGCTCTTTAAAACAGTATTGTTATGTTTGTTTTCTATAAGTCTTACCTTTACTAATGCAGCAGTGATTTTACTTGA
Organism: Rhipicephalus annulatus; assembly: GCA_013436015.1. Classification (NCBI taxonomy): domain Eukaryota; kingdom Metazoa; phylum Arthropoda; class Arachnida; order Ixodida; family Ixodidae; genus Rhipicephalus; species Rhipicephalus annulatus. The sequence continues at coordinate 3,612,405 of WOVY01009271.1, forward strand.
ACTGTTCAAAAGTAGGCCCTACATGGGTACATTTGTTTGAGGTGGTGTCTTTGCGGACTCAATGCATTGTGTTCTTGTGTGTCAGTGTGAAGGTACCACCCATAGTGCAACAGGCTTGTTGCATGGAGCTTTCTTTTGTACACACTAATGCATTATTGTTGTCACATTAGACTTACTGGTTTTAAGGGTAGTCCAGTTTGCAAAGATTGCTTCATTACTTAGCTAGCCAACAATAACAAAGGCAGATTAGTTGCAAATATGGCAAAGTGATTGACTGTGCAGTAGGGCTACAGAGCATAACGATAATTATCTTGATTCTCAGTGGGAGAATATGGTGGCCATGTAAGTTCCCTGAATACCAAATCAAATGATGTGAGGTTGGAGGAACACCACCGTGTCTAGATACACATCGACGGGATTCAGTTGTGGTAGCTTTTGTCACTTGAATTGGGGAGGGCGCTTCGCTGCTTGCAGGGACGCCCTGTGGCCGAACGGTTTTCCGGCTGAGACGCGACCAGAGAGGGACCAGAACACCAAGATGAGAACGAGGGTGGCAGCCAAGATGATCATGCTGTGCAGCCTCACAGGTATGTGGTCACGCTCCTCTTCTACTCGTGCTACCAACTCCCTCAAGTTTCTCGCAGACTCCCAAATTTTGAGCTGTCCTCCTGATTGTACAGGCATGACCACGAAGCTCGCAAAAAAACAGCACAAGCACTTCCATGACAAGAAAATAGTTGTAATTAATCACATCAGTTCTAAAACTTTTCTGATTGCGTCCAAAACACTTGTCACTTTAGCCATGGTACAGTGGTATAATGTGGAAAAGCGCAATAAAATTAGCAAGGGGTTATCAGCTGCCTCAGCACACATCAGAGATTATTCCTTAATTACACTAGCATGCTAGTGCCACACAATTACTAGTGTGGCCCTCGGAAACAGTAAAATACGTACATTAATTTCCTTCTTTCATGTTGTGATGCTTCCAAAGAGATCCTGTTAGTTTCATGTCCCAATGGTAACTTGGTGTTGTTGTACAGGGCACTTGAATATTGGTAAATTATAAGTGCACAGCTGCATAATCAGCTGGACCCATAGAATTACTATATAGGTTAACTGGCTGTAGACTATCCTAGCTTAGGCGTTTAAAAAAAGTGTGCGTCATTAAAATGCAGCGTTCCAAGTTGCTGCTTGGAGTACTTGATGACTTGCCCGTGCATACTAAAATTCCTACATATTTTAGCAAGCTGCAAGCAATCAAATTGGACCATCCATCTTTGTTTTCATCAAAACAGTGGAATGCTTGCAGTAATGAAGCGTGGTCAATCAGACCTTATGCCGACTCCTGACCTGTAAATGAGCAAATTGTTAATTGCGCATGCTGGCTTTCCAGTAATATCTTGTTCTGAACTCCCTAAAGCAAGGAGGGAAATGGAGCACATTACAGAAATGCCAGTCCAAGCTGTGTGGCTAGAATCTCGCATGCACTTTTTTGGTGAGATGCCAGAAATGCAAAAATTGTCTTTTTCTTATCACGTTGCTCTACCTTGCTTTGTGAAGAAAGCACTTTTTCTTGCCCTTGTGTCTCCCTTTGCCACACTGCCCTCAGTGCATGCGGGGACTGGGCCTAGCTAAAGTTATTGTGTAATGGAGTTCATTTGTGTGAACCAGATGGAATTTCTGTGCAGTCTCTTTTTATTTTGAGCACATACTCACATGGTTAGGTCTGTGAATCAAAAGTCCCTGCATAGAAGAGCTTTTCAGGACAACCAACTTTCAAACTATTGAAACCTGTCTGTGCTTAACAGTGACAAAAAAAAGTCTCTTTTCTCTCACATGCCCTCTAATATCTGCAGACGAGCTGAAGCACATCATCGGTAGCGACACGACGCGGCGAGGTATGCTGTGCGTGTTTGAGATGTTCCAGCACGCACGGCTCAATCGGAGGCTCACTTATGTCCTGCTGGAGGGCTTCCTGGCCACCCTGTTCCCCAACAACCGCTTCACCGAGCTGTTCCGAAAGATGCACGCCGAGTCGCCCACCATATCAACTACCTCGCTGTCTTCCACATCCAGCCGGGACGTCATCAGCATCGGCGCTAGGCGCATCGAGGTGCGGTGACGTCTGTCCCATGTTACTGCACGTCGGTCGACGTCATCAGTTGTTACTCTCTACGTCCCTCGTTTCCTCGAAAGCTCTTTTCCCTTCCACCCATGTCTCTGTTGCTCATTTCATATCACCGTATCTTTTGTTTGTTTGTTTGTTTTTCCTTCTGATGTGACGTCCATGTTGGCAAGCAGGGAAGCCGTCTTTACCCTGCCATGCAAGCTTGGATTGAATTTTGTGATAGCTCGCGTGCATCTTTTGCAGTGAGCCTTAAATGTGAATTCGCCTGGGTGCGAGATCTTGCCTCCATTCTTACGATGCTGCAGAATGACAAACGTGCCTGGCACTTCGTTGTCTCGCAAACATTGGCAATAGTGTAGTCACGGATATTGCTGGATCTGTGAACAGTCAAGAGTCAACATTGATGCAGCACCACTAATTTTTTTTGACACTTAAAAGTATAAATCACAGTCCTCTCGTTATTTTTTCTCCCCGTGATAATCTAAGACCAACTTGTATCGTGAAAGACTGTTAGCGATGGACTCCAAGACTTTTCAGCATGTTCCAGAACTTGATGGTTTCTACGAGAACAGTGCATAAGTTTTTTTCTTATACCAAAGTTTTTATCCTACTACCAGAGTTTCTTTATCTCTTTTTTTTTTTAACATCATTTACACTGTTGCTGCTCTCTTTGTGGGTTAAATAGTTTAACTGATAGTCTGGAGCACGTTGTATAGACCTAGTTATGTGCAGCTCCTTTTGCTCCCAAGGTGATATTTTGGAGGAAACCTGGCTCTGACGTGTCCGTCATCACCATGTCAGGTTTGCCGCATAACGCATGCATGTTTTCGTCATTTAGGCACTGTACAGTTATTCTGCACCCTCCGCCATTCTCTCTTGTTTTTTTGGAATCGTTTATATCACCTCAAAGTTGTGCATCCCATGTTCCAGATAATCGTTTTTGCGACTGATGTTCGGGAGTGCGAATGCTCTCAAAACACGAAATTTTCTGTATTATACATTTTATATATATATATGTACACGCCTGTGCAACTGATATATACCACATTTTTTTTATTCACTATGCTGGATAAGAAATTAAAGTATATATACATATTTTCTTGTAATTTATGTTCAGCTTACTTTATTTTTTTCCCCTCGGTATCATGTTTGACATGCAAACAGGAGTAAACTAAGAAATGACGCCGGTATTGTTCATGAAGCTACTCATTTCTCAAAAGTGTCGATGATCTCACCAAAGTACTGCAGTGTGTTTCACCAAGATTTATGGTGAGTGGAAGAACGAAATGATTGTGGTCGTGTGCAACTTTTCTTTAATGTAATAGCATTCATGGTAAACCATTTAACAAAACTGAGCAATGGTATTTCCTCAATATTGCTGCTGCCTTGCAGAGCGTTATTTCCTGACCAGATGTTGAGGCAACTGTCTGCTGTCTTTTGATGATCATTGCTTCAAAGCCCTGGAAAGTCGATTCAGAATAGTACCATACATGTCATAACTTGTTGTTGCTACCCGTTCAGTTATGTTAGTCCCAACAGCTTGCAAGGGGGTGTTGTGATAAGGTTTTCTGAAGTAGGCAAAGGAAAGCTAAAATTTCCTTGTAGATATGATGCACCAGCCTCTGTCGTCACTATCACCCTTTCAGACTTCACAAATTTTTACTTTGTTGGTTAAACTTAACCCATGCTTATGAATAGTACTCGCACCGCGCGTTGGTATGTTTTAGTTGGTGGAATGGGTACACTTGAATGATTAATACTGCCCAGGTAGTTTCTATTCAAACCAAGTCTTGAACTGTAACAAGCAGTCGTTAAAATTCAATCGTACTTATTTCGCTTAAATAGTCTTCTTTGCATGAACTTCTGGTGCAATTCAATTTATTCTTTCGTGACGACACCGACAACACTAACCTGAACAATCTCTCAAATGATGCAGAGTCGAATGAGCTGAGCCGTTCGTTGAGGAAGCATGGTGTTGACAATATTGAGAGAAATGTGTGGAACATACTTCCCACACACGTTTTTATGGTCACTTTACGGAAATCTTTTCAGTCATTCCAGTCACATAAGAGTTTTTCAAAACATGTGTGTGTTGCCTGTTTTAAACAGGAAATTAGAGGTACTAAAATCACGAGAGAGTGTTTGAACATGCTTGGCTGTGTTAAAGTTGCCCTCAATCAATTTCCAGTGACTGACAAGCGTCGTTGTCTGGCAGGTTTGGCAGCCCACATTCTGCTGCTCTTAACACGGCACACACATTCTCGGGCTAGTATGGGGCTAGTATGGAAACTTGTTCCTCGGGGACATCACACATAACAAGGCCGCAAGGTCTCGGAGTTTCACATACGGGTTTTTCTGTCATTAAAGGTGTTGTTGTCTCCTGTTGTGAGAATGCTGTGACTGCATTTGAAATATGAATTGCTGGCAATGCCAGCAGTTCTGCTCAATATAAAGTCTTTGCAAGTAATGGAGATGGAGCACAATTCATGCGAGTGCATGGCTACAGGCCCATAGCAGCCGTACGTGGTGTCCCAGCTTACATTTGTGCAAAAAAGAATGGTGCAAGCTGTTGAACTCCTAATGGTACCGCTGGCAGAGTTCACTCACATGAAGATTATCCGTTCACTGTGATAATGCTATTAAACATGCTTCTTCTCCCCCGAATGGGCAAGATTTCAGTCACAGTGCCGGAAACTGTGGCAGTTACATATTTTTGAGTGAACAGACTAATGCATTCCTAAGCATGATTTTAAATATGATGGTAAACCATATTGCAAAGCCAACCAGCACTAGGATCATTTGATAAAAGCGGGGTTAGGGGGGTGGGGCATGAGTTCTTGTACTTCTCATGAGTGTAAGAAAGCACTTAATTACTGGTCATGGAGATGGGGGGAGTAAATTTTAGGAATGAGCTCTAGCCTCTTCCCTCTTTCACTACACTGTAGACTAACTCTTGCCAACTAAACACCATTGCTATGGCTACATGTTTTCATCATAAAAGTCTTTGCCAATTCGTTATATATGCCCATATTAGTATTATATCATTCTTTATTTCTATTAGTATTATACCATTAATCTTTCTAATAGCGAAGGACAGCTTACAGGTCTCCAACCTCCGTCTTGACTATTTCTGGAAAGACAGTTGTCGCTGACAGTACCTCTGAGGAAACATTGTGTCATTCATGAAACTTATCAGATCAATTATCTAATTAGAATATCGCACAGATTTCACCTAGGCACCATGAGCTCATAGGATGTTGTTCTTGACCATGTAATACAGTGGCTTTTAACTCTTAATGCTGACTTTATTCTCTGCTTAAGAACCACTGTGGTTATTGCTGAGGAACCTCTGTTCCTTAGCGATTACATGCAGCACAATGGATAATGTCTTCTACCACCAGGCTTACCACAAACAGCTCATGCTTTTCCAATGGACAGACGCTGCAAAACTTGGTAAAAACAGGGTGGCAGTTTAGCTGTGTACCTATTTGGAAAATTTGAAGGCTTTCTTGCCCCTTAAGCCAGTTTGGCTTTGTTAAGGGCATTCAGTGCGGGTAGTCCAATTGTAACAGCTATGTCTATCAAAAGTCACTGCGTGAGCAAGACAAATTTAGCAAGTGTCCCACTGTATTCAACTTGAGTGTGGGGTGCAATGTTGATAGGCAACGAACACAATAGGAACGGAAATTAAGCAATGAGAAGAAGCTTTAACACTTTTCATTGATACTAGGCATGCTTAGGCAAGGAGAATAGAAACAGTTTAGGGAGCACCAAAAGGTTCCTGCTGTCAGGACATTGCTTTGCGCAGGTGATAAAAGTACCTATAGGCTATTACCATAAGTACTTTACAAGGCATAAGCTACAATAAAGTTTTAATCATTATGATGTTACCATTGTTGTTAGGTAGGAAAGACAAATGCCTATTATAATTTTAAGGTCACATTTCTGTGCCTTAAATTTTTAGACTGCATCAAGCCAGGCTTCACTCGCCAACTTTATCTAATTACTGCAGCTGTGCTTTCAGTACCAGTGTCAGGTGGGCACTCTCACTTGCGATCGAACCTAATCAAAATTGAACTTGTCAATTGTGTTTGGCTATCCTGCACAAGCTGCAGAATGGAGCCAGTAGCTGTTTCAGCAATTAACCCTGATTAGACGATCATGGGTTACACTTTTCCACTTAGATGTTCAGCTGTCCTTTTCTTGGAGCTGCAAAGTTATTTGCTTCAGTGAAATCATAGACATGGGATGATTCTATTGTGTCGTGTCAAAGATGTGGAATAGGCCAGACAAATTTGGCCCAAAAAGGTATAATAGTACACTTGAACGGCGATGGGTATGCTGAGAAGGAAAATTCGGAATTGATATGGTGTCGTGAGCCTAGTAGGAATTATTTCCCTGTTTCATTTTCCAGAAACGTGAATCACAGCTCATTACAAGAGGTAGTCATTGTACATTCTATATGTTGGCCACCTATGTTCAATGGGCAGACTTTTCATTGGACAAGTGCAGTATAGTGTACTGCGTCTAGCATTTTCTCTTGCCATTTTTCTTTTTTGATATCGCAGTGAAATTTATATATAATACGCTAGGTCACAGCCATACTGTCAATAAAAATTCAGTTATGCATCTTGTGTTTAAAGAGATGCGAGTGATTTCAGTGCTTGATACCACTTTTCATGCACCTGTCAGGTGAACATGTAAAATCGAAATAATGCAACTAAGCTGCACAGTAAACATTTTGCGGCCACATGTTCAGTTAACAGCTGTCAGGCATGTATCGCTTTCAGTGCATGTAGGTTGACGAAGTCCGTAGATGTCACGAAAGTAGCGGCATGCTTTGCGTCGAGGTTACTCGGCTAGTTTCGTCATCGCATAACGATGCCTTTTGCTTCGTCACTATATCGCAGTTGATGTTGCATCATAGGAAATTGAATGTCTCTTAGAAAGTTGCCGATCAAGACTTCACATGGTCCAAGTAGTTTAGTATGCGATGTGACGAACCATGCATTTAACATGCATTGTGCTGCACACAACAGCTGTGTTGATTGTACAGGGTCAAGCATAATTTGAAATCTAATGCTGATTATCCGAAATCACTAGTTTGTAAATGCTAACATTGGGCATTTATCAGTTTCTGTAAACATACAGTGAAATAAGTTAGAACTATGAAGTTTAAAAAAGAATGATTTTTTTTTTTCGTTCCTTTTCTTGTGGTATGTATAGTCTGACAGTTCAACTGTTTCACTGTACGCTTGTAAAAGCTGAAGATATATATGTCTGTGCCGTTATTCTTTAGGACACATCATCAGCACTTTGCAGATTCACCACAACCCATGGCCATTGTTGCATTATAATAATTCTGTTGGTACGTGGCAATTTAACGGGTAGTAGCCTTCAAACTATTCAATTCCAGCTCAAAATTATCATTTTTTAGATAGCTGTGAACTCTGTGATCATATTACGGGGCCTCAGTTCCTTAAACATGCTACGAGATATTTTTTTTTTTCAAACGACATATGAGCACATCTGCCAAGTATAGTGAATCTGGGAGGTCTCAACTTTACATAGCCACTTCAAGATGTAATTCGCGTGATATCGGAAGCTTCCTGTAAATGTATCAGTCGCTCTAGATGCACAATGGTTGCAAGCTAGTGTGAGACTGTCACATTATGTGGTGAGGCATATGCTGCCACATCCATCATTCTTAAATTTGTGTTTGTGCTCTGATGTCATTTTTCTATAAATACACGATACCGTAACGCTCAACTGGCCTTGTGCCCAGTGTGCCTAATAATCTCGGGTGACATGTTATGACCATTTTACAGTGCCGATCTAATAATGTGTAAACAGTTTCTGACGATACACAATCACAGTCTGCAGTTTGCTAGACATAGATACGAGACACCTTGGCACATGTTGATGTAATAGAGTGTGTCCCCACTTGGCTCATGCTTTAAACTGGTAACTGTAAACTAACACCTACTTAGTGTATAATTAGTATTTTTTTTGCTTTCAAGAAATTAGGGCCCCTGTGCTGTGATTACTGAGTGAGCAGCTACCCGATAAAGTGAAAATTTTGGCGCACCTTTTGAAGCATAAAAAGAAACATTATTTGCTGTGAAGCATGGCCGCTAAGCTTCTAATCTTAATGTCTTAATCTTAATGGTAGTCTGAAAGCATGTGCACTTAATATTATTGCACTGTTGTCCTCACTTAGAGTATAAATGTTGCTTTTACACTAAACTTGCACCTTATACAAAATTGGTGCTGACTAGTAGATTATCCTACTTTGTCTGTCTTGATTAAGCCGAATTCTGTGTTCCCATTTGTGTGTCTGCAGCAGCCATTTATGTGTGAACTCATTCAAAACTCCTGGCACCTACTTCAAGGAACAGCTTGAATAAAAAAACCAAATGCCTTTTTGCCTAAAATTAATCAACAGTGATCAAAACAATGGTTATTACTGGAGTTCACAATTAGGCAAGCGGTTTTGTCTTCATCAAGCCACTAACTGGGCCCGTTGTCTTGTCATGCATAATAGTTTTTATGGAAGTCATGGTCAGACTTCGGAGAGCATTGATGGCTGTGGAATCTAAGTGAATACAAGCAAAACGTAGTGTCGTAGGAACTTTTGCTGAAAGTTAGCACCTTTGGTATCACTCCCATTCATCTTCCATTCTCCGCGTCTCTCATAAAAAATGTCACTTCCTGTCTTCTACATTCTACATTCTGTTCAGTAAGTGATGTTCCAAATCAGCATGATGGCTTATTGTGGGGATAGTCAGACTACAGCGAGCTGTGATCAGTTCTGTCTGCGGTATTTTCTAAAGCAATCGACCTTGATTTTTTCTTGTATGGGTGTATATGTGTCCGTTTTTTTTTTTTTTTGCTTCCTTGAGTTAGGGCGCTTCGAAGCATTGTGTTTACCACTGTGCTGCTCTTGTACTATACTGTATTATATTTTTCTAGCTGTGCGTGCCTTTTTTTTCTTTTTAATTGAAATTTTAGTCGCACGCTGGAACGTGTGATTGGTAGGTCAAGTTGCAAATGAAGTGACACATGAAAACCTGCGATGCTCCGCATGCCAAGAACTGTCTTTGCACAAAGACTACGGGATTCCCATTTATATGGTGTCTTTGTGAATAAAAATATTGGAAACGAGCATCCTTGTGGAGGTTTCTTTCACATTGCTAAAGCCTCATTTTTGTGTCTGAGGCCCCCTAGCTACTTTTAAAAAAAGTTTCGCCAGCACACTGGCGATTTTCCACTGGAAAACCATGGCAACAAAAGCTAAGACTGGTCAACTAGAAGAACGAATGGTGTTACGTGATATTTGTTATGTATTCTCTGTAGCCGTGCAGAGTTTTCTGCGCCTCTAGGTAGCAAAGCACAGCTTCGAGATTTACCTGCTGGCTTAGGGTAGGGTTTCTTTCAAGGTGCTGGAGAAAAGCTTCAGGCTCACTGGAACCGATGAAAATTGGTGAAATCGAGGGCGACCTCATATGGAACGAAAGCGAGCTTGAGGATGCGACGAGCGAAGGAGACGAGGAAAACGAGGGATAATGTTCTAGCGATTGCGTGCCAGTTACAAGTGTTGTTTTTCACTTTTCCCAGTACAAGCGAGTACAGCAGTTCAATAAAGGCAAGCAGCTCTGAAAACACGAATTTTTTTTTTCCTCTGCGTATTATGACCGCCCCTGCGATTGCCACCTTCCAATCTCTGGAGGGGGTTGTGGGTGCACCCGCGGTCATTACAGGAGTGTATATATGGTTGTCGAGTTAATTGAATGTACACCGAAATTTTGTGTACGAAATAAAAACTTAGGCTAGTTTAAAACAATGTGGCTGATCCCCCTGTCTAGGAATCGCACGGGTGAAAGTGCTGCGCCATGTTGCGCCAATCTGGCATTCTGCGCCAAGCCGCGCCTAAACGGCAATTTGAGCGTGCAACGCACAAATTTAGTCGAGAGCTTTATCATCGGCCGAGCAACACGCGTGTGCTGCACAAATGACGCAATCGCGTCCATGTGCAATTCTGTCTGCATATCTAACATCGTATTTCGGATCACGCATGAATCTTGCGCCACGTGAACACAATTCACGGTTCTTGTTAAGTTAATTGGCGTTTGTGCGCACACCTCATTATGTGACTCTTATGTACGGTTTACAAGCAAAGCTGTTAGGGACACTATATAAAGACGGCTCTGCTGTTGCAAAAGCTCTCCGCACCACTGCCGAGCAACCGCCGAGCCCGTGCTGTGCTCGGTTGCTCGGCAACGGTGTGGCGAGCTTTTTGCGATAAACTAAAAACAAATTAAAAATCTGTGTCACCGGCGTAGCGATAACTGCGATAGCAACAATTTGTGTTGTTGTTATGGTGATGCTGCGCGCGCTTCTTTCTATTTTTGTTACCTCACCATCACGCGTGTAACGCTGCCTTGCGCGAACCGCGCCCGAATGGCTGGGGACTATCTAGATAATCTTAGAACCCTCCAATGCGATTACGTGCAGAACGCGTACAGTACAGTTTCTTCTGTAAGGCCACTAGCGATAACGCTAGAATCTTCCGATACCACATGTATAAATGCCACGGCACTTTGCTGCGTGACAGATTATCGATGGCCAATGCTCTATGCTTGCTGCTATCAATCTACAGCGTGTATTGCTACTATAAGTGGTTCTAAGAGAGAAAAGAAGAGAAAAGTGAGCCCCGTAACTGTCTGCTTTAGCGAGCGACCCCTCAACAGTAGCTCACAAGGGATGGGGGTAACGAGGGATTAAAAGGATAGGAATAAAAGTGTAGAGAGAGAGAAAGAGGCGTGAGGTGGTAAGCCAGAGAGCGACGACAAATCGAGGGTATAGGAGAGATAGGAGAGATGGAAACACGGTCACAGAACTCCGAGGACGGGGCACCACTTGCGAGAGCTCTTGTCGGTGTTTGGAGGTGGCGTAGAGCAAGTCCAGTCGGTCATAGCTACACTGTCATCGGAGCTCGGCGTCAGGAGATGATATATATAGGGCGAGCCCATTCGGCCAGAGCTACGCTGACGTCGGAGATCGCGAGGGCACAACCGGTCGGCACGGAATCCAGCGAGTGACGTTTCGTTTTCCGGGCAGAGGTTAGCCCAAAACAGTGACTGCTGCCTTCGTCGACTTTACGAACCCCTCACAATACGGAGGCTGACAGCTAACTTTTGGAGCGGGGTCAGCCGTTCGGTGGCACGCTCGGCAGAAACGTGCCTGCTGCCGATCTTGTAGTTGGCACGTGTGACCACGCAGTTTCGAAGCCAGAATTATTTTTGTTCACGTGTGTTTAACGTTATTCTATCGATGAAGGTGACATAAAATTGCTGAGAGGTTCCCGCAATGGGTAGAACGTGTTTTGTTCCGAACTGCCGTTCTGGCTATCGGACTTGTGCAGAGCGTGTTCAAAGCGCCATCTGAAAGAGATCTTTGGCATAAATATGTGAATTCTCATAGTAACATCTACACATGAACAACCGCATTTCTAAATTTAGTGTGCTGTTCATGAAATACTTGCATGGTTCAAATATTTATATGGAGGAACAATAACTCCATTGCTCTTATTGTGTGCTTGATATGAAATAATTGCATGTTTCAAATAATTATTTATATGGCGTTCTCATTGGTCTTGTGGAACGACTACCGGGTGTGGTCAAGCTATGTACGCTGACGGCATCTGCGTATGGGCTTTTGGCGTGACAAGACTTCAGATATACGCGCAAGACTTCAGAAAGCTGCGACATTGTCATCAGTGTACCTCAATGAATAGGGTCTAAAGATCTCGCCTGCGTAATGCGCACTGATTGCTTTTAGTCGAAAGCCAATGAGACCATACGCTATATCTATCTACGGCCAAGGCATACCGTATGTCAGGAGGCACTGATTTCTAGCCGTATTTATTGATTAGAGAACTCTGCCCCGCCGCGGCGGTCTAGTGGCTTAGGTACTGGGCTGCTGACCCGCAGGTCGCGGGATAGAATCCCGGCTGCGGCGGCTGCATTTCCGACGGAGGCGGAAATGTTGTAGGCCCGTGTGCTCATAATTGGGTGCACGCTAAAGAACCCCAGGTGGTCGAAATTTCCGAAGACCTCCACTATGGCGTCTCTAAATAATCATATGGTGGTTTTAAGACGTTAAACCCCACATATCAATCAATCAATTTATTAGAGAACTTTGTTGGGGCTCACTTGAAGAAGAGGCTGACAGACATTGCTAACTTCTTCAAGTATCTTGAAGGAAAAACCTGGGGGACTTCAGTACACGCAATGATGCAATTGTACAAGACGCTTTTTCTCGGCTATTTTCGATATAACTTGCCTGTGTTGACCAATACCTAGCGAACCAGCATTCGCACTCTCGAAAGCATCCAGGCTATGTCTCTGCGAGTTTGTCTGGGGCTACGGCGATGTTCGTTAACAGCTGAGACTATTGCGATTGCAAATGACTACCCACTCACGACGCATATTGTAATGGAAGTGCTCGGAGCACACGTGAGGCGTCTTACTCGCGTCCCTGCCCATTATCTAGCCTCACTGCCAGAAGACTGACCTCGTACGCAACGTTACTAGATTACCTCAGTTTGCAAACTCCGCCGGGATGCGGCGGCGAAACGCGGCCCCCTTCGTTTCCCGCTCTCTAGGTCAAATGGCGTCGGAAGCGCCACCTAGAGAGCGGGAAACGAAGGGGGCCGCGTTTCGCCGCCGCATCCCGGCGGAATTTGCAAACTGGGGTAATCTAGTATTTGACCGGTCGCCACATCGTAACGGAGCCTTCGCGCAATGTTAAACGGAATTCACGCGGTTAATTTTGTGTAATGAGAGTTATTTCCCGAGAGGGTGAGCGAAGGTTATTACGAGTGTGCAAGTAAATCACCAGTTGAGCCGCTAAGGCGATGCCACACGGCAGAGACGTGAGCGCGATGCCCGAATCTTGCGGGACTTCTGTTCATACAGCTCTTTTGCGTTCCTGTTCTTTAAAATTCGATTGCCTATGTAAAAAAAAAAACCATTGACAGTGGGCCACAGCATTAAGTCTAAATGTATCCGATCTCGGTATAGCCCATCGCCACAGTTGAAGGCGCACCTCGTCAGCGGGAGGCTTGAAAAAATGTCTCTTTTCGGCCGCGGATTTCGTCGAATCGTACCCACTTCGGCAACCAGTCACAATGCAGCGAGGCATGTTTTCTCACATTCAAGAACCGTCACATGACACATGAGAGCTGTGTAGCTCACAAGGAAAGCGATGACTGAGTTGAAGACATTAAAAAACACCCGGCACCATGCAGATCACGCCAACGCTGACAGCGTCGGTGCCACGCCGGGCACCACGCTGATCGCTACCGTAGTAAGTTGCAGCCAGAGCACACACTACGCGAGTTACGTCGAAATAAATCTTGCTGGCACTCAGTGACAGCGATGACTACGAAGCACACTTGAAAGCAACAAAGCAGCACCCGGCATAAGAACACAACTGCAGTAACTCCGCCGGCGTGGGTCCGGGCACCGCCGAGAGGGGGCGCGCTTGCTGCTTTTTGACCGGCGGAGCATGTTCTGATTGAATGTGGAGATATCCACCCAGGTGTACGTTTGGGCACGAGCCTACAGGAAGCCTTGGGTTTTAGGGACAACAATGGAAAGCTGAACACACCCGCGATTGAAATAAGTAAGAGACGGTTAGAGTATTGGTGGCAGAAAATTAGAGAGAAAGGACAAAAATAAATATTGGAAAAATAAAATATGGACAGTGTGCCGTAAATGGCAGAGAACTTAAGCTGAAAATTTACCTTTTTTTCCATTAAGATAGAATTTATCGAAGTAGAGGCATTAGGCCAACATCAAAAAAGAAAAAAAGGTTTTTTTTTTTGTCGAGCCTGGTGGCATACTTGTCACCACCCCGTTATAAAGGGGACGCTCATAGCATCCATCCATCCATCCATCGACCGGTACAAGGAAGGGTGACACTCGCGGCGCTGCAGTTTGCAAACTGAAAAAAGTATCTAGTAACGTTGCTCGTACGTGCCTCATTTTGCAAGACAGTCTTGACATATCGTGCACGCATACCCACGGGATACACAACCCTGTCCAGAATCGCAACTCCCCCGTGGTGTATGACTAATCCACATGTGCAACTCACGGTTCCAGGCATACGGTCAAAAGCTCGGCTCTCATCTCCAGCGCTGAAGCTGCTCTCTCTTCCCTTGTTGAATGAGAAGTACAGTGAGCATAACCATTTATATACTGACGCTTCTACTAAAGTAGATGGATCTGCAGGGTCGGTGATCTTTCCTGCAACAGCGACAATGACGAAGATTTGGTTGTCTCACCAGACGTCATTGACAGCTGCGGAACTTGCTGCTCTACGTAGGACAACTAGTTAAAGTCATTAAACACCAAGAAGCCAAGAAATGGAGCGTCTTCACGAACTCCAAAGCAGCACTACAGTGTTGGGTGTTCGATAAGACAGATATGCTTGGGCTAGTATGTGATTAGAAATCAACATATTTGCACAGTGCAAGACTATTAGTAGTTACGACGTAACTACAATGGAAGAGACAAGGACAGAAAGAACGCTGACTTCAACTGAAATTTTAATAATGAAAACGCTGGAAATATACATTCGTGACAGAACATCACCGCGCAATCGCACAACCTATTCCATCACAGCAAGATTAATCATCATCTCATTATATGATTACGACGACACAGCTCAGCACAAATTCATAATCTATTGTGTCGAAGCCAGAAACTCGATTTCTCTTTTTTTTTAGTCAAAGCAAGCGAAGGCATGCTGATACATCGATCACCCAGCATTTGGATTTTATTGGCCTCCATAATTTCTCGTGTTAGCTGGTGATGCTGTTTGGCTACAACAGTGCACTTTTCGAATTCCGGTCTGCAACCACAATCTCTACAATGAATGCCCAAATGACCTTGCACAGCTGAGTATACATTGCAATGATGCTTCCTTTAAACGTTCATTCAGGCACCGGCCCGTTTGCCCAACATATATCTTGCCGCATGACAATGGGAGCAAATAAACGACGGCTATCACGCATGCTACGAATATCCTTCTATGTTTGATTGAGCAGCAGCTACTTCGTGCGGACTGCGCATTCACCCGTTTGCAGAGCGCTGAAAGCTTGCCTATGCCGTGTTTTACATAAACACCATCGCGGAACATCACTTTCCCGGACGCTGCATGGTGTGGGAGCTCGACGCCGTCCAGGAGTCTTCGTTCCTCGGAGGACGCATCGCCGGCAACGTGCTACTCCGCGTAGTGGTTGCAACGAGACCGACCGCTGTTACGAGCCGCGTCGGTGGCCGCAGCGGACCCAGTAGGTAGCATGGAGCTGCGTGGTGGTCGTCATTCCGCAGGCCACGGGGACGTTCAGAACCCTCGAGAGCTGAGGCAGAGGGACAGGCGTAAAGGAAAACTTAACAAGACGTTTATTTGCAACATGTTGGACAGTAACGTCCGAACGACGACTCTTCTCGCGACACTCTCCTGTTTTCTTCTGGCGGGCTGCTCCCCCTGCCTCGCCGTGCAGTTCCGAATATATAGGCGGAATGTCTCTTCGGGGAACCAACCACTCATGGAGAGCACAACACAAGTGTCCCTTCACACACGTGGCAGATGCACGTGGTACACGCGCGGGGACTCGGAAGCGACCACGCAGGAGAAATTCACGGCAGTCCCTACTGTAGCACACAACCGGCCTTCCGCACATTCCAGAGGGGCCAGCCCGTAGCCACTGCCCCGCAGGCAAAGCGCACAGCCGAGACAAACAGAGCCGGTGCAGGTGACAACCCGCCCCCACACAGAATGTCCGAGATTCCAGAGGGGCCCGCCCGTAGCCACTGCCCCGCAGGCAAAGCGCACAGCCGAGACAAATAGAGCCGGTGCAGGTGACAACCCGCCCTCACACAGAATGTCCGAGATGACGGGAAGGCACGCTTGGGGGCATCCGGCCCAAGGACTTCGTTACTGCTTTGTAACAGCTTCCCCGGCGGCCGGCCGAGACCTCGACGTACGAAGGTCATCCACCTTTGTGGGGAGAGGTCGATGAAGACAATGCTGGTGTGCTGAAGCCGTGGACACCTCGATGCGGCTCTGCTGCAATCCTCTGGTACCCTGGTGATCTACAGCCTCTGGTAGCGTCGTCCAAAATTGGAGAAAGGCTCCCGCTCTGCTGGCCAACATTCCTTCTCGAAAGACAGCACATGTGTCCACCACGCGAAAAACACAACTGCCAAGCAGGCAAGCGCCCATACTATCTTCCTGAGACCCACCAGGCTTTTAATTCATCCAAAACGACCTGTTCTTCATTACAATAGCAGCAGCAATTCTAACAACCCAACCTGAAACAGGCTGCTCAAATTCACAAACACGTGTCGTGATAAAGCACAAATACACACACACAAAAAAATGGAACCTAAATACCCAAGCCAGATTACCTGACGCCCATCAAGATCCCCAGAAACAACGACTTAAGCCGTCAGCGTTGCCATTCAATTTGCCTCTCTTGTAACAAATTTCGAAAGAGTATTGTTGCAATAGCAAGCTCCAGCGAAGTAGCCGGCCGTTCTTAGGCGACATCGTTTGCAACCACGTGAGGGGACAATGGTCCGTCTCGATGATAAACTCTGATCCCGCGAGATAGCATGCGAGCTTCTGAACCACCCATACAACACAGGCGCATTCTTTCTCTGAAGCGCTATAGGCTTCCTCCCTTACAGTTAGTTTGCGGCTTGCATATAGCACGGCATGTTCCTCTCCTGCGTCGTTTCTCTGACACAATACTACGCCCATGCCGCGGTCACTTGCATCGCACTGAACCACGAAGGGTCTAGCGTAGTCGGGGGCTTGAAGTACAGGTTGGCTCATGAGCGCATTTTTCAGCGCTAAGAATGCCCTCGCTTTCTTCTCATCCCACTCCAGAATTTGAGGTTCGGTTTTTCTAAGAGCGCCAGTAAGCGGGCTGGCAAGCTCTGAATAACGGGGAATGTAATGCTGGTAGTACCCTGCCAATCCTAGGAACGACCGCACATCTGTCTTTGTCCGGGGCTACGGAAAATTATTAACTGCCGCTACTTTGACATCGGAAGGTCTGCGGTGGCCTTTCCCCACTATGTGACCCAGGTAAGCAACCTCTGCTCGGCCAAGTTGGCACTTCCGAGCCTTCACGGTCAGACCTGCTTCGCGGAAACGTTGAAGTACTGCTCGCAAGTGGGTGAGATGTTCGGACCATGACCCTGAAGATACTGCTACATCATCCAGATAAGGCAGGGCAAACCCCTCTAAACCCCGCAATACCTTGTCCATGAGAGCCGAGAAACAGTAGGGGGAATTCTTTAAGCCGAAGCTCAACACCTTAGGGCGGTATGTTCCTATAGGAGAAATAAACGCCGCATATCTGCTGGCCCTTTCGTTCAAAGGCACCTGCCAATAATCCCGAACGAGGTCGAAGGTAGAGATGTACTTAACATTGCTTACTGCCTCAATTCTTTCCTCTATATTTGGTATAGGTAGGTCTGATCCTTCGTTATGTGATTTAACCTCCGGTAATCAACGCATGGTCGCGGATCTTTCCCAGGAACCTCCACTAATATAAGCGGAGAGGTATAATCGCTTTCACAAGCTTCATTCACATCGAGCTCGAGCATTCTTTTAATCTCGGTCTCAACAATGGCACGCTGACGCGGCGACACTCGATACGCCTTTGACCGCACGGGCTGAGTGGCCGTAAGCTCTATGTCATGCACTACCAAATTTATTCGGCCCGGTTTCTCCGAGAACATGTCCTCATATTCTATCAGGAGGCTTTCTAGGTCACGCTTCTCGTTAGCTGTGAGCTCAGCTACCTCAACCATGGCCTTGAGCGTTTGACCAGCGTTATCCTCCTTTCTTTCCGCTCCCGAAAAGGGGAAATCTAGCGGTGGCTCTTAGGGCACGTTTACCGCCATGTTTACGACAACCCCTCTCTCTCGATACGGTTTGAGCAGATTGCTGTGGTAGATCTGCTGCGTCTTACGTCTACCTGGCATCCTTACCAGATAGTTTGTGTCGGACAGCCTTTGAACGACTTCCGCCGGACCTTCCCATTGGACATCTAGCTTATTCATTGGTGAAGGTTTCAGCCGCATTACTTGATCTCCAGCTTCAAACAGGCGTGATCTTGCCGACCTGTCGTAGTAGCGTTTGGCCCGAGCCTATGCCTTGCTCATCTCATCCCCTGCCAGCTCCTGTGCTCTATGCAACCTTTCTAGCAGAGTTAGCACATATTCAACCACCGTAGGGTCCTCCGCTCACCCTTCCCATGACTCCCGAAGAATACGGAGTGGGGATCGCAGAGAGCGACCGTAGACCAATTCTGCCGGGGTAAATCCAGTGGCTTCATGAGGTGCAGTCCTGAGCGCAAACATGGTTGCTGGCAAGCACACATCCCAGTCGACTTTGCGCTCGAAACAGAGTGCTCGAAGGACGCGTTTCATTACCGAGTGTAACTTTTCTACTGGGTTTGACCGGGGGTGATACACAGAGCTGTGGATTAATGGGATTCCACATTTCTCTAAGAAAGTTGTAGTCAGTGCACTCGTAAAAACGGTCCCTTGATCGGACTGTATTTCAGCGGGAAAACCAACGCGTGCGAAAATAGACAACAGCGCGTTTACCACTTCTACCGAGCTCAGTTCCTTTAAAGGCACTGCCTCAGGAAACTTGGTCGCGGGACAAATTACTATTAAGACATGACGGTAACCAGATGTTGTTGTTGGAAGAGGCCCTACTGTGTCGATCACGAGTCGTCGAAAAGGCTCAGTGATCACTGGCACGAGCTTCATTGGGGCACGAACCTTGTCCCCTGGTTTTCCTACACGCTGACAGGTGTCGCAGGTTCTGACAAAATTCTCTATTTCCCGGAAACAACCCGGCCAATAGTATTCCTGCAGCAGGCGATCCTTCGTTTTTTTGACCCCCAAGTGACCCGACCATGAGCTACCATGAGCTAAGTGTAAAAGATCATGGCGGTAACGTTCCGGTACCACTAACTGATCAAACTGCACCCGTCTGCGATCTAGATACTTACGATAAAGTATCCCGGCCCTGTTCTGATACATCACGTTTTTCTTTGAAATACCCTCATTAGTCTGACTCCTTATATTTTGAAGAGTGGGGTCTGCTCTTTGCAGCTCTATAAGGGACGATCGATCCACTCTCAGCAAAGTCTGCAGGCTACTAGATGCAGGAGTAATCATTTCCTCACACACACCTCCATATTCAAGAGGATTTTCCTCGTTTTCATCCGCGCCTTCATCGCTCACTTGATCAGTGCTTGTTGTGATCGTGTCTACCGTGTTCGTGGGCTCTCCATCTCCGGCTTTCTCGGTGATTCTCGAGGGAGCATCGAGCGGTGCGGCTCTAGTTGCGAGTTCTCGCGCCTTTGAGCGAGTGAGCGTGCACACAACCCCATCCCCGTATGCTAGGTTCTTCTGTCCTAGTAACCAATCGGATCTGTTTGAAAACAAATATGCATACTGCTTTGGCAAATAAGCAGATACTGCAGCCTCTGTGTGCAATGCGCCAAAGGGGCCCTCGATGCATACCTTAGCAATCGGAAGGCATACGCTTGATGGCTCCGCTGCTTGTTTAATCCAAGCGCACTCTCCTGTGAAATGTTCAGCTTCAACATACGAGGGATGGACCACGTCCATTGTCGCTGCCGAATCCCGCAGCACGCGACACTCTTTTCCATTTACCATCAGCTCTCTGATATATGGTTCCAGCAGTCGCATGTTTTCACCCTCGCTGTCGACTGAGAAGCAAACAACTTTTGGACTTTTGCAGACGGCCGCAATGTGACCTGGCTTGTGGCATTTATAGCACACAAGTGGTCGCCTCTTTTCAAACGCACTGTTTTGGTGCTTTTCCTCAACCGTGGTCTCATTACTTACCTCCCGTTGCTTTTCGGGACCAGTGTTGCGCTCTCGATTCTGGTGGACTGAATGTCCCCTCCACCCAGTTGCCTTTTTGATTTGGCCCTCCCACTGGGGAATTTCTCTTCTATCAAGCGCGCGGCGCGGAACAAAATCCTCCGCTAGCTCCGCGGCCCTCGACACAGTGGTTACCTCCTCCCTGTCTTGCACCCAGAGCCTAACGTCTTGGGGCAAACGACGGTAAAACTGCTCGAGTCCGAAACACTCCACGATTTTCTCTTTATGCTCGAACGCCTTAGCCTCTTTGAGCCACTCCCTCATATTAGACATTAAATTTTATGCGAAATCAGCATACGACTCGTCTTTCTGCTTTACGGCGTTCCGGAACTTCTGCCTGAATGCTTCTGCTGACAATCTATATTTCTTTAGCAGGCTCGACTTAACTTGGTCGTAATCATCTGCTTCCTCTTTTGTCAAGTGGGCAATTACCTCGGCAGCCTCACAGGGTAGTAGGGCAAGCAAGCACTGCGGCCACATCGTTTTGGTAACAAGCGCCTTCTCGCATGTGCGCTCGAAATTTACCAAGAACAGACCCATGTCCTCTCCGGAGCGGTAAGGTTGCATTAGGTCTTTCATCCTGAACGACTTCCGTTCTACTCCGCTAGACGCTTCGCTACCTTCACTACTACCTCGAGCCTTGAGCAGCTCGATTTCAAGGCGCTTCATCTCAAGATCCCTTTCTGCTGCTTCGCGTATGAGCCTCTCATTTCTCTCTTTCTCTTCAGCTTTACGCCTTTCATGTTCGTCTATCAGCTCTAGACACTCTGAGAGCTCGTCGTCGTCTGCGTTAAGGTTCTCAATAGCCTCGATAATCTCTGGCTTTCTCATTTGTTCACGAACATCCAAACCCAAACTTTTAGCTAACTCTAGCAAAAGCGGTTTTTTCAGTGCCTTCAGATTCATGGTTGCTACAAGCGCTGCTAACTTCACTACTACTAGGACGCTACGTTCCCATGCACAGGTCAACGTAGAGTAGTTATCCAAATTTACCACCTTTCCTACAAAACTCTAGATAAAGCCTGGTAAAATCTCAGTGAAGAAAAGTCAAGCACTCACCGCACTCTGCAGCCATGATCTCAGCGGAGACGATTCCGATGCTGGCCCGAGCTTGTTGCGACTTGGCGTGAGCAGAATCTCGTCGCTGCCATCCAATTGTTACGAGCCGCGTCGGTGGCCGCAGCGGACCCAGTAGGTAGCATGGAGCTGGGTGGTGGTCGTCATTCCGCAGGCCACGGGGACGTTCAGAACCCTCGAGAACTGAGGCAGAGGGACAGGCGTAAAGGAAAACTTAACAAGACGTTTATTTGCAACATGTTGGACAGTAACGTCCGAACGACGACTCTTCTCGCGACACTCTCCTGTTTTCTCTTGTTGGAACTGCACGGCGAGGCAGGCGGGCTGCTCCCCCTGCCTCGCCATGCAGTTCCGAATATATAGGCGGAATGTCTCTTCGGGGAACCAACCACTCATGGAGAGCACAACACAAGTGTCCCTTCACACACGTGGCAGATGCACGTGGCACACGCGCGGGGACTCGGAAGCGACCACGCAGGAGAAATTCACGGCAGTCCCTACTGTAGCACACAACCGGCCTTCCGCACATTCCAGAGGGGCCCGCCCGTAGCCACTGCCCCGCAGGCAAAGCGCACAGCCGAGACAAACAGAGCCGGTGCAGGTGACAACCCGCCCCCACACAGAATGTCCGAGATTCCAGAGGGGCCCGCCCGTAGCCACTGCCCCGCAGGCAAAGCGCACAGCCGAGACATATTATATAAGTGGTTATAACAGAAGAAAAGAAAAGAAAGGTGCCGACCCGTAACTGTCTCTCCTTACAAGGACACCTCAACAGGTCAGCACAGGAATGGGATATGGGGAATAAAAGATATAGGGAGGGAAAGATTGGAAAAGAGAGAAAAAAAGAAAGGCGAGGGTCATTCGTTCTGCTTTCTCAACGGACCCACAAGCCCCCACGCGCCATGCACAGCTGACTAGGAAGGCTCCCAAGGGCCGGAGAGGTATCGTCATCGAGAGGAGGACAACGGTTTGATTGGCGCGTCGTACAAAGCGCGTGAAGCACTCGCCGAAGCGCGCAATCTCTGTACGGAAAACACTGTACGGAAAACCGTAGCACTCACTAATTCGAGTCCAGTGGACATCGATGGGGAGGCACTAATATTCTTTCAGTTCACAAGCGCTCAAATAGCGCAGAAGTCCTCAGGAAGGTGATGAGGGCAGCATGCGCGCGCTTCACCAGGCATGCGTGCGCACGGGGAAAAAGAAACACATCAACAGTGCTGGTGCAGAGTCCCAGTTTGCTGTAAGCATCCAAGAGTGATCTGCGCGCGTCTGAATACTCCTCACACTGGAAGATAATGTGATGGAGTGTTTCGGGCTGTGGGCAATGACGGCAGTTTGGGTCTCCACGTCCAGACTGTCTGTGAACCCGTTCCGCCGTGCGGTAGCAGCCGATGCGCAGGCGGAGAAGGAGGGCACGCTCCTCTCTCGAAAATCCTGTTTTCGGGAGTGGGCGTGGTGGCTGCCCTGCCGCTACTCGTGGGTCCGGGTGGCGAGCGGTGACAGAGCACCGTGTGCGAAGCCTTGCTACGTCGAATGTGCTCACCGCTGTAGTCACAGGGGTTCCCGGAGAGTGTGCTTCTTTGGCCAGCTCGTCGGCCACTTCGTTGCCGGATATTCCAACGTGCGCTGGTATCCATTGCAGCACAAGATCACATCCTAGGTCCTGCACTGCTTCGAGCCTTCGCGCGATGCGCGTGGCAACCGGAGGTCTGCGGGCGTCCTGCGCGAGTAGTTGGAGAGCAGCACGTGAGTCCGAGAGAACGGCAGCCGACGGAACTCTCAGTTGAATGAGGGCATCGGCGGCGAGGTCAAGCGCGGCGAGTTCGGCTATCGTCGACGATGCCGCGCAGGCGAGGCGGCACTGATTGTGAAGCTCCAGCGAAGGCACCACACACGCAGCCGCGGCACACCCGTCGTTCAACACTGAACCGTCAGTAAAGACGAGGAGTCGTCCCGCGAGTTCGTCAAAAGTGGCAGCAGTTTCGTGCCGAAGTGCACACACAGGCGTCGTCCGCTTGCTTGCCACTCCCGGTAACTGTGTCCGAATCTTGAGAGGGCGATGGCGGCAGGGCGGGGCACTATAGTCATTCACATCCGGTGAGCTCGGGATGAGGGCGTAGAATGCCGCAGCGCATTGCCCCATCCGTGAGTGCGGAAGTGAGGAGAGCCAGAATACCAGCTGCTGTCCGTGGCGCGAGCGTTTCATACGCTCTATGTGATTTAGCGCTCGAAGATCGGCCCGGAGTGACAGTGGCATGTCTCCCGCCTCAGCAAGTGTTGGGCCGATTTGAGATGATCTGGGCAAGCTGAAAAACTGGCGAATCGCGATACGATGTGCTGCGTCCAGTGTCTCCCAGTTGGAACGCGTAAGCGCTGCGAGAGGAAGGCCGTACAAAATGCGCGCCGCAGCCATTCCGTTGTAGATGCGGAGAGCTAGGGACGGTGTGCATCCATTGCCGCGAGCAAGGAGCGCTCGAGCGGCGGAGGCGACCCTTCGCGCGTTTCGAAGCTGGTCGCTGACCGCTGGTGACCAGTTGAGGCGTTGGTCCAGCTGCACTCCGAGGTAGGTCACTCGCCTCTTCCAAGGGATGGGGATCGTTTGGAGAGTGAACTTCGGTGTGTGGCGCTGGGCGCCATAACTGGGGTGCAGCAGCATCGCCTCCGTCTTCGCCGGTGAAAGCGTCATCCCCCTGCCCGTGATGAACGCGTCAATAGAGTCCAGGACGGTTTGGACACTGGTGCGAATACACCGGCCACTGGGCACAGGTCCCGTCGCGAACACCGCAATGTCGTCCGCGTAGACCGCCACGCGCACATCACAGGGGAGAGCACGGGGGATGTAATCGTCGATGTCAGCCAGGGCGAGATTGAACAAGAAGGGGCTGAGTACACTGCCCTGCGGAACACCGACACTCACGGGACGCGGCTCACTAAGGACTCCACCGACGCGCACACGCATGGTTCTGCCGCCGAGGAAGGAAGCGATGTACGTGAAGAGGAGACCGGTCACTCCGAGATCGCGCACCGCGTTCAAGATGGTGGGGTGTGGCAGGGAGTCGACTGCCGCCTTGATGTCTAACAGGATGAGGTACCCGGCCTCTCCTTTGTGCTGTGCCTCCTCTAGCGTTGCGATGACGTCCGCAAGGGCGTCGGCAGTAGCACGCGAACGGCGGAAGCCACACTGCGAAGGCGAGAAAACATCCAGTGCCTCGGCAATCCATTCAAGTCTCCTCAGTGTCATGGCCTCAAAGAGCTTGCCCGCGGCGGAGGTAAGGGAAACAGGGCGATAGGACGCTGGCTCCGAGGCGGGTTTGCCCTTCTTGAGCACGGGGATGACGATGGCTTCGCGCCACTCTTGCGGCACTATCCCCGTGCGCCACACGTCGTTGTAGGCGGCCAAGAGCACTGGGAGCTGGGACTGATCGATGTTGCGAAGCATCTGGTATGTCACGCCGTCAGCGCCTGGCGCTGAGCGCCGTTTGCGCGACGCCAAAGCCAGGCGCAACTCCCCGAGAGTGAAATCCTCAGTGCATAAAGCACGTACTTGATTGCGCATGCTGGTGGTGAGGAAAAAGCGGCGAGGTTTGTACCACTGAGCAAAGGAAACCAGGCGCGCGGAGGTGAGCGGTCGCATGTGACTTTGGCTCCTGCAAATTTTCCTCTTGTGGCTAACTGATCACTCCAAACGCCCCGAATACTTGACTGGACCTATATGTGAGTGTTACCGACGCTTCCTGTGATACTTTTTCAATACTAAGACGTTTTTTTACGCAAGCCGCAGCCCTTTTAGGGCTGTCGGCTAGCAGTATCGCTGCTAGGCCTACCTCTCCCTAGCATGAGCGCTGGAACAGGGCGCGACGCAGCCGGCGTCGATGGTGCGCGTTCCTGGCGCGCGATCCACGAGAGCCTCTCAAGACAACGCCAGCATCCTTCGTCACCACCAAGCCATGCAGTGGCTCAGGAGCGCCAATCAAGAGCAGCACCGAAGCCCCCACCACTGCCGCGCAGTGATTACAAAATCATATTAAGAGTCCGTGGAGGTTTAAACTGTGCTGTGATACATCCATGCGTCCTCAGACAAATAATCCTCAAGGCGGCGGGTCTCCCAATCTCTGACCGCACCAGTTCTGACCAAATACGCGTCAACTCCATCAACCATACCGTTCTGATTAGCACACCAGACCTGGATCGTGCCGACCTCTACCATGGCATACGGCTCTTGAACTTCAACGGCACCCCTCATGAAGTCGCCACCCATGTCGCTGATCCCGTCGATACCTGCAGAGGAACCGTTCTCCTGCCTTCCGATTACTCGGAAGACGAAATCATCTCGACCCTCCGCCGATGCAACCCAAAGCTGACTATCGGAGGTGCACGACGCCTGGGCAGCACTGAAACCATTCTAATCATATTCCAAGGCAAAATCGTTCCTTACTACGTCCACTACGAAGGCTGTGCACTTCGATGCCGTCCCTTCAGGCAAAAGGTTGAAGCCTGCACACGGTGCCGTCAGATTGGTCATCGCCAAGACGTCTGCACCAACACCAGTGACACACTTTGTCCCAAATGTGGACTAAAAGATGCACCTATGGACCACGAGTGTGACCATGTTTGTGTTGTGTGCAATGGAAACCATGAAACAGGTTCATCGCTGTGTAGACAACGATTTAAGCCGCGCCCTACACGGTCCATGGAAAAGCAAGACCCACCCATCCACCGATCTCCTAGTCGCGAACAAACTCACGGTTCAAGCCAGCGGAAAAGTCGAAGCAAAAGCAAGGAACGCGGGCGGAAAAGTCGAAGCAAAAGCAAGGAACGCGGGCGACGCTCCAGTGCCAGCAAAAGTAAAGATCGCGGTCGTCGCTCCGATTCAACGACGCAAGACGACGCCTGGCCAGCCCTATCACCAAGCCCTGCTCTCACCAACTCTTCGGTCAACTCACACCAGGTAGGCTGGGCTAAGTCAGCCTCTTCTAGCTGCTCCTCAAATCACACCAGTAACAACGACTCCACCCTCTTTAAAGAAAATGCAACCCTAAAAGCTGAAATTCAAAGGCTTAAATTACAACTTGAGTCTTTTCACTTATCCGCTACTACCACTCAAATTGATTCTCGTCCTCCTTCCGCATCAACCACCCAAGCCCCTCCCTCTCATTCCGCCTCTTCCATGTGCCATTCATCAGCCCCACCTGAACCCTCTGCACAGTTGCCCATGGATACTAGCCCCTGTGCTCAACGCGAACCACTTCTCCCTCCCCCCAGCAAACGTAAAACTCCGAGCACTCCACGATCAGAAGAGTCCCTGGAGGAGACAGTTTTAAATTATAATGACAGAATAACCGCATTAGAAACTAAATTTCATAATATACTCACCGCAGTTGAAAAACTCAGTGCAGATTACGCAGCCAAACATGAAGCACTCGACAAATTTATGGACCTTGTGCAAGCTCATATCCAACAAACTACAAGTTGGATAGCTGAAGTTAGTGCCCATAATCCTAGCATAGCACCACTTTCCACCTCAGCACCAGCTTCGCTTAACAATGGCCAATAACCCGACTCGCTCCGAGCTTCAGGTTTGGCAATGGAACTGTAGGGGGTTCCGAAAAAAGAAAGCACATCTGCAACAGTTCCTTGCCTCCCGTTCTAATCTACCCGAAGTCATTGCCCTCCAAGAAACTCACGGGCCAGTCAGCTTCCCAGGATATAATGTCCACCAAACTAAAAAGCTGTCCCGGCCTGATACGGCAATTCTTACTCAAAAACACCTCACTGCAAATCACTCCCACTTCGACGGCGTCGATATAGAGCATGATTTTTTGGAGATTATCCCTCATAAGAATAACACATCTGCTCTTTACCTTCTGAATGTCTACAGCCGCCCTCGAGACAAACATCACCGCTTTGACTCCCTTTTTACTCAAGCCATTTCCGCTGCCAAAGACCATCCCCTTTTAATTCTTGGGGATTTCAATGCACCCAACCTGTTGTGGGGTCACACTGTTTCTACTCCTAAGGGCAGAGCCCTGTGGATACACATACAAGACCACAGACTCACGCTACATAATGACGTCGATGCACCAACCAGGCTAGGAAACAGCGTATCGAGAGATACCTCTCCCGATCTTACCCTTACACGCAGAATTCAGCACGTTACATGGAGCAACTTGCAAGTTAATCTCGGTAGTGATCACTACATCATTACTACTACAGTACATTTCAAGCACAAACCCTTCGCACCTAAGCCAATCAGTCACACCAATTGGGACAAATTTCGAGAGGCCCGCCAGATATCAGCTCCCAGAAACATCCAAGACATCTCAGAATGGGTGAAGCAACTTCACTCAGATGCTGGGGTGCATACTACAACTTTGCCCCCCGAAACCCCCCTCACCACGGTTGATGCCAAGCTTTTACATATGTGGGAAGCCAAACAGTCTCTCTTGAAGAGATGGAAAAAAGGACGGCACAACCGAAAGCTAAAACTCCGAATAGCCAAGCTTGACCTGCAGATCCAGGAGTACGCCACACAACTGGCCTGCCAGCAATGGGGCCAGGTGTGTGACAGCATGCAAGGAAACCTTGACAGCAAACGCACATGGCAACTACTGCGCCACCTCTTAGACCCTACCACATCACGCACACATCAAAACCAGAGCATAAAGAAACTTGTATATGCTCACAAAAACGATCTAAACGGACTCTTCGACGACCTCCGCGATAAACATCTGCCTCCTGCTCAGAAGTATAACACACCAAAGTACACTGGAAAGCCCAACGAGTTATTGAGCGCTGCTATCACGGAAGCAGAGGTTCGGCATGCTATGGCCACTCTGCGCACAACGTCAGCACCAGGCCCAGACCACATTACCAACAAAGTACTTCGCAATCTGGACGACAACTCCGTCACGGCAATCACAGATTATTTCAATCACTGCTTTGACACTGGCACCCTTCCAAGTTCCTGGAAGGATGCCAGGGTAATTTTCATTCCAAAGCAAAACAAACCAGTGAACACTTCCAATCTCAGGCCTATTTCACTAACCTCTTGTCTTGGTAAAACGCTTGAACACGTTATACTCAACCGTCTGAATAAATACATGGAAGACAACAATGTTTATCCACCAGAAATGGTGGGTTTTCGAAAATCTCTGTCATGTCAAGATGTCATGCTTCGACTGAAGCATGATATCATTACACCCAACAGCAGCCTAGATACGCAAGCAATCTTGAGTCTGGACATCCATGGAGCTTTCAACAACGTTGCTCATTCCGCCATCCTCCGCGAGCTTAATCTCATAGGGGTTGGCGCAAAGACATATAACTATATAGCTACTTTTTTAGCCAACCGTACCGCAACCATACACATAGGCGCAGATCAATCTCAGTCTTACGCTTTGGGAAGTTACGGCACGCCCCAAGGGTCTGTGCTGTCACCGTTTCTTTTTAATGTCTCTATGATGCCGTTGGCGCAAGCATTGAGATCTATCCCTGACCTCAAGTTTTCACTCTACGCCGACGACATCACTCTTTGGATGACTGGCGGCTCCGATGGAGAGATTCAAGACACCCTGCAAGCTGCGGCAAATACGGTTGTGGCACTTACAGGGTCTATGAATCTTTCATGTTCCCCACAGAAATCTCAGCTACTTCTCCTACCATCTCACAGAGGGGGCGTAAAACACATATCCAATATACAGGTAATTCTAGATGACGTACCAGTTACTCGAGTGGATAGGATCCGCGTGCTCGGTTTACACATTCAAAGCAATCGGCTCAACACATACACACTAAAGACACTTCACACCACCGTTGATCATACCTTGCGACTTTTGGGTCGGGTCAGTAATAAACATGGCGGACTAAAGGAGGCCGAACTCCTCCGCTTGGTCCAAGCCTTCGTTATCAGTAAAATAACTTTTACAACGCCTTACCTACACTTTCTTAAATCAGAATCCGACCAGATAGACATCCTTTTACGCAAAGCGTATAAGTTCGCTTTAGGGGTGCCTATACGGACCTCCACTGAAAGGCTTATGCGTACTGGCACCTTCAACACCCTTGCTGAACTAGGAGAAGCCCATATTGCATCTCAGTATAACAGACTTTCTAACACCGTGACAGGCCGACACATTCTACAAACCCTTTCTGTCACTCCGGCATCCATCACTAAGGTCAAGTACACCATTCCACACCACATACACGAGAACCTATACATTCCACCACTTCCAAAAAACATGCACCCTGAGCACCAGAAACAGCGCAGGATGCAGCGCGCGAGGGCCCTCAAAAAACAATTCTCCTCCTCCAATGATGTGCTCTATGTTGACGCCGCCGATTACGGTAACAGGCATCATTATGCAATATCGGTAATCAACTCTCACGGCCAGGTCGCTGCGGCCGCCTCCGTTCTTGCTTCTTCTTCGGAGGAAGCGGAAGAGGCGGCCATAGCCCTGGCCCTGACAATACCTAGTTCATCCGTTATAATCAGTGACTCCAAAACAGCTATATATAATTTCGGAGCGGGCAGGGTTTCTAGGCCAGCCCTTTCCCTACTTTTGCATCATCCCCTTGATCGACTTGTAGCACTAATCTGGACTCCCGCGCATGCGGGCCTTGCCGGAAACGAGGCGGCTCATGCGAGTGCCCGAGGATTCACAGTCCGGGCACACGCATCCGATGTGTCGCAATTCGCTACGGATGAGGCGCCATTTACAGCGCGGGATCGCCTTATTTCATTCCACGATATTTGCACACACTACCGTTTAGAGCGATTAACCTTCCCGCCACTCACGCGCAAATCTTCACGCAGGTGCGAAATTCTGTGGCGACAGCTGCAGACTCGCACCTTTCTTTCGCCTTACCTCCTACACCGCATTCATCCATCCTGTTACCCTTCCCCCTCATGTAAATTTTGTGCCTCTTCCACAGCAGACTTGAACCACATCATGTGGCGCTGCCCTAAGCACCCTCTTCCCCCATTCCTGAAACGCCTAATTTCTAGTGAGGAGCAGTGGGAGGCTGCCTTGCGCAGCTCGAGGCCCGCTATCCAGGAGGCCATCCTGGAGTGGGCTGAGAGGGTAGAGGAGGACTACTTCAAGTAGTTCATCCCCACCACACCCTTTCCTGTTGCCCCCTTCCCTTTAACAAGGGATAAATAAAGTTGTTCATTCATTCATTCATTGTACCACTCTCGGCGATGGTGCAGTGGGAGTTGGGGAACCTCGGGCAAGCTTTCAGGAGCGCTGAGGCGGAGGGTGTCAGCCAGTAGCTCGGCCAGTTGCTGGTAAGTGATACAATGTGCAACAGCAATGGCGAGAGCTGGGAAACGTAACTCAACGGGGCAGAGGACGGCACTGAATATCCTCCACGCACGCGCGGAGCGTCGCGGGTCGTCCAGCGTGACGCATAGACTGCCCCAGGAGCGGTCGCGTCTTTGCCGTGCGTGTCGGCGACACACGGCGTCAAGGCGATTATACAGTGTCCAGTGCTCCTTGCGGTCAGTTTTAGTCGCACGGCGCTGGAGCCTCCGGCGAGCCGCGCGTAAATTAAGAAGTTTTATGTCCGGAGCTGGTGTTCCCACTGGCACTGTGCACTTGCGCGAGGCCGCTTCGACGCAGCGGGCGACGTGCGAGAAGTAGGCGACACCGGAAGGTGGGGAGGCAGCCGAAAGTTGCCGAAAACGTGGCCAGTCAGTGACAGTGTATGTGCGCGTGCCCGCGCGGCGCCGATCAAGTGGCTCTAGGTGGAGGAGGAGGGAAACTTCGCCACATATAGGCGTATGCTCGTTAACTTGATGGCGGCTGCGTCGTCCTCGTGCGAGACGTGCATGCATGACAGCTTAGTTGCAGTTACACAAATGCAGCATGTTCTTGCTGCTTAATGGGCAGAATTTGGCGACATTACTTTAATAATTTTGCGTAATGTATTGGATCATTTCATGTCATCTACCAATCGTGTGCGTCTCTACGTAGTGTACTGTCTGCTAATTTCTACCTCATTTAGGAAGTGTGTGTGTTATCTTGTGGTGCTTATAGCAGTCGTCGTTTGGCGTTCTAAATAAATAAATAAAAACGCCAGGCCTGCGCGGAAAATGCTGCACAGTAGCAGTGCAAGCTTGAAGAGCAGAATTTCTAGGACCCGTTGTAAATTCTCTCGCGGGCCGCGGCTAACTAATACAAGCACGCTCGGGCTGATTGATGTGCGGGGTTTAACGTCCTAAAACCACCATATGATTATGAGAGACGTCGTAGTGGGGGGCTCCGAAAATTTCGACCGCCTGTTTTTTGTTTTTTTTAATGTGCACCCAAATCTGAGCACACGGGCCTACAACATTTCCGCCTCTATCGGAAATGCAGCCGCCGCAGCCGGGATTCGATCCCGTGACCTGCGGGCCAGCAGCCGAGTAATTATAGCCACTAGACCACCGCGGTGGGGTGCGCTTTTAAGCTACCCACTACGCCATGAATCAGAATTCTTGTCTAATTGAAAAGCACCCACTACGCATGACTTTGCGAACTGTAAGCAATTTTGGAGTCTACCTGCGTATCTATCTATCTAGTGGCTTGCGTCGGGGTGCTATTGTGATCACCCGTTTAACTTGGCGTGAACCATAATTAGTAGGGGGGAGGGGGGGTATACTGGTTCGAGAAATTGGCGCACTGGTCAAAACATGAATGATGTCGCATTCCCGTCACGTACGCGGTCAAACACTTCCCGCCAAACAGTGGCACCGCGTGGGTATGTGCTACAGGTGATTGACAGTATCTACTGAAAAACAATGGGAACACACATGGGCAATTCTAACTCGTGAGCGTTAAGAAAAAGTTGAGATTGGCAGCGTTGACTCGACCGAATGCAAGTAATAAATGTCAGAATCCAGCAGGAATCGAACCTAAGCATACTGCGTGACATTCAAGCATTCTACCACAGAGCCACGCCAGATCTCGCAACTTTTGAAATAGAAAAGCTTGTGGGGGGGGGGGGCTATTTTGGAACATACTGCAGGAAAAAGCTGCGCTGCAAAGTTTACGGCATAGATATTACGGCATAAATATTACGGCATGCGGTTTACGGCAGGTGTTACGGCATAGATAGCACCCCGATAGGATCATACGTGGTTGCTTGCATTGCCCACCCCCTTGTATGTTACTCCACCTTTTTAAAGACGATAGTCTTTCTTGGGGACATTCGACGCAAAAATTTTGGTCTGTCTGTCTGCCTGTGCATTTGTCTGTTCGTCCACTCTTGACGTCACTGGGTACTTGAAATAGCCGACCCCATCCGCAGCGCCCACCAATGTTGCTCAAAGTTTAGCGTTCATACTTGTGCAATTGTCAATCACAAAAAGCAATTATTGCGCATGTCTGGGGCACCATAACAACAAGTATGTATTCTGCATGTGCGCCTTTTACTAGAACAGGCATACATAAGTAATTTTAAAGACCGTAGCGCTTATCACGCTGCGCTGACCATTCAACGCTTGCACGGAAAGGCGAGTGTTTCCAACACTTTGCTAAGACGAGACGGTGGTGGCACCTACCCGTCGCCTTGCGTTCTACACCTTATCACCTCTGAGACGGGCACGCACGCCCGTCTGAGGGCCAAGCACTTTGTTTTCGAAAAAAGAAAAACTGCCAGATGGCGCTCATGTCTCACGTGTGACGTGACATGATGCACTCGTTTGCCTCCGCTGCATGCTCAAGGCACTAACGCAGCGCCTCCGGAATACTATTCACCATTTTTCTTGCGCATAACATCAAATAGTAAGTGTTTTCCTCACTCTCTCCACACGCAAGACTATCGTCTTTCCACGACATTTGCAGATTACATGCAGATATGGGGCCAATTTTTTTTGCTATTTATTTCAATAAACTTCAAATAGACTCTAATGTTCGGGAAACGCCAATAACAACAAGTATGTATTCTGCATGTGCGCCTTTTACTAGAAAAGGCATGCATAAGTAATTTTAAAGACCGTAGCGCTTATCATGATGCGCTGACCATTCAACGCTTGCACGAAACGGCGAGTGTTTCCAACACTTTGCTAAGACTAGATGGTGGTGGCACCTACCCGTCACCTTGCGTTCTACACCTTATCACCTCTGAGACGGACACGCACGCCCGTCTGAGGGCCACGCACTTTGTTTTCGAAAAAAGAAAAACTGCCAGATGGCGCTCATGTCTCACGTGTGACGTGAAATGATGCACTCGTTTGCCTCCGCTGCATGCTCAAGGCACTAACGCAGCGCCTCCGGAATACTATTCACCATTTTTCTTGCGCATAACATCAAATAGTAAGTGTTTTCCTCACTCTCTCCACACGCAAGACTATCGTCTTTCCACGACATTTGCAGATGACATGCAGATATGGGGCCAATTTTTTTTTGCTATCTATTTCAATAAACTTCAAATAGACTCTAATGTTCGGGAAACGCCAATAACAACAAGTATGTATTCTGCATGTGCGCCTTTTACTAGAAAAGGCATACATAAGTAATTTTAAAGACCGTAGCGCTTATCACGCTGCGCTGACCATTCAACGCTTGCACGAAACGGCAATTGTTTGCGACGCTTTGCTAAGACGAGATGGTGGTGGCACCTACCCGTCGCCTTGCGTTCTACACCTTATTGCCTCAGAGGGGCGCGCACACCCGTCTCGGAGCCACACGCTTTGTTTTTCAAGAAAACTGCCAGATGGGACTCATGTCTCACGTGTGACGTGCGTGATTTGAAGCGCTCGTTCGCCTCCGCTGCAGGCTCGAGACACTCTAACGCAGTGCCTCCAGAATACCATTCACCGATTTTCTTGCGCAGAACATCAAATAGTAAGTGTTTTCCTCACTCTCCACACGCAAGACTATCGTCTTTCGACGACATTTGCAGATTACATGCAGATACGGGGCCAATTTTTTGCTATTTATTTCAATAAACTTCAAATAGACCCTAATGTTCGGGAAACGTCAATTGCTGTTGAAGTGCAGGCTATCCAGTTTGATAAACATTACATAGATACACCTATGGCACAGCCGTCACGTCGGGCTAACGTCAATTGTAGTTAGGTGTTATGTGCTAAAGTATTTATGTAGCAGTGTCGAGGGCTATAACCACCCTCGCGAGCACCAGCGCTTATCAACTTATCGCTTAAGCGCTCGGAAGCACGTGTGATGCAAGCAGCCCTGCACCCCTCCTGTGGCTTTGCATCATGGCCACTATCTGAACTAAGGTGGACTTACGGCTCCCGTTGAGGAGCGCGCGTTTGCACTCTCATTGAATGAAATAAATGAGGCGTTGGTCCGAGTCCCAGAGGGTCGATGAAACTTTTTTTTTATTCGTGAGTAGGACAGAGTCACATGGTTCATTCGCATTTGGGCCAAGGAATCATCGGCGTTTAGTTTAGTGGTTAAGGTGCACACCTTCGGAGCGTGAGGAACTATATGTTCGAATTTCACCTTTTTTTTTCTTTCGTCGGCAAGACGCATACACATCGATGCATTGGGACAAACAAGCATTGGGCTTAGCTAAATTAAATCTGATTGTGGGTGCATGTCTGATAAAGGTAAGCCTATAGCCTATAGCCCTTGTTTTCTGAAAGAGTTGTCCCATTCTTTGAGAACTGATTGTGAGTGCGTTTGTGATTTTAAAAAAAATGATAAGCCTATATAATGGCCTTTGGAAATCTTGTATTTTCGGCTTTCTCAAAGATTTGTCCAACTTTGTCAAAAGTGATGGTGGGTGCATTCACGTCTTTTGCAGGACAGTTTCATATGGTTCATATACATTAGAGCTAACAATGAATTGGTGGTTAGCTGGATGGTCAAGGCACTGTTAAATTTGACCTGGAAATTCGTCTGGGCAGACGGCGTTGTGCGTAAGCCGGTCCACTGGGAAGGCTCTCAATCCCTTCGGCGCCCAGTCTGACAGACGCTGTCGAAGATTTGAGCAATTATCCAGACCAAGCATCAAGCAAAGGCGAGTTCCCGTCTTTCAAATGCGAACCCTTTCGTCGTCCCTTCAAGCAGCAGTGGTGCCTGATGACCTCGGTGATTCACTGGCGATGGGGAAGCTGCTGTGACCGGCGCCAGTGCTGACAGGAGAGCGGCGCTCCTTTTTAATC
The DNA here is from genome assembly GCA_013436015.1 of Rhipicephalus annulatus. Classification (NCBI taxonomy): domain Eukaryota; kingdom Metazoa; phylum Arthropoda; class Arachnida; order Ixodida; family Ixodidae; genus Rhipicephalus; species Rhipicephalus annulatus. The sequence continues at coordinate 3,647,743 of WOVY01009271.1, forward strand.
CCCAGTCAAGTAGCCGACCGGCCGACTGCCTATGCCCGCCAGGCATTGTCCCTGCTGGCCGGAGGATGAGACGTCGTGTCGCCGCGACGCCACGACGAAAGAGGACAACAGGGACGGCGTCTTCCTGGAAGAGTCCGCGGCGGCCACCGCAGATCGTCCCGCTAATTGAGCGAGCGGTGTGGCGGACCCTTTGAAGTATGCTGCCAGGATCGTGGGACCTCTCGACTATAGCGGCACACACACGACGAGGAAGAGCCCTGCTGGCGCCACCTTGCAGTGCAGTGTTCACGACTCAATATGGGACGTTCACGTGGACCGTGCATGCTCGTCCCCCTCACCTGTTGTGTGTGTGTGATTGGTGCTCCACTCGGAGAGGAGGAGCCCGACAGGGCTTAAAACGACGCCACAGAGTGCTGGACGTCGCTCTGAACTATGTAACGTTCAACCACCACGCTCGTGGTTTGTGAAACCACTAACTTTTCCTTTCTGTAAATATGTGTAAATAGTGCCATAAACCTGTTTTGTTTCTCGTATCCTCCAGCGACCTTCCTTCCTTCCGAACCTTAACAGCACTCGCATTCTGAGCGGGAGTGCGTAAGTTCCACTTCCTGTGCTGTTTCCAGGCCTTTCTTTTTTTTTAATTGGTAGGACACATTCACATTATTCATGAGAACTCAAGCCAACAAATTGTTGGCAGTTAGCTCAATGATTAAGGCACAAGCTTTGGTACCGGAAGAACTTACGTTCGAATCGTAGTGGTGCGATAAAAGCATTTTTCCCCCTTGGTTGGCAGGATGCATTCAGACGGTTCATATACAATCACTTATCGAAGCGTTGGCGCTTAGCTAAATGGTTAAGGCACAAGCTTTAGGTGCGAGAGTGCCCACGTTCAAATCACAATGGTCCGATGAAAACTTTCTTTTTTCCCTTTTCTTGGTCGGTAGGACCCATTCACATGGTTCATATGCATTCAGTCCACCAATGCGTTCGGGCTTAGTTTAGTGATTAAGACCCCCCCACCTTCGGAGAATGAGGGACCAGTTTCGAATCCAAGGCCTGCATTGATTATTTTTTGGTTAATTATCCTTGACAGAAGTGATTAAGACCTCAACTTTTTTTTTACTAATCGTGACCATCAATTGCGGGGAAGCCGACACATAAGGGGACCTATGTGTCGGCTTTACCCTTTAGCTCGGAACAAACGCATAGTACGCCATTCTCGGCGAGGTGTGTCGTCAGACTAAAGTTGAGCCCTATCAGGGGTGATAAGGGCCTCAAGTTTTTTCGCTGGTTTTGACCATGCATTGCGGGGGAGTCAACTCCTCAGGGAACAATTTAGCTCGGAACAAACGTACACTACGCCCGCTTGACAAGTTATGACGTCAGACAAAAGTTCAGCCTTATCAGGGGTGATAAGGGCCTCAACTTTTTTCGCTAGTTTTGACCATGTCTTGCGGGAAGCTAAGTTCATGGGGGACACTTTAGCTCGGAACAAACGTACAGTATGGCACCCGAGACAAAGTGTGACGTCAGTCAAAAGTTGGGCCTTATCAGGGGTGATAAGGGCCTCAACTTTTTCGCCAGTTTCGACAATGCATTGCGGGGAAGCCAACCTCGTAGGGGACACTTTAGCTCGGAACAAACGTACAGTATGGACCCGAGACAAAGTGTGACGTCAGACAAAAGTTGAGCTTTATCAAGGGTGATAAGGGCCTCAACTTTTTTCGCTGGTTTCGACCATGCATTGCGGGAAAGCCAACTTCTCAGGGGACATTTAGCTCGGAACAAACATACAGTAAGCCCACGTGACAAGGCGTGACGTCAGACAAAAGTTGAGTCTTATGAGGGGTGATAATGGCCTCAACTTTTTTCACTAGTTTTGACCATGTTTTGCGGGAAAGCCAACGCCTCAGGAGGCGCTTTAGTTCAGAACAAACGTACAGTAAGCCCACGTGACAAGGCATGACGTCATACAAAAGTTGAGTCTTATTTATTTATTTACAGGATTTTTGCTTTCTTCAAAGTGAAGCCATAAGCAGGAGTGGGTAACATATAAATATAGATATAGCACGCTGAACATTTTCACACGCAAGACTGAGGGGCGATAATGGCCTCAGCTTTTTTCGCTAGTTTTGACCATGTTTTGCGGGAAAGCCAACGCATCAGGAGGCGCTTTAGTTCAGAACAAACAACATGCGCTTTTATTCGCTGCAAGATGTGAAGCCAGACAAAACTTTATTAGCTCTCCGGTGAATGCGCCGGAAGGAAGCGGTCTCCTCTTCACGGGAATCCAAATGCGTTCCTCGCTGCCTGGCCCCTAGTAAGGAGCAGCAGCTCGTCTTTCAGGGCGTACGTGGCTGTAACCCTGACACACGGGCACCCTGAAGTCCTTTAGACAAGGGGACATCTTTCGGAAAGGCGTTCGGGCGCAGTAACTCTTTCGTTACTGCGTTCGGGCGCAGTAACGAAGGAGTAACTCCTTTCCGGCAAAGATCCTTTTCGCAAAAGCAGATCCTGCATCTACTTTTCTGGCAGGAAGGGAGTACTCTCGCATACAGGGTGCATAATTTATCAATAGAAGAAAACGTGTCGCAACACTGCGGTGCCCTGTCAGTATTTTTTTGCGCTGAGAAAATGTTTTCATTTTCAGCAGCAGTGCGATTTGTTGAAAAGTGAAGGACTATATTCTGTTCATACTCGCAAACGCCTGCATTACGTCACTAGCGCGATCATGTTAGGGTTGGCAGCGGCCACGGAGGAAGGACCTCCGTGGCAGCGGCGGTTGCTGTGTCGGCGACGTAGTATCTTGTAACAATAGAGTCGGCTCAGTCGGTGAAAAAAAAAAACCGCGCGTCCAGTGAACTGAAAAGGAGACCTGGGCGCTGATAAAGCTATGGGAGGTCCATTTGGACGCCTTGCAAGGGCAAAAGCACAACGGTGGAGTGTACCAGGCGATCACCGAGAGCCTCACCGACGCTACAATAAAAAAAAAAACGGTTTTATGCTCCGGCGTCGCTGAATGTGATGTACATGCGCAGATTCTTTTTAATATTTCCAATCTTGCTGCTTCCACAAACAGCGCCATTTTTTCTGCAGCGTTCTTCTGAGGCACCGCCTAAAGCAGTAGTCTGGTGCGGTGTGTCATCAGCGCCACTCCTTTCTGCAAATGGTCCCCTTAGGCGACAAAAGGGGTTTACTTCAAAGTACTTTACTTTTAAAGCAAAGATCCTCCATTTCTCTCCAAGGGGCGGGACAGGGTGGGGGGAGCATGTTAGGAGTGGGTGAGAGGAGTGGTGCCGGGTGATTTTGGTTCAAGTTACATACTCCTATCATGTGTTCCTGGTATTTGTTACACGGGCCGTTCCTGCCCGTTCTGGCTCGGCTGCATTATTTAAAGTATTCGGAAGTGCAGGATGTCTCTGTTTCTATCTTCTATTGCTCCCTCAAAAACTATGAATCTGAAGCGCGCGCGCTTGTGCCCGATCGGTCACAGCGAGATCACCTGCCCTGCTAGATCAGCCAGTGTACTTGCTTGGAATATTTGACGTAGGCCGATAACTACGGCAGAGGCTGATCTCACGTACGCGTTACGACGCGCCCTGTCCCTTCATACATGAATGCGACGCGACGACGAATCCACACGCCGACGCGTTGTAACTAACATGTACGGCTGGGCAGGGCTTAAAAGTCGCCTGTGCCTGCTGGGAAATGGAAGAGATTAACTGCAAATGTGCTGGACTGTACTTGAAAGTAGTATAAATGAACTTCAGTGCAAATACTTACATTTACCAAGTCAGTGAGGTGATAGATTACAGCACAAATGTACGACGAAGTAAACCACTATTTCATATTTTTTTGTTTACTCCAACTCCATGCAAACGGAACTTCACCTTCCGGTTTTCTCGAGGGCGAAGTCAGCGACTTGATTGGGGCATAGAGAAATAAAAAAAGGTGCTATGATTGGGGGGCGGGAGGGCTACGGCTTCTGAATATCATTTGCTCAGGTCTACGATAAAAATTTTGTCATATTACGCGAAGGAACAATTATGGTTAATTGGTTACAGGGGCGACACGAGGATATATTTTTATTGGGTAAGTAGGGTACCCACTTCAAGCGAGTTCACTTGGGGGAGGAAGGCGCAAGGGGAGACGGGCAGTAATATTAGGGGGACAGCTTCGCCTCCGATGGCGGCGCCTGATTGGCAACATCCAGTAAGTATGAGAAGCGAAACTTACCCTTGCGAGGGTTTTCCGGGGCATTCGACAATGGCTTGTAAGGATTCTGGGACATTTCAGCCCATGAAACATTAGCAGGTGTAAAAAGTTGCACGACACCAAACATGGCCCGCAAAACGGGAGTATTCGGGTACGCCCAAAACAGTTTTTCACAGCTTTAGACGCGACCATTGTTGGATACCAGACCTCATTACGGCAGAGGTGTCAGTTGGAAATGGCGAGACTGCATCTGCATGTTAAGTTGTTAACTCGCCCACCAAGTATGTACACTTACTACTTCAAACAATAGGTGGAGAAACGAATATTTCCACACGAGGTACATAGGACAGAACATACTGTGCTTACCCTGATGGCCCAATTTTGAGAGTATATCGATATTAATGAACCCTGGGCATCATCACTTGAACCAACATTTTGGCAAGCAGTCTTGTTCAAGTACACCTATTCTCTCCATGAAGGTAAGACCATTTGTCGATACAACTCCAGCAACACGCAGTGTTGAATATTCATCTCCTGAAGCCTTTATCTTCTGCTTTGTTCGAACTTCCATCTTAGAGCATGTTGCATTTGTGGTTCCAATGGCTAGCAAACTATTTTACGAATGAGTTCTAGACCATCGCTGTGTGCGCCATCATGCTTGACGTACCAGTCAAGGCAGCAGAGAAGCACTCGACTGGCCGCGAGCGAGCACCAGTGAGCGTTAACACACAATCTACATTTTATTTTTATGTATTGCAGTAACAGCAAAATTTATAACAAAGAATGTAAACAAATGCAACAGCTTAAGTTCCTGGACAAAAATCATGTTCAAAAACCTGTACGTGTATTAATATCCTGCTGAATTGTTTCCACAGGCTAGCACACTACAGTATTACAACCAGGTTGACAAAGGCTTCAATGTGCAAGCCAGTTCAGGGTCCACACCTAGAAACCCAGTTTCACAAGTAACACAAGACACTCTAAAGTTTTGGTCGAGGCATCCTGTTTTATTATTAACACAAACACCCAAGACAAGCCTAATCGTCCTTGCCCTGGGCATTGACCTTGCCACCACGGATACGACCCGTCCGCCTGGCAGCAATGAGACCGACCTGGAGAAAAAGAAAAAGCACAATGCCTGAAATCAGCCTGCCATTCAATAAACAGCAATAAAAGCATGAATGTCTACCTCGCATTTCAATCCATAGGTTCATCAAAAAGCCTGACACAGCTGATTAAACAGATGCTATGCAAAAGCCAAGCGTTTGACTCCCACCACTAATGAACATCAGATATAAAGAGGGAGGGAGAGTAGTCTCATAATACATTCTAAGTAGATATAGTGAGGGCACATGCCACACAAAAATATCATTACATCTAAATATTCATCATATGTATTTGTTACAAGCATTTTCTTTACAATTTGATTCTGGGTCCCCTGCTGCCGTAACTGCAGCACGATAAGGCCTTCACCGTAGTGATGAATTTATGAAACCTGAACTTACTGTAGAGCGTGCCCACATATGCTTTATTTACTTTCTGCTTCACTAATACGTGCACTAGTGAAGGTGAAGTTCCACTGCTCAGAAACAGCCTCTACAGACTTTCCACAGCAGTGTTCAGGAATAGAAATCATCACAGCAGGGAATCCAACCTCCAAACACTGCACTGCCCAGAGTTTCTCTTTAATTGATAGATATGTGGGGTTTAACGTCCCAAAACCACTATATGATTATGAGAGACGCCGTAGTGGAGGGCTCCGGAAATTTCGACCACCTGGGGTTCTTTAACGTGCACCCAAATCTGAGCACACGGGCCTACAACATTTCCGCCTCCATCGGAAATGCAGCCGCCGCAGCCGGGATTCGAACCCGCGCCCTGCGGGTCAGCAGCCGAGTGCCTTAGCCACTAGACCACCGCGGCGGGGCTAGAGTTTCTCTTTATCAGCCGTCACACTGATGAATGCTCTTGCTACAGCAGGACATCAACGCTGAACATTTCCCAAATTATAAAGCATACAAATAGGATATGACAAGCAACTACAGTTTCCCTACATGACAAGCATGGGCTACCTATGTGCCTCTGCTTCAAGTGTAAATGACTTACAAAAAGTTTCATTTGACCTGGCACTAGTCAACTTTTATGAAGAAATCCAGCCTTTTCATGGCAACCGAATGTAGTAAGTTAATTGCAAAACAACTCACCTTGCGACCAGCAGAGGCATCCCTTCTGACGGTTGAGGCCTTGCCGATGTGCTGGTGGTTGCCACCACCGTGAGGGTGCTCGACGGGCTGTATGGGATAAAGAGAGTGTCGCATTTAGAACACCGTGTAATGCAAAAGATCCTCAAGTCCTCAGACACATAGAACCACGAATCACTACATGGTATGTCCTGCAAATGAACCCCTCAATGCAGAGAGCTAGGAGATGCTCTCTAATATCTCAGTTGTGGCTCAAAGTTTGTTCATATCTCAGCGGCAAAATATATTTTCTGAACGACCAAAGTTTCCTCTCAAATCACTGCATTACGTTGGCTGAGGAGGCACCACATTTGCATTTTCCCAGTTTAGTTTTTTCCAGCCATAAAAGGTCATACCGCGTTTAACACTCACAATGGCCCACTAATGAATTATGTGACACGAAGCTTAGTTCCTTGGAATGCTACCAAATGGCAGTGTGGCCCATCATTGACAATGAAGCACTAGTAAAGCCCGCTGGGTCTACAGTGCTCTGGAACACCAACGAAATGCTTCACATTTGCATGCACCGGACACGTCGAGTGCAAATGCTGTGAACACACTAAAACTTTGAGTCCTTTTGGCATTTTGAGGGCATAGGGACAATATTAGACCCTCTGCTTCATTCGCATGTGCAGTAGTGAAGGTGAAGTTCCGCTGCTCAGAAACAGCCTCTAGAGACTTTCCACAGAAATGTTCAGGAATAGAAATCATCACAGCAGGGAATCCAACCTCGAACCACCGCATCGACCCAGTGTTTCTTTTCCTCAACTGTTAGACTGATGAAGGTTCTTCCTAAAGCAGCAGCACATCAACGCTGCACATTCCCAAACCCCCTGAGACACAAATTGCTGCCAGCAGACTTAGTATACATTGCAGATAGCTCAAATTAAACCATTGCCTATAGCGTAACTTATTTCTCAGGACATCATTACATTTCACATATAGTACCTAATACCGTATATACTTGGCTCCAGTTGATAAGATCTTGCCTGAAAAATCGATCCTTTGCCACACACCATTGGCATACATTTTCATCACAGGAGTGGGAAGGAATTGAAACTTAAAACGACGGGTTACGAAAATCAGCGAACAACAGTAATGTTGCACTGCAAAGCCGATGGACATTCAAGTGCAAGACTGTACCAGTGCGTGAAAACTTGCCCAAAACCGGTGTCGTGCACGTTCACGGAAAAGGTTGAATGTTCAGCGGGTTGATGAAAGACTGGGTGAAAGCAGTCTGAAAATACCATCCAAGGAATGCGTTATGCAAGCACTCACTGCTAGTCCTCGACTTATGCTGCGGCGATCATACAGGCTGCATGAGGACCACGTCTTATCGCGCTGGGACTGACATCTTTGTAATCTCCTGTAACATGGCCAGCCAACTAGTACAACCGCAAGAAGTCTCTATTATTTAAGCGCCCTTCAAACATAGGCTTTGCGAGCGCTATACTGACTGGCTTACGTCGGAAAACCGTCAGCTAGCCGCAACAGAATGCATCAAGCGCGCTTCGCTTGGCCAAATAGAAAATCGGATTGCCGCGGCTTGGCACGAAATTCCACACTGCACAGTCATCAGAGCCTTCAGAAAGTGTTGTATTTCATACGCCATAAACGGAAGTGGTCAGTGATCGCGATGGCCCTTAAAATCCAAGTTTATTATTGCTACTTAAGCGATCCCCCCCCCCCCACGTTTCATGTTTAGACGGGTGGTTTACTTTCTGTTGGAGCATTTGATGGCAGTTCTAACACGCGGGAGATGTTATGCACTTTCCAGGCGATAGGGATGGGCCGACTCATGTAATCCTGCTTCAGCCGCGCTCGCGCGCGTTTACCCGCTTGTGAAAGTTACAATGCGCAAGGGCATGTTGTCAATTTGGACTTGTTGCGGAACATGGCGGCGACAGCAAGAACCCGCCGAGAGGGCCCACATAATTGCTATCGCAATAATAACGCCATTTTTTTTTTACTGTAAATTGAGTGTCTGGGGTTAGCTCTGCTTTCAGTCCCCCTATGTTTGATTTGCGCATTTATTTTTTGAATTTTTGTACCAAACCTGGATATAACGAAAACCTCTTTGTAACGAATTTTTCTGAGAATTTATCAATTTCATTATATCCAGGTTTAACTGTAAATTCATAGAGCTGCTCCTCACTCAATGCCTGAAAAACTCTCCTCTCTCCATCACAGATGACACAGCAGTATCTTAGACCATTCTAGGCCAATGAGCGGCCAAAAAGCTACAGCGCGGCCTCCACCTTTATCCGACCAGATCCAACGTCTGCGTTTTTTTGGCACTGATGGTGCTGCCTACGCTGGGGATACACAGGGTCGTCCTCTGCTGGTCTTAGAACACATCCGAGCCAGAAATTAGATAAAACAACTCCGTTGAGCACAATCCCTGTATGAAACTCAGTTATGCAGTCTACTCCAAAATGTGATTGATGACCATGTGTCATCCAGGTGCCGTCGTAGACAACAGTGACATATTTAGAAAAACCAACGCCCATCTCTCTGTACACTCTTTTGACAGCACCAACAGCATCTGCAAATAGGTTGTCTGAAGCGACCTCAGCTGCCGGCTTGAATAACCTTTTCAAATGACCTTGGTAGGTTTTATGATGCAAGCCGCGGTGGGAAACGTTCATGGTGGCCCACAAGTCATTCAGAGCAGTCTGTTTCTTGCCAATGGTTTGTATTGCTTGCATTGAGCGAATGTTCACGTCGAACGCTCTAGATTCATCCATCCTTTGAGAGGACCAGCGGGAGTACTGCATGACAGTGCGCGTACTGCATGACAGTGCCATTTTCACTGCCAGACCCAGCCTTGTCTCAAAATTTACGCCCACAGAATGTTTTGGGCATTTCGGGCAGTGAGTGTCAGCCAGCAATGCGTTAATAGCAGCAGCTTGCATAAGTATAAATTCATCTCCAGGTGTCCCGGCAATTTCGTTTTCACCTTGCTGGCCCACTAGAGACAGCTTCCGCTCAGTGGCAGACACCACGCGAAAAGAGTCGCGATCGCTCAGTATTGGCGCCTCCATCGGAGCTCCCACTGAAACGTAGCGAGTCTCCAAGTGCGCCTGAATGGTGTGATGATCGGTTGACGACTTTGCATAACTTTTCGAACGACTGGCACACGGTGAATCAAAGTTTCCGTCGAAGCTCGTCGACGCGCGGGTAAAGCTCCCTGATAACAGGCGCGATTACGCAGGCTTTGCCGGTGATTGCGACCTTTGATCCCAACGGCTGTCGGCGATTTCATTTCTGTGCACGGTCGACAGCGTTGAGCAACTTGAAGCGATCGCACAAATGAATCATCGTTCACGTTGAAGCTTGTACAGGGACGAAGATCGCTCGTAGATAACGGGTGCACTTTCGCAGACTTTAACGGCGACCTTTCATCCCAACGGTAGTAGGCGATTTCATGTCGGCTGCGCGAGCGAGCACCAGCGCGTCGAGGGTCATTGTACTTGGGGAAGCATCAGATGCGTGCTTCGTTGACCATGTTCCGTGACAAGCCCCAGACAACGGCGTCATCGATGTTATCAGAGTGCGACTACTAGATTCACCGCTGGGTTCTTGGAGGTGACGAGCTGCAAGGCAACTTGGCATGTCATCCACGTGTTCAGTGGATTCCAGAACAGTCTGATATTCTGCTGCTCCCACTAACCGCCGCCCTTTTTTTTTTTTTTTCACCATAGGAGGCTTTCGCTTTTGTTTTCCAAACAAGTGAGTCGTCGAAAACTTTTTGAACGAGCGAGATTCCATAACGACATGCGTGCAACAAATGTAAAAAAACGAGCACGAAACGTGGTTTTCGATGCAGACGACCGCGGCGGCTTCTCCTCGATTGTCGTGACAGCACCCAATGGGGCGAGCCTCCTTGAAGCGTGCCAGCCAATCGGAGGCCCCGTTTCATAAAATGGCCCTCGAATTGCACGTATGACCACAAGCTTTCTTTTGCCTTTTGTGCGTTTCTTCCTCGCCGGTGACATTTGGAATGCATAAAAGCGGGAAGGCGACACATCGATGTTTTGAAGGATACTAAGATGGCGGAGATCGGTGGCGCAAGAGATGAACACTTGCTTTGTGAACATCGGTGTTTTTGTGCGATTTTGAGCCTCTTTCTTGCCGATCGCGCTGACAAACTTATTTTTGTTCAAGCATTTGGAGTAGGTTTTGGCCAAATCGGTTTCGTACAGCATAAAATAGGCACCGTAGATGGCGAAATGAAGGCTTTCCAAAAATCATTTTTTTTTCGCGACCTGATCCCCGCGTCCCCCCTTAAATGTGTCAATGCACTGATCCAACGGTTTTTGCTTCGAAGTGGTGCTAGGCGGCAAAAACACCACTTCAATGCTGCTCAGCTAGGCATCGGTGTGGTGTGCCGTGCAGTTGTCAACAATAAGGCATACCTTCTTTCCTTGACGCGCCAGGCCCGAATCCCATGCCTTCAGCAACTTCACGAAAATATCCCTCGTCATCCACGACTTCTTGTTCCAGGCACAAGACACCGAAATATTGGGGCAGTGTCGCATACACCTTGGGGTTTGAAACTTGCCAATTACAAGTGGCCATAGCTTCGTGCTTCCACCTATACAGGCAACCAGTAGGACCGTCACACGGGCCTTGCCTTGCTTGCCCTCGTGGCACTTGTCCCCGCGAGTGTCCAGCGTTTGTCACGGAAGCATTTGCTAGAATAGGCCCGTCTTGTCAGCATTGAATGTCTGGTTAGGCTCATACTTTGCAAAAACTTTGGGCCACTCGTGATCAAGCCACATCTGAATTTTTTTTTCATTAGCATCTTCACTCTCTCCCGACACCGTCTTCCGAACAATGTCGAAGCGAGTTTTGAATAGTTGGAGCCAACCGCTGCTCGCACTGCAATTCTCGGCCCCATGCGCCGAGAATGAATGCAAAGTTATGTGCCTTCTGTTGCAAGATCTGTCTTGATATAGAAATATTTCAGGCCCTTGCGTCTATAAACTACTTGTGAAGCGCCTTCTCGACATCTTCGAAGGCCGCTTTGTGTACACGCTGCACGCAAAAGAGCTGACTCTTCTCAACCTTGGCCTTTATGTCGCTTTTGTTTTCTGCGACGCTCGACTTTTTCTTGTCATTCCCGACGCACTGGATTGCTTCTAGTTAAGCAGCAGAAGTCAAAGTCGTCCGTTTCTTCGCGTTTACAGCCATCGTTACACACGCCATGACGTGCGACAAGCCTAATGCTACACACACAAACACAACAGGGCTACGAGCACAACAATTGATGCGTCGTCAGGAAGGAGCTAGTCCAACAAGTGCAGTGTGTCGACCTGTCGACACTGCAAGAATGCGGCGTGCACACGCCGCTACGTTCAAGTGGCACTCTTGGCGCCATCAATGTGTGCAGTGGTCGTAAACGCCCACCGCACTGCCGCTAGTTTCGAGAGTGTTACAGAAAAGCTCGCCGCCTGTCAACGGAGCGCTGACTGTTTGGCGTGGTCGAGTTAGATATATCCATTATGCGTCAAATTTCGATCGAAATAAAAAAATTAAAAAAAATGCATGTGATATAGGAACGAGTGTGATATAGGAACCGTTTGATATAGGCAATAATTCGATATATCCATGTTCTATCGAGGTCGACTGTAACAGACAGTTGTTTATAATAATATTACACATAAATCAACATGCAGACATTGTTTCTGTTATAATAAAGTACTGAATGCCTTGAAATAATGCATTAAGTATTTACAGTCTTTCATAAGTGGTATCTAAAATACCTTCAAATCTTTTTTTCATGAGCTACACACAAGAAAACACGGTAAGTGCAAGAAAAACCACATACCAAAATGGAGGAGCATGGCAGTACTTACGTTCATGGCAACACCCCGGACCTTAGGCCAGGAGTTGCGCTTTGCCTTGTACTTGTGGTACGCACGGCCAGCCTTGAGGATGGGCTTCTCAACACGACCGCCACCGGCAATGATGCCTACCATGGCACGGTTGGCAGAGGGCAGCACCTTCTTGGCGCCCGATGGAAGCTTGATGCGCGTCTTACGTGTGTCGGCATTGTGCGCAATCACCGTGGCGTAGTTGCCAGATGTACGTGCCAGGCGACCCCTGTCTCCAGCCTTCTCCTCAACATTGCAGATCACAGTGCCTTCAGGCATAACACCCACGGGAAGCACATTGCCCACCTGGCAGAAAGAACACGCACACAAAACAGAGAGGAGTCACTAAAATGAGGGTTTTCCGTAGTTGAACAAGGCTCTCAGAAAGTGAGACCAATCAGTGGTCCCAGCACCAAGCATCTTGAAGCCACTAGGACGTTGAAGGGGCCCCCTATCACACTTCTTCAGCATGGTCAGACTATGCTGGCGATAGGTGGTCAAGGCTCCTAAGAACACACGAGCTAAACATTACAGCGAAGCAGGCAGCTGAGTTAATTCTCAGTCAGCAAGAAATTGCTCACTCTTCTCTCGACAAATGATGCCATATATCCATGCACGACCACTGGCCGATTTTAGCATTGTGACCAGCATAGTTACCACAGCCACGACAGGATGCTGCTGTGTGTCCATGTGCACGAAAAAATGAAAGTGTTCGAAGATAATGACGCATGCTGACAAACACACGCATTTTCTTGTCCCCTTGTCACCCTATATCTGCATAGCTTTCAGCGTGCTCACTGGTACGAAGGGAGAGCGAGAGCACTTGCAAGTGTGCGAGAAAACTCTGCTCGTACAGGTCGGATTCTAAAAACTTAGAGCAGTCTGTTCATACGGCAATGAGACCTTTTAAGGGGAGACGCGGGTCGAAAAGTCGCGTTTTTTTTCCAAAATTCACCTTTTCTGTTTTTTGTTGCTTTATCATCTTTATACATTATATTTTGACATCTGAAAATATCACAGCGAAATAAGCATCAGAAGTCAGTGAAAAACGCGTCTGAGTGAGCGGCAGTGACGCGCGGCATCACGAAATTTACACAAAACGGGCTGCTGTTCGCGTGCTCGCGGGGCCGCGAAGAGAGCTGTCCGCCATATTGCGGCCGCTGGCTCGTGTAGAGTTGTCCTTACTCTCCACGATCCCGGTTCTTGAAGTCTCGTACGTTCACGAAAAATCTAAAAAAAAAGCAACAAAAACAGTCTTTTCCCGCCGTTTCAAACCGCGCGCCACTAACGCAGGGCCGCCATTGGCTGACAGCACCCGTGTTTTCTTGCCGTAGTTCGCTTCACTGTTTTCCGGAGTTATTTTTCGCTGTTTTCGTGCGATGGCAAGCCCGAAAAAGGCCGTTGCCGACCATCGGAAATACAGAAGTAAGAACAAGTTCAGAGGGAAGCGGCGGAGGACGTACAAGAAAGCCACCGCCAACGAAAATGTCCGCGACGGGCCAGCGGCCGGTAGGCCTAACATCGACCACGGCAACGTCGACCATGGCAACTGCGACGACGAGATCAACGCTGCAGTGAATTTTGTGAGTGCATCGCAGAAAAAGATCGCGTTATTCGAAAACGACGTCAGGCCGAATGCCGATCGTGCCGAAAGCGTAGTGCTGTGCGAGTTGGGTGCATTGACGGCCGTCGTCGCAGGCGCGGCATGCCCCGTTTGTCACGAGAGTAAACTCGCAGTTCGGGCACCGAATAAAAAGCGGAAAGGCCTTTCGGCGTTTCTGGAGCTACACTGCGAGAATGCGGAGTGCTCGGAGAGCATCCTTTCGTCCGCGTACTCGTCGAAGCGGGTCGCGTCAGATGGCGGCCGCGGTGCAAGCAGAAGCTACGACAGCGGGAGTTCGCGTGACGCCTTTGCCGTGAACCTGAAAGTGGTGCTTGCAGCGCGTGCCGTCGGTATCGGGCATGAGCAACTTTCACGATTTTGTGCAGTAGTTGGATTGCCAAACCCTATGCACCATAAGACCTTCCATGCTATCGGCAAAAAGATTCACAGTGCGGCAGTGAAGGCTGTCTGTGAAAACATGCAAAGGGCACGCAGCGTCACCAAAGAGGTGGCTGGTAACAGTGACGTGCCAGTCATGTTTGACGGCACATGGCAAAAAAGAGGCCACAAAAGCCACAATGGTGTGGGAACTGTAGTGTCCTTGGACACTGGTTTGTGCCTGGACTATGAAGTGCTTTCCAACTTCTGCCTGGCGTGCAGTTTGCATAACGACATGGGAGGCGATGAAGAAACATGGCAGGCGTTTCATCATCCCGTTTGTGAGAAGAATTGCGACTGTTCTTCGCATGCCATGGAGGCCGAAGCTGCAGTGCGCATTTGGCAGAGGACTGTGGACTATGAGACACCCCTGCGGTTCACCATCTTCCTAAGCGATGGAGACAGCAAGGCCTACAACGGGGTCTGTGATGCCAACGTGTACCCTGACACTCCAATTGAAAAAGAGGAGTGCACCAACCACGTGGCGAAACGTCTGGGCACCGGCCTGCGGAAGCTGCCAACGCCACTTCCACGAGGGGAGAAGCTGAAGGAGACCACCATCCAGAAGCTTCAAACTTACTTTCAGGTGGCCATTGTGAACAATCGGGGAAATGTCCACAAGTTGTACACTGCCATATGGGCCTCATGTTTGCACTCGTGCTCAACAGACGGTGCTGGAAGTCACAAGTTCTGTCCTGCAGGCCCAGACTCGTGGTGCAAGCACCGACGTGCTGAGGCGTAGGGCCAGCCTGCACCGTGCCACACCCCCCTCCTGACCAAGGCCCAGGGTTTGGCAGTCCTCCCAATCTACAAGCGTCTCACAGATGCGAAGCTGCTTGCCCAGTGCCTCCACGGCAAGACACAGAACGCGGCCGAGTCCCTGAACAGCAAAATATGGCTGCTGTGTCCAAAGACCCGGTTTGCTTCCCGGACTGCTGTGGAAACAGCCACAGCCATTGCAGTCCTGTGGTTCAACCGGGGCCACGCGAGCTTTGAAAAGGTGCTGGAAGAGCTTGGGGTGCTTCCTTCGGAGGCCCTGGTTACCCTCAGCGACCGCCGAGACAGCATGCGCATGCACAAGATGAATGTGCGTCAGACCGCTGAGGCGAGGGCACACCGTCGCAGTGCAGCCAAGAGGGCCCGGGTGGAAGAGTCCTGCCGCACCAGCCGGGAAGGGAAAACCTACGGTGCTGGAGAGTTTTAGACAACTGATATTCCCTCTGGACATGTGTGTATGTGTTCAGCACAAGTTTCGTGCTACTGCGTTTTTCATTTTTGTAAATACAGACTTTCAAACTTTCAAACGCGTTTTTCTCATTTCGCAATTTTGGCCAATTTGCATTTTTTGCGGGAAGTGTTTCGGGCACTTAGAATGGTCATACGACGACGAAATTTGGCACACACATTGAGGAGAGTGCGTAGGGTGCCGATATCTACTTGAATCAGCACAACCTATCAGCTGTAAATATCTATTAATAAATTTAATGGTGGTCGAGTGGAAAAAAAAGGGTACTTTGCTACACAGATGTTTTTTTCATAGTTTCAAAGTTGGAGCACAATTTCTAGCTAGATATCGGCACTCTATGGCTAATAGGGAGCAAAAGGAGCCATTGAACAACTCTCTGCATGAACATTTAGTATGCGCGAAAGTTCCCGGAAAACTTATCAAGTTTCACCATTACTTGAAACACAACTCCCAAACTATTGCACTTATGTAAAAACTGATTACAGATTTGGAATCAGGAGGAAAAACTGCATCAGTGGTCCAATTTCTGAAGCTCTAAGTTGAATAACAAAAAAAAAGTGTTTCGAGGAGCGTCTCCCCTTAAGGGGAGACGCGGGTCGAAAAGTCGCGTTTTTTTTCCAAATTTCACCTTTTCTGTTTTTTGTTGCTTTATCATCTTTATACATTATATTTTGACATCTGAAAATATCACAGCGAAATAAGCATCAGAAGTCAGTGAAAAACGCGTCTGAGTGAGCGGCAGTGACGCGCGGCATCACGAAATTTACACAAAACGGGCTGCTGTTCGCGTGCTCGCGGGGCCGCGAAGAGAGCTGTCCGCCATATTGCGGCCGCTGGCTCGTGTAGAGTTGTCCTTACTCTCCACGATCCCGGTTCTTGAAGTCTCGTACGTTCACGAAAAATCTAAAAAAAAAGCAACAAAAACAGTCTTTTCCCGCCGTTTCAAACCGCGCGCCACTAACGCAGGGCCGCCATTGGCTGACAGCACCCGTGTTTTCTTGCCGTAGTTCGCTTCACTGTTTTCCGGAGTTATTTTTCGCTGTTTTCGTGCGATGGCAAGCCCGAAAAAGGCCGTTGCCGACCATCGGAAATACAGAAGTAAGAACAAGTTCAGAGGGAAGCGGCGGAGGACGTACAAGAAAGCCACCGCCAACGAAAATGTCCGCGACGGGCCAGCGGCCGGTAGGCCTAACATCGACCACGGCAACGTCGACCATGGCAACTGCGACGACGAGATCAACGCTGCAGTGAATTTTGTGAGTGCATCGCAGAAAAAGATCGCGTTATTCGAAAACGACGTCAGGCCGAATGCCGATCGTGCCGAAAGCGTAGTGCTGTGCGAGTTGGGTGCATTGACGGCCGTCGTCGCAGGCGCGGCATGCCCCGTTTGTCACGAGAGTAAACTCGCAGTTCGGGCACCGAATAAAAAGCGGAAAGGCCTTTCGGCGTTTCTGGAGCTACACTGCGAGAATGCGGAGTGCTCGGAGAGCATCCTTTCGTCCGCGTACTCGTCGAAGCGGGTCGCGTCAGATGGCGGCCGCGGTGCAAGCAGAAGCTACGACAGCGGGAGTTCGCGTGACGCCTTTGCCGTGAACCTGAAAGTGGTGCTTGCAGCGCGTGCCGTCGGTATCGGGCATGAGCAACTTTCACGATTTTGTGCAGTAGTTGGATTGCCAAACCCTATGCACCATAAGACCTTCCATGCTATCGGCAAAAAGATTCACAGTGCGGCAGTGAAGGCTGTCTGTGAAAACATGCAAAGGGCACGCAGCGTCACCAAAGAGGTGGCTGGTAACAGTGACGTGCCAGTCATGTTTGACGGCACATGGCAAAAAAGAGGCCACAAAAGCCACAATGGTGTGGGAACTGTAGTGTCCTTGGACACTGGTTTGTGCCTGGACTATGAAGTGCTTTCCAACTTCTGCCTGGCGTGCAGTTTGCATAACGACATGGGAGGCGATGAAGAAACATGGCAGGCGTTTCATCATCCCGTTTGTGAGAAGAATTGCGACTGTTCTTCGCATGCCATGGAGGCCGAAGCTGCAGTGCGCATTTGGCAGAGGACTGTGGACTATGAGACACCCCTGCGGTTCACCATCTTCCTAAGCGATGGAGACAGCAAGGCCTACAACGGGGTCTGTGATGCCAACGTGTACCCTGACACTCCAATTGAAAAAGAGGAGTGCACCAACCACGTGGCGAAACGTCTGGGCACCGGCCTGCGGAAGCTGCCAACGCCACTTCCACGAGGGGAGAAGCTGAAGGAGACCACCATCCAGAAGCTTCAAACTTACTTTCAGGTGGCCATTGTGAACAATCGGGGAAATGTCCACAAGATGTACACTGCCATATGGGCCTCATGGTTGCACTCGTGCTCAACAAATGGTGCTGGAAGTCACAAGTTCTGTCCTGAAGGCCCAGACTCGTGGTGCAAGCACCGACGTGCTGAGGCGCAGGGCCAGCCTGCACCGTGCCACACCCCCCTCCTGACCAAGGCCCAGGGTTTGGCAGTCCTCCCAATCTACAAGCGTCTCACAGATGCGAAGCTGCTTGCCCGGTGCCTCCACGGCAAGACACAGAACGCGGCCGAGTCCCTGAACAGCAAAATATGGCTGCTGTGTCCAAAGACCCGGTTTGCTTCCCGGACTGCTGTGGAAACAGCCACAGCCATTGCAGTCCTGTGGTTCAACCGGGGCCACGCGAGCTTTGAAAAGGTGCTGGAAGAGCTTGGGGTGCTTCCTTCGGAGGCCCTGGTTACCCTCAGCGACCGCCGAGACAGCATGCGCATGCACAAGATGAATGTGCGTCAGACCGCTGAGGCGAGGGCACACCGTCGCAGTGCAGCCAAGAGGGCCCGGGTGGAAGAGTCCTGCCGCACCAGCCGGGAAGGGAAAACCTACGGTGCTGGAGAGTTTTAGACAACTGATATTCCCTCTGGACATGTGTGTATGTGTTCAGCACAAGTTTCGTGCTACTGCGTTTTTCATTTTTGTAAATACAGACTTTCAAACTTTCAAACGCGTTTTTCTCATTTCGCAATTTTGGCCAATTTGCATTTTTTGCGGGAAGTGTTTCGGGCACTTAGAATGGTCATACGACGACGAAATTTGGCACACACATTGAGGAGAGTGCGTAGGGTGCCGATATCTACTTGAATCAGCACAACCTATCAGCTGTAAATATCTATTAATAAATTTAATGGTGGTCGAGTGGAAAAAAAAGGGTACTTTGCTACACAGATGTTTTTTTCATAGTTTCAAAGTTGGAGCACAATTTCTAGCTAGATATCGGCACTCTATGGCTAATAGGGAGCAAAAGGAGCCATTGAACAACTCTCTGCATGAACATTTAGTATGCGCGAAAGTTCCCGGAAAACTTATCAAGTTTCACCATTACTTGAAACACAACTCCCAAACTATTGCACTTATGTAAAAACTGATTACAGATTTGGAATCAGGAGGAAAAACTGCATCAGTGGTCCAATTTCTGAAGCTCTAAGTTGAATAACAAAAAAAAAGTGCTTTCGAGGAGCGTCTCCCCTTAATAAACACATTCCTCTAAAGTTAATCAACATGTGTACAGTGTCAATTTTCATGACAGGAAACACGCGAGAGCGTGGCCTGCGTGCTTCGGCGGCTGCTTGTAGCACATTCTAGCGGGAGCGAGAGCAACCACAGCCTCTTTAAGAGTCATCTAGTAGCGACCAAAGCAACGACGAAACTAAAGGGGTGGCACGCACACATGTCCCTCCTTTACCGTATTTACTCTTGTAATCTTCGTACTCGCATAATTCTCGCACCCCCACATTGCTCTACAAAAATACGATTTCATTTTTTCCTCAAGTAATTATCGCACCCCCCGAAAATTGCCGCAAGAATGTCGTCTGCTCGATCTAGCCATAAATAATGATAGGGCACACCATCTGGCGCCGTCTCTTAAGCATCAAGCGTACTATAATTGCACGGAGATTCAATCCAATTCCAGCCAAGTCAAAGTGGCAAGTGCGCGTTGTGGCGTGTTTTGTATGTTGTGTTGGTAATCTTGTCACGCTATGGGGCGATACTGAAGCTGCACGGCTGCTTTCAAGTTGAAAGTGATTGATCATGCACTAAACAACAACAGGGCTGCCAGTAGGCCGTTTAGGGTCGATGAGTTTTGTGTTCCCTACTGGTGACGGCAGCTGCAAGCCACCAAGACGCAGTGGGCCTGCCATGCACCTAAGACTGGAATTGATGGTAAACTTTATTTCTTCAGAAGGAAACTGGTGCCAATGCTGTTAAATGGCCATCAGCCCAATACTGACGTCCTACGCTTACCTTTTGAGGGCTCTTGTTGGGGGACGGACACTACCGCTACGCCCGCAAGCTTTGCGTATAGTATTCTAATTAGGGAGTTTTAGAATACCGCTTGCAAGTGCTGCGGGCGCCATGCGAGTTTTAGAATAGCATTTGTCCTGCTGCAAACCGCAACGCACGATCGCACAGACACAGTAGCCTCGAAACCAGTGCTTGCGGGCCACGATCATCGCACGCAATTTTGGATTTTCTGCGTGCGCTCGGCAAACGCCGACTCACGTTACGACGCATGCGCAGTGGCAGCGACCGCATCGCAAGGGCTCGTGGTGCGCTATTCTAAAACTCCCTATTCTCGACTATTTGCTTACACTTTTTGTGTCTGAAATAAATCTTGCCTTGTGTTGAACCTGTGCTTATATTGTTGAAGTAAGTTATTATTAGTACTTCTCAAATCTTGCTGTTAGCTGCTGGTGTGAGAATCCCGATTTGCGGCCACTTTGTTTTCTTTTTCGCTCTGTACGTTTTTGCGGAAAATTTTCCCCGCGTAATTTTCGCACCCCCCCCAACTTTGCATCGGTTTTCTGTCCCCCCCCCCCCCCAAAAAAAGTGCGAAGATTATGCGAGCAAATACGGTAGTTCATTCGTGTGGTGATATTGAACCTTTGGCAAGACTGAAGCCCCTTCCGGAAACCCTTCAAGGCGATTTCACAAGAGGCCGGCCTCTTGCGTAATCACATTGTTGAGGGAGTTGGTTGCAGTCTTGTTGACAGTTCTATATCACCAATGACAGGTTGTTTTGCTCGTCAACAGATGACGCGAAAAGAGACTGTGGTTGCTCTCCATTCCGCTTGAACATACTGCAGGCAGCCACCGGAGCGAGCAAGTAATGCACTCGCGTGTTCCCTTTCAGAAAAATTGACAGTGTACACTAAAATCCAGTCCGAGCACTGCTGAGCGACAGCTGAAGTGTACAGAAAATAACATACAGCGAGCTATTCAGGCCTACAGAACCGGAATGCTCCACAATACAAATACCATGTCACGCAAGTACTAGTGAATTATTTTCCTTCTAATGAGCACTGAAGTGTTCTTAAAGTAGTGCACACAACTGTTACAGCCAAACATCTTCCAGAGACTCTTGGATTATCAAATGTTGCAACTGGCCATAGGCGACTTGAGCAGGAGTTTGCAGTCACTCAGAAACAGCCTCTAAGAAAACTCCACATAGGTGGTTTTCCACTTCAGTTGTAGAAATCATCACAGCAACTGCCACCTGCCTGCATTAACCAGCCAAAATGGTCAGTATGCAAAGGCACTACACCAACTTCTTTGTCTACCAATCTAAAAGGAATAATCTACTCTATTTACCGTAATTACTCTAATCTAACGCACACCTTTTTTCCGGTTAAGCGGGTTCATAAATCGCATGCGCAATGGAATCGAGTACGAATAAAAAAATTACGGTCAATCTATTGCCATCGGCAAATCCAAAATGGCCGCCCCCTACGTGTGTCGGCATGACGCATCGGCCATTTCTGCCTATGTGTTTCCCATGTGCGGCACTTCGTACGTGTGCTGAGCAGTTCGTTATCTAGTAGTGCATTAGCATCGACGGCGTGGAAGGGCTGACTCCAAAAACTCGAGTGCACCACGATGCCGCTTTTAAAAGAAAAGTCATCGCGTGTGCAGAAACGGACGGAAATCGGGCCGCATCGCGGTCGTTCGGAGTTCCCGAAACGTGCGTGCGGGACCGGCGGAAACAAAAGCAGAAGATTGTCAACAGCAAAGCTTCTCGCAAAGGCTTCAGTGGACCACAGCAGGGTCGGTTTCCGCAAATTAAAGAGCTGCTTGGCGAGTATGTGCTTGAGCAGATAGCGGCACAGCGGCCCGTGACGACAGAACTGCTCCAAGTGCGGGCTATGCAATTAGTCTTAGAAAAAAGTCTAATGCGGAGCCAGTTTAAAGCGAGCAGGTGCTGGCTAACTAACTTTATGAAGAGGAAAGGCTTTTTCCTCCGAAGGAGAACATGCATATGCGAAAAGTTTTGCGGAGGAATACGATGAAAAGCTTCACAGTTTTCAGAGGTTCGTCCTAAACTTGCCGCGCAACAACGGCTACCTGCTTGGGCAAATCGGGAATGCCGATCAGACACCTCTTTACTTCGACATGCCTGGCACCACAACCGTCGAGAAGAAGGGGAAGAAGCAAGTTCATGTGATGACATCGGTCCACGGTAAAACTACAGTGACGGCAATGCGCTGTTACACGTCAGATGAGCACAAGCTTCGCCCGTACCTCATATTTAAATGGAAGACGCTCACGAAAGGAGTCGTTTTTTCGAGTGGTGTGATCGTGCGGGCCAGCGAGAAAAATGGGTGCGCGTTGCAATCGATGTCTTACGTTTTTTGTTTTTTTTTCGCATTGGAAATCGGGTGCGCGTTACAATCGAGGGCGCGGTAGAATCGAGTAAATACGGTACTTGCATGATTTACACTTTTTAAAGCTAATTTTAAGAAAGGGGGTGTAGAAGTTTTGTGGCATCTTTACCACGGTCATGGCAGGCAAAGTATTGTTACGCGAGTAGGTGCAGTAATTTACAGTAATAAAATTCCACGGAATGGATAGAAGCCAATTGCAGCAAAAAGCTAAAATTCCATACTTATATAACTGAAACTTCCAAACAAAGCACACACTAGAAATCACGTCTTGCCATATCCATACTTGCAGAAACAGCTTGCAGCAATTCAACATAATCCTGCCTACCAGAAAAATCTGCCCCCACCCCCTCTATATTAATGTTACAGTCGAACACCACTTCAAAAAAATTTTCGCTACAACAAAAAATTCGTGATTCCCCGTCAGCAGTCCATAGGAGTCAACGCATAAATATTGTCGCCACAACTAATGCTTTTTCTTCGATCGTACCGCTTCAATGAAATTTTAAGATGCAATTCCAAGCTCAGATACTTATTGCTATGCAGTAAACCCAATCTTTACCATTTCGATGCATTTTCAGAGCCTGTAAATGCGTCGAAGTCTAAAACAAATGTTGGCATCACAAGAAACCGGCACTTGTTCAGCAAGCTTGGGCGCCGCCATTGCTCAATAGCGGTGGCAATGGACTGCCCTGCTTTTGCCACTGGCTTGATTTTGAGCTGCAGACGATCGGAAGCTGAAGTTCAGTTGCAGAGTTCATGGTTTCCTTCACGCAGCTGCTGGGTGCAACTGCGGAACGAAGCCTTTTCCGATTCCGATGTTTATCATGTTCGCGCTTGGCCAGTGTGGTAACTAATCAGAGCGGCTGTTCGTCCACATTATCAACAAAATCAGCTAGCCGCGAGTGATGGATGCAAAAGTCGGCGCTCTAAGATACTATGCCTCTATCTTGGCGTTGTAGGATACTTTTGACGGTGGACAGCTGCTGGTATTAACGTGTTAATGCAACTGTTTGGTTCGTTCACGAAGGTTGTTTTAGGCATTTCAGCGTGCTTTTCACCATGGCCTCGGTATGCATAGGTGAGAATCACGTCGTGACGCTGCTGGGAACGAATAAGAAGCAGCGGACATTTTTTGAATTTCGAGAATAAACGTTTTTTTGTTGTGCTAGCTCAGATCAGCTATATTTTCTTTATTTCATTACATCGAAATTTTCGCTTCAATGAAATTTTTCCTGCGCCCTATCACTTTCGTTGTAGCAAGGCTCGACTGTATAAAAAATTCTGATTTCAAATAATTCAGCTACAATTACTCGACGATGCCCATACGATGCGCACTATGCTGCTATGAAATGTGAATGCACAGTACGCTAAATGCTTTTCTGGTGACGAGAAGCAGGAATGAACTTTCACTCAGAAAACAAGCTTCATGAATTGGTGTGCTGCTCTACGCTTCACCAGCAACTCTGAGATCCCCTCACAAATGACTCGTTGCCACAGCTATCCTTTCTCTGCATGTAGCCAGTCATTTTACCACAGAATTCACTATGGCCGCTTAGCCTGAACTCGCTGAACGTTGCCAACTCTTTGAAATTTATGCTTCTTATAGGTAGCTGACCCACTAAAACGGTCAGTTGCAAATTAATTAAAAGCTTTTAGACTATACTTGGCAGTCACCTATTGTTTCCTTTCAGTCCGCCAAGGATGGCAAGCAAGCATGCTGCAATTACGGTGTGCGAAATGCTAACGTGCAGAAACTCAACTCCTGACAGAAAAAACAACAGCTGTGCCAGAACTGATATTTTTTCACCAGCAACGACTCAACTACAGTTTACAATGGTAGATACACCAGCACACGCACGTTATACTGACAATGCACGTGGTTTAGCCTTCACTGAACCTATTTGTGCGGGCACCAAGAGTGCCGACGACGGAAGTGTCAAAGCAGACGAAGCTTGCTACCACCACACACCTGGAGGGCAGCCTTCTTGCCGCAGTAGACAAACTGGCCCGTGTGCATTCCTTCGGCCGCTAGGAACAGCTCCTTCTTGAGCTTGTACCGGTACGGGTCTCTGAACACAACCCGTGCGAGGGGGGCACCACGGCCGGGATCGTGCAGAATTTCCTGCGACGGGCAATGCGACGCAGTATGATGAGTGGAACACATCTCGCATTCCCAGCCCGCAGGATACTGGTCAAATTGCAGCAACCAAACGAGGTATGGTAGCTGGAGGATCTCTGCTTCAACATCGTGTTTACAAAAATTTAGTTTCAACGAAAAACTATGACGATGCACTCGAAAACACCTTGTCTATATGTACAAGCTGATAAAGGTTACGTTACATATATGAACAACTCTCATGTGAAGTCAGCTGATATGTGAAAGTAATCTTACATTGTGCATCCCTTGTGTACTTAAGGGATGGTTAACTAAATAAAAAGTATGATTGCAGCAAAATCTTCATATCTTAACAGCTCACACATTAAAAAAAGAAGTGCAAGGTTCTGGCCACCGTAGAATGGGTCTCCTCCGGGCAAGTAGTCTGCACATGCGCCTCAAGGAGGCATGCACCATCATTTTTGGTGGCCAAATCGTAACAACATGCGCGGTGGACCAAGCGACATCCGGCGCCACAAAATGTTCGCCCTAAAGAGAGGCGCAAAGGCAGACCTCCGAGATTGCCCACCAGCGCGGACAACTGCGGAATCCAAGAGCCACCAGTTTTGATTTCCGCGATCTCCACTCAGGGTGCTGTTCGGACTAGGTAAAGCCCCATTGACATGCATCGAAGTCTCACTGTTTCTAACAGGCCTGCCTTACAATTAACCTAGTGCCACTAACAAATCCACGCAGTTTTTGACAGCATTTCTGGTGAAACACGGCCCTATGTTTCTATTTTCATACCCTTGCGAACTGTGTTGAAGTTTTCCTGGTTTCTCAATGTCTTAATGACGGAACACTATGAAATTGGCAAATAACAGTATGTCCGAGCATACACTCGACCACGCCACTTCATAAATCTCAAGTTTCTTTACCTGCTTAATATTGTAATAGAGAAAGCTTCGAGTGAACTCACCTTAATTATTCCCTTGATGTAGCCATGACGCTCAGCGTAGTCAACGGCTCGGAGCTTGGGGGCTCCTTTCCTGTGCTTGTTGTGGGAGCGGAAGACGCTTCCAGCTCCCTTACGCTGGGCCCGGATAACTCGTCCCATCTACGATAATCGTCAAAAAAGAACGACATCAATTCGGCGCCCAGTTCTTGGCGTACGCATCGCAGATGGTGCACTGCTATCCTCGTGTCTTACAATGAACCTAAGTTGCTCATTTCAGATACGGCAATCGGTAGTTCAGAACGAGCGCGCATGCATGACTTGACGGCCCGGGTACAGGCAAGGGTTTACGGCTAGCACGTCGCACCGCAATACATTCGCCTGTAGTACCTACCAGAGGCACTGCGCCATGCTCCCGACCGGGTTGCAGAAATTAGGTGCCTTCTCATCTTCTAACCACTACCACCACCACCACCTACACACATGCAATGAAAAGACGCGCGCAGCGAAGTTGCAAGAAGAAAAAAACGTAAATAAACGAGTAAATTCGATCACATCAAAGGACAAGTAAACGGTCTATTTCGACACTTATGATGCGTCAGAACACGCTCGGTTGCCGAACACGGCAAGTTTCAAGTGCCGGACAGCATCCACAAGACTCGCAAAATTAAACAAGCACATGCACTTCGGCGCCGAAATAATATTACAGCAGTGTCTAGGAGGCCCTGCCGTACTTATTACAGTCGTGGATTGGCAGCGACGAAGCTTTTTTTCAAAGAATTTCGTCGATTTAAAATACACTTACATCTGTGGTTGCGTATCCCTCGCCGTGAGCGAACGCAAAAAGGAAGAGGGGCACCTCGCTTTACGCCGAGGTGTCGTATCTGGCAGCGCTAGAAAAAACATTTTTTAAAATAATTGGAGATATATCTTCTAACACATAAATGCGAATCTAAAATTTTGACATAACAGCTTAAGTTCATAAATTTTTTTGCGCTTGAGATGCGTGTAAAGTAGATGTCGCGGCTGTCACAGCACTGTTTCGAAGCAGACGACGTGTTGGCTTACCCACGTGGTGGAGCGCAAAGCCGTACAAGAATGAACAAGTCGTAAACGTCTGCTCAGTATACGAAATTAATCTGAGCCTCATATTACAGGTATCACAGGTCAGACATGTTCTGTGTTTAAGCAGCACAAATGCTACACACGTATCTAAAAGAGCAAAAAATGCATTTGCAGGAATGCGTCGAATCTCTACAGAATGAAATCCGATGGAGTGTGCATGAAAGCTGGCTTCTTTTTTTTTTTCGTTAGCTATTATACAAAAACACAAACAAGCGGACAGGGGAATGGTGTTTCCACTCATATAACGCACTATACGGCCTAGCCTAAACTCCAGAAAAGATCGAGCATTGGGGAGTATTTCTGCCACGCAACAATAATCGTCATCTACTTCGCGTACTTTCCTCGCGTTATCACCACAGTGCCGGTAGGTCGTGGTCACGAACGCCATGCGCATTAGTGTGACGTAGCATTCTTGACAAGAAAGTGGCAAACGCGGGGTTTTCAAGCAAGGAAACGCGAGCAAGTCTGATGAGGATTGTTGCGTGGCAGAGCTACTCCCCAAATACCATAGTTTTTTTTCTCAAATTGTGAATCAAATACATTTTTTCACACCGTAAAACGAGTATTTGGGGAGTATTTGTGACGCGCAATGATATCGCGGGCACGCCGCGCTTCTCGAAAGAGGCGAGAACCGACTTTTCAGGGGGAAAAAAAAAGACGAGCAGTTCAGATAACGATTACAGTTCCGTGGCAGAAATACTGCCCAAATACGCTTTTTTTTTTAGAATACAGATTGACAAAAAGGCACCATAAATGGTGCAACTGTGCTTTCATGTCGCGCAGGTCGCGGCCAACGACTGCACAGATGCTTTGAGGGAGAAACGGATCCGTTAATGGTAGTTGGGACAATGGAAATGAAAAACGATTTCTCGTGTATCAGCAAGTTTGAGTTCCCAATACTGAAAGCACAGCTCTCGCCACGAGGAAGCTCGGTGAGGTGCTCCATATGTCTTTATCGGTGAAGACTAACAAAATGGTGTTGCATGAAAGCCAGTTATCTCAGGACATTTTATTGAGTCACTTTGGTGACAACACACATCCAAAAAGGAGTTTGAAGTCATTGACGTCGCGCTCACATCCATGTGCTGAGCTTTTGGCGCGAAAATCAAACAGTACAAAGCACTGACCCCCACTTTTATTTTGTAGCTGTGAACTTACAGCGGAAATTAAGTGATTAATAAAATAAAGTTTCCAGAAGAATAAGTTGCCAGTCGACACTGATTCAGTACGTTACGCATCACATTTTTGGTTATATTCCAAGCAAACAATTGTGTAATTATTTATCCCTTTCCCGGCTAAAAACGTAGAACACGCCCAGCATACAAGGGATGAAAAAGAAGAAAAGGGCCCATTGCGGTAAGACTGGGCACGCCGCTCACGTTATTCAATTAGATCTATGTGAGCAGTTTGGATATATGTCGCTGGAGGCAGGGGTGAATCCAACCAATCATTTGGGGGGGGGGGGGGGGCGTTCGCTTGCAATAACACCTGAGAGTGTGGCATGGTCATGACTTTTTGTTTTTACTAGGTGAACAAAACCTTCATAGCATGAATACTGTTGATGTGTGCTCACAGTGGCTTTCATTTGTAGTAATTGGTGATAAGCGGTGGACTACGAGCACCAAAATGAGTGGCACACCAAGCACGCCCCCCCCCCCCCCCCCCCAACGAATTTGTTTTTCCCCATTGCATAGAGACAGAAAAATGGCCTAGAGACCGAAAATGGCCATTTTAAGGGCGTGCCGCTCCCGAAATCGTGCCCCCCCCCCCCTCTGGATTCGCCACTGGCTGGAGGGATTCTGTAAACGCCGCAATCACCGAGGGCGGCGTTGGATATAGTGTACACAGTGTACTCATCCATAAGTGCAATAGATTGTGTTAATCGCAACCGCTGCATGCTGCGCAGGGGTCACACAAAGACTACGTAATTTTAAGACAATATGTGTCGCACCGGTAGGTGATACAATTTGCTATTTACCAGACCACCCATCACCAATGTCAGTTGTCCGCAAACACAGTGACTTAGCCAGGGGACGATAAACCAACTGCCCCGATTTTTTAAATATTTTCCCCAAGTCATACATATGCCCGCCTACCACCCACATCGTATCAAAGAGGTGCCCCCTCCCCCGAAACAAATTTAAGCCTATGGCCCTGCCCAAACGCCGATAGTAATAAATGCAAAATGGATTTAGTGGCGATTTATATGATAGAGTTGGCATTAAAACGCGGCATAATTAAAATTTGAGTCATATATTTAGTAAATGTGTGGTGTAAGCAGCCAACAATTACACCCCAGAAACATCTGAAAATGCTCGATCACTCATACATTATGTACGCTCATGCGTACTTTTGTAATTGAAAAGTTTCGAGGGGGGGGGGGGGGGTGGCACGGGCCCGGTAGGCCACCCCCTGATGACGCCCATGTTACGGTCGCTTTAGTTTTTCGCTCCGGCTAGCTGCCTCGTAAATCAGCCTCTCGTCTTTACGGATCGACAACGAATAGATACATAGCGTGCACTATAGTTAATCCGAAGCAAATACTATATGTGTCACTCATATAGGCAGGACGGCATATAGTGCATAACTTAAGGTATTGTTAAACATACTTTCATGTTGAAGTCGCGCCAAAACCATTCGTCACAGCCGTGAACCACGTGGCCAGCTGACTTTTTTTGGAAGCTTGAAGGGAGTGCGAGCAGTTGTAACGCGTGCACAGACGCTGCTGAACTGAAGACGTGACTGAATAACAATAAACTGTGAAATAAGGGACATCTTTCAAGATTGTCGTTTCTCTTGCTGCACGGGTGGGCGCTCTTGCTTGTGCGCTGGGCGCGCGCCGACATGTGATCACCCGCTATCAAGATTACGTACATTCGCTCTAATACGCACGCGCGATAGTAAAACATTCTGGTCTGTATGTACCGCAGCGATTCATGCACGTCCCCACGATGGTCGCGGTCGATCACCCGTCAGCGCTGCCAGGGCACGAAATGGCACCGGAATCCCGGACGACCGACAACCACGAGAAGACGTCTACCAGCGCGGACGACGGTGGGTTGCGACGGCGGCATCCAGTAGGCCTACCACAAGAGTCGACTTCGGCGAGTATCGATCCGCCCCTGCGTCTCATGGAGGAGGCACGCCCACTCGGCTGCATCTCTCGCTACGACGTTGTCAAGGACCGCATGTATGCGCTGCTGTACGCGGCGGCCGTCCTCTCGAGCGTCTTCCTACTGTCCGGCATCGCGTCCACGCTTCTGGGCTGGCGCCTGGGCACAGCCTTGACGTTCACGGGACTGACGCTCGTGGTCGCCTGCTGGGTGGTGTTCCTGTGCACTTGCGCCGAGCGGTTGCGCACATTCCTCCTGACTATCTTGCCGAGCTTTGTGCTCGGTTGCCGCTCAGCGGAGGACGACGGACAGCTGCTCTGCGACGCCTCCGCGGAGGACATTGCGTTTGCAAGCGGCGCCGCCGTGTATACATGCACCTGATTCAGCGCGGTTAACCACGATTTCTGGCAGAAAAGGTTGGTGGGGTGACGATGACAATGATTTCGGAAAATAATTTGAGAAAGGGTAGTGTAGGGGATTCTCTAAAGAACACTGAACCAGCGTAGAAGAGCGCGACACGTATACACGACGCTTTTCATTTTATATGGAGTGCTATTTCTACAGAGACGCGATGTATCTATAGTCGATCTGAGTGGTGCCATGAGCCTAGCAAAATACAAATTTTGCTACAATAAAGACGAGCTAATGCTCTTTAATTACTCGCTTTAATGCTTGTGTACCTGCTGGACATTAAGCCATTGAGCATACAGAAGGTCCGCACTTATCTCAGCTGAAACCGGGCTGTATATGTTTTAGAACAGCCCACTTTGTATTGGCGACACCGACGACACTCCTCAGCTAGACCTCAACGCCACCGCAATAGAACGATGAATCTTGCTTGGACATTGCATGCTGAACCAAATCTATTTTGTTTGATAAACTGCGTTTTGAGTACCTCACTGCAGGGCCGAGTAGAACTTCTTTTTGGAAACCTTCGATTTGAATGGGAGAGGAAGAGGGGGGGGAGGGGCAGGTGGATGTGCATAGTCCGGTGACATTTTGGCCCGGAAAAAATTTTTTGGTGCGGTTCCATCATGCTTTATGTGTGCTTGAGTGTGCGTACGTGGATATATACACAAGCAAATTGACCAATTTCGGGAAGTTTGAGCACCCCCCCCCCCCCCCATAGCTGCGCCTCTGGCTCTGTATACTGTGTAGCTATGGCGTTACAAAATGGGGCGTGTAAGGAGCGGCACGAACCCTTGCCCCCCCCCCCCCCCCCCTATGGCGACGCCAACGTCTGACAACATACCATGTTGACGTTTCTTTTCTATAATGAGACGTTTTATTATAGGAAAGAAAATGAAAGCAAAAAGTTTCTTTTTGAAAGCGAAGCATTGCTTAGCGAACTTCGGCGAATTTGAGATGTTGAGCAACGATGTTTGGAATTTCATGTCAGTATAACTCATCCCCTGATGAAGAGAGGACTCCTCCCGAAACTGTTGGGAAATAAATATATTTATCCTTGTTGACAACGCTCCCGTTGTGCCAATATATATATATATATATATATATATATATATATATATATATATATATATATATATATATATATATATATATATATATACATGTACCTGTGGATGTACATATATATACATCCACAGGTACACGCATTTAAGTCACACGTCCCCACCCCTTAACAATTTCCACGCAATGCCCCTTAGCACGCTACTATTTTTAGGCGGTGCATTTCTCGTCCAGCTGCGTTAAACTTTAACTAGTTTTAAGACGTCATACTGTGAAAAGGTGAAATTCACAGCGCGCATTTGTACAGAGACACGCTATGTTCAGCTTCGCCAACTGTAAACGTTCGGCGCAAGGCTACCCAGAAGGTTTTTTTTTTTTTTTTGAGGCGTGGGGTGCAGCAGAACGGCTAACTTTGGCAATTGGTGGTCGCTGTGAATGCGTGTAAATATTTTAGTATACCCTGAATAGTTTAATTATGAAAACATTTCGTGGTGTAGGGGGTTCAGATTCCCTTCCTCTCCCCTTTTTACTGATTGCTTCCTCGATCTGCCTGCGTTTGACACGGTGGTTTTTTTTTATCTCATAGCTGTTAAAGCACATCTAATTTCCAATATATCGGCTCTGTTATTCTGAATATTGTAGACGCCTAACCAACGAAGAAAGAGTTAAGACAGAAGAAATCAGTATAAGGCACGCCCTTTCTGAATTATTTTTGATCTCTCACAAGAGCTTTTATGGAGCTCTAATTCACTAGATTGGTGTGTCATACTTTAAGGGCTATGGCATAATTATGGGCAGGTACGAAGAAATCTGCATCAAGAAAGCGCGACGGGGGAGCCGAAACGCATAGCAGTTTCTGCACGCGGTGCGCGGCTCTTTTAGTACTATTCAACTGCAGCGCCGCCGCTACAGGCAACGCGGAAGGGATCAGGCGGTGAGGCGCGGTCACGCCACTTAACACTTCTAGTACACTCTAGCCCGGGCACTGAAAATAAAGAAGGCAATAAAGAAGGAATTTGTCAAATCACACTTCTTGAATATTTTCGCCACTATGTTAAAAAATGGCTCTGCCTGCCAGTTTTTTTCTCGCGTTAAGGTGATTGCTAAATTATTTAAAGGCAATGGTTAAACCCATTGAACTTTGAGCTGTCTGTATGTCGAAAACGAAAACCTCGCACCTCGCTTCCAGACGGTCGTGAACTTCCGGCCGCTGTTGCTTCCGGCCTCGGTGGCTTCCATGGGAAAATGGGGCGCTGCGTGGTGTGCCCAAGAGTTCCATGATGAACTGTTTACTTCTAGCATGGGCCTCGGGCACAGGCTTCGATAGTCACCGATACCTGCTGCCATCGTAGCTTTTGGCTCGCCGATCGCACCTGCAGTCGCAGATTAAGCGGCTCGCTTACGTACTGAAACACTGGCACAGCCCCTGCACGGAGCCGCGCTGTTGATGCACGGCCATGGCGTTCATGGGCAAGTTCTCCAAGTGTCCGCTGTGCCACAAGGAGTTCAGCACGTCGGGCAGCCTGTCCAAGCACAAGCGACGCGTGCACAAGGTGATGCCCGATCCGGCGAAAGCGGCTCGAGCTGGCCGGGAGGTGAAGTGCGGGGAGCAAGGTTGCGCCTACGTTGCCACAAGGCGCGACGACATGCGCGATCACTTGGTCGTCGAGCACGGCCACTCGCTGGTCGAGGTGCAGGAAGAATTCGAGTCGATGAGCGACTTTCGCGAGTGGATGGACCTGGTGTCTCGCGCCAACCGTACGCAGTTCGCTGCGCGGGCCAGCGACACGCAGGCTCGCGCGACTGTCCATCGCTACGTTTGTCATCGCTCGGGTCTTAGCAACGTGAAGACTACGGCTCGACGGCGCAGGATCAAATCGCAGGGCTCGTGCAAGATGGGTGGTTGGTGTACCGCGTACCTGAACGCCCGCGAGTGCCTGCTCACGGGGGCGGTGCGTGTCAACGGCTGTCTGACTCACTACGGTCACGACATGGACGTCGTACACCTTCGCATTTCCGCTGCTGACCGGCGCGCGATTCTGGCCGAGATTCGGCGCGGCGTGCCCTTTGACCGCATCCTCGAGAACATTCGCAGCGATTTCCCGCAGGACGCGCGGGAAATAACGCGCACGCACCTCATCACGATGGGCGATATCCGCAACATCGCCGTCTCCGAAGGTCTGCTCTCTTGGAAGTTGGACGTGGACGACGACCGGAGCGTTCGCAAGCTTGCTGCGCGTTTCGCGGCCCAGTCGTACAGTCCGATCCTTCTGTACAAATCCCGGGGCGCGACCTCGGACGCCTCCGGAGACGCTGACGTCGCCGCTTTTCGGGGTTTGGCTGACGACGACATGGCACTGGTGATTCAGACGCGCTACCAGCGCGATCTGGTCAACGCGGATCCCGCGCTCGTTTGCGTCGAGCCTGTGACCGGCCATAGCTCCGAGTACACATTGCTTGCCCTTTTGGCCACAACATCTGTCGGCGTGGTGGTTCCTATTGCCTGGTGCGTCTGCGGAGCAGCCAACCCGGCTGTCGTTACTGCTTTCTTCGAAGCGGTCCGTCAGAACATGGGCGACTTCACGCCGCGATTCTTCATGTCCGAAGACACCGACTTCTATTTCGCGGCCTGGCTCGAAGCTTTCGGTGCCGAGCCACGGCCGCAGAAGATTATATCTTCGTGGCACTTACAGCGTGTATGGACTGAAGCCATCAACACTTGGGTTCGTGGACGGGAGAAGCAGGCAGCTGTAACCAGGTCGCTAGAACTGCTATTCAACCAGGAGTCTGTGGAATCCTTTCAGAAAATGCTGCGCCGTGTCATAAGCATGCTCAAAATGGATAGCGACACTGCCAGCTTTGGAGATGTGTTTGAATCCACCTATGCTGGACGGCCGGAGCAGTGGGGAAGTTGCTTCTTCAGGGACCTTGATATCAACATTGACGACTTCCACACGTTGTTCAGGCGCATTGCAAGCCGCCTAAAAGTGAAAAGATTAGACAAGATAGCCCATAACCTGCTGCTTGCCTCTGAATCCAAGCAGTACGAGAACTACATGAAAGTTTTGCGTCAAACGCAGCCTGAGGTGGAAAGCTCAAAAAAGCAGATGGGACCAGCTTCAAGTGATCTACTTGCTACTGATTCTGATGTAGTGCCGGTTGAGGTAATGTCAGTCGATGCAATGAGCATTGTTGAAACTGTGTCTGTTGATACCATCACCTTTGAAGCAATGACATCATCTGGTCTGCCAGTTGAGGTAGTGCCTGTTGAAGAAGTGCATATAGAAGAGCTGCAATCTGAGGAGCCACAAATTGAGACCATGTACATTGAAGAGGTGATTACTGAAACATCGCCTAATCTGGAGGAATCTTCAGACACACAAGATGCGCTAGAGCATGAACAACTACTCTTGAAGCCAAAACGTCCTCGTCCTAGGTCTGCTGATCAGATGAAACTGAAAATCGTGCAAGCACATCAGGATGCGTTGAACATTTCTCCTGAACAGATAGTTCATGTTACTGACAACCAGTGGAGAGTGAATGATGGAGGTGTCATCTATGATGTTACCGAGGTGCTCAGCTGCCGCAAGATCAATTGTCAACCTCGCTGCAAGCAATGCAGTGCCTGCCTTCATAGATACCAATGCACTTGTGGGAGTACGGACATGTGTCGGCACATCCATGCATGTCTCATTCATGCAAGTGAAATCTTTGCCGAGCCAGTGGGAATGACCGAAGAGGTGGTGAACACAATGACTGCCGAAGCACTGGCCGAGAGCACAAGTTTCGCATTTTCAAGGATTGAGTCTATCGAAGAAGCGGCCATGCTGGGAGACAAGAAGAAGCTAGAAGTACTTTGCGCCTTACACAAGCTCAATGAAACGTGCGTCCGTGCTGCCGAAATGCTAGCAGCAAGGAAGAGCTTACCAGTGGCTCACCAGGCTGACTACATTTTGTCAACACTGAAGGCAACCAGCACTGTGTTGGACACCTTCTGCCGCAAAGGCACGACACAGACTTTCAGAAAGCTGGCTGATCATGACTATGAGAGCACGAATTAGCACGCATTAGCTTCATTGTGCATTTAGTTCAAGGGCCACTGCCAAGTGTAGATGGAGGAAAGGGATGTTGAGAAATGTTCGGGCAACTCGTGATATGAAAAACTAG
Source organism: Rhipicephalus annulatus (assembly GCA_013436015.1). Classification (NCBI taxonomy): domain Eukaryota; kingdom Metazoa; phylum Arthropoda; class Arachnida; order Ixodida; family Ixodidae; genus Rhipicephalus; species Rhipicephalus annulatus. The sequence continues at coordinate 3,683,022 of WOVY01009271.1, forward strand.
AGGAGAGAACGATGGTGTGCACCACTTGTTTGAGACCCCTGCGCTAATTTTTGTGACATGCAGAGCAGTTGCTTCCACTGCATTGCAACTACATCCAAACAGTAAGGAAAATGTATAGTGCCCACATGTGGTAGTACGTATGGCCACACACAGTGTGTTGTGAAGACTGTTAGGTAGCCAGCAACTTATTTTGATTGACACTGCTGCTAGGCCTGAGTAAAAAGTAATGAATGACTTTTACTGAGAAAGCATTGGGAGAGCTTAACTCGCACGTTACAGCCTACGTCGGACTGAGTGTTATAAAGCTACGTCAGAACCTTGCTGTGAAAAGAGTCAAGTAGCAACTAGCAGCTTATCTTGATTGACACTGCACTACTAGCTCTGAGTGGTGAAACAGAGCTTAAGGGGAGATGAGAGTTGAAAAACAAGTTATTTTTCCAAAATTACATACTTTTTTGTTTTTTGTCGCTTTCATAAGCTCGAGTTGAAATAAGGTTTCAAGTTTAACTGTCTCTATTTTCACTACAAAAAAATCAAGGTTGTAGTTGAACTCGAAATGAACGAAATCCCCTTTAAAGAGGACAAGGTGGCTATAAACAACCAAAATGAGATGATTATCTAGAGTCCGCCGAAATTGTCCCATGCCTGCTTGCCGTTGCGTTTCGCAAAAAGAGTCCATCAAAGCCACATGCTCAAAATAACCATGGTTCCCAAGCTTTCATAACGGAAGAAATCGTTTTATCATTGCTCCTTTGATTAGCCTTCATTCCTACATTAAGATGTGTTTTTTCAAGGAGCAATTTCGGACAACTTTTAGAGTTCGGATGTCATGTGTTTGGTACTATACTGATGGCCAGACCAACATGAAATTCTTGCGACATATTCCTGAACATGTGCTAAGTGAAATTATTTGCTTTAGAGCACGATATCATTTATAAATTTTTATAAATTTAAAGTGAGCAATCGGTATGGGCTGAGCTTTGAACATTTCTCACATTACAATTTTTCTTGTTCGTTTAAATGTATTACACACACTTTATCTATCGTTATTTGCAGTCTACAGTTATTCTGGAGCAATATGAGGCCATTAATGACTCATAATTTAAGAAGTTTAGTGGCAGAAAAATTCTGTTATATTTTACACATTATCATGGCACAAAACGATAACTATGCAACTTACTATAAAACTGATCACATATTTGAAATCATTATAAAAACATAAGTGAACAGTGAAAATTTAATTGCCTTAGGCTACAGATTAAAAAACTTTTTTTCGAATTCCATCTCTCTTTAAAACTGTATATATAACAAGCTATGACGAATAGGTGTTTAATAGCCATTTGGTGAGAACAAATGCCAGGGAAAGCCAATGAAGTTTGTTTTAACATTTGTGTGAAGTGCACAGCAGTGCTGCCAATGCTGACGTGAACACTTTTCTAATCATGCATTGCCAGCTGCTACTCGGCAGGCCCGCAGTGTTGCCTGTAATGTCTGTATCCCATTCTGAATTATTTCTAGTATTGTCTTTAGGCTTGAGATATTGCAGTCAGCATTGTGACATTTACAAGAATTTTATTTGCAGTGATTAAAAGAGTTTTCAACCAGCAATAGTCGCCCCTAAGTTAACGCAAAGTGCCCTGCTACGAGTCACATTGGCGAATAGCGGGCATAATTTTTATGTCTTAAGATGTGTGCACATTACCCGTTTCCATGCAACTCTAAACCATACAATGCTAGCCATTCACGCTAGTCAGAGTCATCCAAGGATGTGGCTTCTCATGGTACTGTAGCGTAATGGCAGAAACCTTCACTTGTTAATGCCTGCTCGACTGATTTCTTACTGTACTAAACAAGCGGGACTGGCCCTGTTAGTGAAGAACTTGGGGTTTGTGCTACCCGCCATACAGATATTGAACTACACCATGTGCAGTGTGGGGAAGCAGTTTCATTTGTGAACCACCCTTGACATGCATCTACAACAATGCTCACATGCACTGAATGCATTTTGGCAACTACTATAATTGCACTGCCCCCTCCCCACCCCTTTTTTTTTAGGGTAACCCTGCCAAATAGAATGCTTTAAATCATTACACCTTTGTCAGAAACTCTGGGCTTGTTCTGCAAAATCCCCTTTGAGAACATTGTTTAATTTGGTACGTATTGAGTATTTAAAAGGCACTACTGTCAATAAACAATTAGCACATGAACATTTTGATTTATAGAGAAAAAAATTTCTGTGTCACGGAGCGTTGCCAAATGGTTTGCTAACCTGGTTCACCGCTCTGATTTCTTTCTCACTCTTGCATCGTAGGTGGCAAGAACTAGCTGTTTTGCTTGGGGAAATATGATGTCCAACAAAATGAATATCTCATTTTGACACAGAATCAGATTATAGTTGTTACTGAAGCAGTGGACTGCAGTAGCATGTGTTTTAGTTTATGCATGCAGGGAGTAAATTAACATAATTAAGGTGAGTTGTGTTTGCCACTAGCACCATTAGGCTGTCTAAGTGCTGCAATTTCAACTTTGCAGCATTCTAGACCTGTTGCTATAGGGTATGGGGGCTTTTGCAAATAGCACCTCTAGTGAAGCAGCTTTTATTTATACCCAAACAGTACTGAAGTCCATAAGCTGACTCTGCATTGACAGGTGTTGCGTTTGTCAGAGCACTAAAGTAAAGCTTGTGCACATCTTTAATTTTACACATATCTACAATGCTGTAAGTAATATTGCACTGTGTTTCTGTTATGCCAACAACCATGCGTGCCTCTTCTTCAGCCATTTTTTTGCAGCCTTATTTTCTATTTATCTCAAGTGGCATTGCAGAATTATGTGGAGCAGTTAAACTCCATTTTGATCCATTGTAATGAAAGCATATTGAACGGAGCTTTTATAAAGCATCTATAGTTTACAGCACTGCAGAACATAAAAGTGCCTGTGCTTATACGTACTGTTTCAGTACACTGTTCACTGTGCCCGCAGGTCTTTTACAGCAAGTTCTGCTTGAGTCTATACGAGATCTAGTGTATGCACGCTTTGTCTTTACGAATGCTGATGGAGTTTCGTTAGCATGAATCCACATACTTGCAGCAACACATTACGTTCTAGTCACTTTGAACAAGCGACACAGCGCAAAAAAGAACTGTGTGGTTGTGTGATGGTCATTTGTGCATAGACAAGAAAAGCTGGGAAACTTGTGAATAAATACACACAAAGATGATGTTCTAGTGTTCCATTTTTTTCCTACTTATTGCTCTGTCAAACACTGTTCACTTGTGTTCATGCGACGTCTCAGTGCATTAAAAGCTACATGCAACCAGCCTGTGGTTCACTTTGTACAGACCAACCAAAGCGCAAGAAAGCCTTTGCAGAATCACCGAGTCTCGTGCGCAACATCTCCTGGCGCTCTTTAGCCAGATTGGCTTTTGTGCAATAAAAAAACGCCACTAATCGTTAGCATCATCAGAGGGTCGCACTTGCCGTACATTTTCAAGATTGAACCAACAACTCATAAACAAAACAATCTTTTACTGCACTGTAAGTAGAAGGAAATGGTGGCATCTCTCTCGCATTGTAATTTATGAATGTTACATTATTATAAGAAATAGAGGATTGTGGTGGCGATAGCATCCCCTGCAGTTTTCTACACAAGATGCTAAATTTCACCAATAAACTGAGACCTTAAAAAAATTAGGGGACCCTAAAGCTTCTCCTTTAAGAGTTGAATGCAATAGCAACATCCTGTTCCTAGTGTGTACTTCAAACGCATGAAACCTTTTCAAATTTGCTATGCACCCCCTACGTGGTCTTAAGGGAACAGGTGCTTAGCGTGTGTGCCTTGTGTAGTGAGGTACTGGCATTCAACCTTGGAGCCATTATGATAATCTCATAATCTGATGCCCATTGGCAATAGAAGCTTGTACTATGTATTATTACAGCAATATTTCATGTTACATTGTGAAGCATGTATACAGGACATGTATACATGTGAAGCATGAAAGCTACTTTCACTGTTTTCACAAGCAGAGATTGATAGACACGCAGAGCCACCACAGTCGACGAGATATGTCTTCCGAGAAGCAGCTGCTCAAGTGCGCAGTGTTGTTGAGACTTTTGATCCCGTTTCGGAGTGGCTTCCAATTCTTGACGCTTGCGTGTGTTTGCCTGACTTCTGATGAAGTATGCTGTGTGTACTTTACTGGTGATCATTTCATTCATTAAAGGAAAAAAAAAGCAGAGGCGTGGTTCTGTGGTAGAACATCCGCTTGCCACGCAAACGACCGAGGTTCGATCCCCACTCGGACCCAAACAGCCCTAGTTCGGCCCCACCCTGCTCCAGGATTTTTCATCTTATTTACTTTATTAGCATCGTTGTTGATTTTTAGGTCAAACATAAGATATTTTTTTGCTCACGACCAACGACATCGACGCTATTTAATGCTATCACATTAAACGAATATTAAATTGCAGGTTACGTTTAGAAAGAGCACAAAATAGAGAAATGCCGGAGATTAACCAAAATAGAAAATCCTGTTCGCTACCATTCAAGGGAAGTAGGGAGACTAGAAGGCAGGGGAACATTCACACATCAGTGTTTTCACAGCTCAAGCTTACATCCTCCACAAAGACCTCGACCATGCAGTTTGCCCCAGTTCTATTCATTACAAGGACACAGTTGTCACCCTTTGCTCCTAAGCACACAAAGCCACCACTCAAAAACATTTTGTTACGAATGGTCTTAAATCAATTAATCCTCTGCTTTAGTTCAGAGTAGTAAGAATAGTCGTGCAAGGTAAGCTCAAGTGTCTGCTCTCTGCAATAGTAGCACGCATGGCGATGCTGCAAAACTACACTAGTGGCCTACGACAGATGTGCAGCATGGCCCTCAATGTTCACCACTGACAATTTTTTTTCTCATTTTTGTATTTTGCCACCAAAATTCATCTGGGGGTTGAACCGGTAAACTCACACCAACACAGTGGGAAGCTACAGCTGTGAAACAACCACACTAATTACAAACCTTCAAGAGCTATGTAGATACCACATGCAGTGTGTTTAAAGGAAAAGGAGAGAGGAAGAAATACACATTGTATAGACCATGAGGCTGCAAATAAAAGCCAGTAGTTGCATCGTTACAAAAAAAGTGCCTTGTGATTTCGGCATGTTTGACATTCATGGCATACATGGCTTTTCACAAACAAAAGCAGTGTGCTAATCTTAATTTTTTGAAGACAGAATTAGGAATGAATCAGCAATTAATAAAGACACAGTGCACTATACTGATGGGCGGCTTTAATGCCAAAGTAGGCAAGAAACAGGCAGGAGACCATGCAGTGGAGAGCATAGCATAGGCTCTAGAAATGTAAGAGGGGAGTTGGCAAAACGTAATAATTAATGGGTCTTGAATATCTTGTACAGAAAACGGGCTAACGGTTAGTGGACGTGGCAGAGTCCTAATGGCGAAACTAAAATAAAAAACTTCATTCTGTGTGCACACCCAGACATTGCACAAGATGTACAAGTAGTTGTCAAAATCTGATTCAGCGACCATAAAATGATAAGAGCTCGAATTCACCTAGATTTAAAAATGTAAAAGTATAGGCTGATACACAAGAAGCCCGTTAATGAGCCAGCGGTGAGAGGGAAAGTAGAGGAATACAGAGTTCGGCATCAGAATAGACTCGAGGTTCTCAACGAAGCAACAGACGTTGGGGGTTGACACAATGAGCGATAATCCTACTAGTACCATTAAAGAGTGTGCAATGGAAGTCAGAGGTACAGTCACTAGACAGGACACTGGCAAACTATCTCGGGAGATGAAGAGTCTCATTGAGATATGACAAACCACGAAAGTCTCGAATGCAACCAATAAAATTGAGCTAGTGGAGCTTTCAAAGTTAATTATTTGGCGTAAGGTAGCAGACATCGAAAGGTATAACATGGAGAGAATCAATTGAAGCAGGCTGTAAAAGCGGCAGAAGCCTAAAGCTGCCAAGGCAAACTTGTGCGTAAGCGAAAATTGGATGTATGCAATAAAAGACAAGGAAGGCAATGCCATAACCAATATGAATAGGATAGTTGAGGTGGCGGAGGAGTTCTACAGAGAGCTGTACAGGACCCGAAACAACCAGGATGATATCGTAAGAAGCAATAATAGCCCAGAGGAATTTGACATGCTACCAATAACAACAAAGGAAGAAACGAAAGCCCTAGAACAAATGCAAAGAGGCGAAGCCGCTGGTGAGGATGAGGTAACAACAAACCCCCTGAAATATGATGGAGAAATTGTGTTAGAAAAACAGGCCACCTTATATATGAAATGTTTCTTGACACGAAGGCTACCACAATCTTGGAAGAACGCCAACGTCATCGTAATCCATAAGAAGGGAGATGTCAAGGACTAGAAAAATTACACGCTGATCAGCTTACTGTCCGTTGTCTACACACTATTCACAAAAATAATAGCTAATAAAATTAAGGTGCCTGAGCTCAACCAACCAAAGGACCAAGCAGGATTTCGTACAGGCTACTCCACAATAGACCATATTCATACTATCAATTAGGTGATAGAGAAACGCACGGAATACAACCAACCCTTATACATAGCCTTTATAGATTACGAGAAGGCATTTGATTGAGTCAAGGCATCAGCAGTGATGAAGGCACTACGAAACCAGGGCATCGACGAACCCTACATAAACATACTGGAAGAAATCTACAGTGAATAAACAGCCACCATTGTTCTCTATAAAGAAAGCGACCGAACCCCAATAAAGAAGGGTGTAATGCAGGGAAACACAATCTCTCCAATGCTGTTCACGTGTTTACAGGAGGTTTTCAGGGCCCTAGATTGGGAAGAGTTAGGGATAAAATTTCATGGAGAGTACCTTAGTAACTAGTGGTTGATTGATTGATATGTGGTGTTTAACGTCCGAAAACCACCATATGATTATAAGAGACCCCGTAGTGGAGGGCTCCAAAAATTGTGACCACCTGGGGTCCTTTAACGCGCACCCAAATCTGGGCACATGGACCTACAACATTTCCGCCTTCATCGGAAATGCAGTCGCCGCAGCTAAGATTCGATCCCGCGACCTGCGGGTTAGCAGCCGAGTACCTTTGCCACTAAATCACTGCGACGGGGCAACCAGTGGTTCACTGATGACATTGCCCTGATGAGTAACACAGGGGACGAATCAAAGCTCATGATTACTGAACTGGACACAGAAAGCAGAACAGCAGGTCTGAAAATTATGCACAAAACTGAAGTAACGTGCAACAGTCTTAGCAGAACACAGCACTTTGCGATAGGCAGAGAGACGCTGAAAGTTGTAAAGTTAGGACACGCAGTAACCGCAGAGCTGAACCATGAGAGTGAAATATGTGAAGGATAGATCAGATTCGGCAAGCATTCTCAAATCATGAATGGTAATTTACCACTGACCCTCAAGAGGAAGGTATATAACAGCTGCATCTTACCCGTACTTACCTACGGAGCAAAAACCTGACACAGTCAATTAATGCTTTTGCACAAATTTCCTTGTCTATACAAAAAGCGTAATTTCTTTGTTGTCTACAGATTGGCACCCATTGACATGCTTGCTTATGAAAGTGCCGAGAAAAGATGATGCGTAATTTTGATTTAGAGACAAAGAGTTTACTACCAGCTCTCTCACTGAAATGCCAACTCAAATATTAATCCATAATCTTAGGCAAAAAAATTGGCAACCCCAGCTTCGCACAAGGCATAGTGGTAGCAAGTGGCATTTCCTAACACCTGAAAATTACTTTTGGCGCTCTTAAATTGAATTCCCTGGCATAACTAAAGCTACCTGTCCTGCCTGGTTCATACTGAAACAAAGCAAGGCATGAGAATAAAAAAGTTTGGCAGATCCAACATATTATGGAAATCAATCTTAAGCAAAGCAGCCAGCATTTAGCCGCCTATGCGACATTTTTCATTGGGAGCCAAGTGCTACAAGGTGGATCGATGCATTTGTGCAAATAAAAAATAAATATGAACTACCATTCGAGATCTTCAGGACAATATTGTGGTATCGGCACTTAGGAGACTACAGATCAATTTAAAATTTGAAGTCAGACCCTCCCTCTTTTCCACATATACACACACAGATGCACACACGTAGGGTGTGAGGGAGAAATGTGAGAGAGCAAGTTCGGCCCCCACTCTTTCTGGCAACATAAAAACTATCTACCGATAATTTCAATCACATTTGATTGACTTATATGTGGTGTTAAAACGTCCCAAAGCCACCATATAATTATAGGAGATGCTGCAGTGGAGGGCTCTGGAAATTTTGACTACCATTTCAATCGCATATGGCCACAACCAGATTAATTCAGTTAATCCTCAGAGAACACCAATCGGGTAGCATGACAAATGTGGGGCGCAAAAGCAAAAAGCATTGTGCGATGACAGCCGAAAAGAAGTGCTGTCCACATGTGGATGTGGCACTCGGGAAATTTTTTTTAACCTAATACAATACATGCACAATGTCACAAGACAAAAACATGGAGGAGGCCGTTTAAGGTGAAGAGCTTTCAGCTGCGGTCGGCATGCTGGCATAAGACTCTTTTGTTACATCCTGATGGGCTATCAGTTCATCACATGCACATGGTGGTATGTAGTACATAACAAGGGAAGCTTCAAAAGCACTTGTCAAGCTAATTAAACACTGTGGTCACACTGAGAACAAAGTTGCAGGATGACAAAAATTTTAGCTTTTATCTGCTTTTATGCAAGATAAGCACACAATTTATATAGTCACCAAGAAAATGAAAGTGTATTGATGTAACCTATATTTTGTAACATTTTCTCGAGTCTTGATTCAGCAATCAGTCAATTTGCACACGTTTTTTCAGCCCTATCAAAGGTTAACTAAAGAAAGTATATGTCAAACGTCTTTAAGCAAATAAAGCCATGTTTGAGGCAGGCAGACAACTTGAGACGTATTACACAATTCATTTGCATCAATTGTCTTTATTTCCGAAAATCACAGTGAGAATTCTAAAATTGCCAGTGAATAGATTTTGCAGGCAAGATGCATGCCCTTACAACAGGCAAAAAGACGAGGGCACTTTGCAACAAGAAGATATCAAACCATTCTCGGAAAAGATTGCTTGTAGAGATAAACGCCGTTTATCACATTTTCTTCTACAAGTTTATTCTAATCTGTTGTCTTCCTGGCAAATGAGCAATGGAGTGCAACTAGCATCTGTATATTAGAGTTCATAAGCTGCAGCAACAAATGTGCCATTGTTATACTTTACAATAACAACCTCTCGATTGCCTTACACAATACCTTAAAACACTTTCAAAAGTAAAGTAGAAACTTTTGGGGGCACAGACATCTGATCAAGTAGGTATTTTCCAGATACAAAAACTGTGCATTGAGATGCTCCATGATCTTCCACACAAATTGGCCCAAACCCACCACATGCATTTATAGAGAGCCACAAACTAGACTGATAGAATACAACCAAGGTAGAGACAAAACATGCGTCTTCCACAGCAGTGCTTTACTGCAAGTGCAGGTTCACAGAAGTGCTGCACCCTCCTATGCTGCAACAATGGTAATACGGTTCCCAAAAAGAAAGAAAGTGAGCATTGTCTGTACCCCGCAGTTTCCAAACAGTAATTTAAAATGAGCACGGTTCCATCAAGTGCCTGAGTATCACATGGCGAAGTTCTGGGTGTAGTCGTACTCTATGGTAGGAATGACAGCTTGCACAAACTTAAGGAACACGATCAGGTACATGTGGACGCCCAGTTCACCGCCGCCTTCAGTCACAGTCTGGATTATCTTCTTCATCACCTCAGCATGCCTGGTGTCAAAAGAAGATGAAAAGAAAACACACACTGAAGACATTCTCACGTCATAATTTTCAGCAAAGTTTTGCGCGACTACAAAAGATACACATTAGCATTTGTGAGTGGTATACAAGCACGCATGAAGTGTAGAAGCAAAAGACAATAGGAGGTTGCTTTTTTTTTTTTTGTGAAAGAAAGACTGACTGCCTATAATGCAACATTACTTCGAATGAATTTCGAATGGGATTGTTCTGCACCAGCTAGCACATTTTGACACTGTCCCGTGCCATTCGAGGTTCATACCTGCAAGGGTGGACAGAGGCCATCGGAGGTCCTGGCAAATGAGGGTGGGCTTCCATGGTGACCGTCTTTTTGGCATGGTCCTGGCTAATGTCCTCATACATGGCTTCCATGCTCAGAGGCTGTCGGTTCTGCACAAAAAGACATCACAACAGGGTAATTAGAGTCCAAAAAAGGCGGTCCTGTAGGTCACATTTACAAGATATGCTGTACAAGTTGCCCCTATTGTTTTCATGCCAGAGGTGTTCCCAACCGATGTCAAGTGATAGTGCTGGGTTCTCAGCACAAAGTGACAAAACAGGCTTTGCAAAATGAAATGCTAACTGTAATTGTTGGCCTTACAATGTCACTTAAACATGAAACAGCCACATAGACTACCCAAAACAAATATTTAAACTACGCAAGAAGCACACCTTCAAATGCCATAGGTAAATTTACAGAGTGCCCTAAAATTTGGCCAAGCTAATTAAGAAAAGTGGCTAACAGATTCGACAATGGGGCTAAAAGTGTCTTGTTAGCCACAGCATTGCACAAACAGGTGAAATTTTCTGTCAGAAAATTACCTGCCTCAACTTTAAAACTGCCAAAGCTGGCACATCAATCTGTGTACTACATTAGAAAACATGGTGTCATATATTTTTCACTTGTTACACCTTTCATGGTTAGTTTTTATGTGAACATGAAATTTCGGAGGCAGTATGCAACCTTAGGCAAATCAGTTTTGCAGAGTCCTGCAAGGTGAAGGAAGGGCTGTGAAAGAGAAAATTGACAGCCATTTATTTGTAGAACTGGATTGCTCTGAAACGAGGAGGATGTAACATTCATTGCTGGACTGTAAATAACACCTGAAGAGTGAAGCTTAGCCACCCAAAAAATGACAGATGCAGCCGTCATCCGAGTAGAGGCATGATAAAACCTCAGCGTTCAAGAAGAAAAAGGGAACAATTTACTTAAACGGCCTACATGTTCAATGTTCAGCGCAAACACCGCTCAACATGTGTCTTTGTGGTACTGGTTTCCTTGGAAAGCTTAAAACTCTTGACAATTTCTATTAGAGATTAAGCCGTTAATAGTCATCTCAATATGTTACTTTCATAAGGAACAGCAATCTTCTGTATTATGCAATAAAAACCTGTTAATTCGAGCTCGAAGGGGCCATAAAATAGTTCAACTTAGTAAGCAGAGTTCGAATTAGCTGGCTGACACTAGACTGAAGGGACATCGTACCACAGGTATTTCGGGCACATGGAAGAGAGATGGCGCACTTGCACCAGAGAAACACGTCAAGCACGGCAGCACCACGTTGTTTTGCATCTCCAGTAAATTTGGTTTTGTTTGGCAACAAACTGTAATCACTCCGAGTCAACTTCTGCGAAAAGTGACGTAAACCCAATTTTAACAAATCATTGTGGATGTCAGCGCACTTGAATTATCGCGAGTTTTCATCGGTGCTTGTGTTTTTTGTGTGTTCCCTTGTGTTATCGCCTCGCTTGGGTGCCATTTAGTAAATAGGAGTTTTCCCCGCTGAAATGCAAAGGTTTATGCCGGGACTAAGGCATCAGATCGAATTGACTGTAAACTAATGTTCACTGCATTTGAATCAATGAGCTTCAACGGTGATTGACCTAGCACTTACAATAACAGAACAAAACCACTTGTACATATAAGCGGGCACCACCCGAAAATAGCATGTTTCTGAGAGTATTGGGGGTAAAAGCTGGCTTTACACTTTACGATAAGTAGAGCTGTGGAAATGGCTAAATTCTCAGTGCGAAGCAAACTTGAATACTGAATTGCAAGCGCAACTCCAATGGAATATTTTTCTAATATTGCGAGGCGAAATAGCAGAAAACAAAGTTGGAGAGGACCCCTACACATATTCTTATGAGATAGCAACATAAGGGTGTTTCTATTGGCTAGGTAGATCAAGCGCAGCAGGGGTGGTATTTTAGAGTTGGCTTATCAAGAATGACACAATGCAGAAACCGAAATGTTTTTATGTACATGATTTGGGGCAACCATTTTTTTCACATGTGAAAGGCAAATGTGCAATGCCCCCAGCCCCTCCCCTTTCAACTTCTGTGGAAGTTAAACTGATGTGGAGGACAAGGGTGTGCTCCCCTTCGAATCCGTAGTTCTTAATATGCCTTGCAGACATCATTATATGAACATCTGAAATTTTCTATGCTAGAAATCTTCCACATCCAATTTTACGAACCTCCTGCCCGAATTTTTGGTCAAAAACAGAATTAATTGAGCTCCCACTTCTGCCACCTCTATCACTTCCAGGTTTGAAACAGCGGTTTTTTGAGTCAATACATCTGCGATCCTAGCGGAGCCTAGAAGGTAGTTTGCCGCAACACAAAAGTGCAATGAGGTGAAGCATACTAAAACTCCGAAGGGGCCACTTCTTATTGGACGTAGACTATTTCTGTACGGGAAGTTCAACAAGTGAAATTCCAATGCGAATCGAATTGAATAGCAAACAATATTATAAAAATATTCAAAATTTCTTATACCCCCTAGCTAACGACAAGGCATCACCAGAGCTTACACTCCCAAATTTTTTGTGACCTTCTTGCTACGAACCAGCCTTATTCAGGAGCTGTCCTTCGACTAATTCAAGTCACCGCAAGGCAGCCCAAGGAAGAATCAACAACCAAGTAATCGAAATTGAATATTGCAAATTAATGCTACGCTTTTTGGCAAGGTGGAGGGATCGTTACGAAGAAAAAAATTGACCACCCATTTGTAGCACACTGATACAAGAAAACTGATACAGATTTAAGTGGATGTCAAGTGGTTTGCCAAGTGCATGCATGGTTCACACCTAGATGCATATCTACAAGGTAGTTTTGATGAATTGAGTTTTGCTGTTGCATTTTATTCCAAAAGCACTTTACACATGAGATCATACCTCATCATAGCCATATAGCCAGAGTCGTGGAGTGCGGTAGTAGTTGTCATAGGTGATGTTGAGGTCGTAGGTGCGGGTGCTCACGATGGCACCATCTAAAGAGCCTGGTTCGCCCTCACCTCCAGCACTGAGAGACTTGTCTGTTGCCTCGGCTTTCTTCACAACAGCTGCCTGGATAGACAGACGAGTGGAAGATGATGTGTACTGCCCTTCAGTTAAACGGGCAGCTTTGCAAGGACAACTGTGGAAAAAGAAGTATTGCACACTACGTTGCAGTTAAAGCAACACGGTGGCTAAGTAGAATGCTTTAGGCTCAATGGAAAGGTCATCTGCACAGATGAAAACACGGAAAACCACAATATTATGGGTAAGTGTTTTTTAAAATATTTTTACAGCAGAGCTGTTAAGCTTTTTGTTATACTGTACGGTGACACCAGCAAACTATTATATAATAATAAGCCAGCACATGCTCTCTTTGCCCTTTCCACATCATCTGCTTTGCTCCCAGAACATGGGCGCTGATTTGTTCGGCATGAGATGCAATAATTTTTACAGGTGAAAGAACAAGTAGGCAGAAAGACAAAGAGAGAAAAAAAAATAGAAAGACAAAGAAAGAAACAGAAATACAAAAAAGAAAAATAAAAGAAGAAAGAGCGTAGCCACGCGGGGTACAGTATAGTAATGAGTGGGGATGGGAAGGAGGGAGGGAACAGAAGAGGGAAACACCACCGATCCTACTGCCAATCAGTCTTCGCATCACCAGTGTAGCTCCCGCATTTTAATTGTTTTTTTCGTCAGTGCAAGGCCATGCATAGCTTCACAAACATTTCCAAGGCGGCATCCATTAATTTCCAGTAGGGCTTTCTTTTTAATTGCCGATTTATACTGTCTCCAATGTTGGCTACAATTGCAATGGATCCTATATGCACTAAAACATGAAACACGTGCTCACTTTTTTATAAATAGTTTCCTTACTAGAGGAACTATTGTTGACTTCAGTGGGCGACGATAGTTAGGCAGCTTACTTTTTATATCCTGAATGAACTAGGTAGAACATTATTTAATTATTGACACTTCAAGGGTTACATGAGACGTTACATGAGACCTATTAAAAAGACCTCCATTAGCAAATGTACTAGTGGCAATCTCTTTGGTGGAAAAAGGTCACGCGACAGTGGAAATAACCAAAAAGGTCAACCAAAGAAGCACATCTATTGATAAGGTCTTACAGGCAGAAAAAAGTGCTGTCTTAAGATTGATATGTGGGGTTTAACATCCCAAAGCAACCATATGATTATGAGAGACGCCGCAGTGGAAGGCTCTGGAAATTTTGACCACCTGGGTTCTTTAACGTGCACCCAAATCTGAGCACACAAGCCTACAACATTTCTGCCTCCATCGGAAATGCAGCCGCCGCAGCCGGGATTCGATCACGCGAATTACAGGTCAGCAGTCGAGTACCTTAGCCACTAGAACACGGCGACGGGGCGCTGTCTTCATAAGGACCATCTGCTAAGTCGACAGAAGAATTCTTTAAGCAACTCCTAACTTGAAGTTTATCCTAGATTTATCAACAGGCAGTGAGACCAGCAAGATCTTGTTGCCAAAGTGCAAAGGTGTGAGGTGGTTGATGCCAAATGTGCCTTTCTTATCAAAAGAAAGAGAATATGCCACCTGTTGGGTGTATAAAACTGTGGGTGAAAAATTAAGGAGTGTCTTGCGAGGCAGTCATTATGAGCTAAAACACGCCACCAAACCTGAAATGCTAACAAATTATTTCAGGCGGATCTGAGAAACTGAAAATGCACCGTGTCTTCCGCATCCAGAAGTCCACTCTCCACAAAGGCATCCATGTCAGCAGCCTCTTCATCATCACCGTCGTCATCGTCATCATCCCCACAGCCTAGCCTCTGGGTTGCAGTCAACGTTGATGCAGGTTTCTGTGAAAATACCGGCAAAGAAATGACAGTCAAGCTTAGATAAGCCATCCGAAAAAACATACTTCACAAAACAGTAGGGATTGCAAAGAGATGCGCGCAGAGAAATTGCTCAGGCTATGGCCAAGACACTTGTGGCCACTATGCTGAGGCGCTAGAACCTATGCAGTGAGAGCTGCAGATAGCTCGAAAATCATAAAAAAATCTGCGTCTAACATGAAACTGATGTGAATTTATGTTGAAAGTTAGATAAAAGAGAGGAAGGGACAATTCGGAAACGCAAAATTTATCCTCGTGGCATTCCATTTTCTTCCATGATCCAGTTTTCTTGGCTTCCAGATTGCTTCTGGATATAACTAAATTGTGCGCATGTTCCAGTGCCATTACCTAGGCAAGCTGCATGTGCATAGAGTAGATTAAGCTCTTCTCGTCAGGATGTTGACCAGTTTTCGGCTCATGGAAACTCTTCCAAGTCAACGTGCAGCTGAAGATCCCTTCCTTTGTCTGCACTACTCACAGCCACAGACATCGTGCACACAGAAAAGACATGATGCTGCCATCTTCAGCAAGCAAAATACTAATTCTCCCTTGATGTTGGCATTCATACGTAAGGTGGCACATTACCATCGCTACTTTGCAATAGCGATGACACTGTATATCACCGCTCGAACGGGAGGCTGTTGCCAATATGATTTTAGCTTCGCTTTTCCGCGCAGAAAATTTTGGGACTCGTCATTTTAGAAAGAAGTGCATTCGATTTTATTTTTTTCTAAAGGTGAGAATAACGGTTTCCTCCTACCCCCAATGAAATGGTTCCTAGTTCTAATCAAATGGTTCTCTGTCATTTTTAAAGATAATTTAAGGGGGCAAACTGGTCTTTGGGACCAAAAAGTGACCGAAAAATTCATTTTTTAAAATTGACATATTTCGTTTCTGCAAGTACTTTTCTATCTCACTGCAAATTTTCAAACACCAGGAAGTGGTAATTTTTTTGTAATGTCATTCTAACTGTCCAGATTCTTGGTGCTGTTAACATGCAGAACCTGCAAAAAAATGGGGAACCGACTTCAAGGCTTTTTTATGATTTGCCGGGACCTGTGTTAGAAGCTCTGCTATGAATTTATGAGCACCTTTATGAGGATTGCAAAACATGCACACCATGATTGCTGCTTTTTGAAGAAGCTGTGTGTTTTCAGTTTTTTCCATTTTTCTCAAAAAAGTAAATTTACTACTGTTCAATTTTGAGGCCTCAATATCTCTGCAGGTAGGGCAGGTACAACAATAATTCTTTTTGCAATGGAAACCTTTACACACGTGTAATGAAAGTATGGGAGCAGAATTTATGAGTGCACGCCTTTTTAATTAATTATGCATCAAAATTGTAACACAATTCCAGCTGCTTTTGAAAATGTATAGTTCATTTTGCTATAAAATAACCAAAGGCCCAAAAACAAAACAAAACAAAAAAAACTCTTGCATACTTTCAATCTATAGTCATTAGCCTATGTTGGCATATCTTAAATATCACTTTTATTTAGCACTTTTTTCTAGGGCGGCCTTAAGGGGAGATGCGCGTCGAAAAATCGCGTTTTTCGCGGAATTTCTCAGTTTTGAGATTTTACCTGTAAAATTATCTTTGTATATTCAGCTACAACTCCGCAAAAGATCAAGGCAAAATTCGAACGAGAATTTAGTAAAAATTTTATTTTATTCAGCCACGGTGGCTCGAGAAAGTGCTAGTTTCGTCGCAAATCAGCAACTTTCGATCATCTCCATGTCGAGAATGCGGCGTCTCCCGCCATTGCTGTTTGCTTGGAGAGGTTGCGAAAGCCTTCGTTTAGCCTACAGCACCTCCCTCAGTTTCGCATTTTGGCCCAAAATAATAAAAAAAGGCACGTTTTGGCGCCTGTTCAAGCGTTTCTACTGGACATTTAAATCACGTGGTGCTCTAGCGAGGCCGCCATTGGCCTACACGGAGACGTTGCTGCGGCGAAGCACCGAAGCCTGCATCCGTCCTCGACTGTGTACGGCGACTCGATCGAACTCTGTGGCACTTTCCCTGCGTTTTTTCAGTTATTTCGTAATGAACGAACCGAAAAAGCGCGATTTTCGAGCTCGGAAGGCTCGGGCGAAGATCCCGTACCGAGTGCGGCGTCGCAAACCTCTACGGAAAGTGACAGCGGGAAGCAGCTGCCCGACGCCTCCGGCTAGCCCTAACCAGCACAACGGCCACTCGGACGAAATCGACGCCGCGCTGAACTTTGTGAGCGCTTCGGAGGTGAAGATTGGACTCTTCGAGAACGATAGAGCAGCAAGCGATCGGAACTCTGCGAGTGCTGTGATATGATGTCAGTGCGCTTACGGTGCTGATAAGTGGAGCTGCTTGCCCTGCGTGCCACATCTGTACCCTCGCGGTACGTGAACCGGTCGAAAAACGGAAGGGTCTCTCGGCGTTTCTTGAGTTGCATTGTGCGAACAGTGAGTGCCCTGTATCGGTACTTTCTTCTGTGCACACCTCGAGTCGTGTTGTGCCTGGTGAGCTTGCGAACGGTGCTAGCGGATGCGCGATTGGCATCGGGCACGAACAGCTTTCACGTTTTTGCGCCATTCTTGGCTTGCCGACGCCGTTACATCACAAGAACTTTATTGCGATCGGCAAGAAAGTTCATGCTGCGGCCATGAAAGCCGTGGAAGAAAACATGGAGAAAGCGAAAGTTCACACGAAAGAGATGGTCGGCAGCAGTGATGTTGGGCAAACGTATGCTGAGGGGCAAACGAGGGGAGTTCTGAACAGCTGTGCTGTGTTTGAGACATATTGCTCTATTTTTGCAAGAAATTTCATGTGCTTTCGCCATGTTTTTGAAAAATACAGATGTTTGAAACTTTCAAAAGCATTTTTCTCCATTTGTGCTTTTCAGCATTTTTTACGTTTTGTGCACCACATTTCAGGTACTTCAAATGGTCAGATCTGGATGAAATTTTGCACACAGCCTCTTCAAAGTGTGTCGAATGTCGATATCTATATGCATTTTAAATATCCCTTATACATTTTTGAAGACAATTAAAATGTTGACTCACAGCACACTAAGTATGTACTTTTGGTATTCCAGATTTTTTTTTTGGAAATATAGAAATTATTTGAATAAATTTTAAGTAGTATCTAACATACTACTTTACTTAACCAGCAAAATGAGCTATTGCAGGCTTCTCTAAACAAAAATTTATTATTAAAAAAGATGTGCACAAAAAGCCCTATATTTTTCTCTTGAGAGGTGTCTCGCACAAAAACTAATAAAGCTACATAAGAACTAAGCACATATTTGGAATCAGCGTTACAAACTCAGTCTATGACCAAAGTTTCATAACTTTAGGTATAATATTAAAGAAAAAGTGTTTTCGAGCAGCATCTCCCCTTAAAAAATAGGGGTGAGCTTAAGTTATTGCAGGAACAAGATGAGTGCCAAGAAAACTAAATAAATACTTGAAATCGGCAGAAAAAACTGCATAATCCTGTGCAGTTTGATTAAGATCACTGAAGAAATAAACAAAAAATTTCTAAGACCAGTCTGCCTCCTTAATCTAGAAGTGCAGCTTTGTTCAGCAGTACTTTTTAAGCCCTCTGTGCGCATCTTTTGGCCAAGGGTAATTGTGTATACGGCTGAATCCTGCTGCAACAAATTGAACGTGGCAGGCAAAAAATTTTGTAGCAGCAATATGATAAAAAAAATAAATACGTGACATGTGCCTCATGTTTGTGAAAAAACCTGCACTGTTATGTTTGGCCCGGCAATTCGTCTGGGCAGACGCCATTGTGCGTAAGCTGGTCTGCTATGATGCTTTCAACCTCATCGGCGCCCAGTCTGTAAGACGCTGTCCTGTAGATATTCCGGGTATCAGTTGGGTGTCAACGAAAGTTTTGCGAGGCAAACCTTTTGTTGAACGGGCTCAAACAGCGTGGGACGGCGCCACTGTGGCTGGTCTCATCAAGTCAACCACTTGACTCGGCTATTGTCGTCGCTGACGCGAAATCGCCACAAAAGCACCGTCAGCCCTGAAGCGTGGGAAGACGTCGAAGAAGCCGTTCCCAAGATCGAGCGTTTGGACTGCCATGTTGGAGATAGTTCTGGAAGCCGGTAGCTGAAAGCAGCCATTTCCCCGGAGGAGCTCAACTTTCTCTCTCCGGACTCTACCTCCTCGCCCGGCAGTGCCTTCAAGGCGTGGGCCGGGTGCATCTTTGTGTGGTGTGTTCCTGTAACCATAGAACCGTTTTGCCCAGCCGAGTGGTGCAATATCTGCACCCTTTCTGGTGGGTGGACCACATAGACTTCATCACCTGCTTTGTGGCAAGAGTGGTGACCGCCTCCTTTGGACCTCCGTGTAAGGAGATGGTGGGCTATAAAAGTCGAAGACATTTTCCAAATAGGAGTGGAATCACGAGCGGTATCATGAACTGAATCTCTGTTGTACATAATGCGGGATCTTCTGGATCCCTGTACAGTTCCCATCTTTCATCTAAAATGTAAATAAACCTTAGTTTTATCTCTCTTACAAACGCGTCTCCTTACTGACAAAGATCAGCTATGCGGATGATGGCGGAGACCCAGCAACCTCAAAGAAGCCCGCCGTTACTGCCATCGACCTCGAGCCCTTGACAACTGGTGGCAGGGGTGGGATGCCATCATTAACCTCATACCCTTTACAACTGGTTGGCAGCGGCAAGATGGACTTCACGACATGGTGCTGTGCTGTGGTGAGTGCTTGGTCTTTGCTTTGACTTTCCAGGGTTCATTTTGTGAGTGTGAGTTGATAGACGCTGATTTGTGTGTGTGTTAGGGGATCACCTATTTGTGAGTTAGAGGGATCACCCAATTATGTGAGATTCAGGATCGAAGTACAACGGCAATCATGGCGAGGAGGTCAATGCTGAGAGATAAACTTTAGGCTGTGAGTAAGCATCTAGGCATTGAAGTAGAGGAAGGAATGTGCAGGACATCGATTGTGAGGCTGATCTCGCAAAAAAGCCAGTGAGGAAGAGATTAAAAACGCGGTAGAGACTTTCGAGAAACAGAAAAGAGAAAGAGATGACAGGGAAAAAGAAACAGAAGATGAGGAAAGAAGAGATAGAAAAGAGCGTGATCGAGCACTCGACTTGGAGATTGAACTATTGAAACAGAAAGTCGAGGCAATGCGATGGAAGCTTCAGCCATCCCAACTGTAGCGCACGAGAGGTGCAGTCCAGAGCTATAGAGAAGGCTAGCACGTGCGAAGAGCGCAGCAGGTTCGAAGACGAACCGAGTTCGAGAGCTGCGAAAGATGCTGCTTTAATGAGAGAGGCCACTAAAGGTCAGAGCGAATGCGACGAGGTGGTGTGCCGATTGAATGCTAGCGAAACAGCTAGGATAGCTGTAGAAAAACTAGTACAAACCTCAAACCTCAACTGTGGTTGTCGCGACAGTGGATTTTACAAATGAGGTCGAAGTGATCAAGAACACTGAAGAAAGCTCAGAAGCAGCGAATGTAGAGCGTGATGGTAACAGTGCAGTTGCAGAAAGCTCCCAGGAATGCGAGCAAGATTGTTCAGACGGAAACAGCTGCATTGTTACAAAGTGTGTTAACCTGTCCCGCAGTCTAGAGTGTGAAAAAGATGATTTTTTTCGAAAATCATTTAGACTGCGCGGGCAAGACAGCTGAGGAAAGCTATGAAAGGGCTGGTGAGCTTTAGAAGCGACAGGGAGGCTCAGAAACGAGCCGCACGAAGTGGCGCAGACACAGGAGAGGCCGGAGAGCCGCGAGCGAGACAAGCAGCACTACGGGTGTTGAGAAAGGTTCGAAACCTATCAGCGCAGCAAGCAGACCTAAGATTTTGCAGCAGCGTCAGAACTGCTTCGCATGCGTCCAAGCCGCCGGATGAAAAGAAAAGCGAAATCAGTATCTTCGCGGATGCAATCACGTAGAAGGCGTCAGTACTCCCGTTGATCTATCCACAGAACGCTGCAGGGCGCGCGTCAGTACAGGGCTAGCAAAGGTGAATCAGCCCGTGAAGGCGACAGAGCCGAGAAATCGAAGCGCCGAAGTAGTGCGGTAGGTGGTGCAGAAGCACCCTTGAGCTGGAAAACCATCGATGATGCAGCCCGAGGCCAATTTCCTAACGGTGCAAAAAAAAAGTTGTTTGCAAACATCACCGCAGAAGAGTGAAGCGTACGTGCGCGACAAAGCGAAGGCAAGAGGGAGGAAGCAAGCATCAGCGAGAAAGAAAAGCGGGTAGCTCATCGGCCAGTTCGACGAAGAGTCCTTTGTGGCTGGCGTGAAGTAAGGCGCTAGCAGCGAAAGGGGAGGCCACAGCGCGCATCCGCGGCCACTGGATATTTCAAGCTTTGCGGGGACAGGAGTGTCCAAGGGATCCTAGAAGAAAAGCCAGAATAGCTAAATACCACACAGGAGCGAGCCCAAAGAGGGCATGGCTACTTTTTCCCACGCATTGCTCGGGCTCCCTCCGGCGAACCTGACAGAGGCAGGCTGAAATTGCGAATGATACATGACTGCGCCGTTCAGCTGCGAGGACCATACGCGTCGTTGCCTCGGGTGTTCTCAAGATCCGCCAAGACCACGACCGCCGCACGTACGACTGAGGGACAGCTGTAGGTTGGAGAACGCGGGACACAGGAGTTTTCTTGCAAGCATGTTTGCTTGTTTATTTCAGGTGCAAAGTAGTATTCCTGTGTGATCACCATGGCTTGTTTGTTTAGTTAGTTTTTCGCTTCAATACTTTTTCGTAAACTTTGTAAGAGTTTGGAGTCAAGTTGTTAAGCATTATGCGAATAAAGTGACCCGCATCGGTCAACCCGCTGCGTGAAATGAGTTTTTCTTTCGAGATAAGAGCACGTAAGTCGTAAATGAAGCTTTGGTACGCCCATTGGTTTCAAAAGCACGGTATCGTTGTCGAGCGGAGCCGTAGTTTGTATGCTTCGTGCCCGTTGGTGTAGTGCAAAGGTTAGACCGTCTTAAGAGAGTAAATAAGCATTGTCAAGGAATGTTTTTAGAGGTGGTGTTCGAAGTGCTCGTGTTGGATAATCATTTCAATCAGTGTTTGTAGCACAAAACCTACGCAGGTTTTGTTAGGTGCTCCTGACATGTACGTCATCTAGCGTTATATTTCACTTGCATTTTGTTCTTTGTGAACATTTACGTTCAGATGCACGTTTAGTGGTGCCTAGGTTATAGGAATATCGCCTATGGTTAAGTGCGTGTTGGTGCGCTAGCGCTCTTTGGATGAGAGTATAATGTCGTGCTAGGGCACACAACAAAGTCCTGTGCGTTCTTTAAAAACATGGGCTAACATGAGCCTACATTCAGCAAATGAGCGTGTAGTACAAAATGTTTATCCCTACATTTTGCTGTTTTAGTGATTGCTTATAGGGATCACATGATCACTTGAGCTGAGAGTGTTGCGTTCAATAAACTTTGAGGCTAGAGATACATTTCTAGAGTTTATAGGACACAGTTTGATCTGTTGTGAGTGAGTTTTCGTTGGCGTCAGGGTGCCCTACAAGTAGGTACTCTCGACTACGCCTTGAAAGTATGTCATGAGAGAATAGAGAATTTGCACAGAAACCTTGAGTAGGTACAGTCAGCATTCGTGCGAAATCATTGTAGATAGTGGTGTTTCACTAAGTTAACGAGAAGTTAGGAGATGTTAGTTGCAACCTAGTAGTGGGGATGGTTGGAGGTTAGCTTTGAAAGAGGTGTTTATGGTTATTCGGCGCCAAATTGTATTTGCCTTTGTGTGCTTTTTTCACACGACAAACTGATTCATCTTTAGTAAGCATCTCCACATCCATGAGTGTTGAAACTTTGGCGGCACGAAATTGTGTTAAAATTTTAGAGTACAGTTTTTTTTGTTTGAGTTTCTTGAGAAGCCTGGAGGGTATTAAGCGAGTGGAATGCACTTAACTGCGGCATGGTATTGTGTTGTGTGGTTCCCCTTGCCATTGTCGATCATTGTGGGATGGTTTGGGAGTGTGTTACGAGTTCGCAGCTGGAGGGTCCAAGCCAGGCCATCGTCCTCATCACCAGCCATTCTCTTTGTGCCCAGCGGTTGGGAGCGCTGGCCAGCCGAGATTT
This sequence comes from Rhipicephalus annulatus, assembly GCA_013436015.1. Taxonomy (NCBI): domain Eukaryota; kingdom Metazoa; phylum Arthropoda; class Arachnida; order Ixodida; family Ixodidae; genus Rhipicephalus; species Rhipicephalus annulatus. The sequence continues at coordinate 3,706,129 of WOVY01009271.1, forward strand.
TCCGGGCGGCGGAGGAGCTGCTACATTTGGCCCGGCAATTCGTCAGGGCAGACGCCATTGTGCGTAAGCTGGTCTGCTAGGATGCTTTCAACACCATCAGCGCCCAGTCTGCAAGACGCTGTCCTGTAGATGTTCCAGGAAGCAGTCGGGTCTCAACGAAAGTTTCGCGAGACAAACCTTTTGTTGAACGGCCTCGAACAGCGTGGGACAGTAGCACTGTGGCTGGTCTCATTAAGTCGACCTTTCGACTCGGCTATTATCATCGCCGACGCGAAATCGCCACAAAAGCACTGTCAGTCCTGAAGCATGGGAAGACGTCGAAGAAGCCCGCTACCTTAAAGAAACCCACCGTTTCTGCCATCGACGTCGAGCCCTTGACAACTGGTGGCAGCAGTGGGATGCCATCATGAACCTCATACCCTTTACAATGCCAAAAGAAGTCAATTTAACCTGCTTATGCTTCTTTTCAAAAGATAACCCAATGATACTTTCACACACCACCAGAACGCAGGCAAAATCTAACGCTTTCTGCCATACGATATAACTGCTAAGGTTGATTTACTTGGACCACGCTTCCATGAGCCAGGCATAGAGTTCTTTGCCTAAGTCTTTGTGCAGTGGCTGGGTCAACTTTGTATGCTTTGCCAATATCACCAAAGCTAGAGCATTGCTTACTGCATTCTTTACTCTTCTGCATTGCTGAGAGACAGAGCTCGCGGAAATTCCAAATATTTAGCAATGAGAACCTTCTCTCCAGCCCGAGCGATAATGCAAGCCTTGTCTTTGAGCGACAAAACTTGGAGCTTTTTTGCTGGCTGCGGCACGGTAGCTCACATTTAATGGCGTGCAGTAATTCGTAGTGAAGATAGCCCGAGTCAAGCCATTGCCCAGTGCCTACTTGTACCCTACTGGCATTAGCCACACAACTCCCATTTTGTGTGCATGTACACAAACCAGCAATCTCTGACATCGAAGCTGTTTTCACAAACTTTACACAAACAATCGAATATACGGCGTTACAGAGGTTAGGTTACATTCGTACGCAGTAATGCAAATCAAAATGTTTCCTCTGCACCGACATCACTATCATGGCATGGTGGCTTTCAATTTTGATTACGTTTAATTGCAAGGCTCCACACAGCTTCCTATCAGTTTCTTTATAAAGGTTTATGAATTGTCAAGGCACCAAAAAGCTTTTTTGAGAATTTCAATAATTCTGCCCACATTTACTGCGCAAAATAATTTATTGAAGTCAAAACGTAGCCATGAAGTAGTTTGTCTTGGAGAGAATTCTGAAGCCTTACACATTATTATGCATCAACAGGGAATGAAAAAACAAAACAAAACAAAAACAAAACGCCTTTCATGCAGTTAAACTTTCACTGAAGCGAACTTTGTTGTGCTAGAATTTGGCTGTATTTTTAATTTTTTATACAGTTGAACCGCTTTGTAAGAGACATATCTGGGAAGCAATTCCTATCTTTCGCATTAGGAACCTCTTATAAGCTGGGTACAACATGTGCGTTTCCTTATCAACACCTATTTCAATGTTGGCAAACTGGTGTCTCTTAAAACCAGTTGTCTCCTATGTCCGTGTCTCTTATAAAGGGGTTTGACTATTTATACAATGTGTGGATAATACAACAGTTTTACGTGGTCCCCTCGGTGTTGTATAATCGTGGCTCCACTGCATTTACTATTCAGTGTGAATCAACTAGCCTAACTGAATGCATATATCTGCTTTACACTAAAGGTATGCTAAGTGTAAAATTAAACAATAGACAAAAACCAAAGATCCTTGAAAGAAGATGAAGTCTAGTTAACTGCAAATATTCATCTGCACCCAACCTGCAAGCAAGTTCATAACATATGAGAGCACATTACAAATGACACTACAACATTCGATTAAAGATGCATCTCAGCATTTCGTCAGGTTAGTATGCAGGGCGCTTTCATGAAAATCACACATGCACAGAAGCAAAATGCCTCCTGACTGAACCTCTGCTGACAACTACAATCAACATCAACTTTAAGATCCACTTACACTCGGCTCAAGAGTCATCTCCTGAACCTGCTCGGCTAGCCCCGATGCTGCTGCATCTGAAACGAATCAAACAGTAAGCATATTTTGTGCATGTTAAACAACAGTTAAGTTTACCATGATAATACTATGTTAAGATGGATATGTGGGGTTTAACATCCCAAAACCACCATATGATTATGAGAGACACTGTGGTGGAGGCCCCCGGAAATTTCTACGACCTAGGGTTCTTTAACGTGCACCCAAAACTGAGCAACTGGGCCTACAACATTTTCACCTTCACTGAAGATGCAGCTGCCACAGCTGGGATTCGATTCCATGACCTGCAGGTCAGCAACCTAACCCACTAGAGCCTCGTGGCGGGGCAGAAGAAAAATGACAGGCAAGGCTCTACAAGAGAGCAAACAATATTTCTTTCCTTACAATGGTGAAACTGCTTGTTGTATGTCTGGGTAAGGAAACTTTAATGTAACAGCTGCTCGGTTTATGGAGCCTCATATCTGTCAAATAAAATGTAAATAAATAAGCCCTAAGTGTGTGTTTATTTTATCGAACTAAAGCACCCTCAGAAGTTCATAAACAAAATATAAAAAAAGGCTTTGAACAAGTAGCATTTCTAGCAAAAAATAAAAAAAAATTCAAATAGAATTTAATAAAAGTTACTATGAAATCTTGAATTCTTACCATAGGTCAAGCACCGCTTGAGTAGGGAAAACTTAAATGACACATAGTGAAATATTGTAGCCTTTGTTAACCCGTACTTACAAAAATTTTTCAATAAGAAAACAATTTACCACATAAACTTGTATGCTTTATTTCAACCATGAAATGCTGTATTTAAAGGAACATTTGGAACAGAAACAGGTATTACATACCTGCAAGGTATGTAATAAACACCAACAAATAACCAACAAACACAATTAACTCACCTGAACTAATGTTGAGGTAACATGAACACCCGAGTCATAACGCTAAAAGAGTGACAAAAAAAAGCCCGCCCCTTTGACGATGTCTTATGAACCATTGCAGAAAATTTAAACTTCAGAGCTTAAAAGATACAAATAAGGACAGACTGAGAGAGAGAATAAAAAAAGTAGACATTAATGGCCAACAAGTTGAGAGAGTGGCGATCTTAAGGGGAGATGCTACTCGAAGACACTTTTTTTTTAATATTCACCCTAGAGCAATGAAACTTGAGCCGTTTATAGAACTTTTTATGCTGATTTCAAATAGATAATTAGTTTTCTTGCAAGTTACACACTTTTAGCTCTGAAACATGACCAAGTGAAAACCTTAATCCTTTCGCCCCCCCTCTTTTCATTCCTAAACTTCTCCAATTTTTTACCATTCATAGTTCATAATGCTTCAAATAAAGTATAGAGTGCAAATAACTAATGAGGAAGCACATACAAAATATGTAATACACATGAAAAATAATCGACGTAAAAAGCCCATAATTCACCTACCCCAGCAAAGGTATACTACATACAATTTTTTTATTATACAATAAAATATTGAAATTTAAAGTAGATAATTGCATTTGTCATACTTTGGAAAAAATTTTGGCAAAATTTCATGCAGGTTCGAGCACTAGAAGTGCCCCAAAAAGGAGGGGCACATTGGAAAAAATGGCAAAATTTGTGTTTCTAGAAAAACGAGTTTTAAAGTTAAAATTGAGTTTTTATTTATGAAAGATATCATTAAATCAGAGGAAATTTGCACACTAAAAAGAACAATCCTTTTTGTAGTGGCCACTGTGACTAAAACACGCCAGCACCATGAGTTTGTCCCTCTCGGCTTTTTTGAGCCGACTCCTCAAAGACATTTCGCTCACAGACAGGGCCATGAAACGCTTGCCAAACTTCCGCTCCATCTGGCAGAGCCTTGTGCCAACTGCAAGCTAGGAATAAGTTCTACATAACTGCGAAATCCAGACTAAGTCCAGTGTCATACCATTTTGCAGTCATGTTTGTGCCACATACCGTCGTACATAATGGCAATGTCGTCCCTGCTAAGTTCTCTCACTGCGAGCTTTTCCGACCTCTCAAGATTGGCGCTGGCATCATCCATTGCCGCATCACGAACTTTCTGGCTGATGGGTGTGAATGACTTTTGATGCATTGGCTTTTGCAAGCCAACAACTGCCGCAAATCGGACCAGCTGCTCGTACCCTATTCCTACAGAGCGCGCCGCACAACGGCTTTCACTTGCGAGCATTGCCTTTTCTTCATTCATAACGGAGATCATTACACGAGAAAAGCATTGTTCAGCTGCGCTGCTTGACAAGACATGAACCCCGCAAATAGGTTTCACAGCCCATACAGGCGTGCAGCGGCCAATGGCGGTCTCCGATTCGTACCATGTGATAAACCAGTCGTGGCGCTTGAAAAACACGCAGAAGAGTGATTTTTATTATTTCTTGTGCTGCATCAGCGGGAGAACCTGTTGTTATTTGAAGAGTGAGGCTCGACTCTTTGACCTATGCGATAAACAATGGCGAGCGGCGGCGCATTATCGGTGGCAAGGTGCTCGAAGACTGCGCACTTTCGACCTTTTATCAGGCACCCTGTGCTCTTTAAATGCAATTTTAAAGCATTTCCAGTTAAGTCTCGACCTGTATTATTTTTTTCATAACAGTGGAGGTACTAATCTTACCAAAACAGGCGAAAATAAAAAATCGGTAATTTTGAAAACCACTCGAGTCTTTCGACCCGCATCTCCCCTTAAGCCCATTACTCGTGACAGTAGTATAGGAATTCTTTTGCCTTTTTCTTATTTCATGCTTCAAAGCAAACTTGATAGCCAGCACTGCAATCACAATTGACGTTTAACGAGCACTATGGTCTGTTTGAAAAGTAGTTCGGCGACCTGGCATGGCTCTGTGGTAGAATACTTGATTTCCATGCAGAATGCTGGGGTTTGGTTCCTTGTAGAACCCTGAAATTTATTCATAACAAAAGTGCACCTCTCACAACTATGCACAAGACTAAACAACTCTGACAATTTCGCCTTTACCGATCTCTCTTCCAGAAAAGTGACATTCCTCTTTATTGCTTAGCAGCTAAAAAAAAACACCGGTCCATATTTACAGCCAACATCATAGTGTCCTTGTGTCTTAGTAAGAAGGATTTACCAATGACAGCAAATGCACAAGTCAGGGGTGTAGGGCCACCGGCCGTCCTCACCTGCATAGTGATGAGTGTCGACCCAGCCTCCATCCTCATCACCCTCTTCCTCGAGCACCTTCTCATGCTCCATGCTGTACTCCATGTGCTTGCAGCGCTTGTAGCATGGCACTGAAATGCCACACAGAACCATTTGTTGTCAACAGCAAGAACTTAGCGGCCAGGTGAGAGCACTCCAGCGAGTTTAAAAAAAAAACTCTGCAACCCTTTTCTAAGTACATAATCATGAAATAACTTCGTTTACGACAAAAATTATTGCATATTCTGCCGCAGTTTTACACGGCTTTTCCCGCACTTCAGAGGAGCAACTTCAAAGACTATCAACTAGGAGACTGCGTACCTGCATAGGTGTTCCATGAGCGACATTAAAGGTGTTTTTCACCCGACAAATTTATTGCCACAAAAATTTAGAATCCATCAACTACATGTTAAGATGCAGTGATTTGCTGCATCCTTTAAGTGCTTTCTCCCAGCGAAGCAGAAAACTGGGCGAGCTGTTATTTGGGCCTGTTGGTCTGCCATTAGTGCATACAACATTGTGCATAAAAGGCAGAGACAAGAGACAATATGGCACACACGTGCGCCCTGTGTGTCACATGGTCTCTTCTTGTGCCCGTGTCTTTTATGGGCCAGCTGGTATGTGTTCATTGTTACCAGAGTGTGCGCACCGACGACGGGGGCAAAAAACGAAGAGCACAACACAAGTTCTTTCTCTCTCCTTTTGTACATGCAAAAGCGATGATAGTTATGCAGGGGGAGATGACTAGAGACAAAGAAGGTACGTCTGTTTATTATTGTGCATTATATTGTGCACCACTTTCACTGAACGAGCAGCTTATTTTCAGAGCGATCACGAGTGTGGCTACGTCACAGCGTTCTGCAGAGGCCGCGGTTGCAATGCAGCCCACAATGCTGAAATCAGCCAATGGCTACGCCCATTGTGTTTATGACACAGTAATTTTGGATTATGGCATTATTTGTTGTGAGAAAAGCAAACAATTTCATGCTGTGCCATGTTTGGCGCACATGTTCTCAAGAGCTGCGGCTAAAGATCGGCAGCGTTTTCTGACCATGCCAAAAAGTGTTACATGGTTCCTTTAGTCATTTGCTCCCTGGTTCATTATGAGTGCCAAATTTTAAAAGAAACCCTGGGCTTTTTACATGCCATATAACACAGTACGATCATCAGCCACTCTGAAAAGTAAAACTCCAGATTAATTTTCACCCCCCGGAACCTCTCGAGCAAGCACCAAATTTAAGCATCACGCATGCCTTTGTACTTAGATTTAGTCAAATGCAGCAATCGTGGTTGGGAATCAAACTGGGATCATAATACTGTGAGCTTGGCCGAGAGAGGGCGTTACGTGACGGCGCAGGTGGCCAAGAGAGGGCGTTACGTGACGGCATCATCATCATCATCGGGACTTGGCCAAGAGAGGGCACTACGTGACGGCATCATCATCATCATTGGGACTGGAGTGGTGGGGGTTGCGTGTGTGGCGAAGGGGGAGTTCGGCCTGGTTGGGAGGAGTGGCAAGACGTAGCGGTGTGTGGTGTGCGATTTAGGATTAGTGCGTGACAAGTGGGGGCTCGTCTGGGATGGCTTCAGGCCCGAGAACAGCAGCGGACGACATGCCTAGGCTCCAAGGTGTCGTTGAAGAGCTGTTGCTGGGCACCGACGGCTCCGCCATGGAGCGCGAACGAATCGCGGCGGTCGTGCGCGATCGAGCGATGGCGACGCTGCTGCCCACAGCTCCGCACGTGGGAGCATGGACTGAGATCGCTAACACTGGCGCGGTCCCTTGGGCCACCGACGACTCTGCGCCTCGGCTCGCCGCTGCGCACCTCCCCCGCTACTCCGGTGCTAGAGAATGCAGTCGCCGGAGGAGTTTCTTGAGCGTTTGGAAAACTTGTGCCTCGTGACGGCGGTCGCCGCCGATAAGCGACTGACACACGTGGTACCGGCTGCCCTCGAGGGTGGCGGTTCGTGCGCGGGTTCGACTCGTGGGAGTAATTCACTGCCGCCTTCCGCACCGAGTTCTCGTCGATTGACGTGAAGAGTCGCCTGAAGGCGGAGCTCGAACGGCGCACGCAGCACCCGGAAGAAAATTTGAAAGAGTTTATAGATGCGATCGCTACGTTTTACGACCGCATCAGGGAAGAGGTCTCCGAAGCCGTGAAGGTGCAGCGCGTACTGAGGCAGATGCACCCTCAGTTGCAAGATTTCGCGGAGGGGCATGCCTACAACGACCTCGCCGAGTTAGTGAAGGCAGCTGACGGCCTAATGGAGCGGGCTTGGCGTCGCCTCCAGTACAGACCACCGCCACTTCCGAGCAACCAAGTAGCCAGAGATCTGGCATTCCGCCCTAGCCAGGCCCCCGACCATCGCTCACCGCCGCAGCCGAACACTATGGTGACGGCGTCGTTCGCTTCGTTTGCTGCTGCCCCACCGGCACCGCCGACTTATCACTGGCCACTGCATTTAGCTGCGCTAGACCCGTCATACTGCCGGGACCTACAGTACTCGTGCGACACAGCGCCTCCGTTCTCACCCTACGGGCCGGGACCGATGCCGCGGCAGGAGACGCGAGTGGAACAATGCGTGTGCAGTGCCATCGCTGTGGTGGATTCGGCCACCCGTTTGCTTCCGGTGCCAGCGATCGGGTCACCTGCAAGCACAGTGCCCAAGAAACCAGTGGTGGTAGGTGCTGCCCCGGCAGGCACCTACAGCAGTGCGCACCAAGTAGCGACCACAGCCGGTGGCAAAGAGCCCCTTATGGACGTCCTTATCGGGTCGTCGACATTCAAGGCCCTGCTAGATACAGGCTCAAGTGTAAGCTTCTTCAGACCACACGCCGCGGCGGCGGCCCAAGCTTCTGGAGCCAAACCCAAGGCAGACGTACGCGTGCTGCGTTTGGCATCAGGCTGGTCGCAGTCAACCATGTCTCTGAAGTGCCAGATCGAGTGGGCTGCCGGTTGCCACAGACAGCAGTTTTTGTGCGTTCCTGACCTGTGCCGTGACGTTGTCCTTGGTAGGGATTTCCTGACGGTGAGTGGCATCTCTCTGCACGTGTCACTTGGTGGGTGGACTGTCGGCACAGAACCACAAAGAATTGTGCCCTTTGTCAAGGCCGTTAAGGAACAGCCAGAGGCAGTGGATGATTTTGGACAGTCTGCGATGCATTTTCGCTGAGGGCGATGCCAGTGTGTGTGCCGGTGTGCCGGAGGCGACTGCAGCCTGCAATGTGATCATTCCCGGCCACTCGTCGGACCTAGACACACGCATGAAACACATTTTAGAAGAGTTTAGCGAAATCTTCACCACAACTCCGGGCTGCACAACCCTGGCAGAGCATCGCATAGACATGGGAGACAACCCACCTGTTCGATGCAAACTGCGACCAGTGAATGCCAAGAAGCAGGCCATCATGGACAACAGCATTCAAGACCTGCTGGCACAGAACCTCATCCGTCCTAGCCAAAGTCAGCATGCCAGTGCTCCAGTCCTGGTTGAGAAGAAGTCTGGTGGCTACCGCATGGCGGTGGATTACCGCCAGCTGAATGCACGCACTAAGGTGCCAGTCTACCTCATGCCGAGGACTGATTGGTTGCTGGCACAGCTGGGACGAGCCAGGTGGTTCTCAAGTTTTGATCTTTCACAGGGTTTCTTTCAAATCCCTGTTCAAGAGCAGGATATTCCAAAGACAGCGTTCATTTGCCATCGGGGAACCTTCGAGTTCATGAGAATGCCCTTTGGAGTTGCCGAAGGTCCTGCCACGTTTCAGACCCTGATGGACCGACTACTGGAGGGAATTAATCACCAGTTTGCCATGGCGTTTCTCGATGATGTCCTGGTGTATTCGGAGACCCTAGAGGATCATCTTGAGCATGTTCGGGAGGTGTTGAAGCGGATAAGTTCGGCACAGCTGACCATTACCACAGAGAAAGTGCACGTGTGCTGTCAATACCTGAAGTTCCTTGGCCATGAAATATCGCCCGGGCAGTGTAGGCCGGACAAGAAAAAAGTGCGAGCGGTGCTGGACTATCCTCAACCAACAACACTCAAACAGCTGCAGGCCTTCCTGGGACTAGCAGGCTATTATAGAGGGTTCATACCTCAGTTTTCTATCACTGCACGTCCACTCACAGAACTCCTTAAGAAAAACCAACGTTGGTGGTGGGAGCTGCAGCAAGAGGAAGCCTTTAGAGCACTTAAGCAGTCCCTGGCCGACGATGATGTTGTAAACTTGCTGGACCTCAACAGACCATTCGTGGTGGAAACAGACGCCAGTGGAGTCGGCATTGCAGCGGTGCTTCTGCAGGCAGCCGAGAGTTTTGCTCAACTGCGTCCAATAAGCTTCATTAGCAGGGTCCTTACTGAGGCAGAGCAGCGCTATACAGTGCAAGAATGGGAGTTTCTGGCTGTGGTGTGGGCAGTGGACAAGTTCCGACCATACCTTGAGTTCACCGAGTTTGAGATACACTGTGATCACTCCTCACTGTCCTGGATGTTCACCACAGACCAGGCCTCACCATGTGTAAAGCATTGGGTTTTGCGGCTGCAAGGTTTCAACTGCAGGATCAAGCACAGGCGGGGTCTTGCAAATGTGCCAGCTGACGCCTTGAGCAGAGCTCCCCTTCAGCACCAGGAAGTTCCAAGCCCGAGTCTACACGAGACGCTGTTCCCTATGGCTGTTCCAGAGCCCAGCCCACACATCAGCTTTGAGGCAGCTGCTGTAGCATCTGAAGTCGACGACACTACTGTCTTGAATGATGCAGGGCTCCTCGCCCAGGAACAAGACCAGGACCCCATACTGTCAAAACTACGAACTGTGATGAAGGGAGGGAAGCTTCCGCCCACTGACAGTGATCAACCTTTGATCAAAGACCTGGCGGAGACGACCGAGATGGAAGAGAGTGGGTTGCTTGTACAGCACCGAGGGAACAGGAAAGTACCTTGGCTACCAAACCATCTCTGCAACTTGGTCCTGCGACTGTCCCATGACCACCCGATTAGCGGCCACTCCGGCTTTTTTAAGACCCTCAACGCATTTCTCAGAATTTCGTGTGGCTGGGTATGCGCTCGGACATATCGAAGTATGTGCGATGCTGCCAGGTTTCTCAGTGCAGCAAAGCCCACCGGCAGAAGCCCAGAAGGGCTGATGAGCAGTCAATGGGCCACTGCCCCCATGGAACAGCTCAGCGTGGACATAATTGAGCCCTTGCCTATGACGCCTCGACGCCACAAGTACCTTCTCGTGGTGATTGACAAGTTCACCAAGTTTATTGAACTTTTCCCTTTACGGGCAGCAAACAGAAAGAGTGTGGCGGCCTGCATGATCCAGGTTTTTTGCAGACAGGGCACACCTGTCTTCATTTCAAGTGATAATGGAAAGCCGTTTGTAAGCAGGTTGTGGAAGGGCCTCCTTGAGCATTGGGGCATACAAGACCGACACACTGTTCCGTACCGCTTTGCCGGGCAAATGGTGAAGCGCCACAATGGCATTATCAAGCAGTGCCTTAGGGCTTATTGTTCTAACCACAAAGACTGGGACCAGCACATCTCTGAAATTGCCCTGGCCATGCGCACGGCTGAAAGCGTTGTCACGGGCTACACGCCTGCCTTCCTCTGTTATGGCCAGGAGCTGAGAACCCCATGGACACAGGCTGAGGCCAAAGACGACGTGGAGCCTCCTGCAACAGCATACCGTGCATTCGCCACTGAAGTCTCCAGGTGTCTGCAGGAGGTGCTTGACTTCTCCAGGGCACACCAAAACCACATGTGGTGCGCCCAGAAGGCTCGCTACGACCAGCACAGGCGGCCACTGACAACACAGGAGGGTGATCTTGTTCTGCTCGAAAGCCACTCCCTCAGCGATGCCACCAAGGGTTTCTCCTCGAAGCTTGCACCTTGGCGTTCCGGTCCCTTTCGGGCAGTGAGACGTGTAGGACAGAATGACTTTGTTCTAATGGACCCCAAAACGGATCGTCGCGACGGAGTGAGACATGCAGATCAGCTGACACTCTACCATGACGCTGCAGGCGATGTGTAGTGGTGGCTTCACATTTTGAGGGTGGGAGACCTGTGAGGGTGGCCGAGAGAGGGCGTTACGTGACGGCGCAGGTGACCGAGAGAGGGCGTTACGTGACGGCGCCATCATCATCATCGGGACTTGGCCGAGAGAGGGCACTACGTGACGGCGTCATCATCATCATTGAGACTGGAGTGGTGGGGGTTGCGTGTGTGGGGAGGGGGGAGTTTGGCCTGGTTGGGAGGAGTGGCAAGACGTAGCGGTGTGTGGTGTGCGATTTAGGGTTAGGCTCGCTACGACCGATTTAGGCTCGCTACGACCAGCACAGGCGGCCACTGACAACACAGGAGGGTGATCTTGTTCTGCTCGAAAGCCACTCCCTCAGCGATGCCACCAAGGGTTTCTCCTCGAAGCTTGCACCCCGGCGTTCCGGTCCCTTTCGGGCAGTGAGACGTGTAGGACGGAATGACTTTGTTCTAATGGACCCCAAAACGGATCGTCGCCACGGTGTGAGACATGCAGATCAGCTGACACTCTACCATGACGCTGCAGGCGATGTGTAGTGGTGGCTTCACATTTTGAGGGGGGGAGACCTGTGAGGGTGACCGAGAGAGGGCGTTACGTGACGGCGCAGGTGACCGAGAGAGGGCGTTACGTGACGGCGCCATCATCATCATCGGGACTTGGCCGAGAGAGGGCACTACGTGACGGCGTCATCATCATCATTGGGACTGGAGTGGTGGGGGTTGCATGTGTGGGGAGGGGGGAGTTCGGCCTGGTTGGGAGGAGTGGCAAGACGTAGCGGTGTGTGGTGTGCGATTTAGGGTTAGCGCGTGACAATACTTAGGCTGGCAAACTTTTGGCGACTAAGCAAACACGATGTGTGAACTGCGGCAAACTGAAACCACAAGCCAGCATATGCATTCACTAAATCGAACAACTTCTGGACTACGATTTGACATGCTCGAGATGTGGCACTGGTGAATGAAGAAGGGTAGCAGGAGCTGTGAGCAAGAACAGGGTTGAGTTTTGACGGGCTGAACGCGAGTGCGAAGAGGAGAGGCAAAATTGAAGTCAAGGAGTGGTGAAGACGTGCCTCCTCAGCTGAAACCTTAAGACACTACGAACGCTGTCGACCTTTGCTACAATAAAAAATAGAACCATTTTCAAGTATTCCGTTTCTGAACCCTACTAAAACAAGTGGCTTGGTTCTCCAGTTAAGAGCATCCCAAACTATAAGAGACAATTCCTTTGGAAATGGGCAGCTGGCACACCAACATATTGAGCACTAAACTGCAAGGTTTCACTGTGTGAAAGTGACAATGCTCCTACATTACACACTGTTAAGCAGAAATGACTTCACTTTTGAGTAGCATAATCGAAAAGATAATGGGTGAATTATATGCAATCAACTAACTGTAAAAATTTTGCTTACTGCTAAATCTACCCAGGCATGCAGCCTATTTGCAAAAGCAAAACAAGCTGCAGTAGGAACATTTCTCTTGGAGTAAGTGTTCTGTAGAAACATACACTTGGCAGCCACTGCATTCTTATAAGTTTACCCAGCTTGACATTTATAAGCTGTTTATTGATGCTAAAAAACAACAAGAAAGCACTTGCAAAAGCATAAGTCACTCGCTTAAAAGGTAGACGCCTGAAATAGAAATTACACGAAAAACATATTGAGTTGTGAGCCTACGAAACACGATCAATAACATACCATTCCGAGTGACAAGGAACTGCTTGTCAGGTGGCAAGTAGGACTTTGCTGGCAGGCCTTCACCAGCTGACCATTGCCAAGTTGGGCAGTGGTGCACAAGGTGGTCTCCCGCAAGCACAAACTGCACAAAGACAAGGGTTTTTAGGTGGCTAGCTAGCTCATAAACTTTGTGGAAAAAAGCACTGTGTTCCTCCTTTTCCAGTTTTCCATGGTGCCCTGCCTCAATGTGCACAAACACAGGATGCTTTGCCTTCACAGGGCTCATTTTTTTATTCCTCTTTTTTTTTTTTGCAAAACCAACCAGCATGAACATTTCAGCATTCATTTCTTTAGATGTGCTTGTGAGAGCAAAATGAAGCAACCTAAGAAACATTCATCCAAATTAAGTGGACTGATGCAGCCAGTTTACTATGGTGACATATGAGAGAAACAGGGCTGGAACAATGCAATAATCATATGCTAATACTATTCTTAGCTGTGTTTTGTTAATTGTAAAAGTGCCACTTCACCTGCGCTATTAACAGGTTCTGTCAGCTATAACGTACGATTGATTAGAGGCACAGTTGACCAGGAGGAATCACTATGTTATACCAGCCTAGCACGTCTACCCAAGTAATACAATTTACGTGGTCAGATTAACTGATGCATGTCTTCTTGAAAAATCATGCATGTCTTCTTTCTGGTTTTCGAGCTGTACACATTGACGGAAGTAGTTAGGGAGAACGGCATAACACCTTTATTTATGTTTGTTTATTAAGGAGCGCACACTGGATATGCTAGCGAAAACCAGCACAAAACAAGTTGACCCCCCCCCCCCCCAACTTCCACCAACAATTAACAGCCTCGATCGATAAATGCCGCTAACAGTCTGACAGCTGTGTAGCTAGATAACATGTTTCAATTGTAGTGTCATCGCGCAGTTTGTACGAATATACTTGGGTATGTCGCGCACTACACATCCACAAAGCAGCGTCAGCGTTAACATACGCCAACGTATGAAATCCCATAATGGCATGCGGCAATGCACTTATCCCCGCAAAAAGACCGGCAACACAATCGGCGGTTGCCGGACTGATGATCAGACCCTACTCTTCACGGAGCGGAAATATCGGCTCCAACAAATATACGAGTTATGGCGATAACACGGACAGTCGTGGCAATGACAGTCACGAAGGCGTTGAGAGAACGTGCTTACTTCTTCCGGTGTGATGACCCCAGTTTCCTTAAACTTCGATTCCTGCAAACAAAGGGGAGAAAATGCTTAAATCCCACAGCGACCGGATGTTTGTGCGCGTGCACAGAGAATGCAACGCCGCGAGACACGAGCAAGGATACGTGGTACAGGGCGTAAAATACCTTGAGGATCGGCGTAAGCTTGTCGGCGAAGCCGAGAGCTGTGCCTTTCACGGTGTTAATGACGCTCTGCATGACTCTGCAACTGTCAAACTAGCGTGCGACAAGTCCCGGTGCGCGCGTCTAGAGAAAATCACAAGTGTCACTGAGCCTCTGCGAACGAAACACACCCATACATGCCGTCATCAAGGCGATATGAGAAAAATCAGCTGCAGCTGCGGGCTAATCTGTAACTTGACTTTGACTTCATTTGGCTGGCTGGCGCTTGGATAAATATTTTCGTCGTACTTTGTAGAGTTATTGCTGCAAATGAAATTAACATTTATATAACACAAAAGATATATATTTTGTAATATATGATACTCACAAATAATTGTCATCTGATGAGTGAGTTGTTCCATGGGTCACTTTCAGATGTGTGAATAATTATTAAGTAAAAACACCTTAATAAAAGTATCACAAAAAATTGGGGATACTACGATTAATGTCATTCTTCAGTCTTCTTTAATTTGTGCAACGAAAGCGACGAAAGTACGCAGCTATCACGTGCACGCATGCGTGCGCACGTGCACTCGGCACCCGATTGGCCGGTTCACAACGAACCACAGGACGACGGCCATTCGTCCAGGGCAACCAGGGGGCTGCCTGTGGTGGTAACTTCAAAACAGACGTTGGCCCCTCCTTGTCGGTTGTAGCGGTGCGTGCATCGTTGAAACAGTTGCTGCCGGCGCTGAAGATTATCTGGATACACCGTCGCAGCCACCGCCATCCACAAGCTGCGTCGTAGCGCCACAAAGACCCTGTGAAACCTCTTAACACCACACCAGCTGGATCGTAAGTTTCGCCGCTCATAAATAAGGCGCGCGGAGTACTTGCCCGCGAAGGCATCCCAGTGCCGCCACGTTAGCACGGCTTTGACGCCGCGACCAAGGCTGTGATCTTGCTCACCGTACGTTCCTTGCCATTTTGTTTCAAACAAGGAGACCTTTTTTTTTTCTTGAAATTAAACGGCGTCTTTGTATTTGTTACCGACGTAGATCACTCCCGCCAACGGGCCGCCGACCGTTGCGATGTGTGTCCATTTGCGCGGTGTCACTGCAATGCTCTGAGCGCGGCACCGCAGTGTCTGGGACCCGTTCATAGAGCCATCTTTAAATGCCCTCGCGACTTGTGCTGTGAGCAGCGTGGATGCCCAAGTTTTGAAGAGTCTCGTGCAAGTTCGAGGCATACGCATTCTTTTGTGTTCGCAGCCCTCCCCCCCCTCACCAAGCAACGATGGCGACGAAGACATCCAGACAGCTTCAGATGCTCGCAGAAAACGCCCGCAAACAGGTGAGCAAGCGGCAAATGTTACGTATCCATTTCGTTTTCATTATTGCACCCACCTTTATACGGCGCGTGCAAGTACGAAATTGTTGGTTATGGACCGTATGTCGCTCCGGGCTTGAGGCATAGGGGCGAAGGTCTCCGGTATTTCTCTTGCGAAGCGCCGGCTTGTTCTGATGCGCGTTTGCAACAAGCGTTCAAAAGTGCACACGTGGCGGTCATATCTTAGCGTTGCCAGTAGTGCTTAGCCGGTAACGAAAAAGGGTTACGAAGCCGGGGCCATACTGTTCTCTTGGCGTGGCTTCTGCGACCCATCATGACCGTTTAAAGGGGGCGTGCTTGTGCAGCGCGATCAGCACTGTAATTTTTACTTTCTTTTTGATAAAGCTACCGTATATCGGTTTTAAAATATTTTTTGAGCCGACTGGTCGCCGAAGCCGGTGCGACTCTTCTGTTCTCTTCTATGCTGACCCAAGCATTTTCTAAAGCCAGTTGCTGTCTTTTGCCGCATGCATGTACAATCAGCTCGAAAATTTTGTAGACAACCTGCGTAGGATGCTGCCCTTGGATTGCGCTTAACAGAAACACCGCGATTTCTGGGACATGTGCTCACGACGATAACATCGGCCCGAGACACCAGTTCTGCTTATCAAGTTCTCTGCTTGCTATGAATGGGAATCAACATTCCTCTGCTGGCAGTTAGCTTGATATTTTGTCTAGCCATAATGTCAGTAGGATATATTTTAGTATGCGAATCGGTCTAAGAACATTTTGTTTGTTCCTTAGCTGGAAAGAAATGTCCTTTGAAATGAGGGCAAAAAAAACTTCTTAAGTAGTGCAGTTGAAATTTTGGCTTTATAGTGCTAACAACTGCTCGCTGGTAGTGCTTGTACATGAGAGCAAACATGAGGTCCTGTGGTTACTTGTCATGGTGGCTTAATGACAGTGTTCTTTTTTGCTCTGAGGTAGGAGGCAAAGTGCAAAAGCTTTTATGACTCATGAGATTATTCAAGTTAAACATAGTGTTCTTATACATTAGTTGAAATGTAAAATTAAGCTATTTGGTTTACTTGTGCAATATTTTTTTTACGGTCAATTAGACATGAGAATTGCCAGCACTGCTCATCCAGAGCTTATTTGTTGCAATTGTAATTATCAAATCAGTCGAGGAGAGACGAGTAACACCATGTTGTTGGTTTTTGTGATTAGGCTGCGGGTGCCTCTTCGAATGAATACCTAGTAGAAGAAAAATCAAGATTTTTTTTCAATACTACTTGCATGCAACACTATCTTGGCAAGTTAAATTGCTTCTTGTTTGGCCACTAGTTGCACTAAAGGCAGCACTGCTCGTCGAAATGCAAAGTTGGGACTTTATTTTTAGCATTTACGCCGCGGTGGTCTAATCGCTGATGCACTCAGCTGCTAACCCGCAATTCGTGGGATGGAATCCCGGCCGCGTTTTCGATGGAGATGAAAATGCTTGAGGTCCGTGTGCTTAGATTTGGGTGCACGTTAAGGTACTTCTGGTGGTTGAAATTTTCAGAGCCCTCCGCTACGGTGCCTCTCGCAATTGTATCTTGGTTTTGGGACGTTAAACCCCAACAATTATTATTACTAGCATTTACATTGTTACTATTGCAGAGACAAATTTGTTTTCTTATCTGCAAGTGTACAAGTAGTCCCAGGCTTATTTTGGTCTTCCCTCTCAAATTGTCAAACCATGCTTTGTGGGGTCTCGATGTGAGATAGCACCACGCTCTCCTGAGTGAACGGACGCATTTAACACGGTCAGACAAAACCAAACAACACACATTTATTTAACTATTTTTAGATCGACGATATCGTAAGTCGAATTATACATCAATCAACACGCTAAAACAACCTTACACAATATTACACAACACTCAACATGACAAACACAAGAACAGACTCGAGGCGGCTTCGCCAACGCTTGACTTACCATGAGGGCCCCCGGCGCGCACCAAGGTCCCATCACTAGAGACACCTGTTCGCGTTACCCGCCAAAGAGGCCCGCTCATCTCCCTTGTGCCGCTTCCAAGGCTTGCCGCCAGGAGTCACCGCCGGCGCTACCGTTCTAACAACCATGATGATCATGGTGGTGGTGGCGATAAACACTCGGGAGCACAACGCCACCTACCGCTCGATAGTTGTGACCCCCTAAATACGGCCCATGCGCGAGACACGTGCACCACGCGGCGCAAACGACTTTACGGGAGATGTCAGCACCCCCACAATTTTTGCTTCTGCCTTGGTCCCCCCTTTGTACTATGTCCTCGTGAACGTGAAATCGACAGCCCTTTCTTTAGCTGGTTGCAATACGCTTCAGTGGGACGTTCTGGTGGGCCGGTTGGTTCAATCGGTTAGATACCCTTAGAATGGCCGAAAAGACTAGAACACCACGAGCGCAGACTTGGACATCAATATTTTGGCTATTTTTCGAACATGGCCCCAGGATGGAACTAGATGGCCAAATAGTGTTTGCACTAGCAGAGGGACTATCCTCCGTTTCAAGAAATAAGTCGGAACACGCGATTGGCAGGTCGACACGGCAATTGAATTCCCTGAGGATCAGGTTCGAACACTTCTGGCTATCTCGTTTTGTCGTGGGGCAATGTCCAAAGAATGGCCAAGACATTGAAGTCAAAGCCAGTGCTTGTGGTGTACTGTATGTTTCCATACTCACATTCTCGTCATTTCATGCAGCTTTAGAATGTGCTGTGGTTGGTATACCATACTATATATTTGCTGTATGCAGTGAGAAACACAGACTACCATAAACACTTTTGTTTGTGGTTTTCTGTATGCCTCACTGTGACCTTGTTTTCCTAGTGCATGTAAAATACACTGAAATTGGTGTCTTGATCAGTCAAGGTATTGCGGCACTGAGAAACGAGTGCAATAGAAGACAGTAAAATGACAGACTTGTGCGACCTTAAAGTAAAAATTCATTGAAAGGCATGAAGCCAGTATTTATGCATGCCTGCATGTTAACAACTTGAAAACAAAATCACTGGTGATGAAAAAAAAATGGCATTCCTTTCTCAGTTATGTACACACTTGGAGCACCTGCAAATGAGAACTTCAGTTTTCGTTTAGTCGCCAGTGATTGAGCTTTTCAGTTAACATGCTCGCGCGTATAAAAACTGGCTTCGTGCTGTTCAATGAATTTTAGTGTGATATCGGCGCAAGTCTGTCGGTCATGTGTCTCCTCCACTGCAGCAAACCGCCTTTACAAGGGTGTTCCATGTGGACTAATGTACAACTATTTGTTCATTTTGAACACTTCGAGATTTCCAATAACTTAAATTAGAATCGCATTGAATTTCTATACTGTAATGTTCATTCAAATATTCACACAAGCCTAATTTAATTCCATTGCTGGTATAACAGAGTGATTCTTTCGTATAGCTGTGCTAGCTGGTTACTTCTGTACATCAATTGCAACATGCTGCCCAACACCAGCAATAAATGACAAAATAAACTTGCATTAGGTTAACTGAATTATTGCAGCCCAGGCGTCTTTACAGCATTTTATGCTGTTGGTACTTGTGCTCTGCCTGTGAGTGACAAGTAATGCAAGCCTCAAAATTCCCATTCTGCTCTGCAGGGAACGCAAGACCCTGTATCCCAAAAGCGGCCAGCCGAGAAATCCCCAGAAAAGGCCTTGTCGCGGAAACGTGTCGTTCTGGGCGACATCAACCTCAACCACAAAGCATTAGAGGCCGCAGCAGCCAAGAAAGGTGGCGGCCTCATTAAGCCGGGGCCCAAGAAGACCGTGCTTAGGGCACGGAACGCTGCAGCAGCAGCTGCTGCTGCAAATGCTGTGCGTAAGGTCGTAGTCAAAGCAACCACTGCCACTGTGGTAGCTACCAAGCCCTCGCCAGAAAAGTAAGACCTGCTTCTGACTTTTGCATGCTGGGCCCAGCCTATAAGCTGCCAAACCCCAACTGCATAGCAAGGTGCACAAGCAACAGGCTTTTGGCAAATGTCAAAAATGTCTCCTTAGTGACAATGCAGCATTTAGTGACTGCATTAAAGGTCAAATATGCTTAGTAAAACAAATCAGGTTAGTCTAGTCATGTATAGCTTCAATTTTTTATTTCCTCGTCACAATGCACCCTGCTGGGGTAGGCCAGTGACTGTCGAATGAAAGTAATTAAAAAAAAAAGTGGAGGACAAGCTTCAATTTGTAAAGAAAAAAAAATAGTTTGTAGTGCCGCATTTACTGATAAAAAAAAGTAAAGTAGACCTAACCAAATCTCGCCAGAATCGGACATTGTACCAAACTGGTGCAAAGATTTCAGAGTGGTTTTTGTTTCTGACTTCTCAACTTTCCTTTCATAACAGAGCTTCTGTATAGAAGTTAGAAGAATAAATCAATACCATGGCTCAAACTTGCAATGCTAGTAACTTGCCTTGTACTAATTTATCTATTCATGAGAATGCAGTAAAGCCAAAACTGCAATTTGTACGCAAGCATTGTGTTGGTGCAAGCATGTCAGCTTTCCAGAGTGCCGATGAAAGAGAAATCGTGGATATACCGGGGAAATTCGAACAAAGGATCGGAGAACAAAGTTAGCTGGTGTTATGACGTGACTTTAAAAAAAATCTTAATGAAACGGGCCATGTGGGTGCATAGGACAGATGCAGTCGAATCCACTTACGATACCGGTTTTAAGAATATAAGTCATCCAATCTATTTCTCCTCCCCACGACTTTCTGTCTACATGTGTCAAGATGCTGCCGTTCTCTAGCAGGTTCTTGATTTTTTTATTTGTCACCTTTTGATTTTACATTTTTCTACTAGTATTGTATAATTTTACCTCATTCACTATTTTCTCTTTGTGATTCCTTTGTTTCTATTTTTTTACGTTTCAATTTTGTTCTGTTTCACTGAATAGAGATGTTATTTTGCTTTAGTCTTGCTCATATATAGCACATTTTATTTGCTGTTTTGTATTTTTCATGTTGTAACCCGCTCCCCTCTGTAATGCTTCTGCTATTGAGGGTAACAAAAATAAATACCGTTTATAACAATAAGAAGCTGCTGTACCCTTGGCGTTTTATGTTTGCATGCCTGTGCCAAAAGGTAAGGGAATGCAATGTCCTCGAAAAGAAAATGAGAAATTCAAGCTGCCAAACCCCTACCCACAACCCCAATTCAACCCAGTGCCCCTTCAGATTTGCGATATGCTTCATCACATAGTGTCATAGCATTGTGGCAAAGCTGACATTTCATGCAATGCATTGAACAAATTTGACAACAGATGTTTTCTGAAGAGGAGATCTTTGGATTTTGGCTCTGCGCATTGAAGGCCAGCAAAACGGGTTAAACGACCACTTGTAGGCATAAAATGGACAGGTACTCATGTTCACCGCCAGTGCTTTCTTTCTTTTAATAATTTCATACCTTCCTTCTGCTGATTTTTAAAATCCCCTAAAGCACAAAAGTGGCAGTGGCTTCTGTTGAAACCTGCAGCTTGAGTAAAAAGTTATACTTCGAAGAGTTTCAGCATTTAAAACATCAGACGTCATACATTAACTGTATGGGGCTGGTGCCAGTGCCGTGAAAGCATCTGAATTTTTAAACATGTCCCAAAACATCGACTGCTTTGCGATTTTTGTCACTGATGTCTATTGGCATGTTCCATCCATTATTATAGTTTTCTCGCGACAGCCTGCCATCATCCTATTTTACTTGGGTTTTTCGGGTAACCCATCTATTATAGCAATTATCGGTTATAAAATTGAAATTTTCATGGCACTCGAGTGTTGTTGTAAGTGGGTTCAACTGTAATTGCTAGCATGAGTGAATGGAACAGTTGCCAAGCTATGGGAAATGCATGATGGCAAGAGCACAATGGGTGGGGTGAAGATGTTGGGAAGTACATCCGTAGATGGAATTGTTTTGCTTAAGAATGGTTAAATTTTATGTCATTGGGAGTGCCTTCGTCCTGCACAGGAAATTCAAAGAAATAGGCTAATGGTGTAGCACTTCTGCAATAGTTACTTTTGGCAAAAACAGTAATTATCACTAGTGTATCTAATAAAGGTAGAATGTCAAAAATGAATGCCTTATTGAATAGTTCTGAGCAGTAGGTGATTGCTGTCATTGCGACATTACATTCCCATCAATGTATCTTTTTGTAGTTTGTGAGTTTGCCATTATATTACTCGGTATAAAGCATTATTTATGAAAATTACAGATGGGGCATAAGTTCACTTGCATTCTCAGAACACTCTAATAAGGGCACTTGATGGTGGTCTAGTCAGAGTGATAGCGACATGCTCAACTGCCTAACTTTTATTGTCTCCTGTGGTGGTAGACATGTCAATCCAACTCCGTCTCGTATCTATGCAGCTTTGTAGCTTGTGCTTTGTGGATCAGTGCATAACGTTGGCTTTGAATATTTTTTTTCTATAGAACTGCTACAAGTTCCAAAGAACCGCAGACATCTGTTGCCTTGCCCACTGTTTCGGAAGCACAGCAACGCCCTGAGCTGCCAGAAGGTGTTGTAGACTTCGACCTTGAGTCTCAAGACGAGCTGTTCGCGGAGTCCACATATGCGACCGACATCTTCAACTACTACAAGGAACGCGAGGTGCGGATGAGTAGAAGCATCTCGGAGAAAGAAACCTTGTATCATTATAAAAAGCCAGCACTTGGGAAATGTAGTCAAGAAACAGCACTAGGTAAAATTCTTTCTTTTGAAATGCCAGCAACAGGGTTTCTAAAAAGCTAGCAAAGGCATCTCTTTGATAACCTGAACCAATTTAACAAACTGTAGCATTGTTGCTCACCTGAAGTCATGCGAGTTCTTATAAGGGCCTTTGATTCCACGGCACGCTGATTGTTATGGAAGCAACATTTAGGGACTTGCAATGTATCTGCCAAACACAAGGCTCTCGCTTTGCAGGCTTAGCTGCTATTTAAAGGCTGCTAGAAAGAAAAGTTGACCACCAACACCTGTATATGACAGGTGTTGGTGCTAATTCAGCCGTTTTCTGCCTTGGCATGTTTCGTGACATAGGATGTTAATGGCTTGTATCTGTTCACGGCAATGTCGCTCCATAAAAGCCTGAAAGTTAAAGCAATGTTCCAAAAAGAGAGAATTGCTTTTTACCATGAAACTACAAAGGAAATCCCTATGTATTCCTCGGAGAACTTTGGGCCAGAATGTGTATTTTTGTCATCTGGGATGCTTTCTTCTTAGGAAATATGTATGAAATTCCTCTGTAGCCTTCTATTTTTTCTTCTATCTCTATACTTTCAACCTTCATGTGCCTGTTCTGTTTTGTCCAAAATGTTTTCTTTTGTTCTTTCTAACCATCGTGCCCCTCTGCTGTTGTCACGACAGGAGTCATTCCGGATATCCAAGTACCTCGATCGGCAGGAGGAGCTCTCGGTGGGCATGCGGTCAGTACTCGTTGACTGGATGGTGGAGGTGCAGGAGAACTTTGAGCTCAACCATGAGACTCTCTACCTGGCGGTCAAGTGTGTTGACCGCTACCTGTCCCTAGAGCCCTGCTCCAAGGCCCGGCTACAACTGCTCGGAGCCACTGCCCTGTTCGTGTCTGCAAAGTTTGACGAGCGCTGCCCACCGTCTGTCAGGGACTTCCTTTACATCTGTGACGATGCCTACAGCCATGAAGAACTCATTTCCATGGAGGTATGACATTCGCGTTCTCTCCTCCTGTGCGCTACACGCAACGTGCGCGTACAAGTAAGCACGGTCCATGTTAGTGGCACGGCGTTCCACAGTGTAGTTTGCTGTTCTGAGAATTGTTCTGACACCCACTTTTGCGGCAGACACAAAAACTGCATTGCCAATCATCAACATAGGAATGGCTGCCATAGCAATGACCTAGTGGCACCTGTCGTGGAGTCTCTAGCCTTTTGCAGCGAAAACGGTTATGAGATCGCAAACTGGGTCGCATGCGCCGTAGTTGTCTGCCACCGCCTTCATCCGTAACCACTGTCGCGCAAAATTAGAGAAAAGCTTAGTAAATAAATAACGCCAAGGACCCAGTGGGATCCAAACCCGGGTCCTCTGCGTGACAGCCAAGTATTCTACCACTGAGCTACAGCGGTGCTTGGAACTCCGTAACAAGCTGACTTGGCAGGCTTCATATCGGGAAAGAAATTGCATTAGTGTGTGTCATAAAGCGTTTAGAACAGCAAAGGAGCAGCCAGACGTCACACAATTTGAATTGAGTAGCGAGTGGGTCATCAAATGTTACAATTACAATAGCGCTTAGGCACAATTCTTAATCGTCGTCAGCCATCACATAAAAAAATTGCGCAATATTCCTTGCATGTGTGTAAGGGTATCGTGCTTCACCGAAGAATGACCAAGGTTGGCAAAGTGAATGCCTGCCTAAAAATTGATTTACGGCACAGTGGGTATTCTGAAAGTGTGCGTGTAGCAATAACCGAAAGGTGTTTAAAAAGGCACTGGAAGGCTGCTCTTCCAGCTTTCGCTGTGACTGTGTTGCGCGCAGTTCTGGCGATTTTTTTTTATTGATGGTCACTGAAACGGACATTGGAATTGTCATTAGACCTTCTCGGCTGATGGTACAAATTCTTTGATCAAACCTGAACAAAGTTGGAAAAGATGTCGAGATGCAGCCCCAACATGTTTGTAAATTTTCTTCTTAGCACTGCCGCTGTATTGAAGTGAAATAATACTCGTCAGGTAATGGTTCACTTGTTCTTTTTTGAGATTGATTTATATTGATATGTGGGTTGTAACGTCGCAAAACCACCATATGAGAGATGCCGTAGTGGAGGGCTCCGGATATTTTGACCACCTGTGGGTTCTTTAGTGTGCACCCAAATGTTCTTTGTTTAAAGAAGTGTTCTGAAAAACAGTACTTCTTTTGTCCGGTATGCTTGAAGTTGAGCAGTTATGAAATTTGAAAGGAACTGTTTCTGGTGGCTGAAATATGCATTTCTTTTTTTTACAAAACATTGATTGCTCCAAATCAACACGAGTGTTCATAACCTTCACCGAAAATAAATTTAATCAACAACGATTGAGTGGTAGTCGGGACAACTTGTTCTCTGTGAAGCCCTGTAACTGGGATATCCTATAATGCTCATATGTAAGCAGTAATGCTTTCACTAAAGAGCTGTCCACACTGCCTTCTTTTTTTTTCCCCCACACAACAGACCCACTTGCTGAAAGTATTAGACTTCGAGCTGGGAATGCCGTTGTCCTACCGGTTCTTGCGGCGGTATTCGCGCTGTGCAAGGTTGCCCATGGAGGTCCTGACACTGGCGCGCTACGTGCTCGAAAGCTCTCTGCTCGACTACAACTTGGTGGAGCAGAGGGAGTCTAAAATGGCCGCTGCAGCTTTGCTGCAGGCCTTGCTCATGAAGGGCGACACCTGGGTGAGTTCACAAACTTCTTGACCTAGGGATCTATAGAGAGGAGTTTTGCTATAAATAGTAATATGCCTGGCAGCGTATGTATTCACTCTGTTCGCAGCCTATAGGTGATGCGTGAAGTAAAGCAACATGGCTGTCCGTAGGAGGATAGCGAGTCGGAGGGCGAGGAAGGGTGCTGCATAACACATTCTGACAAATGTACACCATACCGCTTTAATTGCATGACATCCTGTTCCACATTAAAACAGATAACAATTACGTGCATAATCGGAGGGAAATGAGCACAAACTACTGTAAAACAACCATGGTGACAAAGGCTAAAAAGCTCCCACGGCTTGATTTGCAAGTATCGAGTGCCTCTTCATTCTCAGCCGCATGAACACGCTCATGTCCGCAGATGCCACTTGTGCACATCGTGCCTTATAAGGTGTCGCAGACTGTCTTGAAAGTGGAAAGGCGTAGAAATGCACCATCTATGCTGTTCACGACATTTTGTAACTTGCAAGAACAGCTTGCTTCAAGCTGTAATGTGGTGAAAGAACTCTCTATCCCTCGTCAATTGAGAGTTTTAAACTTGAATGACTTCTTCAAGCACGTGAATATCGTACTAGGATTAATTTTATTTTTAAGATCCTAACACAAATCGCTCACTGGTGTCGGCACCATTTGTATTATAAAAAAAATTGTTTTGTCACTTTCACATAGTTCCACTCGAGAGGGAGATGCAGTAATCATGTTGCCTTGCGAATTCCCCACTACACATGTAATAACCAGTAACAAAACCTGCATGCAAGCCATGAGAGAGTTTTTTTCTTGTTTCAAGTTCTTGCAGACCAACATGTCTTCAAAAAATCTTACAACTGATTGCTGAATGGTGCTAAAGAAACTGGAAGTTTGCACTAAAATATAGTTTACATGCATTTTCTGCCTGCATGTTTCCAGTTCACGTTTTCTTGTTCTATCTAGAAAATATGCTGCTACCTTCTCTTAAAATGACATAAAAAATAAGCTGTATCGAAGAAGTGCAGACTTGCTTACATATTACTACGCATCCAATCGCCATGCATTTCACACTGACATATTTCACTAGTAAGAAGGAGACGTTTTTTGGGGGGAAGAACCCGGTTGTTGCATTGGAACACTGCACTCGTACCTAGGATATTGCCACTTTTGACCATTGTGAGCGCTAAAAAGAAAACCTCTCTGCCTGCATGGCAGATGTTTTCAGGGCCCGCACTAGCCGCATGAAAGTACTGTGTGGTCTGCTGGTCATCCTCCTGGCATTTCTCTCTATCCGCGATTCGGCACTACCGTTTGCTGACAGTGCGACAGTACTGGTGTCTGCATACTGCTACAAACATTGAGCTGTACAGTAACTGTCATAACAGCTCGTACAATCTCTGAAACTAGCAACTGTCTTTCCTTTTTCCTTTTGCTAAAGTGAGGTACTATTTGGTTTCTGACATTGCACAAGATGGCAGTTTCAGTAAACATTAGACCTATTCTAATGTAATATGTGACTTATTGCAGAATCCTACGCTGCAATACTACTCTGGCTACAAGGCTGAAGAACTGACAAACTTGCAGCAGCATCTTAACCTGTTCCTGCACCAGCAGCAAAAGGGCAACCTCGAAGCCATCCGCTCCAAATACTCGCACAAGTGAGTTCAATGCACCACACAAGCAGTCACGTGCACTCACCATAAAGTGATGAAATGTTCCAGATGACAGTGGTGACGTGAATGACTATTCAGGCAGGCGTATAACTATCGTTGTCCACACGAGCTTCTTGGATTAGAAAGTGTTTCAGCATGGGTGCGAAAGAACGTGTTTTGTGCATGCAAAACTTGCCGTCATTCATCGAAGACTTTAACGTATAGGTTTAAATTGCTGTTGCTGTTCATGCACTAGTTTTATGGAGTGTATAGCAGGACCGTGGGACAGTAACAATCATTTGGCAGCTACAGTGCAAAATCCTTGAAAAGTGAACCACATGACATGACTAACAACATTATTGTGACCCTGAGATGCGAGGCAGCAGGCCAATTAAGCAAGTCTCCATTGGCTTGCTGTCTTGCCTCCCAGGACCACAACTAATCTGCACAACCAATCTGTCATAAATGCTTGGTTCTTTTCAATATTTGTCGGCAATAATTGCATCCCTTTTAATTATGTTGTAATAATGGCTTCCATTCTCTCACTTTCAGGGTGTTTCACGAGGTAGCACTTACCCCTTTGCTACCAGTCACGACAAAGACGAGCTAGGCATCTAGGCGCCTTGCCAAAGTGTCCTTGTCGTGCAACTTGCCAAACCAGCCTTTTGTGCAAAAGACTGGAGACATTTGGAGAGAATACGCCAAGCGCGCACACGCATTGCTCATTGTGCTCTAAGACCCATGTACATAGTCATCCAATGCCGCATTTTTTTAGTGCTTTTATCCCAAGACTGCCCTGTTGCCAATCTGCAATTTTTAAATAAACCCAAATGTGTACAGCCAACAAAGATCCAGTATCTACAGTCTTCAAAATGAACTCTGTCGCCCTTTACGGAAGGGAACACGGGAGCTCGTGGCCGGTGCTGTGCGGCGGCCACCTACAGCTCCATCAACCGACTGCAATAAAAGACATGTGCGCTTTTGGCGCCATCTATTGGGGAACAATATAACCAATCACTACCGTTCTCGAGGCGTGCGTCTCCAGACTGGTTATTTGTGCCGGGTGTCATCCGCGCACCACAGTTGTGCTATGCAATGTCCAGCATCGCTTGTCTATCAGCCGTGACTTGTTTTGTTTGCCGAAAGATTACGCGTAAAATGAACGAGTTTTCTTTCACTGCCGGTTGATGCCGCCGTAGGCGGCCTTGGCATGGTGCCGGCCACGTGCTTGCATGTTCCCTTTTATAAAGGGCGACCAGTAAGTAGCAGCACGTGCTTTCACTTATTTTTTCAGTGCTCTTGATCTGCACCAAGACATAGTAAATGTACTTGTACGCAACAATTGTATTAGAGATTCGTATAATATAGTGGTCTGCCATTACTGTGAAGCCTTCATTACACCTTGCACTGTGATTAGGCTTAAAAGCCAATGAGATTGCAAGTGAATATTTCTTTAATTGCTACACAAGCTTCATGAATGCGATTGAGACATTTACCCCTGTATTCAGAAACGTTCCTTGACTCGAGTTCCATCCTTTACTTGAATGAGTTGAGCACTGCGCTGCTGCTCGACTGAAATTGACGCTGCGCTTCTAAAGAATCGCTGCAGATTATTGCCGATATGCAGTGCCTTGGTCTGTTACGAGACTGAGCTCTCATAGACTTTTTCAGGTCAAGGTGGAGCATTGAGTGAAGGAACTTTCTAGAATATGGCAGTTAGTCATGAATGTTCCTGAAATCAAGCATGCGCAGCTTGTATAATTTCTATGACAGGGTGCTGCACGGTGAGAGAGAACTAAACAAATAAACTTGTCAATTTGTTAAAATTGTTGCAAAGTACTACATCAAAACTCTAATGAATATTCAGAGGAAGCTAGAAGAGAGTCTTCCATTCTATTAATCACAGCTATACTATTCTGACAAACAGCAAAGAAAGACAAAAGTAAAGGTGAGAGGCACATACGGTTGCTGGTGTACCCTGCATTACACCTGCAGCAGTAGAGGGTGTGGTGGGAGACATGCTTGAGCTAGTTTGACTTTGGCTGTTGATGGGCAAAGCTGAAAGAGGTCTCGTGTGTTCCACCACCTGGCGAGGTGCTCAAATGATGCAGAAAGAACCTTGACAAAGCTGACTGCATTCAAAGGTACATCAGTCTTCAACACGGCACCTAAAGAAAGCCCGAGAGCAACGGGAAGGGGAGGCAAGCAAGAACTAAAAATGATTCCCTCATTTTATCTGCATTTCGATGGAGGCAATATGCCAGATGTCTGTGTACGCTAAAGGATACCAGATAGCCAAAATTTCCGGAAGACTCCAATGCGACAGATATCATTGATTCCTGTCTCAATATAGCAGACTGGTTTAAGTCACCAAAATTTTATATTTTGATAAATTGCTCCCTAATATGCCTTTTTTTTTAAGTTGATAATGATTATTTGTTAAAAAAAACCTATTTCTGGGTCTTGGAAAAATTTTTGAAGCACATATCAAGTTTACAGTGCATTGCTCATGGTAAAAAGCCACCTACCTGTTAGTAAACAACAAAAAGAATACAGTTGCAGTGTTTGGAAGTGTGTAGCATTCTTGCAATGCATGCATCTGCAAAAAGTAAACATAAGGTTCAAAGCGAATTGGAATTTGAGTAATCTTAAATTGAAAAAAGGTATGTGCAAAGGCCATTTTTTTAATCAAAAGTGGAAGCACTTTTGAATAGTAGCAGGATTTGACTTTTGGTATAATACAAGTAATCACTAAACTAGGTTCAGTTTTAATGCTTACTATAATTAGAGTATACAAGCCGATTTAATGAGCTTTTAACTTGAAAAAATAATGCTATGTGATAATGTCGTGATGTAACCTTCGGCAGTGCAGATTTTCCTTGGATGAGTGTATTTGCGGAATACAACACTTCCAGTGCAGGAAACCACCTTTATGAATGTTACATGCAGTTTGTGTCTTTTCATTGATTTCGAATACTCCCTCCCTTTCAGCCCTGGCAGTGTCAATTGACACCACCGCACAACATTCACCCTAGCATCTCAGAAACGAGACCAATACTGCTCATTCTTGGGGGAATAGTTCTTTAATGATCCCCACTGCAATTGACATCAATATTGCAGCACGTTTGTGGAGGTAGCAGTTATAAAGAAGCGCGAGCGAAGTCTTCGGTAAAGCCGAGGCGCGTGAGGTCAGGCGGGTAAGCGCAGTTTTATGGACGTCATAGTGACGCTGCTTCAATGAGTATTAGCCTGACAAGCAAAATGTTCCTTCCCATTTTGTGTACACTAATGATTAGCAGGAATAAAGAAGCCATTTTTTTCTTCATTTTCCAATCAATGAGCCCTGATGACCTAATTTGACACTACGTTAATTATTCTAAAAATGCTTGCACCACTGGCTCAATTTTTCGTTTGTGGTCTTCTGAGGTCCCAACTACAAGAAAAACATGCAGAAACAATGTATCAGTCCAAATTAAAAAATCCAGGGCTTAAAAGGTCACATGTCATACATGTCAAAGCGATTTCTAAATATATGTTCGAATATTCGGTGCTCGAGCATTCACACAAGCCTATCACAATGGTTTCATGAATCTAACAATTTCGATGATTTCTATGACAAAAAGCTCTTTCATCGACAACGGACAAACATACTTGCCACCTCCCCCAAATGCCATTTTCAGAACAAAAGCTGGCAAAGAAAGTAAAACAGCAGCCAGGACAAAAATTACCAGTTCGATGCTGCCATCAGAAACAACACACGAACTGGCAAAATGTGTCTAATTTAAAATGTGCGCAGGAATATCTTGCAGGGTTCATACAGGTCTTTGAAAATCTTTAAATTTGAAAAATGCAATTTCAAGGCCCTTAAAAATCCTGGAATTTTTTTGTCATCCTTGAGAATCCTTGCATTTCATGAGTGTGCACACTCATATCCGCCTTGCGATCTTTCAAATGTATGTCAACCTGTCAAGCTCACCATTTTCGAGACAGTAATGTTGTGCGGGCGCAGTAGTCCTATTTTGCGAAAATGCTCATAAAAAAAAAATTAGTTTCGTGGCCAGAGCAAAGCAATGAATTCAACAGCAAGAAATTAGAATGTCATGCGAAGAAGGACGACCAACTTGATACATGCAACGCGCCGCACAAGCACAAATTATGCACGAAAATGCGCACAGGATCTGTGCTTAAGAACAACTGCCACAGCTTGACACTGGAAGTGTGCTGCTGAAACACCACAAAGAATGCTAGAAAAGAACACACATCTATTAAGTGTAAATTAACCACCGTCACCGTTGTCACTTCTTGGTGTTTGAGCAGAGTGGTGCAAGTGTGAACTGTACCCAAGGAAGCCAGTGCTCTTAATGGGGTTGTGCCATCACACTTCAAGGCCATAGCAAGCGTCGTGTGGGTTTTCTCGTTATGCAAGGACACTCCACCCACATCAAAGGTTGGACTCGCAATACCTTTCGAATATTACTTCAAATCACTTCTAAAGTGTACCTAAATGCTCATTCTCCCAGTCGAGGCCCATCGCGAGCGCGTCCAACACTGACGTAGCTCTATAAGAAGGGCAACGAATGTTGTAGTGATGCCACATCAGATCTGTAGTGAGGTGAACGACCCCCGAACTTCCGCCGCATACGTACCGGCAAAGCATTGTGGCTGCTTCGGCTAGTGATGCGTTTGTTTTGTAGGTGCTTGGGTGGCACATGTGAGCGAGAGCAGACAATACTCTGCATGACGCATGGAAAGCTTTGTGGAATCACGTGACTAAGTCACCTACACTGCTACGTACCTGCGCAACTCTGTGCCCACAAAGCGAAACTGAAAATCGTCCACATCAATAAGCTAATAATAAATTATTTGGCAAGAATAAATGAATCTTGGTGCGTGTATCGTGCTTGTTGGAGCTATAAGAAACGCTTGCACCAAAGAACGTGCAAGCCACTAATGTTGTGGCACCACCCCTCTAAGGCCTGCCCACACATATGCATTGAAGGCCGTCATCGCGCAACTTTTTGACATGGTGTTGTGCCCTCTCCCAATTTAGAGTGAGGGAGAAGGTGCCGTGCCACGTCAAAAAGCCACGCACCCAAATGCTCCAATGCTTGCGCGAGGTCAGGCCTTTACAGGTTGGCAATTTCTCTGGTGGGCATGGTCGACTCCTAAGCGCGTGCCATTTGCAACCTAAGCATGGCCGATGGCTTAACACATGTCGGGAAAGCCGCCGCGCTTTTCGTGCGGCTTGGATGAAGTTAAGATTGATATGTGGAGTTTAACAGCCCAAAACCACCATTTGGTTATGAGAGACGCCGTAGTGGAGGGCTCTGGGAATTTCGACCACCTGGGGTTCTTTAACGTGCACCCAAATCTGAGCACACGGGCCTACATAATTTCCGCCTCCATCGGAATTGCAGCCGCCGCAGTTGGGATTCGAACCCGCGACCTGCGGGTCAGCAGCCGAGTACCTTAGCCACTAGACCACCGCGGCGGGGGGATGAGGTGAAAAAAAAAAATTATTTCGTGCTACTAATGTGCCACTCTCTTCGAAATGACTGGTCATTGTGTACGACAGTAATTATTGTGTTAGAAACTGCACGAAAACATAGTGTGTGTATTAGACACTGTATGCACCCTGCCGTGACTGAAATATTCCCTCAATTGCGCAGTACTCCAGCATCATACCTATGCAAGGTAACCGCTCAAGCGCTCAGTTGAAGTAGTATGAGTGTGTGCAAAGAAATAAGGTCCAGCACATGCTTAAGAGGGGCACTAACTGAACTGATCAAAGTCATCACTCAGCATCGGTCATGCTTTCTTGCGATGTCACCGCTACTGCCAGGTCTGAAAAAATCAGACAGACGTGCGGCGAAGGTGAAATCTGTGCTCGCATTGCTTTTCAAAAAGCCTTTCTAGCACTATACTTAACGCTTTCCCGATAGCTACCTACATTTCCCTTCAACACTACTCTTGAAAAAAAAGAAAAAGTGTGTGTTGCATGTTTTTTGCACGTGTGGTGCGTGAACATGCAAAATGGTGAACTTGCCGCTAGCTTTGCTCGCAGATGATGTCAATGAAGTGCGTATCTCCTATACATTTATTTATATTTGTGAAAGTTGAATGTCATTATGCTGATTGTTTTGAATATGTTTTGTGAACTTCATAGTGGAGTAATCTCAACCTCTGTTATAAGACTTCATTGTGCGTTGCATTTTTTTTTTACTGTTTACTACTTGCAGAGTGATCCAGGCTAGTCATTATTAACATCATTAAGATATACATTTATTCATCTTCATATAAGTTAAATAACACTATACAATGGACAATCCTCACAGATGCTAGTTATTCACCATTTGGGAGGTTCGTACACTCTCCACAAACGCAAAAAACTTTCTGCTCAACCCGTGTCCGAGATCTATACGGCAGCTTGGATGTCTAGAGACCTGCGGAACACGTCCCGCATGCCAAGTCCGGGCAATTAGACTACACTTAAGACCATCAAAATGCCGCGACCATGGTATTGCCCCCTTGCGAATCAAGGCTCGGTGCAAACCCTCTATATTAGAAAAACCTCAATTGATTTTGTAAACTTTAATTGTGTTGTGATCTTGAGAAGTCAAAACTACATTTTTTTAATAATTGTGATATCCATATTTATTGTAAGTGTAATAAAATTGGTTTTTTGAAAATTTTATACTGAAACAATTCCAACTTTGCATGCCACTTTGAGTCCTTGAAGAACTTGCAACAGCTCCTGGAAAGTCCTAGAATATCCTTTAATTTTTGCTTTGGAAAAGTGTACGAACCATGGTCTCAAGCTCCAAGACAGTTCAAGAATCAGGCGAGCTCATTGAAAACGGTTTGCTATGATTGGAAAAGCTGCATGGTGGTGCATTGTTTTCATATCCCTGTCAGGCGTGAATTATGATGTAGTGTTCATCAATGTGTTAAATTCACATACCATAATTCCAAGGCACTCTGTAGTCCTCGACATAGTAGTCCACGACATAGTAAGAACAAAACAGCAAAGGCAACTGCGCTGGACTCTACTGAAACTTGGCATCATTTGACATTACCTCATTTACCTTCCTTAGCATCACTTCGTATAACTTGGCACTACTTCGTATGGTCAAGACCAGCTAGGAACCGAGCGATTCCCGTGTCTTTAGCCACGTGCCACTAGCGCAAGCTACAACTGGCTTTTTTCTTTTTTTTCAATCACAAGTGACAAACAGTAGATGCATCCTCCTACTGCTGCACACGTCATTGCTCTCTCCTAGTTGTAGAGAAAACGAATGCAGCTTGTGGTAATTGTATATGTAAACAAGTTTGTGGACACCTTTCAAACCAAAACAAGATATGGTTTTGATTGTGAAACATCTCAGTGTGAACTCAATTGCGTGGACAGGCTTAAGAAGTTAAATGTTGTCACAATTGTGTGGCGAACCCTTTTCCGTTTTGTGGTACCCATTATGCACTGGGGCACCGCAGAGAGCACGGTGTAAGAAAAGTAATTTAGGTGTGGACACTCCTCGCCCGCCACGACGGAGAGCGTGTCCACATAATGTTCGCCTTTAGCGCATGCGCAGGCCGCAATTTTGTGGGGAGGCGCTGCGACAAGGTAGCTTACGAAACCAAGTGTGACTAGGCCGACGTACGTTTTCATTATTTTCTTTTTTCACTTCATAGCATTTTATTTTTCAATTCTGCATGCTAGCATCTAGAGCTAAAAATGCACACCGCATTTCTCGCGACCGAAAAACTTCGCATGCAGTGAACGCCGCAATCGCCTGCATGTTGTTTAAAAAACAAAAAAGAAAATGGCTGATTCCCCTATTTAAGAATCGGTATAACATGAAAGTGAAATGTGTCTTTAAAGCGGTAGTTGAGCATTTAATGTGCATTGTTTCCACAACAGCAACGAATTGCAGCCAGGTTAGGAATGGCAAGCAGCTCGAAATTTGCAACACACACCTCAAGCAGAAAGCACGCACGAAACTGCCATACAGAGTACAAACGCAGACTAACAACTGTCACAGCTATATACTTCAAGCGCGCTGTTCAAACAGAAAGAAAGATGCATGAAACGAGCGCACAAGATACACAATAGCGCTAATACCTGTCACAATTCTTCCTGCGTCCCCTTATCAGCAGCGCGCTTCTTTCGTAAACGCAGCCGTGGCAGCGTGAAAAGTGACCTTCGTCTTCTCCCGAATTACGAGTCTGATAAGAACACGTGCACGAGACCACGCTTTGCAGAGGCCATGACCTTCAGAGCTTGCCCAATGCGAGCCCATCACGCCACCTCACCACTGATAATAAAAACACGCTAAAGTTTCGAAGCTCTGAGAACTGCCAAACAGTTTATGGTGTATAAAAATGGCTTGCTGTTAGCGTACCATACAGCATACGCTCTGTGGCATAGTGGTTAGCGTTGCACGCTGAGAATCGAGAGGTTGCTGGTTTGATTCTGTGTGACAGATGCTTGTCTGGTTCTTTTCTGTGCAATTTCTTAGTATATATATTTTTCAACATCACTTCCGTTTATTGATATGTGGGGTTTAACGTCCCAAAACCACTATATGATTATGAGAGACGCCGTAGTGGAGGGCTCCGGAAATTTAGACCACCTGGGGTTCTTTAACGTGCACCCAAATCTGAGTACACGGGCCTACAACATTTCCGCCTCCATCGGAAATGCAGCCGCCGCAGCCGGGATTCGAACCCGCGCCCTGCGGGTCAGCAGCCGAGTACCTTAGCCACTAGACCACCGCGGCGGGGCAACATCACTTCCGTGACGAAAGTACCTCAGCGGAGCCATGGTGGACCCCGGCATAAAACACTTTTATGTTAAAAAAAAAAGATTATTTTTCTAACGCCGAGTTCTCATAGCGCAAAACTGCTTCGAACACTACACACACAGCTAGTGTTTTATAGTACATGCAGTAGCCACGGTTGGGAGGGGGGCACCGTGACATGAGCGCCCAAAGGAGTAAGAGAGGGAACATTATCGCGACGCGCCGTCGGGTGGCCTGTCTTCACATTAATTTACTCTTACACTGTGGTACAAACTCATCATCCTCAACATCCTTGTTTTAAAGGCTGTAGTATGAAGCTGTGATCTATGTTAAAAAATGATGAAAGCTGCCCCATTAGAAATCTTCACTCGTTTTCTTCACTCGTGCTTTTGAAGACTACTTGATTGCTTAGCCACATCATCTTGTGAAGGCCAGCCACTGGCCCAGGCATTTTTTTTTTTAACTGAACGGAAAATCAAAAAAAGCCGCGAAGTCTTAAATATACATAAAACAGCTAGGGATTAATTTGAAGAACATGGCAGCTCCCTCATGCAAGCACAGAAAGAATGTCTGGTATTATCGGGTGATTAACATTTGCAACGTTTAAAGAATGACTCAAGGCTGCAGACAGTGCAGCCAATGTACAACACATGGCAATGAAAGTTTGACTTTATTATAGCCAAAAGAACAAGAAAAGGGTATCATTCAAATTCGCTTACACCTGATTAAACTGTCGCAAGCTTTCACACAGGAGAATCGATAAAATCGCAACTGTGCCACAGCTACACAGAAAACTTAATCCCACTTACATGATTGGCTCAGACAGGCTCATTCACATATTACAGATACACGGGGAGAAGAAAATTGTCTAAAATGTTGCCAGAAAAGAGGGGAAAGCTCAACTGGGTATTTCAATGCTTATGCAGTCAAACAGAAAGGCAGAACAAGGGGCCAAACCAAAGCTCACATGCCTGCTTCTGTATGCATTATGTGTATGAAACAAGTGATGGGGACAATCGAGAAAGTTGATGGGAAATATCGACGATGATTGTGAGAGAAAAAAGACAGGCCCTTCCCATCCTAAGATCGAAGTACGTATAGTCTTCAAGCCTTCACTCATCAGGTCCGCAGTCCACGAAGTCCCGCAGCATTTCGGCGACCCCAGGCCCTTCTGTTGCTTCTGCTGCGCCCTGCAAT
The DNA here is from genome assembly GCA_013436015.1 of Rhipicephalus annulatus. Classification (NCBI taxonomy): domain Eukaryota; kingdom Metazoa; phylum Arthropoda; class Arachnida; order Ixodida; family Ixodidae; genus Rhipicephalus; species Rhipicephalus annulatus. The sequence goes on from WOVY01009271.1 coordinate 3,742,848, forward strand.
GCATGTGGCAGAAAGCACATGTTATGCAAATGAGTTAACTACATGGAGTCATGCAATGTGAGCTAAACTTTACTTAATCGATAAGCTGCAAGTGTCGAATATATATCCACAAACTGAGACATACAGGGTGGGTTTCTTTTTGTTTTAGAGAGAATTTAGATTGCATATAAAAATTGTAATTGTGACTTCACACAAGAACTCCATTTCGAGCCAGCTATACTCTGCTGAATCAAAAATACATTCACAAAGATAATTACCACAAGCTCATTAAGCAACTTCTTTTTGACAATTGACACGCTCAACTTCTTTTTCGCAACTGCCTTGAGGGCAGTTGCGAAAAAAAATTATTGAGCGTGTCAATTTGACATACTTATCTTTTAGAAAATTATAAAAGTTGCACTTAATTTGAGATATTGATCATCGTATATTAAGGATGATACTGAAGCTGACCCCTGAGAGCAAAATTGAAACCGCTCGCGACGGCAGAACAAGGGGCTCCACCCTCAAAAGAAGCCTTAATTTTAGGCTCGTGCGAATAGTGATTTTGGTCGAATAGTTTAGAATCGAATTGGAATACATCATATATTATAAAGAAAAATTGGCATACTTATCCAGCACATTATTTTTTAAACATTGAAACAAGCCATGTGCAAATAACCTCTTCTTTTGTTCAAAAAAAGTGGGAAAAAACTTTAGATAGTAGCAGGATCTACTTTAGGTAGAAAGCAAGCAATGACCTGTAAAATATGTCCTATTTCAAAATATACTATACTTGGAACATATAAGTGGATATAACAAGCTTTTAAACTAAGCAAAAAATGATTAATCAATGGGCGGGTAATAGTGACACGTGTATGGAACTGTCACTCCAACATACGTACTAAAATGACACCCAAAAGGAGGAAGGGGACAAAGTTGTTGTTTTTGGTTGAACTCTCGAGGTGCCCTGTGGGTCTGCAATACTGTGTGCTCTGTGCGGCGTTAACTAGACTCGCTGTCAGCACTCTTTAAAATTTTTTTTTTCAGATTCAACTGAAAAAAATGAATACATAACAAGGAGCGAAGAAAGAGAGAAGAAAGACGAAACGTTATCTCCGTTCAGTATTTACAAGTTTCTATTGCACTCCACGAACGAGTCACTTCGCTTTTCGATGCGACCGGTCGAAGTTCATTTGATCGTATAATAGTTCGTGTTCACCACGTGCATTCACTAGATCAACGCACGGACGGACGGACAGACTAGCAGACGGACGGACAGATAGACGGACACTAAAGCGTTAAAAAAAATGCAAAAAAACTTGATAGTAGCAGGATATACTTTAGGTAGAAAGCAAGTGATGACCTGTAAAATATGTCCTATTTCAAAATATACTATACTTGGAACATATAAGCTGATATAACAAGCTTTTTGATATAACAAGCTTTAGTTAACAAGCGTTAACTAGACCCGCTGTCAGCAAATAGATCTTCACGGTAACAATATGTTCATTTAACCTTGAAGTAATGCTTAATGGCAGTGTGCATTTTCCCTGGATATGCGTTTTCACAATATAACACTCCTGCGGTGAAACTACCTTTATAAAAAGTAACGTGCGAAATAATGTACGCTTGATTAAGTGCTTCATGGCTTAGCATCCCTCTGCTGTAGTGAAACTACCTTTACAAGGGGGTTACATGTGAACTAAATACACCTTTCTGTTAATTTAAGGGGAGACGCTCCTCGAAAGCACTTTTTTTTTGTTATTCAACTTAGAGCTTCAGAAATTGGACCACTGATGCAGTTTTTCCTCCTGATTCCAAATCTGTAATCAGTTTTTACATAAGTGCAATAGTTTGGGAGTTGTGTTTCAAGTAATGGTGAAACTTGATAAGTTTTCCGGGAACTTTCGCGCATACTAAATGTTCATGCAGAGAGTTGTTCAATGGCTCCTTTTGCTCCCTATTAGCCATAGAGTGCCGATATCTAGCTAGAAATTGTGCTCCAACTTTGAAACTATGAAAAAAACATCTGTGTAGCAAAGTACCCTTTTTTTTCCACTCGACCACCATTAAATTTATTAATAGATATTTACAGCTGATAGGTTGTGCTGATTCAAGTAGATATCGGCACCCTACGCACTCTCCTCAATGTGTGTGCCAAATTTCGTCGTCGTATGACCATTCTAAGTGCCCGAAACACTTCCCGCAAAAAATGCAAATTGGCCAAAATTGCGAAATGAGAAAAACGCGTTTGAAAGTTTGAAAGTCTGTATTTACAAAAATGAAAAACGCAGTAGCACGAAACTTGTGCTGAACACATACACACATGTCCAGAGGGAATATCAGTTGTCTAAAACTCTCCAGCATCGTAGGTTTTCCCTTCCCGGCTGGTGCGGCAGGACTCTTCCACCCGGGCCCTCTTGGCTGCACTGCGACGGTGTGCCCTCGCCTCAGCGGTCTGACGCACATTCATCTTGTGCATGCGCATGCTGTCTCGGCGGTCGCTGAGGGTAACCAGGGCCTCCGAAGGAAGCACCCCAAGCTCTTCCAGCACCTTTTCAAAGCTCGCGTGGCCCCGGTTGAACCACAGGACTGCAATGGCTGTGGCTGTTTCCACAGCAGTCCGGGAAGCAAACCGGGTCTTTGGACACAGCAGCCATATTTTGCTGTTCAGGGACTCGGCCGCGTTCTGTGTCTTGCCGTGGAGGCACCGGGCAAGCAGCTTCGCATCTGTGAGACGCTTGTAGATTGGGAGGACTGCCAAACCCTGGGCCTTGGTCAGGAGGGGGGTGTGGCACGGTGCAGGCTGGCCCTGCGCCTCAGCACGTCGGTGCTTGCACCACGAGTCTGGGCCTGCAGGACAGAACTTGTGACTTCCAGCACCGTCTGTTGAGCACGAGTGCAAACATGAGGCCCATATGGCAGTGTACATCTTGTGGACATTTCCCCGATTGTTCACAATGGCCACCTGAAAGTAAGTTTGAAGCTTCTGGATGGTGGTCTCCTTCAGCTTCTCCCCTCGTGGAAGTGGCGTTGGCAGCTTCCGCAGGCCGGTGCCCAGACGTTTCGCCACGTGGTTGGTGCACTCCTCTTTTTCAATTGGAGTGTCAGGGTACACGTTGGCATCACAGACCCCGTTGTAGGCCTTGCTGTCTCCATCGCTTAGGAAGATGGTGAACCGCAGGGGTGTCTCATAGTCCACAGTCCTCTGCCAAATGCGCACTGCAGCTTCGGCCTCCATGGCATGCGAAGAACAGTCGCAATTCTTCTCACAAACGGGATGATGAAACGCCTGCCATGTTTCTTCATCGCCTCCCATGTCGTTATGCAAACTGCACGCCAGGCAGAAGTTGGAAAGCACTTCATAGTCCAGGCACAAACCAGTGTCCAAGGACACTACAGTTCCCACACCATTGTGGCTTTTGTGGCCTCTTTTTTGCCATGTGCCGTCAAACATGACTGGCACGTCACTGTTACCAGCCACCTCTTTGGTGACGCTGCGTGCCCTTTGCATGTTTTCACAGACAGCCTTCACTGCCGCACTGTGAATCTTTTTGCCGATAGCATGGAAGGTCTTATGGTGCATAGGGTTTGGCAATCCAACTACTGCACAAAATCGTGAAAGTTGCTCATGCCCGATACCGACGGCACGCGCTGCAAGCACCACTTTCAGGTTCACGGCAAAGGCGTCACGCGAACTCCCGCTGTCGTAGCTTCTGCTTGCACCGCGGCCGCCATCTGACGCGACCCGCTTCGACGAGTACGCGGACGAAAGGATGCTCTCCGAGCACTCCGCATTCTCGCAGTGTAGCTCCAGAAACGCCGAAAGGCCTTTCCGCTTTTTATTCGGTGCCCGAACTGCGAGTTTACTCTCGTGACAAACGGGGCATGCCGCGCCTGCGACGACGGCCGTCAATGCACCCAACTCGCACAGCACTACGCTTTCGGCACGATCGGCATTCGGCCTGACGTCGTTTTCGAATAACGCGATCTTTTTCTGCGATGCACTCACAAAATTCACTGCAGCGTTGATCTCGTCGTCGCAGTTGCCATGGTCGACGTTGCCGTGGTCGATGTTAGGCCTACCGGCCGCTGGCCCGTCGCGGACATTTTCGTTGGCGGTGGCTTTCTTGTACGTCCTCCGCCGCTTCCCTCTGAACTTGTTCTTACTTCTGTATTTCCGATGGTCGGCAACGGCCTTTTTCGGGCTTGCCATCGCACGAAAACAGCGAAAAATAACTCCGGAAAACAGTGAAGCGAACTACGGCAAGAAAACACGGGTGCTGTCAGCCAATGGCGGCCCTGCGTTAGTGGCGCGCGGTTTGAAACGGCGGGAAAAGACTGTTTTTGTTGCTTTTTTTTTTTAGATTTTTCGTGAACGTACGAGACTTCAAGAACCGGGATCGTGGAGAGTAAGGACAACTCTACACGAGCCAGCGGCCGCAGTATGGCGGACAGCTCTCTTCGCGGCCCCGCGAGCACGCGAACAGCAGCCCGTTTTGTGTAAATTTCGTGATGCCGCGCGTCACTGCCGCTCACTCAGACGCGTTTTTCACTGACTTCTGATGCTTATTTCGCTGTGATATTTTCAGATGTCAAAATATAATGTATAAAGATGATAAAGCAACAAAAAACAGAAAAGGTGAAATTTGGAAAAAAAAACGCGACTTTTCGACCCGCGTCTCCCCTTAAGATAATTTGAAATTTTCAATAATTTAATTCAGATCAAAGCAAATGAATATACTGTAATATTCGCTCGAATATTTGCACAAGCCTACTTAATTTATTAAAGTTGTCTCTCTTTTTCATACAGGTCTTTTTTGTGACTGTTTTGTTGATTCATTACGGATAGGACATGGATAAGATTTCCATGTCTAGTGACACTAGCCCAATTCAGTCACAAGTGCCAACTGGAGACTTTAAGGAGCTTTAGGAGTGTACTTCGGTCTAACAAACATTATTATGTCTTTGAATGTCGCACATCCAAGGTACTCATCACATGCCAATAGCCTAAAGAAGCCATCACCGTCAGTCTGTCTGGCATCACCTGCTGCAGTATGAAGGCACTGATTCATCCGCCAAAAACATTTCCAAAGCATCCCAAGAACTCTTCCTATATTAGTTTTATTAGCAATAATGAAGTAGAAGATATCAACTAGAATTCAGTTACAGGTCTCCTTGAGCAGGAAGTATTTGTAACATGGAGCTAGACTTGCCTTGTTTGGCTCTTCTGACACATGCTTGGTCACTATCGGCTCTATACATGGCTCGCTGGGGGGAGGCAGCACCACTTCCTCGCATGCCTCCTGCTTGGAGTTGTCTTTTTCTTCCTCAGTGTGGTTCTCGACTAGAACTGGTTCTTCTACTTCCACTTTCGAAGCTTCAGGTTCTGCAGGGACAGCACATGGCTTCTGCACAACTTCAGCACCAGCCCCTTTGGTCTCGCATGGTTCAGGCTGAGGCTGCGGTGTCACTTCTTCAACATGCCCGTCCTCAACGATAATGCTGGGCTGGCTGCTCGCAGGTGTCACAGTGACAGAGGCCTCACTGACATCAGCCGCAACGGAAAACGCAGCATCCGATTCGACACCCGCTTCCTCCTGGTCTTCCTCGTGCGATGTTTCCAGCACCGTAACTGGCGCATCCTCAGGTGCCCCGTCACTTTCCGGCGGTGGCAGGCCCGACCCATCGACATCGTCGCTCTCAAGCTCGATGGCTTCGATACAGGGTTCCTCGGCAGACTCACCATAGTCGCCCTCTTCCTCGTCCTCGTCGTAGTCTTCCTCAGAGCCCTCATCGTCCTCCGATGAGTCCTCAGGCACGGGAACGAGCCTTGAGGGTCCAGTGAAACCACCGGCAGAGCGACCCCCCATGCCTGGTCCCACAGCGGATCCAAGGTGGCGCTCATGGAAGCCTTGGCCATTCACTGGAGGATGGCGCATCTGCATTGCCTCTGCGGCCTGTAGCTTCTCCATCTCCGCATCCTCGTAATCTTCTTCATAATCCATGTACTCGTGTCCATCCTCATCGGAGAGCACTTCAGTCTCTTGTTTACTGGTTCTGTAGGTCGGCCTGCGTACATTTCAACCATTATAGGTTAAGGCAAAGATTAGAATGTGCAGCCACATTCACGCGATAAAACAGAAGACCCACATGCTGCAGATGAATTTTCTGCATTCCAGCAGTGCCTGCACCAAAGCATGATCTAGTTAAAAACAGCACGAAGTAGACACGGACAAGAATGCACACGGGACCAACACTGGTCCCGTGCGCTATCAGCGACCATCGAGCAAACAAGCTTGTTGCTGAGCAAACTAACTCACATTCATTCCGTTGTGAATGATCTCTGTCTGTGCAACCATCTCTGTAGGAATTCTGCCTGACCAACCAACCCCTTTCCTATGTGTATTTTACTAGTGACGAACCTTACATAATAACTCGCGAAAACCTCGGGGCAAGAATGTGGCTGTCTGGTATCACCTGCTGCAGTATGAAGGCACTGATTCATCCGCCAAAAACATTTCCAAAGCATCCCAAGAACTCTTCCTATATTAGTTTTATGAGCAATAATGAAGTAGAATATATCAACTAGAATTCAGTTACAGGTCTCTCATTTAAAGCCCAACTTCGAGTAGGTCGTGAATGTCCACATTAGTGTGCAAAAAAAAAAAAGCCTTGTTAAGCATCATGCATACCCACACATTGGTTAACTTATACAACGATGCTACCAGGTGCCACTAATTATATCTTAGCAACAATGACATTATGGCCATTGCTTTCTACACTAGGCCTCAAATAGCAATTTCAGTTCAATAATGCAATGAAGCAGTGCTAATTAGACCACACCAGTGGATGCATCAGGCAACAAGCTATCGCGGGAAATCCACTCTTTATGCATGAGCATACTGCCGTATTCATTCAAATCTAGGCAGATAGTTTTTTCCAAAGTTCTTTGCATCAAACTCCATGGTCGGCTTATATTCAAAGGATTTTGAAAAATGCGCCATTTTTTATTGAGAGAAGTTGTGCACAGCTATCACTGCTTAGACGATATTGTCACGTCGCTCCAGGGGTGTCGACAAGGTTTATTGACGACTGAGCAACAGGGCTCTAACCAAGTGCGTTGGTTTGGATTGTTTGCCAGAGCGGGGGCACATGCGCACTTCTTTCTTTTTGTGGTGTGTGCCTTCGCCTTGGTATACAACCCACTACTAGAAGTAGGTGGCAATATTCCTCCTCAACAAAAAAGAAAGAGCATCATCCGATGCTGTAAAGTTATTGCAAAAAAAAAAAACAAAGTAGCTTAAACAATAAAAAAAGGGCACCAATAATCAAATGTTACACGTGATAAGTTCACTAATGATGAGGCAATTGTCGGAGCACAAATAAAAAAAACACAGGAAAAGTGCTCTTTTAGGAACGTGCAAAATAAGGCTTCATGCGCACCACGTGAACTATGTCAGAGGTCGGTTGTCTTCGTTGTACCCATCATGTAGACGTAGCGTCCGGAACCACTTCGTAGTTTACATCACTCACGCGGCGTAATACTTTATACGAACCGAAGTATCTGCTGAGCAACTTTTTGGAGAGGCTATGGCGACGAAAAGGGGTCCAAACCCAAACTTAGTCTCCCGGATTGTAAGATACGTCATTGTGACGCATATTGTAATGTCGTGCATCGACCTGTTGCTGCTGACCAATGTGTAGCCGGGCGAGCTGGCAAGTTTCCTCGGCATGCTCTGCTAATGCTTCTGCGGCAGTTGTTAATTGATCGGCGTCTTCACAAGGAAGTATCGCATCCAGCATCGTCTGAACTTCGCGGCCGTAGAGAAGGCGAAACGGTGTAAATCGGGTTGTTTCTTGAACGGCAGTGTTATAAGCGAACGTCACATAAGGCAAAATGCGATCCCATGTTTTGTGTTGGACGTCGATGTACATGGAGATCATGTTTGTGACTGTCTTATTTAGTCGCTCGGTTAAGCCGTTGCTCGGTTAGCCGTTGCAGTCGTCATTCGATGCCTAGTCGAAAAACTTCATCGATAAGCTGTGCAGTGAACGCTGTTCCTCTGTCGGTTATCACTGTAGATGGAGCACCGTGGCGCAGAACAATGTGGCACATGAAAAACTGTGCTACCTCAGAAGCCGTGGCTCGTGGTATCGCCTGTGTCTCAGCATAGCGGGTCCAATAGTCAGTCGCAACAATGACCCATTTGTTGCAGTAGGACAATAAAGGAAATGGGCCGAGAATGTCCATGCCGACTTGGTCAAATGGCTTGTGGGGTGGATCAATTGGCTGAAGTAATCCAGCCGGCTTGCTTGGTGGCGACTTTCGACGCTGGCATTCACGACAGCTTTTGACGCACTGCTTCACGCTTGCCGAAAGTCCGGGCCAGTAGTACACCTCGCTTACTCTGGCGAGCGTTCGCGAGTAACCTAGATGACCAGATGTGGGCTCGTCATGACACGCGGAGAGGACTTCGTCCTGCATGTCCTTCGGAACGACGAGGAGGTAAGCGCGGCTCGTAGAAAGGGCGTTTTTTTTTTGTACAGGGCATTATCTCGGACGCAGAAAGACGTCACGACGCGAGATAGATGGCGAGGTATAACGGCGCTATGACCCTGCAGATAGTCGATAAGCAGTCGAATCTCTTCATCCTCTCGCTGGCGTCTGCTTAAGTCAGATGAGCTAAGGGCGCCCAGGAGACTGTCATCGTCCTCTTCTTCTTGATTTGCTGAAGGTATGGGTGCACGAGACAGTGTATCAGCGTCTTCATGCTTCCGTCCAGACTTATATACGATGGTCACATCAAATTCCTGTAGACGCAAGCTCCATCGGGCCAGTCGTCCAGAGGGATCACGTATGTTGACCAACCAGCAGAGGGCATGGTGGTCCGTCACCACTTTAAATGGACGACCATAGACGTACGGGCAAAACTTGGTGATCGCCCACACTACTGCGAGACACTCTTTCTCTGTGGTCGTGTAATTCACCTCGGTACGGGACAGTGAGCGGCTGGCATAGGCTATGACTCGTTCTTTGCCGTGTTGATCCTGGACGAGCACTGCGCCGAGGCCGATGTTACTGGCGTCAGTGTGCACCTCTGTGTCAGCATCATCGTCAAAATGCGCAAGAACAGGGGCTGACTGCATCCACTGTCGTAGCTCGGCAAAAGCAGCCAGTTGCTCGGTAGCCCATACAAACGGTGTGTCGTCGCGTGTAAGGCGAGTCAAGGGTTCCGCTATCTTCGAAAACCCTCTAATAAATCGTCGATAGTAGGCGCACAAGCCCAGAAAGCGCTGAACAGCCTTTTTGTCTGTAGGATGCGAAAAACCGGCTACAGCGGCAAGTTTGTCGGGGTCGGGTCGGACTCCTTTCGCGTTGACTACATGGCCAAGGAATTTGAGCTCTTCATAACCAAAGTGACACTTCTGCGGTTTGAGTGTAAGATCTGCTGATTGAATAGCCTGTAGCACGCTCCTGAGGCGGTGAAGATGTTGCTGGAAGGTTTCAGAAAAAACGACATCATCAAGGAATACGAGAGCAGTTTGCCACTTCAGACCAGTAAGCACAGTTTCCATCATTCGCTGGAAAGTTGCGGGCGCTGAGCACAAACCAAAAGGAAGGGCTCGAAATTCATACAGGCCATCAGAGGTCACAAAGTTTTCTCGCGGCCTCGCTCGTCAACCTCAATCTGCCAGTACCCGCTTTTTAAATCCAAAAAGGAAAAATATTGGGCGCGGCGTAACCTGTCTAACGAGTTGTCGATGCATGGCAGCGGGTACACGTCGTTTTTAGCCACGCTGTTCAGCTTCCGGTTATCGACACAAAAACGTAGCGTTCCGTCTTTCTTCTTGACTAGGGCGACCGGAGAGGATCAGGCACTGTTGGAAGGCTCGATGATGCCGTCGTTAAGCATTTCTCGAACTTGCGTACGAATGGCTTTTAGTTCCTTCGCTGACACGTGGTAAGGCTGTTGGTGTACTGGGTGGGCGTCGTCGTAAGTGATGATTCTGTGCCTAGTGATCGAAGTCTGGCGCACCTTAGAGGAAGTGGCGAAGCATGACTTGAATTCAAGCAAGAGTTTTCACAGTGCTGTCTGGTTTTCTGGTGTGAGGTTAGAATTAATATCAATATTGTTTAGAGACGTATCGGCGGCCTCCACTGCGTCCGACGAGAAGCAGATGGGAACCGTTCCTAATTCATCTGCAAACGCTAACGAAATGCCACGAAAAAGGTGTCGGTGTTCGTTGCTGAAATTTGTAACGAGCAGTTGAGATCGGCCATCACGTAGCTGTATGATACTCCTAGCCACACAAACACCTTGAGTCAGCAGATGTTCAAAATTACTTTCTGCAATCGCTTCACCATTTCGCAATCCACAGCATGTGACGTCGACTATAACACTGGCTCTTGGAGGAAGCGTTATACTATCAGCAGAAACACAAAGAACGTCGGCACGTTGTTGGTCGTCCTGCTTGTCGATTGCTCGGTCGGCTGAGAAGGTGATGCGATTCTCTTGAAGATCAATGACAGCTCCATACTCCTGCAGGAAGTCAACACCAAGAATAATGTCGCGTGAACATTCACGGAACACAAGGAAACTTGCTACAAAAGTATAACCGCAGACCCGAACTCTACTCGTGCAGGTTCCAAGCGGATAGACGGTGTGGCCACCAGCCGTTCGAATCATGTAGCCATGCCAGGGCGTGATTACCTTCTTTAGTAGTCTAGTCATTTTCCCGCTTAGTATCGAATACCCCGGTATCAACTAAAGCACCTACTGCATAGCCGTCCATCAGCACCGGTATATCCAGAGAAATCCGCACATATCGCTCAGTTGTATCTACACCCTTTCCTGTTAGCGTCGATTAGAGGTGTTCAGCACGTCGACTGCTAGCGACCTCGCCTCCAAGGGTCGCTTGCGTTAGTTTTACCCGCAAGGACTGGGGGACCGTGCGCCAGCATGTCGCTGGGGTGAAGATGAAAAGCGCCTCGGCGACGGTGAGCGCGACTGCCGTCCAGAAGGCGGTGGCATGCGCTGTTGAGCCAGGTAGTCCTCAATGTCCCGGGGTCGCTGGCCATACCGAGGAGGCACTGAATATATTGAAAAGCCGCGCAGCCCGAGGCGCCGGTATGGACACTGGCGGTACAAATAGTCTGCTTCACCGTACTGGAAGCACAGAAGTCGGCGATCAGGAGTGCGCTAAACATCAGATTTCCGAGGCGAAGCGCGTCTGTCGTCAAGGTAGTGAGCTGGTTGTTCCACAAGATGTACAGGGCTGGCGTAAACAAGGGGTGGGGAAGTGCGTGTGTTGTTATAGTACCGTAGAGACTGCGCCGACTGAAGTGAAACCGTAGGAGGTGCCTGAACAAACAGCGAAGAAGAGGAAGCTGGGCGTTTCAAGGCTTCCGCATAGGTCACACAGTGGTAGTCAGCCGGGGCGTGTGTGGCGTTATCCAGACTCACAGGGTCACGAAGGGCATGATGCAGCTCATCCTTGACGATGCTTGCAATGGAACTCACCGTAGGTAGTGGTGGTGCGGCAGCCTTTTGCAGCTCCTCGCGTACTATAGAGCAGATAAGGTCGCGCAGACACTCGGTGTTGCTCCCAATAGTCGTGAGAACTTGAGCAGTGGACGTGTTCAAAAGTACAAACGTGAAGCCGCCATTTTGATCTTTGTGAGGAATGTTGAAGCGAGCTGTTAGTCACTTCAAGTAGCGCTTCGAATTGTGTGCATGTAGCATAGCTAAATGGCGCCATACAGCCGGCGTCATTATAGTTTCGCTTATAAAAAAAATTGTTCTAGCTGCAGAGTCGTTTAGAGTTCAAGCCAGGCGGGATTTTGGAGTGGACGAAAAAAATGTGCATCGCTGGAGAGGCTGCAGCATGGGACGACAACCCGGGAACTTTGATTGTGTGCTCTTTTAAGAAGTGCAGCATATCCAATGCCAGTGATGAGATTGATTTGAGCTGTTTTGGAACAGCAAAAAGAGCATTTTGGAGCAAGAAAAGATGATTTTGGAGCAGCTTAAGGCTCACTGCCAAGTGGGACACTAACCGTGTGAAGCACAGCAGTGAACTAAAGAGAAACGCTTTTTAATTAAGAAGTTCTGTGCAGTAATAGATGTTTGGAGATGTTTGTATAATATCACAGAATATTAACCCAAACTTATTTTAAAACTTCTAGTGCATTTTTTATTACAGGATGCAACCAACTACGAATTGGTGTAGCATTCTGGACCTGAAATAATGTAGGAGAGCAGTTATTATTGAAGGACAAACAAAATTACTAGCAACACCGTTTCATCTTTTTTTTTTTTAATTGCAGAAGAGCTGTTGTCTAAGTGGTTTTCATCTTGCCTGACATCTTGTCAAGGGCTGCAGAGAGTCATGTTTTTCCTTCACCAAGTAAGGACTGGCACTAAAGATGCGCTCGAGTCTCGATCGAGTACGTGGTGCGAGCACGGCGGTCGCCCGAAGAGCTTCAATTTTTAGGGGTCGCGGAAACGCTAATCTACGAGGCTTTCATTGTCTCAGAACAATCATAGACGCTCGTGGCGATACCAAGCTCGGCTCCAAGCATGTCGAAACCGCATCACAAAAACTTATTGACAGCACTCCATATGACCACGAAGTGCGCGGCCGCGTGGACAGCGCAGCCGGCGCGTGATGCACTTGGCGGCGGCATTCGGTGGCGAAGCGCGAAATGTCTATTTACGACAACAAATAAATCGGTGCGCACTACAATGGTATCGTATTTTTTTAGTGCCGACGCGCGAAACTGCTAGCCACTGTTCTGAGCAATCTTGGCAGTGGAGGGGGAGCAAGGGCTTGACTGTGGGGTCCGCTGCAGATGCGTAAAATGCCCGTCCATGGTTCCGAGGAGCTAGCGAGTGATCTACTTCATTGCCTGCGAAGAAGCACGTTTCCACGAGTGCGCTAGCACGTAGCTATCGCCCGCAAAGTTCGTCTCACAGTCAGCGGAGTTAAGCCTAACTACGACTTGGTGATACGCTGCGCTCGTAGTAATCTCATCGAGCATCCATTTACAGTTCCTAACCAAAACGTATTATGGAGTCTTGGTTTGGAAGACCTTTATTAGGCCCGAAGAACCGGCAGCCGACAGCTGAGATGATCGGACCAAGATGATGATGCTACGCGACAACGATGGGGATGCATGAGCCACACATGATAATGATGATAATGTACCGGTGAAGAGGATGCGTATACTAAATGCCCACATCAATTCCCCCCACGTGAAAGCGGCCAGCCTGGCCGCGGCAAGTCAAGGGGACAAAGAACGTCGCATGAAGGGCTTCATACGGGAGACATGGACGACCTCTGTAGTTCGATAACGGCGATCTGCTGGGGCTACAAGTGGCGTCACGCGATAATTCACTGGTGAAGTCTCTTCAAGAACTGTGTACGGTCCAATAAACCGAGGCTGAAATTTGTCGCACAAACCAGGTGTGCGAACAGGCGTCAAAAGGAGCACTTCGTCTCCAGGTTGGAAGAATACATCACGATGCGATTCATCATAAACTAGCTTTCTGTCTTCCTGGCGGGCTTCAGTGTTTATACGAGCTCGTTGGCGGCACTGTGCGAGTCGTGAAACGTATTCCTCTGAAGAGGATGGAGATGAATTCACTTGGCAGGTAAAGAAGGAGACGTCCAGGAAAGTAGTAGGGGAGCGTCCATAAACTAGGTAAAATGGCGAGTAGCCGGTTGTTCGCTGAATGGCCGTATTGTAGGCGAAAGTGACGAATGGGAGAACAACGTCCCAGTTTTTGTGGTCTGGTTGAATATAGGCGGCGATCATGTCAGCAAGAGTGCGGTGAAATCGCTCAGTGAGGCCGTTAGTCTGGGGATGATAACTAGAGGCAGTCTTGTGAGTTGTGCCGGAGGCCTGAAGAAGTTCGTTCACTAGTTGTGAAAGGAAGGCCCTTCCACGGTCACTGAGCAACACACGTGGAGCACCATGACGCAGTATAATGGCTCGGAGGATGAAATCGGCAATCTCAGAAGCTGAACCTGTAGTAACGGATGCCGTCTCGGCGTAGCGCGTCAAATGGTCAATGGCTGTTACTATCCACCGGTTTCCAGCAGCACTGACTGGGAGGGGGCCATAAAGATCGACGCCTACAACTTCGAATGGTGTGGCTGGGCACGGAAGAGGCTGTAGTTTACCGGCGGGAGCAGATGTTGGTAGTTTTCTACATTGGCAGGTTGTGCAGGACCCGACGTACCGAGCTACGCTAGTGGTAATGCCTGGCCAATAAAACCGACTTCGAAGGCGATCGTAGGTTTTATGGTAACCAAGGTGACCAGCAGTCGGATGGTCATGAAGTGCCCTGAGGACTTCGGACCGAAGCGATCGGGGTAGAACGGGAACCCAGCGCTGACCGTCAGGATGGTAAATTTTGCGGTACAGCACCGAGTTGTCCAGCTTAAATTGCGAGAGCTGGCGACGGAGCCTTGCATTAGGTGGACGGGAACTGCCAGTGAGGTAGTCTATAATACGTCGACAGTATGGGTCAGCCAACTGTCGAGAAGGAAAATCGTGCGGGTCGTCCGAAGGCAGCTGGTCCATAGAGGCGAGAGAGGAAACCGCCGTAGACGTGGACTCCGAGGGCGTGTTGTGCAAATTGACGGCTGAAACCCCGAGTGGAGTCGCTGGTAGTGGGCAGCGAGAAAGAGCATCGGCGTCACTATGCTTCCTGCCACACTTGTACACGATCTCAAAATCATATTCTTGGAGGCGTAGAATCCAGCGTCCGAGGCGTCCCGACAAGTTCTTGAGTGTCGAAAGCCAACATAAAGCATGGTGGTCGGTCACAATGGTGAAATGGCGGCCATGCAGGTATGGACGAAATTTCTGTACTGACCAAACGATGGCGAGGCACTCCTGCTCGGTGATCGTGTAGTTCCTCTCGGCTGCGGAGAGGACGCGGCTGGCGTATGCAACGACTCGCTCTCGCGAAGAGTTGTCGCATTGCAAGAGCACGGCTCCTAAACCGCGGCCGCTAGCGTCTGTGTGCAGGAAGGTCGGTGCATCATCGTGAAAATGAGCAAGTACAGGGTCGGTCGTGAGGGCACTCTTCAACCTGTCGAAAACTGATTCACATTCCTGAGACCACTGAAAGGGCATACCGGAAGCAAGTAGCTTATGAAGTGGTGCGGCTATGGAGGCAAAGTTTTGTATGAATCGTCGAAAGTAAGAGGCGAGACCAAGGAAACTTCGCAAATCTTTTGGTTTGTCAGGGCGAGGGAAGCGAAGCACTGCAGCAGTTTTATCAGGGTCTGGGCGAATTCCGTCCTTGCTCACAATATGACCGAGTACCTTGATGGATCTGCTGGCGAAATGGCACTTTTTGGTGTTAATTTGAAGACCAGCGCCCGCAAGACAAGTCAGGACCTCGTCCAAGCGTTGCAGATGTTGAGAAAACGTCGATGAAAAGACAACAATGTCATCGAGGTAACATAGGCAAGTCTTCCATTTCAGGCCACGCAGCACGGTGTCAATCATGCGCTCAAAAGTTGCGGGCGTATTGCATAGACCGAACGGCATAACATTGAATTTGTATAGGCCGTCCGGCGTTGCAAACGCAGTTTTTTCTTTATCATCTTCGTGCATGGGGATTTGCCAATAGCCTGAACGCAAGTCGAGGCTCGAAAAGTATTCAGCACCCTGTAAGGAATCTAGGGCGTCGTCGATGCGTGGCATGGGGTATACGTCCTTTCTAGTGATCTTATTGAGTGCTCGGTAATCGACGCAAAATCGTACGGAACCGTCTTTTTTACGCACCAAAACCACTGGAGACGACCAAGGACTGGTTGAGGGTCGGATTATCTCCCGTTGCAGCATATCGTCTACGTTTTCCTCAATGATTTTTCGTTCGGCCAGGGAGACGCGGTACGGACGACGATGCACAATGGATGTTCCGTCGGTCTGAATACGATGTGCTGTAGCAGTTGTCTGACCCAGGCTGGATGAATGAACGTCAAAAGAGTTTGCATGCTTTTGCAACAAATCAAGCAGCTGCTGCTTCTGCAAGTCTGTCAAGTCCTTGTTGATGGCTGCTGTAAAGGCCGAGGAAGCAGCATGATCTCCAGGATGGCCTTTAGAGGAGGCAGGGGTAAGAGGCACGACGCACACAGGCTCCAGATCGGCAACGCAGGCGACAGTAGTGCCCCGCGGCAGTAAAATTTTATCTGGTGTGGTGTTCGTAGCAGCGAGGACAGCTGATCCATCGTTGAAGCGAGCCACACCTGATGCCAGAGCTATGCCTTTATTAAGGCAATACGGTGACGGAGTGACCAAAATGTCACCAGAGTCGACGTCGTTGGACAAAACTGTCACTAATTGATGTTCGTTTGGTGGTAACTCGATGTCTACTGCAGCGATGAGTCGAAGTGGCCTGTAGGTTTCGTCGTTGAGCAAGTGGTCCGTGTCAGTAAGATGGACGACACGTTGTGCACAGCAAATAGCCGCAGAAGCAGAGGAAAGAAAGTCCCAGCCTAAAATGAGTTCATGGGAGCACGGGGATAGCACAGCAAATTCTATATGATGAAGAATTTCGTCGATTAGTACACGGGCAGTACAGAGAGCGGAAGGGCGAATCATTGTTCCCTGGGCTGTAACCAGTGTCGGTCCATCATAAGGCGTCGTGACTTTTCGAAGACGGGCACACAAATCAGCACGAATAACAGAAAACGCAGCCCCAGTGTCCACCAAAGCATCAACGTCCACTCCCTCAACTGTGACCGCAATCATATTGTAGGGGCGCGCTGGAGGAATTGGAGTCTTGTGTTGGAATGCAGTTTGTCCTCCAAAAACTGCATCGCTTAGTTTTCCGGACGCCGATCAGAAGTAAGGGAAGCGGGCTGAAGAGGAGAAGAAGAGCGACGGTAAGGCGACGGTGAACGGCGTCGGGTTGATCGGTGACTACTGCGCAGTTCACCCGATGCTGGCGGAGATGGAGACCGACGCGGCGGTGACGAATAACGGCGACCCTGGTACAAGGCTCCTGCGGTATAGTCCCGTTCGCGTATGTCATACCCTCGGCGCTCGTCTTGCTGGCGCTTGCGGCAAAAGCGTGCAATGTGACCACGATAGCCGCAGTAATAGCACGTAGGCCGAGTCGATCGATGAGGAGGGTAGTAGCTTGCGCTAACTGCACCAGGAGAGAGAGAAGTCAGAGGGACAGGTGACGGCTCACGCGGTGGTGATGAAAAGCTCGTGGGAAAGCTTGTGGGAGGGGCGGCAGCAACCGACGCGTACGTTCGTGGCGGGGACGTCGAGCTGACGGTGCCTGGTGGTGCGGCGGCGGTGTGCGGGAACGATGGTAGAGTACGAGAGACAATGGGCTGCAGGTTAGCCATGTGGGTCATGGACGTGAGCTCTTCCCTGATGACATCCCGCAATGACGTTGAAGAAGGCTGAATGGTAGATACTGATGGTAGTGTGAATCCCATTGATTCTAATTCTTCGCGTATTATCACCCTTATCGTTTCTCGTAGGTTTGGATCAGTCGTAATACGGGCCGCGTCACTGTCCGGTTGTAGGCGCATCGACTCAAGTTCTTCGAGGCGCTGACAGGTTGTCGCAACGTCAGCAACGGTAGCCGGATTCTGGATTGCAAGGGCATTGAATGCGACGGGTCCAATGCCCTTAAGAAGCTGGCGTACCTTGTCTGACTCTGTCATTGGGGTGTCAACCCGGCGGCAAAGTGAAAGGACATCCTCGATGTAGGATGTATACGACTCCCCGATGTGCTGTTTCCGAGTCGCAAGAGCTTTCCTTGCGAGAGCTGAACGGACAGCCGGTGTGCCAAAGACATGGCGAAGCTGATCTTTGAAGGCTGACCAGTCGGGGATGTCCATGAAGTGGTTGAGGAACCACGTCTTCGCGACACCCGTGAGGTAGAATGACACGTAAGCGAGTTTGTAGGTGTTATCCCACCGGTTAGCAGCGCCGACCCGTTCGAAATCGTCCAGCCATTCCTCCACATCTTCCCCGCGCATACCAGCGAAGGGATGGGGCTCACGCTGGAGGCTGTTAATGACGTGAAAAGGCGCGGCACGCGGTGGCGGAGTGGGAACGGCTGCAGCACCGACCTCTTCTTGGTGCGACATATTTCCGGACACCTGGCCCAAGCGGCGACCTGAACGTAGCTCCAGGGGGTAGAGTGGTCGAGAGGATGGCGGGGGATCCAACAGCACGCTCCACCACGTATGGAGTCTTGGTTTGGAAGACCTTTATTAGGCCCGAAGAACCGGCAGCCGACAGCTGAGATGATCGGACCAAGATGATGATGCTACGCGACAACGATGGGGATGCATGAGCCACACATGATAATGATGATAATGTACCGGTGAAGAGGATGCGTATACTAAATGCCCACAGTATTTACATCCTAAGTGATCATCGAACCGTAAACATGTCATGAAGTAGTGATTTTCGACAGCCTTGTCGTCGTAACGCACAAGCAGCACAATCTCCCGGAGCGAGCATCGGGCCAATGGCGAGGCGAGCTGGGGCAACACGGCGGCCACAGCCAATCAGGGGCCTCGAAACAACCTTTAAACATTTGCTTTTTGTGCACTTGTTTTCAAAGGGAGGAGCCAGCTGAGGTCGAAAATTTGAACACAAAAAATATACTGTTTTTGATGAGCCCAAAAGCCGGCTCCCATCTGCGCCATTGCGAAGCTATAATTTCTTGAAAATCGCTGTTTTTTCGCGATTTCCAGAATTATTTTCACTACCTAGGCGGGTGAAACGAATTTTCCGAAGTACTTCTGTGCCGTTTTCAGGGTACATATTTTAGAATCGGATAAAAAAAGGGTTCCAGGAACTGAAAACTTGATATTGAAAAAATCGATTTTTTTTTGTCATTTTTCGCGACACAATACCGCATCTCACCTTAATGGTTGTGCTAAGTCTGAGTTGACCTTTGATAAGAAGTTGCAAAGAAGCTTTGAACTGGTTCACTAGTAGCTGTTTCGCACTGCCGTCTTCTACCCATCTGCCAAACATGATTAGCTCAAAACCTCGGACACCGGATTGTGGCAAGCAGTACCGTCCAAGGTGCATTTTCGAGGGGTCTCGCTAATTTACACTAGTCTGGGGACAATTGTCCGCACTTCCCCATAAACCAGTGTCCGAGCAAGAAATGTTGAGAAGATTAAGCTGCCTTAAAACGCCAACGCCAAATGGAAAAAATCGGAAAAAAAATCGCTGCATATTCACAAACTGAACGATGAGCGGGCGAATCTACAAGGGATCATTCGGGTAACTACACCACTCACTCAAATATGCAAACGAGTGACGTGTGTGTACAGTATAAACAATGTTGTTTTATTCGTCGTCATAAGGGTCAACTCCGCAAAGGCCTTTTGCGGGTGAGAGTCCTTTCACGATCATTTTTCTCCAAGGCAGATGGGTGGTCTGGAACGCGCTTGTTATTCATCGTCATCACTGGAGACCGGATTATAGGCAAATGCGTATTGTTCCTTGCATTCCTATCGTGCCGTTTTGATATACGAGCATGAATGAGAGGGTAAAAAGAGCTTTTATGGTGTTTTTATAGTGCCTATAAATGCCTATTTTATGTGTTCGTGCCTAAATGCCTATAAATGCCTATTTTCCAAATTAGCGCCTACATGAGCACTATTCAAGGCCAAATTTTGTTTTTGAGCGTGGTGTTAAACCATTATTCAGGTAAAAGAAGGCAACATTAATATTTCTAAACACTATAAGGTTCAACGAAGACAAAGCTGGCATGCTATGAGCGAATGGAGGAGGAGTATGGGGAGTGCAAAAGACGCTATTTCTGCAGCCCTAAGGGGAAGCACGTCTCAGCGTCTGCAGGGGAAAGAGGAGAGAGAATTAAAGATAGAGTAAGAAAATAAATGTGTTGTCTATGGCCGAGGACGTGGCGACCGCCCTCTACAGACAGCTATCTAGTGCCCTGAAGTAACTGAAGAACCACCCTAAAAACCTGGTGTTGCTGTGGGAAAGAAAGAGCAGGTTTTTCTGGGCAGCTGCGGGTAGCTGGAGAACGAATGAAAAACTATGAAGGGCCACTCATGGAATGCTCTTGTTGATTCAGTAGTGGCGAAGGTCACCAAATCTTTATACTTTATACAGCAAAGCCTGAGACAGGCGCTGGCATGTTTACAATCAACAGAGTATTTAGCATACATTCACCGTATGCTTGAATATGCTTGTTCCAAATGAGATCCCTTGTCATATGTCTTTAAGTGACAAGCTGAAAAAATACGAAACAGGGCTTCAAGGTTTGTCCTAAGCTATTACTCAAAAATGACAGCTTTAACAATATGAAAAATGAACTAGGATGGTAATTACCATCATTGCATCAAATTAAACTGCGCTTAAAGCTCCTGTCTCAAGCATTTCATGGTAAAACTCGCATTCCAAAATGAATGTACCTAAACAGTCCTCTTTGTGCAAGTATAATTAAGATTTTAGAATTTCGTATCAGATATAATTTGTCTGTTCATTTTTTGTTAGTTTCATGAGAGAATTAAATGGCTTATAAAGAGAACAAAGTGTGTTGTGTCAATGAAGGCGTGTTTTCTTTGACATTGTAACCCATCTGCTGCAGCGCCATAAAAAAGCAAGCTCGAATATCTTGCCTCTTGTCCCATGTAGCCATCGCGAGCCTCATTCCTTCCTTGTCCTCTTTGGTATTGGGGCTGGAGAATCACATGATGCATACGCACAAAGAACAACATGCGTAAGCAAGGTCACGCGTGCATGATGTGCCCCAGCCTACTTGAGCATGTACGCCATCGATGTTGTGTCGTCTCGGCGTTCTCTGTTTTGTATTACCGGTTTCTGCGTGATGAATCAGTGAGTATGTGTG
Source organism: Rhipicephalus annulatus (assembly GCA_013436015.1). NCBI lineage: Eukaryota > Metazoa > Arthropoda > Arachnida > Ixodida > Ixodidae > Rhipicephalus > Rhipicephalus annulatus. Next base: position 3,763,718 of record WOVY01009271.1, read on the forward strand.
CTTTAGGAAAAGCTGGCAAACATCATGTATTAAGATTGCGATATACCACGTCACACCACTGAAACTGCATTCAGAGACGACACACCAAACACGAGCTAAGCGTTGTCAGGGTAGGCGAAGGCACGATGCAGGAATAACAAGAAGACGAACGCAAGTGAAATGGGATGATTATAGTAGCAGTAGTAGTAGTAGTAGTAGTAGTAGTAGTATAGTCGACTCCCAATAAACGAAACTCGCTTAAACGAAAATGCCTCATTAACGGAACTAAATGGGCTCGTATGGCTGGATTTCTATGTGTTGCATAGTAAAATTCTTCAGTTAATCGAAACAGTGCTTACTGGTCACCTACGGTTAAACGGAACAAACTCTAAACACAGCATAGACTCGCTCAAGCCAAAGGTAGTCTCGCAACCACCATGGCAACACCTCAAGACAAGCCAATCCAGTAGCCATTCTGGCTTGTGGTGGCTGTGGGAGTCGAGTCGGCGAGTCAGTTGTGTGTTAGGCCTATTTGTGTAGCTAAGTGAGGTAGATTACGGTGTTATTTCAGCCGGATGGAAAGGAAGCGGCCACACCATGCACTCTCGCTTGAAAATAAGCTGCAAATTCTTCAGGAGCTCGATCAAAGTGGCCTGCCTGAGACGGAGGTGGCGGAAAAAATATTACATCCTGAAATCGACGCTGTCGCGGATCTGCAAAGACAGAGAAAAGATCGAAGGCGCTTTAAAGAACGGGACCCTTACATCTATGCGGATGCGAATGCGGACGATGCCTTATGAATAACTCGAAAAAGTTCTTTTTCTGTGGTTCAAGCGCGCACAGAGTTCCAATTTGCCTATAAGCGGAACAATTCTCGAGCAGAAAGCTTGAGAGATCGCCATGCAAATAGATGTTGAGAACTTCATCCTAAGCGACGGATGGCTCAGCCACATCAAAACACCCCCTGGCCTAGTCTTCAAAGCAATCTCAGGTGAGAGTGCTGCACTCAACAGTCATTTGCACCGACTGGCAACAGGCACAGCTTAAGGAAGTTTTGATGAGCTTTGAGCCACGAGAAGTCTTCAAGGTCGACGCGATGGGTCTTTTTTATAAGGCACTTCCATCAAAGACTCTCACCTTCAAAGGCGAAGCCTGTAGCGGAGGATAACACAGTAAAGATCGCATCACTGTGCTGGTAAGTGCAATCATGGCAGGAGATGAGAAACTGAAGCTGTTGGTAATAAAAAAATCAAGGCACTCACGTTGTTTCAAAGGCGTTTGACACCTTCCCATTGCGTACCATGCAAACGGAAGAGCGTGGATGACCATGGCTATTTTTCAAAACTGGCTATGGGAGGAATACTCAAGATTTACAAGGCAAGGCAGGAAGATTGTCTTCATCATGAATAATTGCCTAGCCCACGGTCAGGTTGAAAGACTCCAAGCCTAGAGTTCTTGCCTGGAGTTCACTCTGAAGTTCTTACCAGCCAATGCAGCGGCAGTGATCCAGTGATGGATCAAGGGGTTATTCAAAGCATTAAAGAGCATTATCGCAGACAATTGCTCCATCGAATGCTGCTTCGTGCAGACAGTGGGAAATGCGACAGCATAGATTTATTGGCAGCCATCCACATTTTGGCCCGTGCCTGGGAGCAAATGAAGTCAACAACAATACACAGATGCTTTCATCATGCTGGCTTTCAAGTGCAAGAAGCGGTACCTGATGAAGAAAAAAGCCCTGCTAATAACGACATTGATGCAGTATTCAGTGAGGTCAGCCGTCTGCCCCTTTCACGCTGCAGGACTACGAATGAATTGATGAAAATGTTTGTAACTGTCGTGGAAATGATTGCCAAAGTGCAAGATGAGGATCAATAGTCCAGCGATGAATGTGATGACAATATTGCTAGGGTAGTGATGCCACCAGACCGATCAGCTAAAGAGGCTGTTGAACGTTTGCAGCGCTATTTTGAGCATGCGGCTTGTCCAGAATTTCTGGTTAGTTTTTCAAGCATGGATGCGTACCTTATGAAAAAAAAACAACTCTTGCTTGCCAAACAAACCAACCTTCACTCCTTTTTTTTGTCCTACTCATCCTCATGAGTAAGGTGAGGTTTGTGAAATTTGAATAAATTTTTTGATTCACTAAATAAGTGTACTTTGTTTAAGTAAAACTTCTGTAAATGGAACAGTTTTTACGGATCCCCTTTGAGTTCCGTTTAAGGGGGCTGATTGGTCTTAGACATTCTTTAGTTTATCCCTTCAGTGATCTTGATCAAACTGCATCAGGATTATACAGTTTTTTCAGCTGATTTCAAATATTTGATTAGTTTTCCTGTGACTCATCTTGTTCCAGAGATAACATAAGTTCACCCCCTATTATTTAAAGCCACCATAGAAAAAAAAAGTGCTTAATTAAAAGTGATAATAAAGATATCCTAACATGTACTAATGACTATAGATTGAAATGATGCGTTTTTTGTATTTAGGCCTTTTTTGGTAATTTTACAGCAAAATAAACTATCCATTTTCTAAAGCAGTTAGAATCGTGTTACAATTTTGATGATTAATTAATTAAAAAGACTCATTCTCTAAATTCTGCTCCTATACTGGCACTCTACACACATACAGGTTTCCATTGTAAAAAGAATTATTGTTGTACCTGCCCTAGCTGCCGAGATATTGAAACCTCAAAATTGAACAGTCATAAATTTACTTTTTTGGGAAAAATGGAAAAAACTGAAAACACACAGCTTCTTCAAAAAGCAACAATCATGGTGCACATGTTTTGCAATCCTCATGAAGGTGCTTATAAATTCATAGGAGATCTTATAAACACAGGTCCCGGCAAATTATAAAGAGGCCTCGAAGTTGGTTCCTCATTTTTTTTTGCAGATTCCGCATGTTAACAGCTCCAGGAATCTAGACAGAATAACATTATAAAAAAATTACCACTTCCTGGTGTGTGAAAATTTGCGGAGAGATCGCAAAAGATTTTCAGAAACCTAATATGTCAATTTAAATAAAAATAAAAATGATTTTTTTTTGTCACTTATTGGTCCCTAAGACTAGTCTAGTCTGCCCCCTTAAGAGGAGTCAACTGTGGTAGTAGTAGCAGTGCTGGTACGTGTGGTTTTACGTAAAAAAAACCACGATATGAATATGAGGAATGCCGAAACGGCGGTATCCACAAATGGTAACCATCTGGTGTTCTTAACGTGCGCTAACATCGCGCAGTACATGGGCATCTACTTTTCGCCTCCATCTAAATGTGACTGCCACGGCCACAATCGAATCCACGGCATTCGGGTCAGCAGAGGAGCACCCTATGGCGACTGGTCCACCGAGGCGGACGCGAAACGAGGGCCGATTAGTGAATAGCATCTCAAGGCTATTCAAAATAAAAATAGCAAGCCGAGATTATGTTTGCGTGTTTTATTACTTTTCTCAGCTTTCATTCATTATGCTGATTTTGAAAGGGCAGTGCTAAGAGACAGAGGGAAAAGAAAGACATAGAAACAAAGAGCATTTTCCCTTTGTCTTTGCGCTTCCCTTTCAAAATGATATGAAGCAGCTAGCCCAAACCGAAGTACTCCTCCTTCATGCTACATAACAGAACACATAAATTGCACATGCCAAATAAATGAATGTCACGTGCAACACTCTTAATGAGGTACCGTTCAAAATGCAGAATATAATCAGGAGGCGGGACATTTTACATCAGTTTTCTAGAAATAGCTAGCATTTAAGGTTTAAGAAAGTTCTGATAAAGAGCGTACGGTATGCGACGTCAGCCCAGCAATGTCAACGTAAAAGAGCGACGTAAAAACAGGACTATTCCGTGCCGTACGTCACTCCCTAGATCTTGGCGCGCATGCCAGCGAGAAGGGAAAGTGGCATTTACTAGAAATTGAGTGTATTTCAGCGACATGTAATTTTGTAAATCTTAACAGGAATGATCCAGAGTACCCAGGGCACCATAACGCTTGTCAGCTCAAATGCCCAAACGCAGTGAGGGGACCTTGAAGGTGTTCACCGATAGGGGAGAAATTGGTCCTGCGCAATTAGACCTAGCATCCCTCTCTTCTGGGGTATCAGTGGTCTGGTTATTTGCTCCTGCGCTGCCCTTCCCAGCCACAACAAAACAAAAAAGACCCAGGAGAGTGTTAACTGAATGGTGGACACGTGTCTCACAATGCTAGACAATAAAACGAAAGACCACATACTGCAAATTAGGCAGGAAATGCATGCCAATGTTTCTTTAGTACCTTTCTGCTATTTTAAAACTATTTTTTTTGCTTTTTGCCTTAGATACAAGTCACTGACGTCGTTATATGAGGATATTTAAATTTTTGTAGAAATTTATTGTGCCTATAATCATGACTTTGAGGGCCTAAAATGGTAGTATAATTGCCTGTCTTTGGCGCCTAAAACACACTTTTTTAGTGCCTAAAAATCCGGCCTCTAGTTATCACGTAAAGTGGGTAGGTACCTTTGCATGTGCTCAGCTGGGGCGAACACCAATGCAGCTGTATTCTATAGTCTGCTGGGAATTGCCTTTAAAAGGAGACTCATTCCACTACACGACAGCAGTGTTGGAAAAAGTAGTGTTAGAACTGCTTATTTCGAAAGCAATTTTAACAAATATTGTAGCTATGGGGTCGAATGCCTGCTTGCCACACAGACAGCCTGGGTTTGATCCTCACTGTGACTCCAAAATTTTTATTAGTTATTTGATTTGCATCTTTCTCAATTTTCTTGGTCACGAAGAAAATGATTTTTCGTTTACAGCCAGCGACGCCTACACTGAAACTAACGCTAATGCTGCAATTTCCATAACAAGCTCCATGCTACTGCGCAAGAACATGAACACAGGCACAAGGGCATTCGAGGCTGCATGCACAAAGGCTAGGCAAATCCATGTACCACCACCATTTTCTGAACAACTACAGCACCACAGCCCCCTCTAGTAAATATTGTAGAAAGCTCTATATCATACAAGAGCACTCGCTCTATGTAAATAGCGCTAGTGAGTAAGGAGAAAAAATGCATACCCAAGAGTTGTGATGCGCTTAGCTCGGTAATGCATAGCTGCGGCAGCCTTCCGCTTGATTGGCTGTGGCACAGCTACTGCGTGGGAGCGGGGCGACGATGGAGGTGGCTGCAACTGCGCCTGACAGCCGACACTGGCCAGTGTCGGAGGCGTGGTCTGGCACGCCCCGTCAGAGAGGACCCAGGCAGCCCGATGGCAACGCAGCGGTGGCCATGTGCCTGTGGGCCCAGACCCTTGAGGATGAAGAGACAGGCAGGAAAGAGCTTGGCCGCATAGCTCGACCACCTAAATTACAGAGAGCAGAAACAAAACGCGCATCACTGGCAGCACTCGCAAGTAACGGCTGGCAAGTGAATTGGGAGTATGCACTGTTTTTGCAGATCATTTGCAGATGCAGTCTAGGAAACATGACGCCTTGTTTATGCGCTCAACAAAATTGTAGGTAAGGGAGCGCACACGATTTGGAAAGGCAGCAGAAAAAAAAAGGGCAAAAAATGACACAGTTCAGAACTGGTAATTGTACAGAGGGACAAGTTCCTAAAATGCGCAAAAAAAGGGGGAGGTTGGCACAACTGATGCAGGTCAAGAGAGATGTTCATTCAAGAAAAAAACACTTGAAGCGATAACAGATCAACAGCTGCAAAAAAATAGTTAAAAAAAGAAAAAGAATAGGGGGACCGAACCTCGAAGCAGCTGTCCTTGAGGCCCACGTTAAAGAGCCGAGCACAGCAGTGGAGTGGTGGCGGGCCATTTCGACTGGCTGCCAGGGACAGCAGCAGGGCGTAGAGGGCACGGCGGCACCGGGGACTGCGGTAGGGCTGCGGCAGGGGGTTGCCAGGCTGCTGGAGCCGCACCAGCAGAGTCACCACGCTGCACTGTATTTCCTGCAAAGTTCAATCATTTCGTCATGTTCCAGCCCTCCGCCATTCCAATGGCTGACTCAATGTGTGCGTTGCATAATGCCGTTCCACATTTTGCAAGTGCTGGCCAGCGTCGCACTCGAATTAATTAGCGCATTGTTTTCTTGGCAGTTCTGCGGAAGAATATAATTTGCCCAGAGCCAACCAAAAAACACTCTCCTATGAGTGCCCCTATGGTGACCTTCTACAATGTCAAGCCAGCTGGAGATTAATACTGCACCAAGAGCCTCGAGAATAACGTGTGCTCAGACCTGATTTAAAAATAATTATTATGTGTTATCCAACGCTCACTAAATAGTTTCTTACCAGGATAACCATAAGGCAGGTAAACGCTTATGACTGCAAGAGGATCAAGCATGCTTATAATGCGAGTGTGATCAGCCTCACCTGCACAGTCTCGGGCTTCATGATGGCACCAGGAGCACTGACCAGGCTTTGCAAAGCTGTAACATGAAAGTGATGTGTGTGCACAATGGTAGCATATGCCAAAGCTTTGTTTTAAAGCCTCTAAAAACTGTAAATTCACACTGTGCTGTAATTAAACATACAAACAGTAAAGAAGGGCTTCACTCTACTTGCATCAACCATGAACCAGCTTAGATTAATAAAAACTCTTTAAAAAGCTATATCATGATCAATTTCATGATAAGATAATTAATAATAAAACAAATACAAAAAATAGAAGCCCAGTCAACCATTTACATTTCATGGCAGAACTTGGTGGAGATCCGTTGCTGTGACATCACAGACATTTAAGTTTTTGGCTCACTTAACAGTGCAATGTATAAGTGTTCCTCCTCCATGAAACTCACTTACAAGTAGAGCTGTGCCAACAGCAAAATCTTAGGTGCAGATCGCACTGAGTAATTTTATAATATTTCTTGAATATTTTTTTAATACTCCAAAGAAGAATAGCTGTAAAAATGTTGCAGACAATCCTTATATTATGAAAGAAATCTAACTCCGCAACAGTGTAAATGGGCGCCACCATTTTGGATTCGTCAGAAAGAGCATTTCTCTGTCTCAAGATTTCCCGCTTCAGCTGGGTCTTTCATTTAAAAAAAGTGCCAGGCCTGCACGGAGAGAGAGAAGAAACTTTCTTTGTATTCCGTAAAAGGTTTCTGGGCAAGTGGATGGGGTCCTAAGTCCAGGGCTCCACAGGCCTATGCGGCTCCCTGGGCCTGGTCGAGCAAAGCCAGCTGGCTTTCTCGATCCTTGCTGGCAAGCCAGCTATCCCACAGCCTCGGTCGGGATGTTGTCCGGGAGAATTGACGTTTTGGGGCAGTGATTCGCATTCCCACGTAATGTCTGCAAGAGTTGGCCGTTCGCCACACCACGGATAGCTTTGTGCATATATTGCGGGATTTATGTGGTCGTTTCTTTGGAAGTGTGGGTACAAATTGGTCTGTACTTGACGCAAATCTCGCGCCTGTTCTCTAGGTAAAGATCCGATGGGGATGACTGTATCTTCTTCGTTCACCTCTTTGTTTTTCGAGGATGTCGCGTGGAGTTGTTGGGGGTTCCTTGAGTGTTGCAACCGGTGCTTGGATGCTTATTTCACGAGCAAGCCGATCGGCCCTTTCATTGCCCTCAAGTTCCGCATGCGCGGGGCACCGAAGTATTGCACGCTCATTTTGTAGTTGCGTTCCTAGAATTCTCATCGCTGCCCTTGGAATCGCCCCAGCCTGAAACATACGGCAAGTTGAATGACATTCGGTAATCACAAAGGCTGAGTCTCCTTTTCGTTCAGCACATCTGATCGCCAAAAGCAACCACGGCCGTTTCGGCCGTGCTGACTGACGGGGTTTTTATTGACGTTGCTGTAGTTTTAATTCCACTGGTCGCAATGACGGTGTAAATATTGCCTTGCAGTCTGCAGGCGTCTGTGTAGAAAACCCTTGGGTTGTTACCGTAATGCTTTTGTAGTGTTCTTCCTCTGGCTTGCCGCCTGCCTGGGTGGTACTTGGCGCTTATATTCTTCGGGATGGGGACGCCTTGATTTGGGCCCTAATGTGGTGAGGTAGTAAGTACGTCTCCTCTCAACGTGTTGAGGTCGTAAGGGATAGCCAACCTGCTTGAGTAGAGCTCTGCCTTGGTCCGTCGAATTCAATCTTTCCTTTTGAGATATCAGCGCGGCAGACGCGAGTTCTTCGTATGTATTATAAAGTCCTAGCGTCCCAACTTTTTTTGGTGCTAGCATCGGTGGGCAGCTCAATCGCAACTTTGTATGCAGTTCTTATGATTGCGTCAATTTTTCATGTTTCAGTATTGGTTAACTTTTGGAAAGGTAGACTGTAAGTGATTCTACTTATGACAAAAGCCTGTACAAGGTGCAGAGTTTTCTCTTTCTTGAAGCCTTCCCTTTTCCGCGTAACCCTATGTATCATACGAGCTACGTTTGTTGTTTCGATCATGTGATCTACTCTACCATTGTTTTGGATCCGAGAACTCTTAGCTTTTGCACCTCTCTGATTGGTTGGTTGTCAATATTGAGGCGTATTTAGGGGCATCCTGCATTTCTTGAATATTTGGCTTTTAACATGATAAATTCCGATTTTTCTGGTGCGCATCACATGCCTGCATTCATGCAAAATCCTTCGACCTTGTCGATGGCTTTTCGAAGGATATCTTGTCTGTCGCTAATGGAGCCTTTAGAAGCCCATAACGTTATGTCACCCGCGTATATTGCTTTCCATAGCTCGGATTCCTCCTATAACAATAGGCCAAGCTTGTGCATCCCAACATTAAAAAGTAGAGGGGACAAGATTGAGCCCTGCGGGATTCTGCGGTTGGGTATTGGCATTAACGTGCCTATTGTAGCCATTCGGTTCGTCAAAAAAGAGTTCATGTAGTTAAAGAATTTTTCTCCACATCCAATGTTGCGTAGCTCCTCAAGTATTGTTTCGTGAGATATGGAGTCAAAGGCTTTTTTGATGTCTAAGGCTACGATGAACGTGTCCGTGCAACTGTTAGGCGGGTTTAGCACTTCTTCCTTCAGTAGCAGGAATATGTCCTGTGCTGCTACCTTCGGTCTAAATCCAAACATTGAATTAAGAAAGAATCAGTGCGTCTCAATGTAAAAAGTCAATCGTGTCTGAATGACTTTTTTGAATAGCTTGCCTATGCAAGATACCAGAAAGATGCAGATTCTGCACCTTTCTGTTCTGCAGATTCTTGGGCTTTCCAGGTCTAGGAATTAATATTATTTCTGCTTCTTTCCATTCGCGTGGTACTTCTCCATTGTCCCATATTTTTCGATGAAAAAGTCAGTAAGCTTGCATTGTGTTTCATTGCTCAGGTTGCGAATCATTGCATACGTGATTTTATCTCTGCCAGGGGCTGTGTTCTTTTTCTCAGTTTGCGCAGCTGCGTGCACTGCTGCTACCGTTATGGAGAGGTGAAGTTCTGTGTTGACTGGGTTGTCGCACGTAGGACATGCTTTGTCTGTGTCTGGTCCCGCTGCGGAGCAGGAAGAGAGGCTTTTCAGTGCCTTCTTGAAACAATCTTTGGGTAACTGCTACAAGAACACTTGCAGGGTACCCAGTACCGAATGACGCACAATTTTTCATCATACCGATGCATTCACTATGTCATCATTCGTCATTCTTCGGAGAATAATACCCGCTGCACGTTTGCAAGAAATTTTTTGCAATTTTTTTCATGCTGTGGCTGACGAGTATGAAGAATTGTGCCTCAAGCTTTTGTAATAGGCTGGAGCATTAGTCAACTAACTTGTAATGCGATTCACATTGTGCGACACCTGGTTGTTCCTTTGCTGCACTAAAACACTTTATTACTGATATTAACGCAATTCATTTCCAGACATCTAGCCCGCCTAAGGTGAATTTGCCCCGGATTTTCAAGCACCGGCATAGCTCAGTGGTAGAGTGCCGTGCTTGCACGCATTGATTGATTGATATGTGGGGTTTAACGTCCCAAAACCACCATATGATTATGCGAGATGCTGTAGTGGAGGGCTCCGGAAATTTCAACCACCTGGGGTTCTTTAACGTGCACCCGAATCTGAGCACACGGGCCTACAACATTCCCGCCTCCATCAGAAATGCAGCCACCGCAGCCTGTGCTTGCACGCAGGAGACCTGGGTTCGAATCCCATCATGTCCCTGGTGTTATTTATTTACTTATTTTTTTATTATTTCGTGCGATAGTAGTTACGGGCACCGGCGGCAGCAGACAACTATGGCACGCGCGACTTTTGTTGTGATATCGTAACAGCTTTCACAGTAAAACAAGCCTACAAAGAGAGAAGACACCAGCAATGAGAGGTCTCGAAATGAACTTTAAAGGGGCCCTGCAACACTTTTTCGAATGGATCCACAAGAGTTTATTGCCTCAAGAATTCAACACCGCAAAAATTTTAAGAAGCTGTCCAGTACGACCAGAGTTAAAGATTTGTCGCACGCTGCAATCGCATTCTTTCTTCTCTTGTACCGACGAAAGCGCTGGAAGCTAAGCAGAAAGGAATGGCAGGGGTAAAAAAAAAATACGTCATGCAAGCCTCGTAACCTGGAGCACTTTTTTCTTTTTCTTCGAATACGCGGCTTTTTATGCGTGACCGCACGTGCCTGCGTGGACAAGTTGCGGCCCCCCGCGACGATCCCTGTAACAACTGTTATGCCAGCGAGTCCTCGTCAAACGGCCGTGCCTCTGAAAAAGGCAATCTGGGTCAAGGCCTGCCCGCAGTCTGCCTGGCGCGAACGGCGTAAACACGCGCGGCGCGTCTCTGGCCCACGTGCATTGAGTCATCTGCGCACGTGACAGCGAGCCGGCGGTCTCGTGTCTGGTGGTCTGACGCATGGCGCGGCGACCCCCCATTGGAGGAATCTGCCCTGACGACAAAGCGGCGCTTCTGATTGGACATTTTGGTTGGACCCGGTGTAAATAAAAGAAGCCCTGCGGCGCGTCGCGATGGGCGGTCCTATGTGAGTGAGAGGAGGCCCCGTGTCGGAGAGCCGGCATGTGTGTGAGTCAGCGGTCTTAGGCGAAAGGCTGACCTATGTGTTAGAGAGGAGAGTTCGGCTCTTCGAGTCTCTGTCGGCCCCAGTGCCGAAATTGTAACGCCTCTGTATATATGCTGTACATAAACCTTGTTTAACTCACCGTCGTCTCGTCCGCTCGTCTTATCGGCTCTGCGCAGAAGCAGTCGCGAGCTGATAAACATACGCTACGCAACAGTGGTGGCTTCGGCGGGATCGGCCCGTCGTTCGCAACAGTGGTGGAAGCGGCGGGATCGGTCCGTTTCTCAACAGTGGAGGTCAGCGGTGGGATCGGTCCGTCGTTCGCAACAGTGGTGGCTTCGGCGGGATCGGCCCGTCGTTTCTCAACAGTGGTTGGCAGCTGCGGGATCGGCCGGCGTCAGCGACATCGATGCGGTGAGTGCCTGATGTTTTCCCCTCAGTTCACCAGACTACTCTAGCTCAGGTTGTAGTAGTTTAGAGAAGGGCTGTGTGAAGCATTGTAGTGAGCTTTGATCGTTTCAAGCAAAGTCGAAGTGCTTTGAAACCAAGGTTAATGCGGAGGGGGTAAACACAGGAGAGTGAAAAATTGCTTGCGCGTCTTGCTAGTGGACTTATAGTGGGTACGGCAAGTAAATTGTTAACAGGGGCAAACAGCAAGAGGCTAGTGTGAACGATGGAGAACCTTAAAGTGAAGGAACTCATCGAAATTTGTGAGGAACTCGGCATTTCTTTGGGCCGTGCGAAACGAAAGCAAGCGATCCTTGAGATCATGAAGGATGAGGGAGTGTCGGCTGAGGAAGTCGATGAGGCCTGGGTGGATATTAAAGCACGCCGTGAGGAGGCTGAAAGGCGCGAAGCTCGCGTAGAAGCTGAAAGGCGCGAAGCTCGCGAACGTGAAGAAGCTGAAAGGCGCGAACGTCGCGAGGAAGCCGAGAGACAGGAGCGCCTTGAGATGAAACGACTAGAATTGGCAATCCTACAGTGTTCGCAGGCGCCTAGCGTAGCTTCTCCAACAGTTCAGGTCAGCGGTTTGAGAATTAGGGACCAATTGCCACCGTTCGTAGTAGGCGAGGACATGGCGAAATATCTCGTCAAGTTTGAACACGTCTGTGAGCGAAACGCTTTGGAGCGGTCTCTTTGGGCGCGGAACCTGCTAGCTCTTCTTCCCGGCGAAGTGTCCGACGCGATAACTTGCTTATCGAGGGAAGCGTTTGAGAGCTATGACGAGGTTAAGGAAGTGCTCTTGAGACGTTATAAGTTGTCACCCGAGGCTTTCAGGCAAAGGTTTCGGTATGCTAAAAAGGGGAATGAGTCACACGTTGACTTCGCGTTTCGTCTTAAAGCCGATTTGATTGAATGGCTCAAGGGCGAAGGTGTTTATGACGACCGCGATAAAGTGGTGGAATGCGTTGCATTGGAGCAATTCTACCGCTGCATCGAGGAGGATGTCAAACTTTGGCTGCAGGACAGACTTGGGGAAGTACAGTTAAACAAGGCAGCTGAGTTAGCTGAGGAGTATTATACTCGCCGAAAGTTGCATAGCAGGGCAGTGCGCGTTGAAAAGGATGAAAGGAAAGAGGGCTTTTCAAGGAAACCTGATCAACGGAAACCCGATCCGCACCGTAATTTCAAAAAGGACCCGTCTCTTACGAAGGACACTGTAGAGGAAGGGAAAACAGAAGCGGAAAAATCGAGTGAGGTTTCTAAACAACGCACTGATACCACACGGGCGTTTGAATCACGGAAGCCACTAATCTGCTACAACTGCAAAAAGGAAGGGCACATCGCGATAAACTGTAAGCAAAAGTTTGCTTTTGCAACAATTAGAGAATCGGAAAAGAACATGCGGTTGTTGGAGCCGTATATCCAAGAAATTAGTGTGAATGGGAAAGCGTGTCGAGCACTTAGAGACTCCGCGGCAACCATGGATGTTGTCCATCCTTCATTGGTGTCTCCGGATGACTTTACCGGCGAATGCGCGTGGATCAGGCAAGTCGCCGAGGAGCAGAGTGCTTGCTTACCAATCGCCACGGTTGTCATTGAAGGCCCGTTCGGTAAACTTTGCACCGAAGCGGCTGTGTCTGCCGCGCTTCCCGATCGTTTTCCTTATCTTTTCTCCAACAACTCGGAGCAGCTTCTCAAAGAGCAGGGCAAATCGTTCTTCCCCAACTTAGCGTGCATGGCCCTCACGCGATCGCAAACGCGGAAGCCTGATCTGGTTCAATGCAGTGAACTCTCAAGTGACCTTGTCGGCGGGTCGACGGAACCCCAGAAAGGAAATTTTCCGCATGAGTCATGTGAGCAGTCACGCGAGCGGCCCGTCGCGAAAGCGGTCGGCACGGCCGGCGCGGTAGGGGGAGACGACATGGCGCCATTGAGTCAGAGCGAGAGGGTTGCAACGCTCTCGCCTGTAGCGGAAAGTTGGAGCGAGCTGCCGAGAGTTGATCGAGAGACGCTCATTCGAGAGCAGCGTGAGGACCTCTCGATTGAAGCGCTAGTGGAAAGCCACAAAAACGCGGCACAAGTGCTGTCGAAGGAGCACTGCGAGAAATCGGTGAAGAAGCGTGCTTTTGAAGTTGATAATCAGGTAATGCTGCTGCAGCCGTCCAAAAGGAACAAGCTTGAGGTTGATTGGGTAGGGCCCGCAAAAGTAGTATCGAAGCTTTCCGATACCAATTGTGAAGAGAAATTAGGAAGGCGGCCGAACAAAATTTATCACAGTAACTTGAAAGCAGTCGTAAATTTACTTTTAAGTGCTTCAGAGGAAGAGGAAGCAGAAATTTTGAGTTCGAGTGAGGTAATCGAAGGGGGATCGAAAGTAATCCGGGAGCAGATAAACCTAGAGCCTATATTAAGTGAAGTCCGGAAAGAGGACCTGAGAAAGATTGTTTTGGTGTTTGAAGATGTGTTTTCGGACCGTCCCGGAAACACGAAGGTGATCGAACACGATAACGAGCTAAGTGGTGAGGAGTCAATCCGTAGCAAGCCGTATCGTTGTTCCCCTGTGCAACGTCGAAGGTGTGAGCCGCTCTTGGTGCCGCATAGGTATCGTCGCCTAAAAGTGGCCGGTTACTGAGATGGAGCATGTTGCTCCACAGCGCAACTTTGACGTTCGCTAAAAAAAAAAAAGGCTAAACGCTAATGCAGGTGCATTGATCAGTGCGTTCTAGCTAGTACTTTCTCAACCTTTCGGTTTCTGGCTGGCGATTCGGGGCAAAATTTTGACCTCATCACGACCTGGGCTGAGCGCTCTCGTTCAGAGTGATCTCAAGGGGCCAATTTTATGTGGTATTCTAATTCGTTGCGTTGTTGTAATTGTGAAAAATTCAAGTTCTTACTTTAAGAGTCTTGTGTCCCACATGTGCCTCTTGATGTAGAGGGAACAAAATTTCGATAGACACGTAGATAGGTATATGTTGTACTATACTTTGTCTGGTGTTCTGTCGGGTGACCGAGGGCACTTGCTTGTGTCGTGTGTTGTTTGTTGCCGAACCGTTCTTAGCAAGTTGCAGAACCATCGACAAGCGCTGAAGCCGAAGATGGTCAGAAGAGACGAGGGAAGCTGGTCGACAAGTTGTGGAGACAAGCCAGTGGAGCTGGGATCCGTCGTCAAGAATGGGCTGTATTCCCGGAACAGTTTGGAGCTGTATTCTCCCTATGGCCCTGGAGGCGAACCTGGAGGGACCTGGCGAACGAGCGCACCTGACATCCGAGCCCCGTGGAAGCAGCTCGTCTTTCCGGTGCATTGTCTGGCGGCGGGGGTGCTGTTATGCCAGCGAGTCCTCGTCAAACGGCCGTGCCTCTGAAAAAGGCAATCTGGGTCAAGGCCTGCCCGCAGTCTGCCTGGCGCGAACGGCGTAAACACGCGCGGCGCGTCTCTGGCCCACGTGCATTGAGTCATCTGCGCACGTGACAGCGAGCCGGCGGTCTCGTGTCTGGTGGTCTGACGCATGGCGCGGCGACCCCCCATTGGAGGAATCTGCCCTGACGACAAAGCGGCGCTTCTGATTGGACATTTTGGTTGGACCCGGTGTAAATAAAAGAAGCCCTGCGGCGCGTCGCGATGGGCGGTCCTATGTGAGTGAGAGGAGGCCCCGTGTCGGAGAGCCGGCATGTGTGTGAGTCAGCGGTCTTAGGCGAAAGGCTGACCTATGTGTTAGAGAGGAGAGTTCGGCTCTTCGAGTCTCTGTCGGCCCCAGTGCCGAAATTGTAACGCCTCTGTATATATGCTGTACATAAACCTTGTTTAACTCACCGTCGTCTCGTCCGCTCGTCTTATCGGCTCTGCGCAGAAGCAGTCGCGAGCTGATAAACATACGCTACGCAACAGTGGTGGCTTCGGCGGGATCGGCCCGTCGTTCGCAACAGTGGTGGAAGCGGCGGGATCGGTCCGTTTCTCAACACTGGAGGTCAGCGGTGGGATCGGTCCGTCGTTCGCAACACAACCAAGCACACCATGTTCAAATCAGCCAATGGCTGATAGATGGCCTTCCATGAGTGACTTTTGAGTGTCTTCCATCATTTGCAGAGAGAAGAAAAAGCAATCTTTAGTTGACTTTGCTAATTTATTGTGAATTGCAGGACGCGTGCTGCACTATATTATTTGGCTTGCATGTTCTTGGGAGCCTCTACTACCGACCGACAGCATTTTCCGACCATAAGTGTTGCAGGGCCTCTTTAAAAGTTCACTTCGAAGCCTCCTGTTGGCGGCGTCTGCCATGTTGCTCTAGCCCGCCTTGCCATTAGTTTGATGCTCGCTGATAGTGTCGTCTGCTGCTTGTGTGTCGAAAGGTCAAGACTGTCAACAACTGCACCACTCGATGAAGCGTTCACACCCATTCTGTGTTCTTGGATTATCAGATTACAATAGCGTACTGCGCTTGTCGAGAACGTCGCAGATGTGCAGCCCAGACCAATTGTATTCATTTAGTGTTGACTTTGGAGACTCTTGTATAGAGGTTCCATTTACCAGTGCTTTAGACATCGTGATGAAGATCATTGAGGAAAGACTCTATGTACTCGTAATTGAGCATGGCGCACTCTGAAACATCTCACACTGAGGCTACATGCACTATGACCGAGCTTACTGCTCAGAGTTGTGGCTAGGCCTAACTCCTCTCGGTGCCTCTACGTGAAGAGTTCGAACTTTGCGGCAAGAACATTGTGCTATTGGGCATGTGAAAGCGATGAAGGAATCATGTGCATGCGACGGATCCCATTGGCAGCAGACTGCCGGGCCAAGCTCACTGTGCAGCAACTGCTCGGAGCACCGGTGGAAGCAGCTAGCTGTTTCACACCGTGACGACCCAAAGCACATGACCAAGCACACCACACGCCAATTTATAATCAAATTTATTTTCCATAACTTTGAACGCAAATCGAAGAGCAAACATTATTTGAAAAATACTTATTAAAGGGCCTGCAAATCACCTCAGATTTTTTTCCGAACATTTTAAGCAAACGCGCGCATCGTATGCAGAATGCCGTTGCGATCAACAATTCTACTCATGGCAGCACCACGAGCCGCCGGCGACCCACAAATTCCAGAAAACAATTGCTCTTTCTTTCCAGGCTTTTTGGGCCTCTGTGTTAGTTTGGCCATCAGCAACTGTCTACTGATGATGACAATGTGATGACAATGAGCAGATTCCCACAGAGTGCTCACTAGGCGAGTTTTGACTGTGAATGAACATAGCATTGCTATCAAAAGCAACACTTCTAACACTCCTAGCGAACAATATGAAACCTGAATCTAAACTACCAACCGTCAGAGATGCTTGGCTATACACACAGCTTCATAATGCCACCACTTGCACCATAGACAATGCAAAAAGACAACTCCATATGGCATGCTGCTCTATACCTTAAGAATACCATGTGCTAATTCTGCAAACCAAAACAGGCCAAAAGAGCAATGCTTAACTGATATAGATTGCCAGCACCTAGTCAATACTAGCAGTGGCAAAGTTTATACATCCAGTAGCAGCAAGGTGTGCCTAAAATGTAGGACAAGCCAAGCCACATTAAGCTGCTGAGCTGTAAAGGGTTCAATTGTATTTCACCATAAACTGCTTCACGTGCAGAACCCCTTCTTTAGCCAACATTTGCATTTTAGTCTAAGAAAATTTCGTTGTTATCAGTTGTTGAGTAGCAACCTTAGTGTAAGGACCAGGAATGGTGGCACTAAAACCAGGGAGCACTGTGCAACTGCTGTTGCAAGGGAGCCCTTGACGGTACGTTGCGAGGAGTGCGTATGCCCATTTTCATCCCTTAACAGTGGCACGATCATGGACAAGCCATGGAAATTAAGGAGAAAGACTTCGAGAGAACACAATGCTCTTTCCCTAGCTCTCCATTTTCACCCACCACTCGGCACTGCAAGATACCCATTTGGCTGCTCGAGAGAAAAAAAGAGTACTCGTCTCTCTGTAAGAGAGACAGCGCCACACTGGCAGAATGATAAAGGTTTAAAAGGCACACCGGCGGCCAAAGCAAAGAGCAATGGTCATTACCTTTCAATGCATTCTCGCACAATTGTGCACAGGACTCCAAGTTATAGCTGTCATCCACTTTAATTCGGTCCTTATGAGGCGTTGTGCTGCCATTCCTTGAAGATGCCAGCTGCATGTGCAATGAAACAGACACTTAGCAAAATTCACATACGTACAGGAACAGTGAAGGCATCATGAAAAAATAAAAGCCGTGGTGAGAACTATTCATAACGTCTCCCGAGTTGCTAACGATGAGAGTGGAGCAGGTCACATAGTCACAAATAATAGCAAGTTTTAAAACGAAAATATGACAGAAAGATAAAACAGAGGTAGAGGACACTAGGCCATCGTAGGCCATCACTATCTCCAAGCCCAAGCCGAGATAGCTAAAAAACCTCAGTTATGCTGGGTGCTTTCTGTGGTATTGGGGTTTTGGTTCCGGTTTTGGAACTGTTTAGCTGGCCCCTAGGGGGTGCTGTACATATGTATATATCGTGGTGCTTGTGCATATTAAAGAGAGCTCCTGCTTGGCTACCAGCTGCTTCGTACTTCTGGTCGGCCAGCGCTTCAGCGCCGTGCCCTGTGTTCTCCGTGCGGCGCGTCGGCCACACGATACTTCACTTTCAAACATGATCGAACTCCATTTTCTTTTTCATCCCACATTTTTTTTAAATTCCAAAAGCTGCAGTAAAAGGCGATGGTGGGTGTAAAATTGAGTTCCCATCATGCTTGACCACGATCCAAAGCACACTTTGTGACTGTCGTATAGGTAGAACCAATCTTCACCGCCACATTACATACAGGCTGTCCATGAGTAATCAACACCAAATCATTATTTTACACAAGCTTACTTTTTGTGCAGCTTTTATTTATTTATTTATTGTATTTAAGCCCATTGCAGCACGTGTAATATAGGTAAGCAGGCAACAATGATGCTAGTTGATGATCAATGCCACTGTCATTTCTCTGTTCGTGCAGCGTAACCAATTTTACAAAAAAGTTCCACACCACTAAGCACAAAAAAGATCAGATGAACTAAGCAGTCAAGAAACAATTCGTTGCCAGGGCTATGATTTAAAGCAAAAATGCATTATCTGAAATTATCTTTACGCCAATGTGAGGTAGCCGTACTTCATAATGAGAAGTTTAAAAGATAGACTGCTCTAAAAAAATAAAGCCTAGTGTTCACCTGGACAGTGGTGGCTCCAACAGGCTCAATGTCCTGCAGCAAGTGTGGGACCAGTTTCTCGACAAGTGAGCCGAGGCCCAACCGAGATCGGATGGTCTGCAACCACAAGGACAGTGCAGCATAGCATGCCTGTCGCAGCCGACTGCAAAGCACATAAGATGGGTGGTCAGAGATCAAGCCGACAGAGCAGATGTACTACAGCTCCTAAAATAACAGCACAAAAACGACAGACAGAAACATGCAGACTCTCCAGGTATCTCTGTGTTAGTGCGTCCTTGCGCTGCTATTTTATTATGATCATAAATAACCAACTATCCGGATTCAGTGCCACTGTGATGTACTACGACGGAACACATAAAATGCTCAATTAACGAAACCATGCTCACAACAGGAAACTTTCTTTATATCACGAATTTCATTCTGCAGAGGTTCCCATGCCTCAAAAGTAAACAATCTCACAGCTTCCAAGGAAAATTCTAGGCTCCATGTTAAATTGGTTAACCCACCAAAGTGAGGCAGCAAACGAAGGTGGAGTCGCGAAACTGCTCCCCGAGTGAGTCGAGGCAGAACTCAAAGCACATTAAAAAAAATATCAGCTTTATTGTATCCAAAGCATACAGTGCCACTAACATGTATGTCAAAACTGTGACAGTAAAGATGTGGAAGTGGGAATGACTTTTCTGACCTTTTACAATCAGTGTGCAAGCATTTATTGTAACGATTGAACACTATAATCATTTTCGTCTAGAAGAGCGAGTCGGTCCTGAATCACCTATTGGAAAAAAATGCACATACAGTAGAATCTCGATAATACGAATTCGAAGGCAGCTCGCAAAATATTTGTACCATCCCGAATTCGTATGAACCAAAAACTAGTTAAAGCTTGTGGGAATCGAGGCAAGCCCGCCGCCTTTGCCCTGGCTTTGCCACCTCTTTTTGCGTTCTCATGTCCGGACATGACTCTCCTCTCCTCTGCGGTCTACCGTGCTGGGAGAGTGGAGAGTGATGTTTCACCCCTCTCACCCAGTAGCAATGTCGACTTTAGCCCCGTGAGCGAAGTCTCTCGGCAGAGAGAACCTCTCCGGGTCAACATGGGGTAAGAACGCATTTCTTTTCCGTTCGTCAGCTCACTTTGTTTGGGGCTCGTTTGAACTTCGCTAACGGCGCCTTGGGCCCGCGGCGAACGCTTACCTTCTGTCGCCCCCCTTCCGAACGCTAGGCTGAAGAGCGCTGCGGTGTACTAGTGCGTGGTCAAAACTGCGCCGGCCCATATCTCTTCGAAGCCAAAGCGAGTGCCTTTGCCCTCACTCGAGCAACCGGGCCCTTTTTTCCCAGTGTCACCGTGAATCGATTCTGCCCATGGAGACGTGCTCGCGGCACCCCTGTGTAGTGCTTCTTGCCCGCGGCATGGATAAGTCCACTTGCTTTCCTACCGGGCCTTCTTGCAACAGGCTCTGTGCTGCCGCAGACAATAAAGTGTTGCCACCTTGAGCAGTACCGTGTTTTCGCCACGGCGACGATTAATGCGTGCCCTGCGGCACGCTAAGACCGAATCCACGCTGGTGGCTGTACTTCTCCGGGATACGTGTGCACTAAAGAAACAAAAACATAAAATACACATGAACACTTAAAAAAAAGAAACACTGGCAGCAAACTGGGCGGGGTCCACTCCTTTGTGAGAACAGGCCGTAAAGAAGCTAACCTATACTGAAGCAAGACAGTAAAATGAGGGCCTTCGGCTGCGGAAGAGTTCGCTGTGCAGGGCGAAATCACAACGATGACCTCGCTTCCTCAGATTATACCGGCACTGGGTCCGAATGCAGTACACCGCCCCAAGGGTGCTCCGCTGCTTGCCTGCAGTGCCGCTGGGCGCTAGCGCGAGCTCGTCAGACCATGACAAATGGCTTCAGGTCTGCGATGTGGGCACGGCTGAGTTTTCCCAAAATGGGAATCTTTCAGCAAGTACGCGCCACGGACCCTCACTGACAATCGGTTCACGAGACCGAGCGGCTTGCCAGCCCTTGGTTCCACCGTTTGTCAGATGTGGCAGGCACGGAATAGCGATAAATGCCACGCTTCATGCCAGGCCAGGTCAGAATGTTGCTCAGTTTGCGAAAACTTTTGAGCCATTGAGGTGACCGGCCAAGAGTTCGTCGTGAGAGGATCGCAACAGTTCGGCTCTCAGACCTTTTTTCTTAGAGGGCATTAGCCACCTTTAACGGATCCGCAAACTTATCGCCGGTGGCTATATAGTTCAGTAGGAGCCTGTCATAGTGCAGCAAAATGAATCTGCCGGAGACTCAGCGACACGCGCTGTTTCAGCCCCCTATTCGCGCCCGCCACAGAATAAGCAGCGTAACAGCGCTCCACGTCTCTTCGAGACGATAGTTATCGGCGCCCGTTGCAGAGCAAGCAGCGTATACGGCACTCCGTCTCTCGGAGACTCGACACGGATCACCTTGCTGAGCTTTCAGTAACTCTTCGCTGCCGACTGCGATTCCCATTCTCCCAAAGAGAATGGGAATCGGGGCTGGTATCGCACCCCCTCAGGATGCAGCAACTGGCGCGTGCACGCCGTCACAAGTTCGCTCTCAGCACTGTGGCCTTCGGAAAGCTCCCCCATTCGGCCGCTATGCGGTGCGCCACTTACCTGTATAGCAGCCATGGGGACACCCCTTTTCGTTACTGTTTCGCCCCCGACGCTTGCTTGTGCTAAGGCACCACGAGCGGGCGTTGCACCGAAATCCAGGTTCTCGGCAGACTACATGGGGCACGAGATAGCGCGTCAGCTACCACGTTGGTTATGTGTTCACCACAAAAGGGAGTGAAGACACGGGCGGGTGCAAAAGGGGTGCCCGTTGATAGAGGCTACGGCCTCTTAGTGCAACACGGCATCCGTCTAAAAAGGTCAGCGGACAAAACGCCACAAAACAGGCATGTTGCGATGAGCCCGAATCGTGTAGGTGAACTGACTCGATAAGAGCAGCCAAAAGCTTAGAGCTTTTGATACCGCGTTGGGTGCCAGTGTAGTGCACAGGTATCGCAAAGGAGTCGGGCCACTAGCGTATGTCAGGCCGCAGGGCACGCGTTAACCATCGCCTTAGTGAGAACACGGTACTGCTCACGGTCACAACACTTTATTGTCTACGGCAACACCACTATGCAGTACAGAGCCCGTTGCAAAAAGGCGTGGCGGGAAAGCAAATTGGCTTATCTACGCCACGGACGAAAAGTACAACACAGGGTGCCGCGAGCCCGTCTCCGTGGTAAAAGTGATTCACAGGGACACCAGGACAAATGGCCTGGTTGCTCGAGCAAGGGCAAAGGCGCTCGCATTGGCTTTGGAAAGATACGGGTCGACTCAGCTTGACCACGCACTAGGACACCGCACCATTCTTCGGCCTAGTGTTTCGAAGGGGGGCGACAAAAGGTGAGCGTTCACCGCGGGTGCAAGGTGCTGTTGGCGAAGTCGGAACGAGCCCCAAACAAAGGGAGCCGACTGACGAAAAAGAAATGCGTGCTTACCCATGTCGTCTAGGAGAGGTGTTCCCTCACTCCCGGCACGCGCGCAAAACGTCCCGAGAGATGCTGCGCGCGATGCCACAGTCGACATTCGCTACCGGGTGAGAGGGGTTAAACGTCACTCCCCAGTCTCCGAGCGTGCCAGACCACGAAGGAGGGGAGTCATGTCGGGACATGAGAACGCAGAAAGAGGCGGCAAAGCCTGCACGAAGGCGGTGGGCTAGTCTCGATTCCCAAAGCCTTTGCCACCATGTTGAATTTGCAGCTTGTTGTTTACATCACATGGCTTGAGATCTAGTGCAGTCGGTGTAGCCGAAGCCGTGAAGCAAATAGGCGGTATGCTATACCATGGCGGAAAATTGGTCTTGGGCGGATTTTTTCGCGTCAGCCTAAGCGTGTGGTTTTCCGGCCACTTAGGTGGTGAAGATGTGGAAATGCCCGTGAGTTTTCCCGCATTCACTCTCTTCAAGGCACGGAGTTGAATGAACCTTCCTGTAATATGATTGACTTGAGCTGTTTTGGACAGTCTTGGGCAGTAACTGGTTACTAGTAAAGCATTTCCAGTAACTAGTTACTTTTTTCAGTAACTTGTAACTGTAACTAGTTACTTTTATTTAGAGGAACTTGTAACTGTAACACTTACTTTTTTACTGAGTAACTGTAATGGAAAACACAGTTACAGTTACTTTTGTTTCTGTAAAAAATTATCCAACAGCCACACTCGTTAGAGGCCAACGTTAATCGCTTTTCATTTTTTTGAACTTTTCTTTTACAATATCCTCTCCACCTTTCGACTTTCCACGGCTCCCATCGCAGTTTAAGGGAACAGATCGCTAAAAGGAATATCCTCCGTGCACAAGACCGAGTTCGGTCTTTACTTGTATACTACATGTCTAAAGGGAAACATATTTGACAAATACCTGTCTGGCTGGTTTGAAGCGCAGTGTGTCTGGAGGGTATGTTTATTCGTAAAACTACATGTCGTAAATCAGACATGTTGCCACTGCATACCTTGCCAAGTTCACGTGCCCCCCTCCCCTGTTTTTCTAGGGGTGGGGGGCTTTTGGGGGGGTGAGGAAGATCCGCAGTGCTTGTGTGCCAGAGGCTCTCAGGTCATCACACCTACGCTGTAATCGTGACAGGGCTCCACGCAGTATTTGTGGAGTACAAGATTCTGCACAAGATATGCGTCGTCATCACGGACAATGGTTCGAACTTTGTGAAAGCCTTCAGGTAGGTTAAAACGCTGCTTTTGTTTTAATCTCATTGTGTGCACCGAGGTTGCCTATTTTTATTATCTTATCCTTCCCAAACAAAAAACTAAATTAAGCTGCAATTTGACTTCAGCTGCAATCTTTTTTTATGATTGCAATAAATTAATGAGCCTGGCATGCTGCAATCGCTGATCTCACTGACTATGGAGAGTTGCGCGCATGCCCTCAACTGTTGCATACTAAGGCACATTTTGTAACCCTAGAATTTACGACAAACTTCTGCATATCCTTCGCATATCTAAATAGTCATGTGCTTATTTTGTACAGCCAGGAATTAAAACACAAATACGTTCTACAGAGATATTGTACAAAGCCCTGAGACTAGAAAAGACGAGAGGCAAATGCAATGCACACGCAACAGAAACTTTACGCTTTGTGTCGTCCCTCGTATTTTTAAAAGACCTGGATTTCTGTGTTAATAAGATATTTGCAATTTTCTAAAGCCCACTATTGTGCTATATTACATATTAAGGCTACTGATCATCGATGCCATGCAATATTTTTTTTTTCTGTTAGAAGGATACCACAGATGTAAAATGCCCCAAAAACGTGCGGAGTACGAAACTTCCGAGGAAGCTATATTCCGGCCTGTCCTTGCGAGCTACACAGCTACCAGCTATTTAAGAAGTACCACGTGCTAACAGAGCAGAAATTCGCATTTGCAGTAGGGCCTACGCTCCACAAGCTTTTGGGTGCATTTATACGTCTGCTTAGGCATAGTCATCGCGTTTATCTTTATTTGTTAATGAATATTAACCTTCACTCCTTTCTTACTTTTTCTAACAGTTTTATTTTTAAGGGAGTGCTCTGTCCTGTCCCGTATTTTTTCGTCCAGCTGTTGGCACTTTTATTTCATACTGCTTAACAAATTAGTCAATCAAATTATATGAATGCTGTATAAAAATGTTGAACCTCCACCAGCTCATTTCCGCGCTAACTTGTAGGAAATTTCCATTTTTCGGGACACAGGGTCTTTGGAGAAGCTGAACGGGACAAGATTTTGTGGCAAATAACATCACGGAGGTACTGGACAGTGGCTCGAACAATGATTCCTCTCAAGATATCCACATGCCACGGCACAGAAGGTGTACCGCGCACACCCTAAACTTCGTCGCTTCAGTGGATGCCGAAAATGCCGGCAACAACGGGACCTACCACGAAATGGCGAGGACCGTTTTCTCAAAACTGAAGACTCTTTGGAGGAAACAAAGCCAGTCTGTGCAGGCAGCCGAAGCAATAAAGGCTGCCTTGGGAAGGCATCTCCCTGTGCCGCGATGGAATTCGTTGTTCAACGCCACGAAGTACGTAAATGAAGTACCGAAATGGAGGATGGACGCAACGTTCGACGTACTCTCGTTGCCACATTGCAGCATGAGGAATCCATGTTTATTGATGAATACTGTAAGGTATGTTTCGATTATTTGTTTAACATGATGCAGTGCATTGACTATATCTTTTATTTTTCCAGGCGATGTACGCTGTGGCAAAGGCGCTGGATATACTACAAGAGGAACAATATATGTACATTGGCGTCCTGCAGTCAACACTTCAGTTTCTACTGCGGTATCAGCGATCCCTCCCGCCGCTTAAGTACTGCACACCCCTTGCTAGCAGTCTTCAGGACACAGTCAAGAAAAGGTGAGAAAAATTTCCTGCGCCTATCTCCTCGCTGACTTATCTCATCGCGTTCTCTCGCAGGGGTGCATATGCATTCGTACCAAGGATTGTTCATGGTATGAATGAAAGTGAAATGTTTTCAACAGCGCCATACATTGTTTCTGTAACCTTTTTCAATACAGGTTTTCTGGAGTTTTGGAGGATGCCGATCTGGCCCGAGCAGCAGTGGTACATCCAAAGTTCAAGCTTTCCTGGATGACTGAAGCGCAGAAGCAGCGACGTTACGACTTCTTGAGGAAGAGTGTCATGCTCTAGAAGCAATTTTCAATAAAAATGCAGCCACTAGCGAAGGAACCGACGAAGACGACGTGTTTTTTCAGTTGCCTCAATCCTCCCTTTCATGCTCCGAGGTGCAACAATGGCTCAGCGATCCTGAAACTGACATCAGCGAGCTGGCGAAGTACCCTAAGATTAAGAAGATTTTCATTCAGCGAAATACGGGGATTCTGTCCAGTGTGCCGGCTGAACGGCTATTCAGCGAAGGATGAGACATTTTGTCCATCAAGAGGGGAAAGCTCTCTGATGAAAACTTTGAAAAGAAACTTATTCTAAAGTGTAACAAATTTTGCAAGTAAACTTCCTTGTCACGAAGCGTGCATAAACAACAACAACAACAAAAAACTGATGTGATAAAGTGAGCCTTACAAAACGATTGGTTATATTGGCCGACTCTAAGGTTTTTTTTTTTTTTTTCATCTAGGGTTTCACAACATGCAACTTTCATTACCTGCATGCCTTCCTGCGCCATTATTCATTCAAATCTATCACTTGTTTTGTAATCAATTACTTATTTTACACAGTAACGGAAAAATAACGACGTTACTTTTTCACTGTAACTGTAACTGCAACAAGTTACTTTTACAAAATCGGTAACTGTAACTGTAACAGAGTTACTTTTTTGCCTTCAGTAACTGTAACTGTAACACTGTTACTTTTTACTGGTAACGTGCCCATGACTGGTTTTGGAGCAGATTTTTGGAGCAGCAAAAAGTGCATTTTGGAGCAGGAAAAGATTTTGAAGCAGCCAAAAATGCGTCTTAGAGAGGGACAAACGATTTTTGGAGCAACCAAAAATGCAATTTTGAGCAGGTTAAGGCTCACTGCCAAGTGGGACACATACCGTGTGAAGTAAAGCAGCGAACAAAGGAGGAACGCTTTTGAATGAAGTTGTGTGCAATATTTGTTTGGAGATGTTTGTATAACATCACAGAATATTAACCCAACCTAATTTTAAACCTTTCAATGCATTTTTTAATACAGGATGCAAGCAACTACTAATTGGTGATGAATTTTGGCTGCCAAAATAATGTAAGAGAGAAGTTATTAATGAATCACAAATAAATCACCAGGACTTTTTTTATTAAAAACTAGCACACTGTTTCATAAATTTTTTTTTTCATTGCAGAAGAGCTATTTTCTAGTTGGTTGTTTTATGCCTGACATCTTGTTAAGTGCTCCAGAGAATTGTGTTTTTCCTTCACCAAGCAAGGACTGGCACTACAGATGCGCTCGAGCTTCGGTCCAATACATGGTGTGAGCATGGCGGTCGCCCGAAGAGCTTCAGTACTTAGGGATCGCGGAAATGCTAATCTATGAGGCTTTCATTGTCTCAGAACAATCATAGACGCTCGCGGCGATACAAAGCATGGCTCCAAGCATGTCTAAATAACATCACAAAGGCTTATTGACAGCACTGCAGCGTGGATAGAGCAGACGGCGCGTGATGCACTTGGCGGCGGCGTTCGGCGATGATGCATGAAATGTGTAGCTACGATGATGAAAAAATCAACGTGCACTGCGCTTGGTATCGCATTTTTGAGTGCCGAGGAGCGAAACTGCTAGCCGCTGTTTTGAGCAATCATGGCAGTGGAGGGGGGGTCGACTAGCTTGACTGTGGGGTCCGCTGCCGATGTGTAAAATGCCCATGCGCGGTTCCGAGGATCTAGCGAGTGATGTGCTTCGTTGCTTGCGAAGAAGCAAGTTTCCACGAGTGCTAGCGCATCGTTCTCGCCTGCAAAGTTCGTCTCGCCGACAGCGGAGTTAGGCCTAAAGACGACTCCGATGATGCGTCGAGCTTGTAGACCACACGCGCTCAAAGTAATCTGATCGAGTTTCGCTTACAGTTCCTAAAGCGTAATTATATCCTATGTGATCGGCGAGCGGTGAATGCATCACAAAGTAGCAATTTTCGGCAGTAAAGTCCTCGCAACACACAAGCGGCAAACGACGATCTCCTGGAGCGAGCATCGGGCCAATGGCGAGGCGAGCTGGGGCAACAAGATGGACATAGCCAATCAGGAGCCTCGAAACGACCTTCAAACATTTGCTTTTTGTGCACTTGTTTTAAAAGGAAGGAGCCAGCTGATGCGCGAAATTCGAACACGGAGAAATACCCTCTAATGAGCCCAAAATGCCGGCTCCCGGTCGCACTATTGCGAAGCTATAATTTTTTAAATATTGCTGTTTCTTCGCGATTTCCAGTAATATCGCCACCTAGGAGGGCAAAACGAATTTTCTGAAGCACTTATGCACGGTTTTCAGGGTATATATTTTGGAATCAGATAGAAAAAGGGCTCTAGAAACTGAAAACTTGATTTTCAAATAATCAATCTTCTTTACCATTTCTTGATATTTGTGCCGAGTCTGAGTTGACTTTTGACAATGAGTTATGAAGAAGTTTTAAACTGGTTTGCTAGTTCACTGCCCTTCTAGCTTTCAGCCGTTTTGCGCTGCTGTCTTCTGTTCAACTCCCAAACACGATTAGCTCGGAGCCTTGGGCACCGGCTCGCGGCAAGCAGTTCCCATCCAAGGTGCATTTTCGGGGGTCACGCTAATTTACACCGGTCTGGGGACAATTGTCTTCCCCTCCCCATAAACAACATTGGAAGGTCACAGGCCACCCCTAACTGCGCGTTGTCGCCGGCGATGCACTGCGCTTGTTCTTTGGATAGTATTTTGCAATTAGGCACAGTTTTTGCATAAAAAGAAGGAAATGTAGCAGGATTCCCGTCTTGGCGCAGTTTGGTGCAATCGGCGCAGCTATCCCATCACTGGCCTTCCCCCCCCACAGACAAGCCACGTTGCGCCGTTTGCGCGCAGCGGCCAATTGCGCGTTCGTATCATCTGCAGTGGCTGGGGAACCCGTTCGTATAACACTGAATGACGGCGTATTTTGTATAATGTAGCCCATCCAAAGGAACCTTAAAATTCGTATAATCGCAAAATTCTCATCAACCGTTTTCGTATCATCGAGATTCTACTATAGCAGAAACGCTCCGCGCCTGGCTTATCACATGCTGTCATTTATCAGCCGCAGAGATGGTTGACGCAGCTGCTGAACAGAGACTGCCCATCACACGAGCAGAGTGCGAGCAATAAAACTAAGGAGGGGGCAAAGGATGCAGTCTGCTTTTAGTTAATGTGCATGAAGCGAATACTTATTGTTGCACTATGCACAAGAGAAATCTCCCATTGACTTTACATTGCAAATCAAGATTCAGTGCCTATAAATTCAGGGTGGCCAGTAAACGGTTGTACAGCCCATTGTCTCGTGAATGAGGGAGCGTTTCCACAGTTAACATGCATCGTTCTCTCTCTCTCGCCAAGCCATGAGCGCCGAGGCCGTGCTGAGAGAAAGCGAACTGTCTCTTGGAGAGAGAAACTTTTCCTGTTGCACTCCAGCAAATCGAGCACTACGACAGCAGACTATGAACGATGCCTACTAACAAGCTAAAACACTAAGGTGCTTCGCTCCTGAAAGTAGATGCTATGGTGAGCAGTTCGGCGAAACCTTGCAGTTATGTGTGGTGTTGTGTAGGCAGGCGGCATCCGAACGACGGCAAGGGGCCCGACGACTGGACGCAGAACTCAGCGCGCGCCGGCAATCAACCCACCGACACGAGTGAGTCAAATGCACTCCACGGAAGCCCAACAACGACTCGGCTGACCAGCAGCCGTTTATTAAAACCACACCATGGAGCGACGCGTACACACGTAATTGGCTACTGACAATCACATGTGCCGATCTGCAGTGACATCTACATTTAAAACACACAACAACACGACAAACAGTGCGCATCCTTCTCAAGCATGGCGCCACAACACCACATGTGGCAAGCAGCGTTTATGAGCAGAGCACAAGT
This sequence comes from Rhipicephalus annulatus, assembly GCA_013436015.1. NCBI lineage: Eukaryota > Metazoa > Arthropoda > Arachnida > Ixodida > Ixodidae > Rhipicephalus > Rhipicephalus annulatus. The sequence continues at coordinate 3,792,944 of WOVY01009271.1, forward strand.
AGACATTTTCTCTTAAGTGCCCTCTCTTCACTCTCCTCGGTGGGCAGGGTGCCAGCTGAATGTGATCACGAAGCAGATCGCTGCCTATTGGCCAATAGCTGACATAACCAAGCACAGCCTTTGGGTCAGACGCACTCCCTACCACGACGTGCTGCCACATGCTAACACAATGTTCTACAGTGTGCTAAAATTACATACAGTAGCAACATTAGCACATACCAAAATCGGACAGGGACAGTTATCTTGCTTTGTCAAGAGCTCTCAAGTTCACAATGCGTGCTGACGTAGCTTTCGGAGTATTTCTCAGGATGACAGAAGAAAGTTTTTTAACCCGATAGGGTTAGAGAGCTCGTTTAGCAGAAATTCCGGCGTTGCCGTCGTTTGTTGTCAGCGAAAAATCACTATCTTATGCGTGACCGAAAAATCCAGAATGATGCAAACAAAATAAATGATAAAAAAATCTGGGGTCAGAGTGAGGCCCAAACCAGGGTCGTTTAGGTCGGAGTGGGGATTGAAACCTGGTCGTTTACGTGGCAAGCGAATGTTCTACCACATGGCCACGTGTCTGCTTGTGAAGATACACTGAAAAAAAAAAACTTCCTCTGTTTGCAAATGCAGCGAAAGTAGCTTTCATGCTTTACAAACACATGTGTCCTGTATACATGCTTCACAATACAACATGAAATATTGCAGTATAATGCATGGTACAAGTGCCCATTGCCAGCAGGCGTCAAAACATGTGATTATCGTAATGGCTTCGTGGTTTAAAGCCAGTCATCCACTATAAAAGGCACACACGCTAGTGCGCCTATTCCCTTAAAGGGGGAGGCTACCATGTAAGGGCATCTTTTTTGCTTGTTGTGATAACCTAATGAAATTTTCAGGGTAGGCTAACAATAAGGCTATTTGAATAACCACAAAATTTCATGCATTTAGGTTCACTGATTCCCAAGTTACAGCCATTTATCAGGATAGTCCACATAGGTTTCTTAGTCGGGCTCTGGTGAATTTAATAAATGTGCTAGCACCATGAGATTCACTGTGATGATTCCTGGATGGGTGTGCTTTACACTAGGACAGAGCCCTTTTTTTTTTAATTTTCTTGCTGAGAATTTTTACCAGAGCTTTGGATTTGGTGTTTGCCATTGAGCATTTATTAATGAATTTTTAATTATTTATCACAAATTACAGACTCAATAAATTTTCAAAACGGCTATGTCAATGTGTGGGCTATTTATTGGGGTACATAATAAAACATCTCATACAAATCAGATGGAAGGTTGCAGAGATATCATTAGACTAAACAGCCTCACTAGCCAACAAAGTAATTCTGAGAAAACAAACTGAAAGTTTCAAACACATATTTTGGTCTAAAATGACCCTGCAAAGTAGCTAGAAGTGTTCTTTAGGACTCTCTTCCCTTTCTGCTTTTCCTGCTTGTGTTGCAGCTATTCTTGAGCCTTCTTCACACGGAAAGGGTCTTTCTCCACGGCCGGTTGGTTGCCGGCATAGCGGCGTCAGTTGGGACATAGCGCCGAGCTTTGGTTGTGCAGCAACACGTTCACTATCCTCCGCGACTAACTCCTCACACGTCTAAAAACGTGTTTGTGAATGCACACGGTTGCACTGTTCGACGCGGAGGGGGGAGGTTGCGGTTGCACTGTTCGGGTCCGTAATCACTACAGTTAGCGAGCGCAACATGCCAGGTGCACTTGAGCATGAAACACCAACACCGGCCTCACTTGTGACGGCGGAGCGCTGCGTTGATGGTGTAGCAATTTCGACGTCGCGATAAGCATCACTGCAGTCGTCGTCTTGAAGAGACGAAGGAGAAGCTGCTCAGCATCGATGCGACTGTCGCCCGTGGGTTGGCGCGTGAACAAGCCTCATTATGTGTACGAGGTTCATCGGACGCTTTCTTGAACAGAACGCGTGCCGAGTCCCAAACTTTGCCCTGCCCATCGTTAGGGACAGAACAACAATCAGCGTTCAGTGAACACGGTGAAAAATCGTCTCGTAAAGACGGTGAAAGATTGAAGAGCACGCGTGAGAACCGAGCGGAATGATGGCAAACGGGACACACAACGCACGCCAAGAGAACACCAGCGCTTAGCCGGTGCCGGAGCAGATGGCAAGCCGGGGGAACAGATGCATCATCGTGCGCAGTAGCCAATAGGAGCTGCGTGAGCACCACTCGCTTGAGAGGTGTGAGCTCCCTCCAATCGCGGCTTCTCGTCCGAGCCGGGGAGACTTCAAAACTTCGAGAGCCCCCCAATCATGAGCAATCCCCCCTCGGCCACTGCTGCTGCTGCTGCAAGTGGCGAAAAAAAAAAAAGAGCAAGAACTCACGAGCAAACCAAGACCAAGGTGGCGGTGCTAGGCCGCGTGGTTGGGAAATTGCAAACGCCCGAAGTTGGGGTATTTTCAGCGCTCACTGGCCACTAGCCGGCCGCCGGGGCATGTTATATAATTTATTTGACGTACTTTCGCAATTAATTAAACATTGATGTTTACAGAACAGATAGTTTATCAGACATACTACCCAAATATGTAGTTTTCAAAAAAATCGACTTTTTTGCGATTTTTTTGGTTTTCAAAGGGCGCATCCCCCCTTAGACCATGTAGTGGCTGCATAGCAAGTACTAAAAGGTTTCGTGCATGACGTGTTTGAAGTATCTACTAGGAACAGGATATCACTATAGTGCTCAACTCTTGCTTTAGGGTCCCCTAATTTAATGCATACAAAAGATTCATGTTACTCCCCTCATTCTTGATGAATTCGAAACATTTATTGCGGTGATCAATTTCTATTCCAAATACTGAGGCCATTCTGTGATTGCTTATAAAACTGGTTCAGTACCCTCATGACAGGCTTGTGTTAATCCTATAAACAAGTTGGTTAGTTTTGAATCCTACGTGTATTTTGCATGCTCCAGAGGTACTCATATCATAGAGATTAAACATTTCCAATAGTGTGACAAGTTATCGCACCCATATTCACTTGCAGGGGCATGATACACAAACTGTAAGTTCGGACGCTGAAAATTCGGACATGCTCTTTTATTCGGACGCCTTCGTGGTACCCCTACTTGTCCAGTTGAGATAATGTAAACTCTCGACAAAACATTCGGACAGCCCACAGCGCACCGTTCAATTTTTCAGTCCCTGGCTGGCTGACAGAGCGTGACATTCAGTGTCATGACCAGCAGTCCGCATGATGTTTATGATAATTTCGCTAGGCTGCCAACCCTGACAGGTTATTGCACTGGCTATGACTGGATATCGTGCCAGTGTAAAAATACCTGCACAAATTACAATTGCCGATCTCTATTTTTATTTTACTACGAGTTATGAAAGTTTTCCGGCTTTAGCCAGCCTTGTATACATTAAATGGCTACAACGACCAGACCGCAAGCCAAGCCATGCTTTGAGTCAGCTCAGTGTGTCGTTGGAGAATGACTGCACATACCTGGAGAAAAACTGAAGTAAACGACGAGCGCTACAGCATGAACTAGCCTGACCTCGTTCTATTATAGCATGCGACAGTTGGCGTTGTCAGTTCTTTCCGCATCTAGGCCTGATCAGTGTCTCGCTTTCTTGTTTGCTGTTTCACCCGTGAGGCCTCATCTGTTGGAATGGCTCCGACACCATTTGTTCCCTGTGCACCATCAGTACCAACGCAGTAACGCGGAAACTACAAGACACTGACGATAGCGAAGAAAGCCGCAAGGTTGAAGGCAGTCGCTGACAATCTGATGTTGCTTGAGAGATTTGATTGATTTGTGGTGTTTAACGTCCCAAAACCACCATTTGATTATGAGAGACGCCGTAGTGGAGGGCTCCGGAAATTTCGACCACCTGGGGTTCTTTAACGTGCACCCAAATCTGAGTACACGGGCCTACAACATTTCCGCCTCCATCGGAAATGCAGCCGCCGCAGCCGGGAATCGAACCCGCGACCTGCGGGTCAGCAGCCGAGTACCTAAGCCACTAGACCACCGCGGCGGGGCATGTTGCTTGAGAGAGTTTGCCGAGTTAGACAATGATGAGATTGTATGTCAGGTCCTCGATCTCATGCAGGTAAACAGTGACTCCACTGAGGCGCTACCCACACCACTGTTATAAAATGGAGATTTAGTGCAGGCTGCAACAGCATTGTCGATGACATACAATGGAGGCCAAACACTGGCCGAAATACAGGCAAACTTGGTCATCTGTGATCGTGCTTGTGTGCAGATGTGCATTGACAAGTTTTCCTGGCCACTTGGCCAATAAAGGTGCTCTTTTTCCTGGTGGATCTTCTTATTCAGAATAAGAAGATACACCTTATTCTTCAGAATTTTTCTTCAGAATCTTCATTATTCAGACTCTGAATCCAAATAAGTTGTCTGTGACTGTACCGTGCAATTACTGAAGTAATGGCGAATAGGTATTCATAATGCATGTGAAGTACAGCACCACGAAAGAGGAGGTAACAATTTTCTGTTACAGACAATAATTCAATACAGCCAAACTCCTTTATAAGAGACACTGATATAAGAGACAACAGTGTGCCTTCCGTAAAATACAGGGGATAGGAAAATGCATACAAGATACCCTGCTTGTAAGAGACATCTAATATAAAAGACACGAATTGCTGCCCAGAGCAGGTCTTTTATAAAGGGGTTTAACTGTATATACAACTTTAATACATCTGCGATTGAATGCACTAGAACAGCGAGTAGCACATACCGTGTGTCGTTTGAAAGATCCTGTGTGGTGCGAAGGCACACTTCCTCGATCAGGCCTACAATGTTCACTGCCTCCGGCATCAGCAACTGCTTGCAGCTGCACGAACCATAAAAGGAAGCATGTTACACTAGCCTACATTCTTTCTAAACTTTGAACAATATTTCAATTTTCAAAGTATGTCATTTTGCCTTACATGAACCTCAATATGTCAAACAGTGTGGAGATCACAAATAGTTCAATATACACAACCAAGCTAAAGACTGTGTCATAGGTAACAACTCAAACACACCACACCGTCAATCATGCTGCCTTCCGAGTCCAAAACGGCTAACCATGTCGCTAAGCTGCTTGCGTCGCCTTCACGAACGCAAGCACCTCACTGCTATCGTGGCACTCATGTATGGTCAGGAATGAAATCGAAACAATGAAAACTTCCATATCAAAATCAAACACATGAATATGAAGCAGCAAGCACCCCAGTAGTGATGACGTCTGCTTAGTCGGCTATATGCTGCACACAACTAGGAACAATCAACTTCATATAACAGCAAATGCTGCATGTCGGCAAAGATATTTTACAGTATTGCATTGTTTGTGCAAACACATTATATCAAGAAAAGTCGAACGAGTCGTCCGCTCTCGCACCAGTCTGTGTTTCGCGTCATTTCCAAACGCCCCATGCAAGAATGCTGTAATTTTTCCGTGCTTTGCTAGTATGGGCGATGCTCATCATGAGACACAAACTGACATTGGCAGTTGGCATGTAGTTAAAGGGACACTAAAGTCAAATAACAATTTACGTCAAAGTGAAAGCTCAACGTATGACATCTAAAACCACACTATTATCAACAACAGTGCCCTACTAACTGAGAAATTAAGATAAACGCACAAGAACACAAGCGCGGCGGTAGGACATTTTCAAAATAATCCCAATGACATCAGACTTACCGCCTACAATTAATCACTACTAATCAATCAACTGTACTAAATAAAGAGCCTTCCCTGCATCAAGAGGCACAATAAACTCCTGCTTGTTCGTTTCTGTTTGACTCATGGAAAAAAGAACCGCCAGACCTTACTATGGGGAATGGCACGAGTGGTTCAAAGATTCAATTTTTGCGTGGTTACACGTGACAGGTGGGGCCATCTAGTGGGGCGCAGTTGAAACAAAAAAAAAAATGTCTACAATCTCGCAGCCAATGGCAAGAAATTGATCAATGGCCATTGTTGCTGCTGTGGCTCCCGCTGCTTTTGACCTGCTGCTGCTAGCGCAGTAAAGCCGGGCAACGTTGTGCACGGCAACAGTGACGTGAATCGGTCCAGTGAGTCTGCTTCTTGAGGCGGGTAATTTGAAGTGTGACGTTTTAGTGGTCTGATGCGGACCACTAAAACGTGATTAAATTTTCAAAATAGGCCCTTCCTTGGCACGAAAGTAGCACTACGCGGTTTCTGGACTGATATTTGAACCATCACCGTCGAATTAATAGTTGCCTTTAGTGTCCCTTTAATCAGGGTTTGCGGCAGATACCAAATGTATTCAGGAGCCTGGCCGAATACCGAAATGTCTGGAAAGTGTACAAGATTTTCCACAATTTCGGATGTGGCTGTGACAATCTGACTTCTTCAGAGCAATAGAAAAACTAGAGTTGGTGTTTTCAAACAACTTTGCAGCCTTTATCGCATCCGAAAAATTGGACATTCATTGCCATTTTTGTCTTAACCACTGTTGAATTAGCCAAGCTCATCAGCACTCTCACCACTGTCAAATTTGCTCAACTCATTGGCACGCCGCTCAAGCTAATCATCCTCTGTGCCATCCATGGAGTTTGATGGTCCCGTGATTCCAAAGCTCTTTGCAATGGTGTCCACTGACAACCAATGCCACACAGTCACAAACACAGACTTTTAAAGAGACATTCACGTCATTTGCCCTGTCGAAGTTTCCCCATTTGAAAGGAAAGACCAAAAATGTATGCGATTTCGAGGTATTATGGAGGAAGTACAATATAAACAAAACAGTAAAAACTAATTTACAATTTCTATTAAACAAAAAGAGAAAGATGCTACCCAGGAAAACTCACTAAATGCACAGTTTGACATAATATCTCAAACGTTACCACCGAGAAATAGTATGAAGCCGGAATATACAAATTAGGTTTTGCTATAACTTGATAGACTTATTTTTGATATAGTGAGGTTTGACTGTACTTTCCATTTCTGATTAGTTTGTTTGAGGAGGAGGATTGGCTCAGGACTCAGATCAAAGTTGGCAATACCAATGCCGCCACTTTTTATTTATACTTTTATTTATTTATACTTATACCTACAGTGCCCCCTGGGGGCATTGTTGTAGGGGGGTTTACAAATTCAAAGTACATTTAAATCAATGGGGACAAGTTGAATTGCACGGCACACAAAAAATAAACACTTTTGTACTTTAACCTTTCATCAACGGTAAGAACGAAGCATGTAGGTGTCGGAAAGACAAACACTCGTACCTTGATATAACGATCACGGATATAACAAAGTAGGGAATAGTTCCTTCATAGAAACATTGTTATGGATATAAGTTTATAAGTTAAAGCAAATTTCTGAATATATTTGTCTTTTCGTGGAAGGTGTTACTTCTTTACAATGAGGTTTGAGTGTACCACTCTGGGTACACTGGAGTCACCAACATGCACTTGAGTAGCAAACTATTCATTGTAATACGAATACCCAAGATATTTACACCCAGTAGTGTTTGCTTTGCCTTCTAATTATGTAGAGCTTGTGTAGTTGTTCCCTGATGTGATTACATTCATGTCACCAATATTAAAGGGCCACTCACCAGGCCCCATACCGAATTTTAGTTAGACAGTGGAAGTTGTTGGGTGTTCGATGAGAAATGTTTTGCCATAAAAATTTTTCGAATCGGTTCATTACGAGTAGAGAAAACAGGTTTTTTGAAGCGGCGCGAAATGAGGGTGAGAGGAGACGAGCTCGAAACCCTTGCCGATCCTCCACGTAACCTTCGCAAGCCAAACTTCTTCCCCACCTTTCCGGCATCCGACCAAGAGGCGACATTCGCATGACGTGCCCAAACAGGCCCAGCCCCCGTGCACGCGAGTGGCGCTGTTTTGTTGACCAGCGTTATTTTGTGGTCTTCTGCCTGTTTCTGCGGGATTGTTTGGAAACGCTGGCTTAGACGCGGTAGAGTAGATGAGCACAATGAGTGCGCGAATGCGTAGGAGCGTTCCACGGCGGTCGTCTGCTCAATGCGCTGACCACGGTAACCCGAACACATGTGAAACGCTGGCACATTAGCCCTGCATCTCGTAGCATTTCACGGGGAAAAAATGTAAGAAAAACGTGCACAATTTTTTATTGAGTCTCATTATTTATTTCAAGTTTTATTCATCTTTTAAAGCAACAAATACATAAACTACGCATGTTGTGCTAAATAATTTTGCCATGTCACGTGGTATACTGTTGACAATGTCAGAGCAGAGTCGTCTACGTAGAGGACCAACGTAACCGCAGTGCTGTGTACGTAGGGCCATTCCTACGCTTACGTCGTGCCCTCATTCACTACGCGTGCGCTGGTAGAGGGGAGAGCGAGCAGCTTTCATCTTGAAATTTGACCCGTTTCCGCGGCGCATAGCGTTGCAAATTTTGGCAGACGTGATCATGAACGCCTCGTCTACGCATAGAGCTTGTGGGGATCTGAGGCGCGCCTGCGACCATTTCGCGGGCACTCCGCCACACGGCCACACCCTTTTGCTTTCCTGCTCTGTCAACACCACGTGGCGATAGATGGCGCCACGTGCGGGCACGGCACGTGCCACTGCGCGCGCCGAGGGAGCGGGCTCTTGCTCCGTGGACAGCGCCGGGTAAGCACGTGTTTTCCTTCGTCCGCGTCCCCTTTGGGAATCGCGGACGGTAGCCTGTCTGGGGTGCCTTGGGCACCTCGGCAGGCGTGCTTACTTGAGTGCTAGCTTCGGAGCGTACGCTAAGCCCAGAGCGGTGCCTAGTGCTTGAGGTGGTCGTACCACAACGAGCCGCACTTGCGTTAGGCCTACGCGTACGAGGTTTGCCCTAACACTCGCGACCAGGCCCATTGGCCATCGTGAGAGTGCGCAGCATAGCCGCGAGGGACCTTTTCCCGACCGGCGTGTCAAAGCTCGCCATTGCCAGCTGCGACGTGCTCGCGGTTTTCCCCTTACTGTGAACGTCCGCGTGCGGGTGCCTTTGCTACCCACGTCCCGGGAGCGGACGTTGTACTGTTGTTCGGGGTGCCGCCAGAGGCAATAAAGTGTTGTGTACTTTTACATGAGAACACTGTCTATTTGCCGCGCCGCGCTAAACGCCTTATCAGTTGAGCGCGCGCGGAGCGGTGCGCTACACGCGAGTAAACGGAGTAGCGGCCCCGTGGCTCGCTAAGCGTGAACCCGCGGTGATCGTCCGCTGCAGTTATAGCGGGGTTACCATACTGGCGCCCAACGCGATATCAAAGGCTCATTAAGCCTTTGATTAGTCTTAGCCGAGTCGGCCCGCCTTTGCGAATCAGGCTCGCCGCGTTTGCCCGCGTTATGTCTGCTCCGCGTGAGTCCTGTCCGCTGACGCTTTTAGCAGATACCGCATTGCTCGAGAACAGGGCCAGTGCCCCCTTGAGCATCACAATTGCGCACCCTCACTTGTCACAAGCCCCAGTCGGGATGACACGAGGCGCTACGTATCAGCTCCCACTGGAGAGGTAGAGTGTTTTGGGGTCCGGGGCCATAGCCCAACCCGAACAGTGCACAAGGGCAAATCGGACTACTACTGCTCCCTTTGGAATGCATGGCAGTTCCATGACACAGCGCTCCGAAACGGCTCTCAGTGGAGCTTCCGGGGCGCAGATCGGCACCGCGGCCTCAGCCGTTGCCGAATTTTGCCCACTGGCTACTATGCAACCTAGCAGTTTGGTACCCAACGCGGTATCAAAGGCTCATCGCCTTTGGTTAGTCTTAGCGAGCCAGTTCGCCTGCGCGATTCAGGCTCGTCGCAACATGTCCGCTCCGTGGCATGCCCCGTTGCACAAAGAGGCCACCGCCTCTATAGACGGGCGCCCTTCGGCGCTCGCCTGTGTCGTCACCCCTTTTTGTGTTGAATACACTCCTACGTGGTAGCTGACGCGCTATCTCGTGCCCCCTGTTGTCTGCCGAGAACCTGGCTTCCGGTGCGACGGCCGCTCGCGGTGCCTTAGCACTGGCAAGCGTCGGGGGCGAAACGGCGGCGAAAAGGGGGAGTCCCCATGAGGACGACCTTGGCTGCTATCCAGGTAAGCGGCGCACTGCGTAGCGGCCGAGCGGGGGGAACTTTCCGAAGGCCACCGTGCCGAGAGCGAACCCGTGACGCCGTGCACGCGGCGGTTGTTGCGGTCCTGAGTGGGCGCGATACCAGACTCCCCCATTTGGGAGAATGGGAGTTGCTTTCGGCAGCGAAGAGCTACTGAAGGCTCAGCAGAGTGATCCGTTTCGAGTCTCGGAGGCACGGAGCGCCGTATAGCTGTTTGCTTTGCGGCGGGCGCCGTTAAACCGTCTTGAGAGGCGCGCCGTTACGCTGCTTGTTCTGCGGCGGGCGCGATTGGGGGGCTGAACAGCGTGTGTCGCTGAGTCCCCGGCGGATTCATTTTGCTGGACCATGACGGGCTCCTGCTAAAGTATATAGCCACTGACGACGAGTCCATAGACCCGTTAAGGTGGTTAAGCCAAAAAGTCTGAGAGCCGCACTGTTGCGAGCCTCTCATGACGAGCCCATTGCCGGTCACCTGAGTGGCTCTAAAGTTTTTACGAAACTGAGCAAGGTTGTGACTTGGCTTGGCGTGAAGCGTGACATTTTCGCTATTGCCGTTCCTGCCACGTCTGTCAAACGGTGAAATCAAGGGGTGGCAAGTCGCCCGGCTTGATGAAACCGACTGTCAGTGAGCGTCCGTGGCAAGTAGCCACCTGCGATCTAATGGGGCCGTTCCCCAGGAGTAAGCAGGGGTTCATACATCTGATGGTAGTTGTTGATCATTTTTCCAAATGGGTGGAGCTGTTTCCGCTGCGGAAAGTGACAGCGCGAGCGGTGCTAGAGAGGCTACAGGAAGTGTTTTGTCGGTTCGGCTTTCCGAAAAGATTGATCACGGACAATGCGTCGTATTTCACCGCTCGGGTGTTTGGGAAATCATGCACACTGCAATACATACGAAATGCCAACGTGCAAAGACATAAGGACAAGACAGGACTTCAGATGTGAGGTTTAACATCACAGCCAAACAGTTTCTTTTTTGCAGTTGGAAAAACTAACTTTACATAGAATAGCTTTCAAATGTAAAAGAGAACAGTTCAGTACCGATGGCAGCACTTCAAGTGTTATGCACTAGTACAGCTTCCTCACCTGCATATCAGCTGGCTGAGGAGCTGGACAGCTTCATGTTGAATAGAAGGCAAGATGGCCGCAACAACATTGGCCTGTGCTGTGGCACCAGAGCTCTGCAAAATGCAAGTTACACCTATGTACCTCAAAGCCAAAAGAAGAAAACTACATCCCCACCCTACCCCTAAAATGTACTGTTACATACAAGTTAACATTGCTAGTAAAAACAACCATATATGAAATACACATCGCTGCTGCCCAAATACATAATGTTGGGCTGGTTGGTTTATGCCTAGAAAAAAGTAAGGACACAAGCCACATCAAAGAAAAGACAAGCGGACAGGAAAGAGCACCCCTTGCAACATGGCTGTCTTAAGTAATGTGCTTTTCTGCGGTCCAAGTTCCGTAACCACCTTGAGGGTTGTGAGTGATGCTGTTATGCTCGGTATCAGACTTATTACAGCCACCTGGAGCTCCTATTAGGTGCAGCTGAATTAAGTTACGTAAATGTTCTTGCATTTTGTCCGATTCGAAATGCTAGCACTACTAGCAACTGAACTAACATTCTCTGAATTTACAGCACAATATAATGGCCCCCAAGCCCCGGCAATGGGTAGACAGACTCAGCAGTCTAGTAACAAGACTACTTGAGCTATGATAAATTCCTCAAAACGACTCACAATGGCACACGTGCCCCTTACTGGCCCAGAATATTCTGGTTTAGGACCACTGACCAGTTCAAAAGTACTAACCTTGACTGGAAGGTGAGCACCGAGGACTCTATACACAAGCTCGAGTACGTCCTCAAATGGAACAAGCACCGGCTGGTGCATGCTGGACCTGAGGAGAGTAAAACATCACTGGTCTTACGAGGGATGTTTTCTACTGTCAAACCAGAACACAAAATTCAACATCAACAGAGGTGTAGTTGCATGAGTAAGTCTTTGCTGATGCCACTGGTTGCAACAGACATACCAAATATGGACACTTTGACAACACTTGTAAGCTAATCTGCTCTGGCTGTAGTTGTGCACTGCTGTTAATGATGTGCTCGATAAAAATAAGGAAGTTACTATCAGTCAGTGTGTGACAACGTGCTTTGACGAGTACAGGAATGGCACAGTTCCCCTTTACTACTGCCGGTGTGCTTGTAAATTTATCATGATTATTGGGGAAGGCAACACAGAAATTTTTACTTTGTTTGAAAATATTAAAAAAATTATAGCACAAATTTCAATCTAGAAATCTTACGTTGACAGTTCAGCTTCCATTTTGGCTGCCAAACGCATGAAATTTTTTATGCATTGAAGATGTACACGATACAGTGATGGAAGTGAGTTTTTACTTTTTTTAGCATTCTTTGGAGCAGGAAAAAAAAAAGAATGCTAGTTTAGAGCAGCTGCTGGTGTCTTTAAAGCAGATACAAAATTTACCAAACATTAATTGGAGCTCAAAGCATAGCTGCAGCATCTTGTAAATATTAATATTTATTATGAAATATACTTAGCAGACAACAACCAATGTGCATTTAAAGAAGCAAAATAAAAGATGGCTGGTTGTCAAAAATTTACTGTGAAACGAGCTTTATACTTGAAATACTAGTACTTGTGGCAAAAATAAAATCAAACCTGTAAAGCTGAATGCCACAATTTAAAGGAACCACAGTCCATATATAACTGTTGCCAAAGAAAATGCAGTAAATAATCAGTATGAGATAAAAGCAATCCTGCTCATTTTCACATTTCACCACACTAGCCTCCATGTCTAGCTGAAAAAGCATAAAAACAGCCAAACGAGCTCATGGCCTAATAAGCCAGTTCTTGTTTCATAAACTAGATCATAACCAATAATACTGCACACTAGTAGCCCATGATAGCACACAGACTGTTTTCAGTTTTTTTAGGACGAGTCGGCCAAACAGTAAAAGTTCATCATTCTCGTTCTCTCAGTGTCATTTCGGAGCAGGTTTGAAGCAATTGAAGCAGAACGTCCATCACTGGCAATGTTACCCCTACGATGATCACGTTTTGTTATAGCTAATCAAAATAAGCCCAGTCAGTTCCTTTCATTTATCTTGTTCTTCGTTGATTGGCACTTGTGCTGCTTTATAGCATTTTCGATTTCCATGCACTTCAAGGACACAGAAAAAAATTTGAAGTGCCGTTGTTTCTTGATTTTACATGCTGAAACCACAATACAATAATGAGGCAATAGTCAGTCCCGATGGATTATCTTTCACTACCTTGGGTTCCTTACAGCTAAATTTATGTACGTGTCTTTGCATTTCACCCCATCAATATGCAGACACTTCGGCTGGTTGAAATGTAAACACCTTGGCATGTGAAGAAATGCAGGAAAGGGTTACGTGGCACTGGTAGGGTAAGCTGGACATAGCAGCAAATAGGCCAGGCAAAGCTGAACTTACCCAACAAGCATTAGGCTGATGGTTCGCATGAGGCTCATAGTGCGGCGCCAGCACAGGAGGCTAGCTTGATGGCTTTCTTCTGGTGAGCTGGGAACCTCCAGGGGAACTGCCTTGTCTGTTCGAGGCCGCCCTTTGTCTGTTAGACAGAAGAGGAAGAACGAGTCTCGGAAGAGGTGCATTGCAATCAATACAAGGCCAGGTAAAAAGTAAAAAAAAATTATGCAGCCATGCTGTCACCAAGATTTGCCACACCTTTTCAAAAAACTGAAAAAAAAAAGAAACAACGGAGAAAAGAAGAGGGGGGTGTCTTCTTAAAGGTTCGTAAAAATCACAAATAAAATTTAATTTTCCAGGACCCAATGACAACCCCAAAAGTTAACTGAACCCTGAACCTTCAGCAAATCGTGTGTGTATGTCTGCAGACATTTTCTCACCCACCCACCTTTTTTTTTCTTTTTTTTTCTGCATACAAAATAACAAAATTACAAATAAGCCTCTTTTGCATACGCCAGTGCAAGCTCCCCACAACAACGACAGTAGCTGAATTGCGTCGTTCACATACACACAAACAATTCTCTAAAGGAACTGGAAAGTCTAATTTCACTTTGCGGAACTTCATGGCTTTCAAGGCTTCAAAAGCTTTTGTTTCCCTTTCAAGTTAATTCGAGACAAGGAAAGAACTCGCCAAGCTCTGAGTAACAATGAGAGATACTTACATTGGCAGCACTACAGACATTGTATAAGAAAAAAAATTTTAAAAAATCCATAAACCAATTCAGCACAAGAGAGATTAAAAACAGGTACATTATCTCACACTCTGACTATATACAGTAAACTCGCAATAATTCAAACTTGAAACTGTGATGATTCATACTTTGGGTTAATTCAGACAGAATTCAATTTTTTGGTTGGCCCTGTATTCTTTCAATGTATCTAAAAATTTAAGCCTCTTAATTCGAAATATCACTCTGTTAATTTATACTTTTTACAGTTACATACCAGAAGATATCTGCTTTCCTGCTACTATTTAAAAATTTGCGTGCTTATATAATCCTAACTGTCTAAAAATAAAAAATTAGCACCTCAGGCCTTCAAAAAAAAAAAAAGGCTTTGCTAACAGTCTAAAAATTAAAAATAAGCACCTCAGGCCTTCAAAAAAAAAGGCTTTGCTAGTCAACAAATGTTTGAAACAAAGTGCACGCATGGTAAACCATGATGCTTCTCAACTAGTTCGTATGTGGGGTTTAACGTCCCAAAACCACCAAATTCTCAACTGGTATAAAGAGCTTGTGCTGAAGGCACATACCTGCAGCGAAGAAGCAGTTGGCAATTCACGGTTTCTTTAAAAGGTCTGATCAGCAGTACAACGGCAATAAACTTGTGGAACTTACACCTCTGCTTTCTGTTCACTGCGTGCAGTTAGGGTCTAAATATACTTTAAATGTGATAATTTAAATAATTTTAAATGTGATAAAATCAATGCCTGGTCCTTAGCGCAAACACAAGACAACAGACAAGTGTCTTTCACTTGTCTGTTGTCTTGAATGTATGGTGTCACCTCACCCAGAGTCATCTATCTGTGAACTTCTGATAATTCAAAAACTTCTTTACAATTCAAAGAAAATTCAGAAGTCCCTTCGAGTCTCAATTAAAAAGAGTCAACTGCCTCACATACCGTAATTACTCGAATCTAATGCGCACATTTTTTCCGGTTAAGCGAGTTCATAAATCGCATGCGCGTTAGAATCGAGTTCGAAAAAAAAATGAATACGGTCATTCTATTGCCATCGGCATTTCCAAAATGGCCGCCCCCTACGTGCGTTGGCATGGCGCGTCGGCCATTTCTGCCTATGTGTTTTGCATGTGCGGCACTTCGTAAGGGCGCTGAGGAGTTAGTCATCTTGTAGTGCATTAACGTCGACGGCATAGAAGGGCCGACTCCAAAAACTCGAGTGCACCACGATGCCGCTTTTAAAAGAAAAGTCATCGCGTGTGCAGAAACGGACGGAAATCGGGCCGCATCGCGGTCGTTCGGAGTTTCTGAAACGTGCGTGCGGGACTGGCGGAAACAAAAGCAGAAGATTGTCGACAGCAAAGCTTCGCGCAAAGGCTTCAATGGACCACGGCAGGGTCGGTTTCCGCAAATTGAAGAGCTGCTCGGCGAGTATGCGCTTGAGCAGCGAGCAGCACAGCGGCCCGTGACGACAGAACTGCCCCATGGGCGGGTTATGCAGTTAGCCTTAGAAAAAGGGCTAATGCGGAGCCAGTTTAAAGCGAGCAGGTGCTGGCTAACTAACTTTATGAAGAGGAAAGGCTTTTCCCTTCGAAGGCGAACAGACATATGCGAAAAGTTTCCGGAGGAGTACGATGAAAAGCCTCACAGTTTTCAGAGGTTCGTCCCAAACTTGCGGCACAACAACGACTACCTGCTTGGGCAAATCGGGAATGCCGATCAGATGCCTATTCGATATGCCTGGCACCACAACCGTCGAGAAGAAGGGGGCGAAGCAAGTTCGCCTGCTGACATCGGTCCACAGTAAAACTACAGTGACGGCAATGCTCTGTTACACGTCAGATGGGCACAAGCTTCCCCCGTATCTCATATTTAAATGGAAGACGCTCTTGAAAGGAGTCGTTTTTTCGAGTGGTGTGATCGTGCGGGCCAACGAGAAAAATGGGTGCGCGTTGCAATCAATGTCTTACTTTCTTTTTTTTTTTTTTCGTCGTGGAAACCGGGTGCGCGTTACAATCGAGGGCGCGGTAGAATCGAGTAAATACGGTAATACTATTAATAATAAAAGGAATGAGATATCCTTGCAAGCTTCTAGCCTAACAAGAAGGTCTTCAAGACGAGCCCAAATCGTGGCCAAGACAAACATGCACAAATGTGCAGTGAGTAATGTTGTGGTACGAAAGTTACGCAGTGTAGATATGTAGAAGCAACCGACATCAATATAGTGCATGTACCAACATACAAGTTAGGGAATGCTTTAGTCAAAGTGAAGGACAAGCTGTTGAGCAGAAATTCCCCTGTCTTGTTTATGCCATAGCCTGCCACAATTATGACAACCGGTACATCGGTGAAACTAGTGATTTCAAGAAAAGAGTTAAACAACACGAATATGACATCATGAAACGATGTGTGACCTCGAGTGCTCTCATTGCACACATGGAATCTACAGGCCACTGAATTGACTGGTCAAGCGCATGTTTTGTAAAAAGAAAAGCTTGCATCATGCTTGCACATGCAATTTCTGCACATAGACGACGACTTCACTTAGGATGCACAGGAGTCATAGGACGTTTCAATAATGTACTCTCACAGCTTAAGGGGAGACACGGGTCTTTTAGAGCAAAAAATTGCCAAAAAATCAATTTTTCAAAATATTTTTTTTTGAAATCTCGACGTCCAAAAGAATCTATTGCCGGAATATTAACGCGTTCCGATTAGTATTTATTTTGTTATTGCGTTCTAAGGAGACTTTCATGATCACTCTCGCTCGAAAACGCGCCCCCAAAACGGGCAATTTCAATGCCGTCGTCTGCGAAAACCGTTAGCCGCAGCACGGCCATTTTGGAATCATTTGAAAGCTAAATTCTTCAGCAATCCGGTTTTAGCGAGAAAACAACTCTAAGACTGGCGACTATGGAGCTACACACCACCGAAAAGGAGGGAATACTCGCACGGCATTGGCGCGTTTATACCACGTGGGGCAAATCCTGCTCTACGATTGGACGACCGAAAATTTCGTCTGCCCGACTGTGTGCAACAATGCGCCACTCCTTGTCACAAATTGTTCGGACGCGACGATGGCTGGCGGGCGACGCAAATTCGCGACAGCTCATGCCTACGGCAAAAAACGCAAGCGTCGGTCTCAAATACCTGAAGCAGCGTCGGGTGAATCGACGGCGACGAGCTCCGCGACATGCGCCAGCGAGTGTACGATATCTATCGAAGCTGCAGCCGCGCAAGCGATGCCTGTGGCCGACGACACGAGGACAACGCGTGTCGATACGCATTTTGTGACAGAAGCGGAAAAAGTGGCAATTGAGCATCGCGCGGAAGAGCAACGACAGAAGCTGTCTTCGTTATCAGCTACCCGCCGAAAGCGGTCGCTTATCAGAGATTCCCCGGAAGCGGGGGGGTCCGGCACCGAGTTTACGCTGCTAAGCCTACCGCTGCTGAACCAACTGCTTCGGTGCGCGAAATGCGAATTCTGCTCTGGCCCATTGAACGTTTCTCGGGGCGACCGTGAGTACGGATTGGCAGTTAGAATAGTGGTGAACTGTGCCGTCTGCGGAGATGTCAGCGCCGGATGGAGCTCGCCGAGAGCAGGGGGGAATGCGACCTGCAACCCTTTCGAAGTGAATGTGCTTGCGGCTCGTGCAGTTATGAGCACGGGTAATGGGCAGAACGTGCTAAACGACATTTTTTCGGCCCTGAACATGTCTCGTCGTGGAATGCACAACAAAACGTACCAAGACTACGTCAAAACCAAGATGAACCCTGCCGCGATGAACGCATCCACGGTTATTATGAGCGAGTGCGCAACAGCTGTGAAGGCCATCTATTCTGAACTGAATTTCGGGAACCCCGGCAATATCGCAGTTTCCTATGACGGGACTTGGCTCACTCGTGGCCACTTGTCACACATTTGTGTGGGAACTGTAATAGAACTGTTTTCGGGCTATGTGTTGGACTTTAAAGTTCTCTCGAACTTCTGTTTGGGTTGCGAGATTGGCCCCAAGGACGACGACCCTCGATGCAGTGAGTGGCGAGCTCGGCACAAGTGCCAAAAAAACTCTTCGAGCAAGCCTGGCCAGATGGAGGTGGAGGCTGCCAAAATTCTGTTTCACCGGTCCCTCGAAAAGCATGGATTCCGCTACACAACGATGTTGCGCGATGGCGATAGTTGCGCTTTCAACAGCCTTCAGGAGGAGCAAGTTTATGGCTTCGTGGCTATCGAAAAGGAGGATTGCGTAAATCATATACATAAAAGGATGGGTGCTGCACTGAGACACCTCCTGCAGAAGAGCAAGGGGGAAGGTCGGCCAAGCCTAGGTGGCAAAGGAAAGCTCACTGCTGAGCTTGTAACGAAGCTTACAAATTATTATGGTTGGGCACTCAAGGCACACCAGGGAAACATCGATGAGATGGAGAATGCTGTCCTTGCCACTTACTATCATGTGACTTCTACTGATGCAAAGCCACAACATTCACGGTGCCCAAAGGGAGAAGACTCATGGTGTGCCCACAACAAGGCAGTGGCAAGGCAGCAGGCTCCTCCTAATCATCGGTACAACCTCCCGGAATATGTTGCAGAAGCGCTCCTTCCAGTGTACACTCGCCTCTCAGATCGAAAGCTGTTGGAGCGCTGCCAAAGATGCAAAACTCAAAACTCGAATGAGAGCCTCCATTCAGTGATCTGGTCGCTTGTACCGAAAACCAAGCACGCCTCGCTCTTCACAGTCGAAACTGCTGTTGCGGAAGCGGTTGCTCGGTTCAATGCTGGAAAGAAACGTGCTTCTGAGGCCATTTTGAAGGAGCTGCATTTGAACCAAGGCAACACAGATGTTGAAAGATGTCTGGAAAAGGACCAGCTGCGGCTAGCGGCATGTGACAAAAAGCATACCAGAGCAGAAGACTTCAAGAATGCCATGAAGAAGAGGCGTGTGAAAGAGAGTGATGGTGATTATGAGCCTGGTGGCTTCTAGAGCAAAAAGGGCTCCCATCTGTTGCTTTTTTGGCAAGAATTAAACCTATATATAGTCTTCAAACTTCTTTTTGTGTTTTCTCAAAATCAGTTTTTTGCCTATGTGCTATACTGTTGCCCACAGTATCTTTTGATCTAGTGATCAGATTTGAGCGATTCTTGTTGCAATTGACAGCTTACGAGTTCCTATACACAATAAGATTACTAAAATTTATATTTAGTCAAGAGAAAATTTTTTATGCGCTGATAAATCTCATGAAAATTCCCATGTTCCCAACCATTATATTACATATGGCAATAACTTTTATAAATATAGAGCTAAAATTACAGTGATAGTATAGTTGTGATCCTTGATTATTCTAGACTATGTCCATATAAAGTGTTCAAGGATATTTAATGATTAAATTGCAGAATAATTGGGCAATCCAACTATTCATTATTTATTCAATATCTCTAAAACTACTTGAGATAAAAGAAAACGGATTGCATATATCTTCACAGCAGGTTAAAAGATACGTTCCCTGAAAATTTCATTTGAATACGATAATAAACAGAAAATTTTTTTAGAACACCAGGGTCTCCCCTTAAAGGGGCACACTGGTCTTTGGGACCATAAAGTGACGAAAAAAATCATTTTTTAATGTTACCACATTTGGTTCTGCAAGTATTTTTCTATATCTCTGCAAATTTTCACACACCAGGAAGTGGTAATTTTTTCGTGATGTCATTCTAACTGTCCAGATACATGGTGCTGCTAACATGCAGAACCTGCCAAAAAAGGGGGGGTGGGATAGACTTCAAGGCTTCTTTATAATTTGCCGGCACCTGTGTTAGAAGCTCTGCTACGAATTTATGAACATGTTTATTAGGATTGCAAAACATGCACACCATTATTGTTGCTTTTTGAAGAAGCTGTGTGCTTTCACTTTTTTTCCATTTTTCTCAAAAAAGTAAATTTACGACTGTTCAATTTTGAGACCTCAATATCTCTGCAGCTAGGACAGGTGCAACAATAATTCTTTTTGAAATGGAGACCTGTATGTGTGTAGAATGCAAGTATGGGAGCAGAATCTAGAGCACAAGCCTTTTTAATTAATTACTCATTAAAATTGTACCACAATTCCAACTGCTTTTGAAAATGGATAGTTCATTTTTACTGTAACATAACCAACGCCTAAAAACAAAAAAAAACTCTGGCATACTTTACTCTATAGTCATTAGTATTTGTTGGCATATCTTAAATATCACTTTAAATTAGCACTTTTTTCTATAACGACCTTAAACAAGAGGGGGTGAACTTATGTTATTTCAGGAACAAGATGAGTTACAGGAAAATTGATCGAATGTTTGAAATCAGCAGCAAAAACTGCATAATCCTGTGCAGTTTGACCAAGATCACTGAAGAAATAAATAAAAATATGTCTAAGACCAGTATGCCCCCTTAAATTACGTACTTAGGCATATGCTGTGCCTTCCTTGTGACTTTTATGGAAAACAAAACTCCTATAATGGGTGCCGGAACATCATTAACTGTTGTGTTCTTTTGGTTGGGTAATCCTTTCGCGTCTATAACAAGAAGCAACCGTTATGCACTGCACTTTTTTTCCCGCCTCTTCTAGCAGTTTGCTGTAGTAGCAGCCAAAGGAGCGACTTTTTAAGCTTTTAATCAATAATGCTTACTTTTGTGACGGTCGCACAGGCTGCTGTCATCTTCCACAACTTGGCCAGGTTTTCCAGAAATTCCCTGACCTCTCCACAAGAGTCCGAATTCTCCCGACTTTTCGAGGTTTTCCAGGTTGGTAGACACCCCGAAGCTAGTGCGCTTCCTATGCGAACCAGTTGCTTAATGAAAAGCTCGCCATGAAACTTGGCCAGGTATCCAATCATTATCTCCTCGATAAACCATCCACACCCTAGCATATTCTAGATGAAGCCACAATCTACAGCATAGGCAGTGATTTCGGAGAACCGATGATTCTTGAGTGACTAACTGTCACGTGCACCCACACAAAGCAAAAACAACACTAGAATCTAAATGACTAGAATGTCGTTTGAATTAGTGAAAGGCACAAGCAAAGCCTTCGTAGCTCTTAAGCAGAGGTGCCCGAGCAGAAACAGAGCCTGAACTAAACCATGACATTCAACATATGAAACTGCTTAGGCCAAGTGTACTCCTCCCTGCAGTGCTGCAAACGAAAGAAAACTGAAGCAGCCCAACAACGCGCACACACACGTAAAACTTGAGGACTCACCTATGTGCAGGTCTTGGAACAGGTTGTCAAGCGCTGTGTGCACAGTGGCCATGAGGCGACCCAGCTGCTGCGACCAGGCCTCCGAAGCAACCGCACCCTTGTTGCCACCACCACCAGCTCGCCGACAACAAGGAAGTAGTGCGACACACTCGCAAACCAGTTCCTGGAATACATAAGATGAAACTGTGGTTTTGGGACGTTAAACCCCACATATCAATCAGATGAAACTATGCTAACACAGATTATGCTCTGGCGGGTAGAGAACTGGTAGGAAAAGCATAGATTTCGAAAGGGCTAGTAGTTGCACATAAACAAGTTATTTTTATGCCTTAACTATATTCGCTGCATAAAAATGAGTACCAGTATGACAGCTGGCATCTGAAAACTAGAGCTGTGTGGATAGCAAAATTTTGAAGGTGAAGTGAAGTCGAATAATAAAGTTTGAGCGTCAATCAAATCGAATGCTTTTCGAGTAGTTGTCAAATATTTGTTTAATATTTTTTTTGAGTACTTTGAAGTAAAACTGCAGCAAAAAGGTTGGAGAGGATTCCTAAGCACATTCTTATGAGGCAGGAACATGGAAGTGTTTCTTTTGGCTAGGATGGTAAACTGCTGCAGAATTGGTGTTCACTAGTTGCCTCATTCTTGAATCAAGGATGAGGCAACTCGAAGTTGCCTCATTTGCCCTGTAATTCAAAGCTGCTAATCTGCCGTGTAGATGTCAATGTATAAAAACAAAAAATTTGGGATGGTAAAAATCTTTTTTCAATATTTACGGACTTTTAGGTCTGAAACGACATTAATCAAAGCCCTCACCTTTACCCGGTAGGTTTGAACTAGCGCTTTCGCGAGTCGATCTGCTTACAGCTGTAAGGTAGCCCTAAAAACAGCTTTGCCGCAACACCGGAGTGCGGTGCAATGAAGCGTCTTAAAACATATCAAGGGACCATTTTAACAACGCAGTGCATGTAAATGTTAAAACCAGCATTTTTCTCGGGTTAAAACGGGGACCTGCAACACTTCTTGATCAGGGTCAGAAAACGCTGCCAGTCGGTAGTAGATGCTCCCGACAACACACGAGCCAAATATTATAGCGCAGCAACGCAGCCAGAAATTCACAATGAATGATCAAAGTCAGCTCAAAAACGTTTTTCTTCTCTCAACAAATGACAGAAGACGCTCGAAAATCAAAAGTAGCAAGCCCATCTATCAGCCACTGGCTAATTCAAACATGGCACACTCGCTCCTTACAGAGATCGCCGCGGGAGGCCGCTTCCGCTTCTTGTTCACACGTGCGCGCGCGATCACACTGAAAAAGCCGCACATTCGAAGAAAAAAAAAAAAGAAAGAAGTGCTCAAGGCCACGAGGCACGGGTGACGTAGTTTCCTTGCCTTCGCCTTCCCTTCCTGCTTAGCTTCCAGCGCTTTCGTCGGAACGAGAGAATGCAATTGCAGCATGCGACAAATCTTTGTAACTCCACTCGCACTGAACAGATTCTTAAAATTTCTGCGGCGTTGAATTTGTAAGGCAATAAGCTCTTTCAGTGAATTCATTCCATGGTTACTTAAAGAAGTGTTTCAGGGCCCCTTAAATATATTTGCTACTGCAACAAAATTTAAAAGACAACACCGTAATGTGTGAACGTAATGGTGAGAAGCATATAAAAAAATCTGAAAGAGCCAGTGCCAATTGGACTGACTATTTGGTTTCAGAAAGTTAGAATATTTTAAATAGTTAAAAGTCCAGTGCGAATCAAATTGAATAGCAAACACTTTAGGAAAAATTTTGGAAAGTTCCAATCGTCGCACGCTCTTACAAAAGACTTCACTGGCAATCATGTGCAGCAATCCATGACATTACTGTTGTCCCGAGTAACAATAAACAGTAATACACAAGGTGGTATGTTGCCCATAGTCATATTAATGAGGTCGTCTGATAATTCAAACAAAATTCTTGGGTCCCCTTAGCTTGCACTATCGAAAGCATAGCATATCGGAATGATACAGCTACAGCACCGGGTTGATGTACCCCTGGCTGCCACAAACACCTGCGTTACCAACAGTTTACAATGACACTCACTTGAACCAGCTGTGAATTCCAGGTGACAAGCAGCCTGAGCAAAGTTTTCTCCAGGGCGTCCTAGAAAGAAGCAAGAGAACAAATTTTAGCAATGCGAAAGTTCGAGGCACAACTTGAGCTTCAAACTTGGCAGCCAAATAGGAAAGCAAAATATAAATGAAGGCAGGGCTATCAGCAATGCAATGCAGGTACCAAGCAACCTAGCAGCAGTAGCAGTGATTTGAGAATGATAAAGACGCATACTTGTGCGACCCGCAAGGGGAGTGAAGCAAGACAGGGGAAAGGAGAGTCCATCTTTCCCAGAAATTAAGTGCCCACAACATCGAGGTACCCCTGGCTCTTCCCACGAGAAAAACCGGGGTGGCCCTACAGCGCTGAGAACTGAACCCACTGTCTCCCGCATTAAAAGCAGATGGTCTGAACAACTGACCATTGCTGCAGTACATGAAACACCACATGACAGAGTAACCTTATTAACATTGTCATGCGCTAACCCACCGCTACGTCTTGCCACTCCTTCTAACCAGCCCGAACTCCCCCTTCCCCACACACACAACCCCCACCACTCCAGTCCCAATGATGATGATGACGCCGTCACGTAGTGCCCTCTCTCGGCCAAGTCCCAATGATGATGACGCCGTCACGTAACGCCCTCTCTCGGCCACCCTCACAGGTCTCCCCCCCCCCTCAAAATGTGAAGCCACCACTACACATCGCCTGCAGCGTCATGGTACAGTGTCAGCTGATCTGCGTGTCTCACACCGTGGCGACGACCCGTTTTGGGGTCCACTAGAACAAAGTCATTCTGTCCTGCACGTCTCACTGCCCGAAAGGGACCGTAACACCGGGGTGCAAGCTTCAAGGAGAAGCCCTTGGTGGCATCGCTGAGGGAGTGGCTTTCGAGCAGAACAAGATCACCCTCCTGTATTGTCAGTGGCCGCCTGTGCTGGTCGTAGCGAGTCTTCTGGGTGCGTCACATGTGGTTTTGGTGTCCTGGAGAAGTCAAGCACCTCCTGCAGACACTTGGAGACCTCAGTAGCAAATGCACGGTATGCTGTCGCAGGAGGCTCCGCGTCGTCTTTGGCCTCAGCCTGTGTCCATGGGGTTCTCAGCTCCCGGCCATAACAGAGAAAGGCAGGCGTGTAGCCCGTGACAACGCTTTCAGCCGTGCACATGGCCAGGGCGATTTCAGGGATGTGCTGGTCCCAGTTTTTGTGGTTGGAACAATAAGCCCTAAGGCACTGCTTGATAATGCCATTGTGGCGCTCCACCATTTGCCCGGCAGGGTGGTACGGAACAGTGTGTCGGTCTTGTATGCCCCAATGCTGAAGGAGGCCCTTCCACAACCTGCTTACAAACGGCTTTCCATTATCACTTGAAATGGAGACAGGTGTGCCATGTCTGCAAAAAACCTGGATCATGCAGGCCACTACACTCTTGCTGTTTGCTGCCCGCAATGGAAAAAGTTCAATGAACTTGGTGAACTTGTCAATCACCACGAGAAGGTACTTGTGGCGTCGAGGCGTCATAGGCAAGGGCCCAATTATGTCCACGCTGAGCTGTTCCATAGGGGCAGTGGCCCATTGACTGCTCATCAGCCCTTCTGGCTTCTGCCGGTGGGCTTTGGTGCGCTGACAAACCTGGCAGCATCGCACATACTTGGATATGTCCGAGCGCATACCCAGCTACACGAAATTCTGAGAAACGCGTTTGAGGGTCTTAAAAAAGCCGGAGTGGCCGCTAATCGGGTGGTCATGGGACAGTCGCAGGACCAAGTTGCAGAGATGGTTTGGTAGCCAAGGTACTTTCCTGTTCCCTCGGTGCTGTACAAGCAACCCACTCTCTTCCATCTCGGTCGTCTCCGCCAGGTCTTTGATCAAAGGTTGATCACTGTCAGTGGGCGGAAGCTTCCCTCCCTTCATCACAGTTCGTAGTTTTGACAGTATGGGGTCCTGCTCTTGTTCCTGGGTGAGGAGCCCTGCATCATTCAAGACAGTAGTGTCGTCCACTTCAGATGCTACAGCAGCTGCCTCAAAGCTGATTTGTGGGCTGGGCTCTGGAACAGCCATAGGGAACAGCGTCTCGTGTAGACTCGGGCTTGGAACTTCCTGGCGCTGAAGGGGAGCTCTGCTCAAGGCGTCGGCTGGCACATTTGCAAGACCCCGCCTGTACTTGATTCTGCACTTGAAACCTTGCAGCCGCAAAACCCAACACTTTACACGTGGTGAGGCCTGGTCTGTGGTGAACATCCAGGACAGTGAGGAGTGATCACAGTGTACCTCAAACTCGGTGAACTCAAGGTATGGTCGGAACTTGTCCACTGCCCACACCACAGCCAGACACTCCCATTCTTGCACTGTATAGCGCTGCTCTGCCTCAGTGAGGACCCTGCTAATGAAGCTTATTGGACGCAGTTGAGCATCACTCTCGGCTGCCTGCAGAAGCACCGCTGCAATGCCGACTCCACTGGCGTCTGTTTCCACCACGAATGGTCTGTTGAGGTCCGGCAAGTTTACAACAACATCGTCGGCCAGGGACTGCTTAAGTGCTCTAAAGGCTTCCTTTTGCTGCAGCTCCCACCGCCAACGTTGGTTTTTCTTAAGGAGTTCTGTGAGTAGACGTGCAGTGATAGAAAACTGAGGTATGAACCCTCTGTAATAGCCTGCTAGTCCCAGGAAGGCCTGCAGCTGTTTGAGTGTTGGTTGAGGATAGTCCAGCACCGCTCGCACTTTTTCCTTGTCCGGCCTACACTGCCCGGGCAATATTTCATGGCCAAGGAACTTAAGGTATTGACAGCACACGTGCACCTTCTCTGGGTCAATGGTCAGCTGTGCCGAACTTATCCGCTTCAACACCTCCCGAACATGCTCAAGATGATCCTCTAGGGTCTCCGAATACACCAGGACATCATCGAGAAACGCCATGGCAAACTGGTGATTAATTCCCTCCAGTAGTCGGTCCATCAGGGTCTGAAACGTGGCAGGACCTCCGGCAACTCCAAAGGGCATTCTCATGAACTCGAAGGTTCCCCGATGGCAAATGAACGCTGTCTTTGGAATATCTTGCTCTTGAACAGGGATTTGAAAAAAACCCTGTGAAAGATCAAAACTTGAGAACCACCTGGCTCGTCCCAGCTGTGCCAGCAACCAATCAGTCCTCGGCATGGGGTAGACTGGCACCTTAGTGCGTGCATTCGGCTGGTGGTAATCCACGGCCATGCGGTAGCCACCAGACTTCTTCTCAACCAGGACTGGAGCACTGGCATGCTGACTTTGGCTAGGGCGAATGAGGTCCTGTGCCAGCAGGTCTTGAATGCAGTTGTCCATGATGGCCTGCTTCTTGGCATTCACTGGTCGCAGTTTGCATCGAACAGGTGGGTTGTCTCCCGTGTCTATGCGATGCTCTGCCAGGGTTGTGCAGCCCGGAGTTGTGGTGAAGATTTCGCTGAACTCTTCTAAAATGTGTTTCATGCGTGGGTTTAGGTCCGACGAGTGGCCGGGAATGATGACATTGCAGGCTGCAGTCGCCTCCAGCACACTGGCACACACACTGGCATCGCCCTCAGCAAAAATGCAGCGCAGACTGTCTCCAAAATCATCCACTGCCTCTGGCTGTTCCTTAACGGCCTTGACAAACGCACAATTCTTTGTGGTTCTGTGCCGACAGTCCACCCACCAAGTGACACGTGCAGAGAGATGCCACTCACCGTCAGGAAATCCCTACCAAGGACAACATCACGGCACAGATCAGGAACGCACAAAAACTGCTGTCTGCGGCAACCGGCAGCCCACTCGATCTGGCACTTCGGAGACATGGTTGACTGCGACCAGCCTGATGCCAAACGCAGCACGCATACATCTGCCTTGGGTTTGGCTCCAGAAGCTTGGGCCGCCGCCGCGGCGTGCGGTCCGAAGAAGCTTACACTTGAGCCTGTATCTAGGAGGGCCTTGAACGTCGACGACCCGATACGGACGTCCATAAGGGGCTCTTTGCCACCGGCTGTGGTCGCTACTTGGTGCTGTTATGCCAGCGAGTCCTCGTCAAACGTCCGTGCCTCTGAAAAAGGCAATCTGGGTCAAGGCCAGTCCGCCCGGACGCGAACATTTCAACGGCGTGAACACGCGCGGCGCCTCTCTGGGCCACGTGCATTGAGTCACCGGCGCACGTGACAGCGAGCCGGCGTCCTCGTGTCTGGTGGTCTGACGCATGGCGCGGCAACCCCATTGGAGGAATCTGCCCTGACGACCAGCGGCGCTTCTGATTGGACATTTTGGTTGGACCGGGTGTAAATAAAAGAAGCCCTGCGGCGCGTCGCGATCGGCAGTCCTATGAGAGAGGAGGTCCCGTGTCGGAGAGTCGACATGTGTGCGAGTCGGCGGTTTTAGGCGAAAAGCTGACCTATGTGTTAGGGAGGAGAGCTCGGCTCTTCGAGTCTCTGTCGGCCCCAGTGCCGAAATTGTAACGCCTCTGTATATATGCTGTACATAAACCTTGTTTAACTCACCGTCGTCTCGTCCGCTCGTCTTATCAGCTCCGCGCAGAAGCAGTCGCGAGCTGAGAAACATACGCTACCAAACGGCTGGTGACCTGCCCGGCGGAGTTGAAAGCAGTGGCGCCTGTGGGACCAGGTTGGCGTCGCCGTCTTTCTCAACAGTGGAGGTCAGCGGTGGGATCCACGGAGGCAGATTCGCAACAGTGGTGGCAGCGGTGGGATCGGCCGGCGTCAGCGACATCGATGCCGTGAGTGCCTGATGTTTTCCCCTCAGTTCACCAGACTTCTCTAGCTCAGGTTGTAGTAGTTTAGAGAAGGGCTGTGTGAAGCATTGAAGTGAGCTTTGATCGTTTCAGGCAAAGTCGAAGTGCTTTGAAACCGAAGTTAATGCGGAGGGGGTAAACACGGGAGAGTGAAAAATTGCTTGCGCGTCTTGCTAGTTGACTTATAGTGGGTACGGCAAGTAAATTGTTAACAGGGGCAAACAGCAAGAGGCTAGTGTGAACGATGGAGAACCTTAAAGTGAAGGAACTCATAGAAATTTGTGAGGAACTCGGCATTACTTTGGGCCGTGCGAAACGAAAGCAAGCGATCCTTGAGATCATGAAGGATGAGGGAGTGTCGGCTGAGGAAGTCGATGAGGCCTGGGCGGATATCAAAGCACGCCGTGAGGAGGCTGAAAGGCGTGAACGTCGCGAGCGCGAGGAGGCCGAGAGACAGGAGCGCCTTGAGATGAAACGACTAGAATTGGCAATCCTACAGTGTTCGCAGGCGCCTAGCGTAGCTTCTCCGACGATTCAGGTCAGCGGTTTTAGAATTCGTGACCAACTGCCACCGTTCGTAGTAGGCGAGGACATGGCGAAGTATCTCGTCAAGTTTGAACACGTCTGTGAGCGAAACGCTTTGGAGCGGTCTCTTTGGGCGCGGAACCTGTTAGCTCTTCTTCCCGGCGAAGTGTCAGACGCGATAACTTGCTTGTCGAGGGAAGCGTTTGAGAGCTATGACGAGGTTAAGGAAGTGCTCTTGAGACGTTATAAGTTGTCTCCCGAGGCTTTCAGGCAAAGGTTCCGGTATGCTGAAAAGGGGAATGAGTCACACGTTGACTTCGCGTTTTGTCTTAAAGCCGATTTGATTGAATGGCTCAAGGGCGAAGGTGTTTATGACGATCGCGATAGAGTGGTGGAATGCGTTGCATCGGAGCAATTCTACCGCTGCATCGAGGATAATGTCAGACTTTGGCTGCAGGACAGACTTGGGGAAGTACAGCTAAACAAGGCAGCAGAGTTAGCTGAGGAGTATTATACTCGCCGAAAGTTGCACAGCAGGGCAGTGCGCGTTGAAAAGGATGAAAGAAAAGAGGGCTTTTCAAAGAAACCTGATCAACGAAAACCCGCTCCGCACCGTAATTTCAAGAAGGACCCGTCTCTTACGAAGGACAGTGTAGGTGAAGGGCAAACAGAAGCGGAGAAATCGAGTGAGGTTTCTACCACACAGGCATTTGAGTCGGAAAACAAACGGAAGCCGCTAATCTGCTACAACTGCAAAAAGGAAGGGCACATCGCGAGAAACTGTCAGGAAAAGTTTGCCTTCGCAACAATCCGAGAATCAGAAAAAAACATAAGGTTGTTGGAGCCGTATCTCCAAGAAATTAGGGTGAATGAGAAAACGTGCCGAGCACTTAGAGATTCAGCGGCAACCATGGACGTTGTCCATCCTTCATTGGTGTCTCCGGATGACTTTACAGGAGAATGCGCGTGGATCAGGCAAGTCGCCGAGGAGCAGAGTGTTCGCTTACCAATCGCCACGGTTGTCATTGAAGGCCCGTTCAGTAAGCTTTGCACCGAAGCGGCTGTGTCTGCCGCGCTAAACGATCGTTTTCCTTATCTTTTCTCCAACAACTCGGAGCAGCTTCTCAAAGAGCAGGGCAAATCGTTCTTCCCCAACCTGGCGTGCATGGCTCTCACGCGATCGCAAGCGCGGAAGCTATCGCGGCAGCTTGATCTGGTTCCATGCGGTGAACTCTCAAGTGACCTTGTCGGCGGGTCGACGGAACCCCAGGAAGGAAATTTTCCGCATGAGTCATGTGAGCAGTCACGCGAGCGGCCCGTCGCGAAAGCGGTCGGCGCGGCCGGCGCGGTAGGGGGAGACGACATGGCGCCATTGGATCAGAGCGAGAGGGCTGGAACGCTCTCGCCCGTAGCGGAAAGTTGGAGCGAGCTGCCGAGAGTTGATCGAGAGACGCTCGTTCGAGAGCAGCCTGAGGATCTCGCGATTGAAGCGCTAGTGGAAAGCCAAATTGAAGCGCTAGTGGAAAGCCAGAAAAACGCGGCAAAAGTGCTGTCGAAGGAGCACTACGAGGAATCAGTGAAGAAGCGTGCTTTTGAAGTAGGAAGTCAGGTAATGCTGCTGCAGCCATCCAAAAGGAACAAGCTTGAGGTTGATTGGGAAGGGCCCACCAAAGTATTATCGAAGCCTTGCGATACAAATTATGAGGTGCAAGTAGGAAGGCGGCAGAACAAAATTTACAACTTGATGAAACCCAATGTTCAACACCAAGCGGTCGTAAATCTGTTGTTGAATGCTTCAGAGGAAGAGGAAGCAGAAATTTTGAGTTCTAGTGAGGTAATTGAAGGGGGATCGAAAGTAATCCGGGAGCAGATAAACCTAGAGCCTAGCTTAAGTGAAGGAGGACCTGAGAAAGAGGACCTGAGAAAGATTGGTTCCGAGTTTGAAGACGTGTTTTCAGACCGCCCCGGAAACACGAGGGGGATCGAACACGATATCGAGCTAAGCGGTGAGGAGTCAATCCGTAGCAAGCCGTATCGTTGTTCCCCTGTGCAACGTCGAAAGTGTGAGCCGCTCTTGGTGCCGCATAGGTATCGTCGCCTAAAAGTGGCCGGTTACTGAGGTGGAGCATGTTGCTCCACAGCGCAGCTTTGACGTTCGCTATAAAAAAAAAGGAAAGCTAAACGCTAATGCAGGTGCATTGAGCAGTGCGTTCTAGCTAGTACTTTCTCAACCTTTCGGTTTCTGGCTGGCGATTCGGGGCAAAATTTTGACCTCATCACGACCTGGGCTGAGCGCTCTCGTCCAGAGTGAGCTCAAGGAGCCAATTTTATGTGGTATTCTAATTCGTTGCGTTGTTGTAATTGTGAAAAATTCAAGTTCTTACTTTAAGAGTCTTGTGTCCCACATGTGCCTCTTGATGTAGAGGGAACAAAATTCCGATAGACACGTATATAGGTATATGTTGTACTATACTTTGTCTGGTGTTCTGTCAGGTGACTGAGGGCACTTGCGTGTGTCGTGTGTTGTCTGTTGTCGATCCGTTCTTGGCAAGTTGCAGAACCATCGACAAGTGCTGAAACCGAAGATGGTCAGAAGAAGACGAGTGAAGCTGGTCGACAAGTTGTGGCGACAAGCCAGTGGAGCTGGGATCCGTCGTCAAAAATGGGATGTGTTCCCGGAACAGTTTGGAGCTGTATTCTCCTCATGGCCCTGGAGGCGAACCTGGAGGGACCTGGCGAACGAGCGCACCTGACATCCGAGCCCCGTGGAAGCAGCTCATCTTTCCGGTGCATTGTCTGGCGGCGGGGGTGCTGTTATGCCAGCGAGTCCTCGTCAAACGTCCGTGCCTCTGAAAAAGGCAATCTGGGTCAAGGCCAGTCCGCCCGGACCGCGAACACGCGCGGCGCCTCTCTGGGCCACGTGCATTGAGTCACCGGCGCACGTGACAGCGAGCCGGCGTCCTCGTGTCTGGTGGTCTGACGCATGGCGCGGCAACCCCATTGGAGGAATCTGCCCTGACGACCAGCGGCGCTTCTGATTGGACATTTTGGTTGGACCAGGTGTAAATAAAAGAAGCCCTGCGGCGCGGCGCGATCGGCAGTCCTATGAGAGAGGAGGTCCCGTGTCGGAGAGTCGACATGTGTGCGAGTCGGCGGTTTTAGGCGAAAAGCTGACCTATGTGTTAGGGAGGAGAGCTCGGCTCTTCGAGTCTCTGTCGGCCCCAGTGCCGAAATTGTAACGCCTCTGTATATATGCTGTACATAAACCTTGTTTAACTCACCGTCGTCTCGTCCGCTCGTCTTATCAGCTCCGCGCAGAAGCAGTCGCGAGCCGAGAAACATACGCTACCAAACGGCTGGTGACCTGCCCGGCGGAGTTGAAAGCAGTGGCGCCTGTGGGACCAGGTTGGCGTCGCCGTCTTTCTCAACAGTGGAGGTCAGCGGTGGGATCCACGGAGGCAGATTCGCAACAGTGCGCACTGCCGTAGGTGCCCGCCGGGGCAGCACCTACCGCCATTGGTTTCCCGGGCACTGTGCTTGCAGGTGACCCGATCGCTGGCACCGGAAGCAAACGGGTGGCCCCATTCGTCGACCCGTGGCACAGTTACGAGATATGTGGCCGAATCCACCACAGCGATGGCACTGCACACGCATTGCTCCACTCGCGGGCTTCTGCCGCGGCATCGGTCCCGGCCCGTAGGGTGAGAACGGAGGCGCTGTGTCCCACGAGTACTGTCGGTCCCGGCAGTACGACGGGTCTAGCGCAGCTGGATGCAGTGGCCAGTGATAAGTCGGCGGTGCCGGAGGGGCAGCAGCAAACGAAGTGAACGACGCCGTCGCCATAGTGTTCGGCCTGCGGCAGTGAGCGATGGTCGGGGGCCTGGCTAGGGTGGAACGCCAGATCTCTGGCTACTTGGTTGCTCGGAAGTGGCGGTGGTCTGTACTGGAGGCGACGCCAAGCCCGCTCCATTAGGCCGTTGGCTGCCTTCACCAACTAGGCGAGGTCGTTGTAGGCATGCCCCTCCGCCCAATCTTGCAACTGAGGGTGCATCTGCCTCAGTACGCGCTGCACCTTCTCGGCTTCGGAGACCTCTTCCCCGATGCGGTCGTAAAACGTAGCGATCGCATATATGAACTCTTTCAAATTTTCTTCCGGGTGCTGCGTGCGCTGTTCGAGCTCCGCCTTCAGGCGACGCTTCGCGTCAATCGACGAGAACTCGGAGCGGAAGGCGGCAGTGAATTGCTCCCACGAGTCGAACCCGCGCACGAACCGCCACCACAACTTTGCGCCACCCTCGAGGGCAGCCGGTACCCACGAGTGTCAGTCGCTTATCGGCGGCGACCCCCGTCATGAGGCAGAAGTTTTTCCAAACGTTCAAGAAACTCCTCCGGCGACTGCAAGTCTCTAGCACCGGAGTAGCGGGGGAGGTGCGCAGCGGCGAGTCGAGGCGCAGAGTCGTCGGTGGCCCGAGGGACCGCGCCAGTGTTAGCGACCCCAGTCCATGCTCCCACGTGCGGAGCCATGGGCAGCGGCGTCACCATCACTCGATCGCGCACGACCGCCGCGATTCGTTCGCGCTCCATGGCGGAGCCGTCGGTGCCCAGCAACAGCTCTTCAACGAGACCTTGGAGCCTAGGCATGTCGTCCGCTGCTGTTGTCGGGTCTGAAGCCATCCCGGACGAGCCCCCACTTGTCACGCGCTAACCCTAAATCGCACACCACCCACCGCTACGTCTTGCCACTCCTTCCAACCAGCCCGAACTCCCCCTTCCCCACACACGCAACCCCCACCACTCCAGTCCCAATGATGATGATGACGCCGTCACGTAGTGCCCTCTCTCGGCCAAGTCCCGATGATGATGACGCCGTCACGTAACGCCCTCTCTCGGCCACCCTCACAACATGATAAGGCCATTGGGAGACAATGCCTCTGCCTTGTTCGAATTCACACTATAGATGCTTCACAGTGCATACGCGCTGTAAAGTAGGGGCTTAGCAATGCATGCATGTATCCCATTTTCTCCAAAAAGTCGTCCAAGGTCCGAGCATACTAGAACCCGTAAAAACAGCAGATCACGCATTAGCACACAAGACAGCTTTGGAAGAATCTAACACAAGTGCGAGTCTTGCAAATCTCCATACCCGGCAAGCTGGGCGTAACAAGTGTGAACTGCTTTACTTAGACTCGTGCATTAGAGATTTTAAAGGTAGTTGTGAGAAATCCAGTCTGCACAGAGCCTAATGTCACAACTACCTTTAAATATATACTGTGATTTACTTTGTTACCAGGAGCCAAATAACTCATGAAGTGGTAGACAAAAAAGATATTCCACCACACTGTTAAAGAATGAAACTGGTCTAGCAGTTAAAAGCAAACCAACTTATAATAATATGTAGATATCATAAAGATTCCACTGTTATAATCAATTATTGCCATAGTGAAGTTGTAAGAATAAATTAACCGTACCCTAAAGCCTCGCCTTTAAGAGTTGAACGCGATAGCGATATCCTGTTCCTAGTACGTACTGCAAACACCTAGTGCATGAAACCTTTTTCGAACTCGCTATGCATCCACTCCGTGGCCTCAAAAAATCCCTGATACACTTTTTCAAGCAACCATGGCATGAATGCAATGGAAGAGCTTACTGCCTTACGAATTCAACCCCGCAGAAATTTTAAGAATCGGTCCAGTGCGAGCAGAATTACAAAGATTTGTCGCATGCTGCAATTGAATTCTCTCTTCTCTCATCCCGACAAAAGCGCTGGAAGCTAAGCAGGAAGAGATGGCAGGGGCAAAGAAACTACGTCATCCGTGTCTCGTGACCTTGAGCACTTTTTTCTTCGGATGTGCGGCTTTTTCAGTGTGATCACGCACGCGCATGGACAAGAAGCGGCCTCCCGCGGCGATCTCTGTAATGAGCGAGTACGCCATGTTCGAATCAGCCAATGGCTGATAGATGGGCTTGCTACTTTCATTTTCGAGCGTCTTCTGTCATTTGTCGAGAGAATAAAAACTTTTAGCTGACTTTGATCATTCATTGTGAATTCCAGGCCGCGCTTTCTGACCATGCTCAAAAAGTGTTGCAGGACCCCTTTAAGCAAAAAAGCACCGTAGTGTGTGTGCCTTCTGTAGTGGGTTATCGGCTCTTAAACCATGAAGAAATCATGATAAATACATGTTCTGATACCAGATGGCTATGGGCGCTTGTACCACCTGATATTACTGCAATATTTCATGCCGCAATGTGAACCATGTATACAGGACGCATGTGTTTGTAAAGCACGTGGTACTTTCACTGCATTTCCAAGAAGAAGAAGTTTTTTTCACAGTATTCACAAGCAAACACGTGACCATGTGGTAGAACATCCACTTGCATTGCAAACGAACTTGGTTTAATCCTGACTCTGTCTCAGAATTTTTAAAATTTATTTTATTTGCATCATTCTCGATTTCTCAGTCACGCATAAGATGATAATTTTTCACTCACAACCAACAATGCGGATGCTGGAATTTTCGCGGAACAAGCTCTTTAACGCTATCGCGTTGAAATGAACGAGGGTCGTGAAACTGTATGGTACAAGGTATTTCAGGATATTTATCAAAGATCCTCACAACCAAGACAAACAGAATATTTGCTGGGCGACAGCACAAATTCAGTTATACAGTCGAGCCCACATATAACGGCCCCGCTTAAAACAAACTTTCGCTTAAAACGAACAATATCGGCATGACCGTGAAAATATACATTGGTTTAATGGCACAAAATCGCACTTACAACGAACGTCTCCAAGCGCCGCTGATCGGTTACAGCGAACAGAGTCAGCAGTCTGCCAACTTCCCGGGAAACCAATTTCGACCACCGATCAGGCATCGGCGAGGTGCCCATACATTCCTATTGTTAAACGCCGACCCTGCCTCCGCGACCCTCT
This sequence comes from Rhipicephalus annulatus, assembly GCA_013436015.1. NCBI lineage: Eukaryota > Metazoa > Arthropoda > Arachnida > Ixodida > Ixodidae > Rhipicephalus > Rhipicephalus annulatus. The sequence continues at coordinate 3,828,738 of WOVY01009271.1, forward strand.
AGTTGCCGCTCTCCCCAACCCATGGAGGAAGGAAAGCTGCTTCCTTCTTTCATGCCCCGACTGCTTTTTGTTAAGCACCCACCCGTCCTTCGTCCCCCCGCTACTCTGAGCACCTCACATCCCCAGACGAGGCCCGTATTTTCCCACTGCCACCGATCTTTCGAAAACCGGTCGGCCATCTACCCTGTTTTCGATCGCTGGTACTGTCTTTGGCGTCGTCGGCCTGGAGTGACCAGACCATTTGCCAACATCGTCGGCCACCGACTGTATCCGATAGTCTGCATCTAGTGCACGCGCGTTCGCTACCCCACCGACTCCGATAATTTGCAATTCGTTTTGTGTTTAGGACTTGTTCTCGCTCACTTCGCACTCGGCTCAGCATGCCTTCCGCACGCATGCGGAAGCGCAACTACGACTGTTAATTTGCACGGAACGAATCCCGAAATATCGAAGTTGGTGAGGCAACGCAAACCCACCGGCCCAACAAAACAACCACGGACACCAATTCTTCGAACACCGCCGCGCGCACCAATCCAGGAGGTTGTGCTTTGACTTCTGCGCGTGCAGGCACTCTTTTTAAGTTTTTCTAGATGAGAGTTTCGCGGACCTTTCAAGCAAGCTACCCAGCCTGCCTCCTTCCCGTGAGTTTTTGTTTTCAAGGTCGCCCTTCCGCCGCATCCTCCACTCTCTTTATCGCAAATCTTTGCCCTTCTCTCGCAAGTCTGCTCTCCTCTTTTGATCACAACCCCTTCGCCCAGCTCCGCGTCGCCCGCCACGCTAGCTCAAATAAGTTTCGTTTTCTGACTGGAAACGGGCCCAGATCTGTTCCACATGTTCTGGCATACGTGTCGCATGTGCGCGTCTTGCTCGCTCTTGGTGTTCGTGTGTGGTCATGATGGCCGACGGGAAGACTAGCACGCTTTTTCCTGCCGCTGAACAAAACGTCGTAAATGTGACCGCTTGGCTTGAGCGTAATGTGCGCGTTAGGTGCTGCGTTGCGAAGCGCTTGCTCATAGCTGTTGACCACCTCACAGCCAACTTGCCACTTCGGGCGTCCCGGTATTCAGCTGTGGAGATGGTGAATATTTCGTAATCGGCGGTGACGGCTACATGCGCGCGAAACTGTTTTCGCGAGGCCGACTTTGTCAACGTCGGGCCCGATGCTGAGCCCGAAGATTCCGAACAGGACCACTGCGGCGACGATTTGTGGCAGCGCGTCGTTGACACCGACCAGGGAGAGCGGGTGGGACATCTGTTGCGATGGTTTAATTACGGTCGATGATGATGCCGACACTGCGGAACCGTGCACGGATTGGGGCATTGTGAATGAAGTACGTGGCGAGAGCGATTTGGAGGAATCGGATTGCGAGAACGACGAAACTTTGGAGCCAGTGCCTCATGCAGCTTATGCCACGGGCCTCGGCGAACGAGCACCCTGCCGTTCTAAATGAACTCGAGACCGCCCTTATCGCTTCTGCTCTTTGAAACACGTGCATCACGGTCATTTTGGGGCAAAAAAAAATCTGCGTTTTCACTCGCAACTTTTTTTACAAACTGTGTTTCATTTACTACGAACTTCGGGATACAGCGAACGGATTCTGCGTCACGCTCAGGTTCTTTATAAGTGGGTTCGACTGTAATAATAAAACCGAAAAAATTGAAATAATTAACCTTTTCATCAAAGGTAATATTATCATATCTGGGGTTTCACGTCCCAAGAGAAGGCAAATCCGCGAGAGGGAGACGGAAAATTAGGTGGGCAGATGAAATTAACAAGTTTGCAGGTATGGCGTGGTAGCTGAAAGCACAGGATAAGTTGATTCGAGAAACATGAAAGAGGCATTTGCCATGCAGTGGGCGTAGTTAGGCTGATAAAGGACACTTTTGTATCTTCATGTAACCACCCCTAATGTAATAACCCCTTGGGGGCCTTTAAGGTACTAAACTGAAGTGAACTGACAATGAGAACGATGTCCCAAAACGACGATATGATTATGAGGGACGCCGTACTGGAGGGCTCCAGAAGCTTTGACAATCTGGTGTTCTTTAACGTGCACTAACATTGCAAAGCACCGTTTCCCCTTTATCGAAATGTGACCGCTGTAGCCGGGATCGAGCCTGCGACCTTCGAATCGGCAGCAGAGCACTGTTGCACCACCGGGGCGGACTTTTTTTTTTTGTTAAAGGAGGTAGGTGGTCACATCAAGTAACAGAATCGGCGTTCATCCTACGAAGAGACCATTAGCACTGTAGGATTTTCTAAAAATGTGGTGCAGGTAATGTTTTGCAAAGAACCTCTAGCATTAGGTGCACAAAAATACGGCACACTAGAAGCCACCAGCCACATTGGCTTGCCTCACCTTAGCACCTACTGCAGATTACCTGCGAATACATATTGCCACATCTGGTGGAGGTGCTGCTTTGTTCATGTACCGGACGCCCCCGTCAAGCCGTGAACCCAGCCCACGTCGCGGAGAAGACACCGACGCCAACCAGGAGCATCAAACAAGCCGCTGACAGCAAGGGCTACCACCGGAGTACGGGCTTCTACCAGACTAGGCGCGGAAGACCAAGGCCATGACCGCGACTGCAGCGACAATGACAACCGCAGCGTCCCAGCCCACGATGGTCATGCATCAACCCAGGGAACCACCAATTTTCCAAGGGTCATCGTTCGAAGACCCGGAGTCCTGGCTAGAAACATACGACCGTGTGGCCGCCCTCAACCACTGGGACCATGACGAAAAGCTGCGTCATGTGTTCTTCTATTTGGAAGACACCGCAAGGACCTGGCTCGAAAATCGAGAGCCCACGCTCCGAACGTGGGATGTTTTCTGCGGCCCATTCCTGCAAAACGTTCGCGAGCGTCGCTCGCAAAGAGAGGGCCGCTGCTTTATTAGAAACCCAAGTTCAGCTACCAAATGAAAATGTCGCCATTTTCACAGAAGAAATGACCCGACTATTCCGTCGGAAGACTGACGTCTGGCGCACCCCTGACCATCGCCCACTCTGCTACCACTGCGGCGAGGCCGGACACACATACCGCCGTTGCCAGTACCGACAGATGGGACTGCGTGGCTTCACCGTCAATGCACCACGTCCACAGCCAGGCGAACGACCACGTGACATCGCCGACTACCTGACAGGAACTCGGTGGACACCACGAAGCCCTTCGCGTTCGCCGTCGCCCAGCCGCCGCACGTCACCGCACCACTGGCAGTACTCTGGCCCAACGCGGGGCCGGTCTCCTAGCCCGTATCCGGGAAACTAAGGGCAGCAACCGGTGGAGGTGCGGTTGCTGTGCGACGAACTACCGAAGATCCTCCGACGACGACGCCGCCGCGACGGAGCTTTCCGAACACAACGCCAACCAGGCAAAGCCCTGACGGCGAAAGCTCACTTACCGAAGGTGGCCTGACGACGCAACATCGAAGCAGCAGAACAAGCCGACACAGCCGTGACCCGACGCCACGCCCTAACTGTAATGCGAAACGGCGAACTAGCGACCTCGACGTTCTTATCGACGGCCACAGTGTGACCACTCTCGTCGATACTGGACGTTTCTGCGTCGAACGACCCACTGATGACTATTCTGTCATCAGTGGGTCGTTCGCCGCGAAGTTAAAGAAAGTTAGGACAGCTTGGAAAGGCCCTGAAATCAGTACAGCCAGAGGTCATCTCGTAACGCCTGCAGAAATCTGCACAACGAGAGTCACCATTAACGGCCGTATTTATACTACAGACTTCGTAGTCCTACAGCGTTGCTCGAGAGATGTCATCCTTGGCATGCACTTCTTATGCCTCCATGGTGCTGTCATCAACCTAAAAACAAAGTCGATAACGTTATCCACAGAAGAAGCACTACCACCGCGCACGCCGTCAGGACACCATACATTGAATGTGCTGAAAGAACAAGTCACCATTCTGCCTCGCTCAAGCGTCATTATTTCAGTCGGCGCTCCTAAATCACCTGACTTGGAAGGCGTCGTTGAAGGCAATCAGCACCTGTTGGTCACCCGAAATGTCTGCGTCGCAAGAGGAATTGCAGAGCTGCGGGGAGGCAAAGCAACGGTTATGCTCACGAATTTCAGCAATTAGTACAAACATGTGAACAGAGGAACAACGGTCGCATACATTGAACAAATTGTCGAAGCCACCAGTGCTTTCGCCCTCGCCGATTCTGCGGAACCTGCTCAGAGGAACCAAGCCCCTCCCATAGCTTTCGATGTCAATCCCAGACTTCCGAACGATAAGCAAGAACAGCTCAAGGCCCTGCTCCTGCAATACGAAGATTGCTTTTCGTCGTCATCGAAAATTCGGCAGACCCCAATCACGAAACATCGCATCATAACAGAAGAAAATGCCAGACCACTCCGTCAGAGTCCGTACAGGGTTTCAACGCGAGAACGTGAAGCCATGAAGAGACAAGTTGATGAAATGCTGCGGGATGACATTATCCAGCCGTCCAAGAGTCATGGGCATCCCCTGTGGTGTTAGTGAAGAAAAAGAATGGGACCCTACGTTTCTGCGTCGATTATCGCCGCCTAAACAAAATCACAAGAAAGGACGTGTATCCTCTCCCACGAATAGACGACGCACTTGATCGGCTCCATAACGCCAAGTACTTTTCGTCAATGGACTTCAAGACTGGCTATTGGCAAATCGAAGTCGACGAAAGAGACCGAGAGAAGACGGCGTTTATAACACCAGACGGCCTCTTCGAGTTTAAGGTGATGCCCTTCGGCCTTTGCTCAGCGCCTGCTACTTTTCAACGCGTTATGGATACAGTACTGGCAGGATTGAAGTGGCAGACTTGCCTTGTGTACTTGGACGTCGACGACGTCGTTTTCCTCGAGTTTCGACGAGCATCTTCGGCGCTTGAAGCTGTACTTCAAGCCATCAAGACTTCCGGACTCACACTGAAGCCAGAAAAGTGCAGATTTGCGCATGAGGAGCTCTTGTTTCTGGGGCACGTTATCAGCAAGTCTGGAGTTTGTCCCGATCCACGGAAAACAGCCGCCATCGCCGACTTCCCGCCGCCCACTGACAAGAAAGCCGTGCGCAGATTTCTGGGCCTGTGTGCCTATTATAGGCGGTTCTTGAAAAACTTCACCCACATCGCCGATCCGCTCACTAACCTTACCAAGGCCGACGTGGAGTTTAAGTGGGAAACGCCGCAGGAACACGCTTTCCAGGAGTTTAACTTCGCCTCCAGACGCCTCCGTTACTTGCCCATTCCGACTAATTCGCCGAGACAGAAATACATACTGACGCAAGCAGCGTAGGTCTTGGCGCCGTTCTTGTGCAGAGGGCTGACGGACTTGAAAGGGTTATTAGTTACGCCAGCCGATCGCTATCCAAAGCAGAAGCAAATTATTCCACAACAGAAAAGGAGTGCCTCGCCATCATCTAGGCTACGTCGCAATTTGGCCCCTACCTGTACGGCAGGCCCTTCAAAGTTGTGAGCGAACACCACGCATTGTGTTGGCTAGCCACCTTGAAGGACCCTTCAGGTTGCCTCGCACGATGGAGCCTTAGACTTCAAGAATATGACATTACTGTCATTTACAAGTCCGGCAAAAAACACTCCGACGCCGATTGTCTCTCTCGTGCGCCTGTCGACCAACCGCTACCCGACGACCCGGATGACGACTACTTCTTAGGAACGACGACGACCGACGACTTCGCTGAACGACAGAGGGCCGACCCGGAACTTAAGGCCCTAATAGAATACCTCGAAGGCAGGACCGCCGAAGTCCCGAAGGTATTCAAGCGCGCACTTGCGTCGTTCTTTCTACGAAACGGTCTTCTACAAAAGAAAAACTTTTCACCGCTTCGAGCTAAGTACCTCCTTGTGGTGCCTTCAGCTCTGCAACCAGAACTCCTGCAGGCCCTGCACGACGATCCGACGGCAGAGCACCTCGGTGTTTCTCGCACGCTCGCGAGGATACAAGAAAGGTATTACTGGCCACGTCTTACCACCGACGTCACTCGTTATGTGAGAACATGCCGGGACTGTCAGCGACGCAAGACACCGCCGACAAGGCCAGCAGGACTTCTGCAGCCAATTTATCCACCTTGCCGACCTTTCCAACAGATTGGTATGGACCTACTGGGGCCGTTCCCGACGTCGGCTTTCGAAAACAAGTGGATCCTGGTAGCTACCGACTACCTCACCCGAGACAAAAGCCCTGCCAAAAGGCAGTGCATCCGAGGTAGCTAAGTTCTTCGTCGAAAATATCGTCCTACGTCACGGTGCCCCGGAGGTCCTTATCACCGACAGAGGAACGGCATTCACTGCCGACTTAACTCAAGCGATCTTGGCATACAGCCAAACAAACCACCGCCGGACGACAGCGTACCACCCACAGACCAACGGCCTCGCCGAGCGGCTTAACAAGACGATCGCCGACATGCTGTCAATGTACGTCAATGTCGAACACAAGACGTGGGACGCCATTCTTCCGTATGTGACCTTCGCATACAACACGGCGGTGCAGGAGACGACGCTGATATCTCCATACAAATTGGTCTACGGAAGGAGCCCGGCAACGACGCTCGATGCCATGTTATCCAACGTCACCGACGAAGAAAACTTCAATGTGAGCGAGTACCTTCAACGCGCCGAAGAAGCCCGACAACTTGCGCGTCTCCGTATCAAGAATCAACAGACGACCGACAGCCACCGTTACAACCTTCGCTGACGCTTCGTGGAATACCAGCCCGGTGAACGTGTTTGGGTGTGGACGCCGATACGCCGACGTGGACTAAGTGAAAAGCTTCTGCGACGGTACTTCGGACCGTACAGGGTGGTTCGACGTCTCGGCCCACTTGATTACGAGGTTGTCCCCGACGGCATCACGAACTTTCAACGACGCCGATCGTGACCTGAAGTCGTCCATGTCGCGCGCCTCAAGCAGTTTCATGCGCGTTAACAAACTTAACCAGTGTTTTTTTTGTATTATTGTTGTATTGTAATTTATTCATTGTACTTTCTTGCATTATTATTGTACTTTCATCTTTAGTTAAAGCATCGGGATGATGCCTTTTTTCAGAAGGGGGCATTGCCACGTTCCATTTCCCAAGTTTTTGTTATCGTCCCGAAACACCACACGATTCTCAGCGCAAACCGCGCCTGCAGTTTTCGAGAAGGTTCCGGACTGTAGTAGATCATTTCGATAAGATCACGCCCACTGTGCGAACGGTACAGATTGTTCTGGAACCAACGCCACCGCCAGCGATAACGCTAGAACATTCGACGGCAAGAGTATAAATGCCGATGCGCTTCGCTGCTTGTCAGTTGTTGATCGAAGGCCGACGCTCCGTTCGCCGCTATCAGTCCGAGACTGCTATCTGTGCGAGACTGCTGCTATAATTGGACTTTTACCGGGTACAGGTTCGCCCAAATAAACAGTTAAATCCCAACCCGAAGTCTCCTGTATTCGGCCACGTCACGACCCCGTGACAATATAAACACTTTTCTGCTCATGGTGCCTTAGATAAGCTGTTCCACCTCACGAAGGCACAAGTTAGGACTAAACCAGGTGCACAGTAAAGTTCATGCCCACCTGAACAGAGCTCATCAGACGGCCATACTCCTTCATGCAGACCAACAGGCACATCAATGCACCTTCGTCAGGCTGCAAGAAAACACATATGAGAACGCATCAGTGCAGTGAATTGGAAGTGTTGTGTATTTGTTGCATATTTTCCTAAGCAGGGAGCCATAATGAATCTGTATTACGGTGCCACGATAACGATATATCTGTCTTTTCTCGTATACAACCCACAAAAATTTTTTTAGTTGAGCATGAAGGGATGGTGCCACCATCTTCGTGGCTTGCACATTCTTTGCTGCAAGCGTTTCTTATAGCTCCAGGAAGCATGATACACACACCAGAATTCATTTATTCTCACTAAATAAATTAATATTGCCTTTTTTTGTGCGAACAGTTCTCGGTTTCTTGGCGCTGAATTGGGCTGTGACATAGCAGTGTAGCTTGGTCACGTGGCCAAAAAAAGCTGTGACAGACGTCGTGCTGATTATCGTCTGCTCTCGTTGGCTTTCTGTCGCACACGTGCAGCACAAGCACCTGCAAAACAAACGTCTAGCAGTCACGATCCTTTGCAGTACGTACGTGGTGGAAGTTTTTCGAAAGTTACTCGCCTCAATACAATAGGCATGCACATGGGAGGGGGGTACGGGGGCAGCCGCTCCCATAGTCACCTATGAGGGGGTTGTGATAACACAGCCCCACACACTGACATAATAGAGAGGAGTTGCAGTGCGATCAGCCTTTGTTCCCCTGAAGGGGAAACCTGCGCACACCTAAGCTCACTACAGATCTAATGTGATGTCACTGCAACTTTCCTTACTTTTCCTACAGTACTACAACAGTTCTGAACGCGCTTGCCATGGGCTTGAGCCGAGAGAATGAGCATTTAGGTACACTTTGGAGGTGAATTAAAATATGTTCTAAACGTTTTCTGTGTCCAACCATTCGTGTAGAGTGTCCTAGCATACAGAGGCTTGTTTTAGCCTTGAATTTTGATGGCACCACCCCTTTAGGTCAAGACAGAAAACGTGAATGCTGGTCTGCCAAGGTGGCTTCATAGCAGTGCTTCCCAGCTATGTAAGAATGCTAGATTTGTGGCCACACACGAGGATATTTTTTTTTAGTTTTCTGCGAATTGTTGGGAGTGCGGGTAGTACTCAAGAAAATACAGTACTAGACGCATGCGCATAATTGAGCACTTAAATTCGTGTCAAGACGAATTCAGAGCTTTCCAAATTTCGAAGCACTAAAACAAATAGGCGCATTTGATCCTATATAACCTATGTGAGATGGCGATTACAATGCAGCATGCACCCACTGTGCCATGAAATAGCTCATTGAGGAAGTTCTGATGTAAGTGTGTATCAGTCTTTACGTTGATATGACATGAACTGTACCCACTGGAAACGAAAGGATTTGCCTAGGTGCGCCTTAAATTTTAGCATTTAAAACCATGAACAATGCTCCACTGCTTACGAAAGTTTACAAAATGCGGGTGATAACTGAATTCTGCTATAGTTTAAGCATGCAACCCGCCTTCTGTCTACACTGAGAGGCTGCTGCAGAGCCATTCCGAGTAAAAATCAATACACCCTTTTCGAAAAGGGCGCCCCTAGCGTCGCGGACGTGAACTACAGTCTGCCCCCATTGTGAGGGCACCGCAGCAAACGACGCAGGCTGTGTGTCCAAGCTGCTCGTCCAACCCGTTGAAGCGTACAAAATATTGCTCAGTGTGCAGCGGAACCAGCTCAGAAAGCTTATCGGAGAGTACTAGGAGCTCGATCAAGCTATAAAGCGGTGCGACTGCAGCGGATGATACGGAGAACTAGCCGCCAACACAAACAGCACAGCACTCACGCATCTGACGGCTCGCTTTCCATGCCCTCATGATGGCGCTAACTATCTTACGCTCCTTTGCATAGCGAAACTGACGAAAAGCTCACCTTCAGGTGGCGTATTTATGAAAAGGGTCTATTGTATTTCCTCCGTTCCCAAGCCTAAAGTTTTTGTTAGTGGTGACACCACCAATGTAGCTAAACAGCAATTATAACTACGTGTTTAAAAGCTAGACAGCCCACCTCTTGTTCAGTCGGTGATGAGAGGTGTGCCAGGAGCCTTTCTAAAAGCACGGGCATCAGTCCTGCAGCATCTCGGTTCATCTGTTCCGACAACAGAGGGAGTAGACGACACAGCAAACGCCAGCCTGCTCGCTGGGCACCCCGAGGTCGCTTGCCCTGTGTCATCGAACACACTGACTCGTTCATAAAATGCAAAGCAATGGTCCCTTGACTCAGCAAGCACAATGTCGCCAATAAGAAACCCCGCCTCTACATTAAAAAACAAGTGGCCACACACTAGCTAATTGAAGCATAAGAAAGTGGCAGTAAGAGGAAGCAAATCTGTATCTGGTGCCACCAATTGCTGGCTAGGATAACTAGGCATGGCCAATAAGCAAGCTTTTATTAGATAATTATCCTGGCTCCAAATATATGACGCCAGAAGCTAACTTTCTTCTGCTCAAGTTCAAAGCAGCTGCCACAAAGCACAGGTCATGCACTCACGTGCTCCATTCAATAAAAAAAAAACACACAAACTGATTTGGATTTGATTTTACATTTCCTGAATATACAATATAATAATAATGTAAGCAAACAAAAGAGGATTGCCAATCAGCTTGAATCACTTTTGCTCCATTATCAGACCTCAATGTGTGGTTTTTGGCACTCATCAGCTGTCCTCTGAAAACGAAAATAGGAAGACTGCACCTTGCACAGACAACACGCTGAGACGCAGCCATTCATGTGTCAAATGGAATGCATGCTAGACAACACTTACAGCGAGAAGGTGGATGATAGACCGCGTCCAAGAGAGCGCATCCGCCTGTACAATGCCAACTGGAAATGTGCTGAGGTAGCAGTCCAGAAGCAGCAATGCATCATAGCTGCAATTACCAATGAATAATGTAATTACAAGAAAAAAATTGGGCAATGTCATGCTACATGATTGAGAAAGATCTGCAACAAAGCAGACAGCTTTGCAAGCCCAACCCCTCCCACAGAAAAGTTGCGTTTGCCACACCCCGCCGACTCTAATATGCCCAAGCAGTTACCGTATGTAGTTCCAACTCCAGGATATGCTGTTGTGAGATAAGCAGGTGCCGAGAAAAACAAAGCACCCCCCCCCCCCCCCCACAAAGAAAAGTGGCTCCTTCGGAAAGGAGCAACGGTGTAGTGGTTAGAATGCTCAACTTAAAAACATGCAATGTAGTGTTGACTGTCATGTCCTCCTGCACGAGAGCCAAAAATGAGCAAATGTCCAAACACAAATGGTGCACTTCCTAATTGTGTTTATTGCTTGCAAGAAAAGTTCAGTTATGGTAGTCCTGGCTGTGGTCATACGTCATCATTGTTTAGAATTTCGGAGGCGATGAAACCTTTTATTCTCTAATTTACATTACAACCGCTCCCACCGAGAACCTGGCAGGATGGTTAGGGGTATGCATCTTTTGCCTATGGGAGTTGAATGCGATAGCAACATTCTGTTCCTAGTGTGTTCTTTAAACACTTAGCGCATGAAACCTTTTCGAATTTGCTATGCACCCACTACGTGGCATCAGAAATTTTTTTTTCTTTGGTAGAAATGAATGAAATGATAAAACAAACTGTGTGTGCATTTCGTGCCTAATATTTGATTTTTTTCTATGCAAAGATTAAAGCTGACTGGTTGCAGAATAGTTAGATGTTTAATTACATATAAAGTATCATTCATTGCTGAAGCTCACACCAAAGAAAATATTCCCTTATTTTCTTTCTTCGAATACAATACTGAGTGACTTGGAATCATGCCATGCGAATTCGATGCATTTACAGACAGCAGATTATAATATGCGCTTGAACAGGATATGGGGAATTTATAAATTACAGAACAATAAGTTCAAAACTGCAAAATAGAAACTAAGACCAAACCTAGATTAAGAAAGAATGCAGGACAGAGTGTGAACACAAGATGGAGGCAAACAAACCAAGCGCACAATTAATATGTGTGAATGTGGTCTCAAGATCAATGAATACAAGGGGCGTACTTCTGAAGAGCACTGTAGATGATGCCGCTCATAAGTCTTCATTTTAGTTGTGCTTCTATTGTTATGAGCATTATGAGCTTATAGTAACATGTACACATGCCTGTTATAGAACAGTGAGCTTGCCAATGAAAGCTACTAGGGGGACTATTTATAACTATGCATGATAGCTATAATTATCCTTTTATATTTTTTTCTACATATTATGCAAGTGTCAACCACATAGCATGTCAATTTCTCTGTAATGAAAAAAAGGGGCACAATAAAATGCAAACATGCGGCCACTCGACTTTCAGAGGAGAATGGCCCTGCAGGGGTTATTACCGCAGTCCCATTCCCAAAAAGCTGGCATGGGCAAACCAAGTGTACAATTAAAATATGCAAATGAGGCCTCAAGGTCTATAAATACAAAGTGCACATACTTCTCGCGAAAACAGTGTGGTAGGTGATGCCAGCCTTGGAGCTGGCATCACGCTTTCCATACTTGTGCGGTAACATGAAAAATTCGGGAGGCTGCTAAGTCTTACAGGCACGCTTCGTTGAAAATGGCATGAGGCCATGTCAAGATCGTGCTCCCGTCATAGTTTGTGAACTGGCAACTTGAGGCTCAAGAAGCCCTGCTCTCGCGATCCATTTTACTTCCACAAAGGTTTTGCTGACTTGGTAGCTGAAAAGACTTTAACAATTTAATTTCTTGGCTTATCTGCATTTTTGTATATTCCTATCCAATAAATAATCACAGATGCGCGAGAAAAGCGAAAAGTTGTGTTTGAAATGTTACGGCTCCTAATGTTCGCTTAGATTTTGTAACATGTCATGGTACAGTCTTTATCTAGAGCTGCTGTGTTATCTTTGAGAACAACACACCCTGAATATTGGGGGAAAAGGGGTAATTTCGAAAGAGATCAGGCATCATTCGAAGGTTGCAGGTTCGCTCCCTGCCAGCAGCAAGTTAACTTTTTGTCCACCTAACTTTTTTTTTCATTTTTACGTCATGATTGAGACAAATAACATTCCCTACACTTGCCTTGGCCCGAGCGTCATTTCTTGTTAATGTCCCGCCCTAAATGTACGCGACCCCTTACGCATAATGAACGGATAGAGAAAAAAAAAACAAAAGTATTGACGAAATGATTACCTAGTCTTTTGAGATTGAAGTAAGGATTTCACTTTGGTTGCAACGACCTTTGGCGTGAAGTCCGCCTGCAAAGAAAGTGAAAGGGCAGTCAATACGGAGCCACAAGGCCGGCAAATCAAACGTGGCGCTGCACAGCCCGCGTGATAAAACCTCCTGAACGGTAGAGATCAGCTTCACGCCAATTCGAAAGCACTTCCAGTAATTCACACGCCCAATTCAGCCATAGCGCGCCAGTGACAAACTATTTGCCGCCTTGGTTAACTCATCGGCGTTCCCAGTGCAAGAAACAGCTAGAAGTGTGCCATACACGTGCGCTAGTTTGCCTCGCCGCACGAAGGCGGCTTTTTCACAGCTACGAAAGCATAAAGGGCGCGAATTTTTCGATCACAAAATACTACGCGAAATTTTCAACGGCATAGACGTACCAGTCAGCAAGTTCAGCTGTTGTTTTCTTTATTTAGGTGGTTTACCCGCAAAGCCAAGCTGCCGCTAGTTTCAAATGCCAACGCCGACTGACAGATCCGTCGATAACTTTCCAGCGTATCTTTGAAGCACTTGGGAAGTTCGGACTGATTTTTCGGGGTTAAGTTTTCCCTACACAGGGGGCTAATTAAATGTATATCTGACATTTCTGACGAGCGCATAGTCTCCACGGGTGCACTGGCAAGCCAGCTTCACAGACATTTTCATGCGAGGCACCCACCTGGCCGAAGTAGTCGGAGTTGGCCTGCGAGGCTTCTAGGAAGTTCAGCTTGCTCTTTGGCGACTGCTTCGAGTCGAAAGAGCGCTCGAGCACGGTGAACATGCTCAAAGACCCTAGCCGTATAGTTCTGGATACTCGCAAATGACCACGAACCACGACACCACACGCAGCGTGTTTATGTGGGCTGGTTGCCAGACCTTTCTGAAGCTACGCTATGGAAAGAAGGGTGTACCCTGGTTATGGCGTCTGGCAATGCTCATCGCAGCTACTAGCGCCACCACTATTCGCGTACATGCACCTTTTTCCTTCCTCCGTGCGTACATGCCTGCTGCATCGCCCACTCTTCCATTGTCCTTGCTTCGCCGCGACAGCTTCTCGGGTCCACCACAAGGCGGCGCGAGGTTCTGACACTGCCTGTTCAGTCAGGGTACTTTCGTGGCAGAGTAGAAAGCGCGGAAAGCCCGTGCTTGCCAGCTTTTTTTTTTTTTTAATTGTATCTGCGAGGTCACCTGCATAACTAAAGTTCATTGTCGGCTTGAAAATGCATAAAACAGAGGATTCAAGAATGCAACAAACAAAAACATCAGGATGACGGCAGAGAAGAGTCATTATGATGAATTTATTCAATTCATTTTTTTTTATAAATACTGCAATCTTCTACAAGATCTTGGCAGCGTGGTGCTATACGTACATATAAGTGCATAAAACAGAAAAATGACAAGTGAAAACAATCAATGTATTTGCACTTGAGTTTAAAAGAACAAAACAAACAGGCAGATGATGTTATTTCAGCATTCTTCAAACCAAACAGACAATGACTTAGCATCAATAAAAAAGGAATAAAATAAGAAACGCACAAAAACATCTCAGCTAGGCAAGAAAATGCTTCCTACTGAAAGACATGGCTTTGTAGGAAATAAAATTAAACTCCATTCATAAAAAAAGTTTAAAAAGCAGAAGCACCACTTTCATGCAATGAGCACTGAACATAGAACAAACATATCAGCTTGTAAGAAGGGCACTGTTGATGAAGCATATATGCACACATAGAAAAAAGCAAAGAGAAACCAGATGCATCACTCCATACAAAGGATTCAAAGTTTGAGCACTTTGCGCAACAGTGGCTTTTTTTTTCCGTCAGTGATGTCCAATGCGTGGTTAGAAAGCAATGGTTTCATAAATTTGTTGCATATCAATTCCACAAAACTACTTCTGCGGCTTTCTTCACATTGATCACATCGCAACGCAGGTAAATTTGTCACAATATTGACACTGTGCTTCATGCACTCCTCAAGAGGCTTTCGCAGATTTGCGGTCAGACAGCATAATGTCTACATACCGCTTAAGAGCATGCAATACTCTGATAAGCTGCTGTGTAGGATAGAACAGACCACCTCTGTCTTGGTGTGCGATCAGCCAATCCATACCAAAGTCCCCTTTCGGCTTCTGGACTAGAGATATGCAACTGTCACACGCAGTTTTTTCGCTCACTAGACGAGATATGTATCGAGCGACAAGTAGAATGGCAGCCATGCGTGGAGTAGGTAGGAAGCTGCTTGTCGACATGCACAGTTCTCGAAGTGCTTGCTGAGCAAGCTTCACATTTACAGATACTGCGACTCTTCTGCCATCTATTTGAGCGACAGTTACTGCTCGTGAAGAGCAGAATGATGTAGAACTGCTCACGTTACTTTTCTGTGATGCTGCAACGATTCCTGTCTTCGGCATCTTCTCTACCCCACAAAGGGCACTTCGCACATCCATGACGTCGCTGCAGCCTGCCGTTCGTCTCAAAAAACCAAAAGAGGATTCTATATTAGGTCACTAGAAAACTTTCTTGTGAGAACAAACTGAAAGTTTCACTCGTTCATTAGAAATCTTATGCCCTCTACATTTGAGATGGTTTTAAACACTAGTACATGGTATGTTTCCTTGCTTAAAAAGTTCTCCTGTAAGCTGACCTCCTTCAAGTCTTCCACGTACTTCAAAAAAATAAGTTCAAGCCACTGCAGCCTTACGTCTTTGGGGTCAGACAATTATATTGTATCAGGATTGTTTTGGTGAATGTGCTGTTGGAAATTGCTGACATTCATCAGCACAAACCACCTGTACATGTTCTACATGAACTACACGGTTGGACCTACATTTGCGAACTTGAGATCACAAGTGTGGCCTGCCCGATTCTTCATGAAGTGCAAGGCAGCTGTGACCGGAGGCGAGAGCACTTGGATGGCTGTTCTCACTCCCATTTTTTTTAATGTTCGTGGAAAAAGTGTGCTTTCTAGTAAGTAAGCGAACTGGCTTCACTGTGGAGCCTTGCTGCATCTTGTACAAGTCCTTGAGATATACAGATGAGATTTCTTTATTCCCACCTATTTCTTTTGAGAGGAACTGCGACCGTACATTCTTGATTATCTGGCTTTGGTCAAAAGCCAGAAACAGTTGCCTCGAAGCATCAGTTGGTTGGGTGGGGTATCTGGGTTTGCAGTTGTCCTTGTGACAGAATTTCCATTGCAAGAACGTTTATCTTGTGGTTGTCCGTCACTAACCGCAGAATGTTGTATCCCACTTCTTCAGTTTTCTTCATGATGAGCTTTATTGCCTTAGCAAGTAGCTCACCTAAACATCTTTGAATAAAGATGTAGCCTATGGTAATTTTAAACCTGCCGTGCAGACTACAAAGCAGAAAACATAAAAGGGAGTTCGCAGGCTGACTTTTTTTCCGACGTAGGCAAAAGGTGGTTTAGGTCAGCACCTACATCAACATCTCCCAGAAATGCATCCATCTGCTTATTATACTGAAGTGTTTGTCGAATACGCATCTCATCCACGACGAGGCTGTAGTGTTTTGACTGTGGAGATGTGAGGCACTCCAGCTCAGTACTCAGCCGTGCCTTCACCAAATCACTGAATCTGATCTCACCTACTGAACTTCCCAGGTATTTCTGCAGAGTGGCTCGGCAGGGAAGGGTAATCAGCTCCTCAGTCCTAATGTGCTCATGGCTTTTGCTGATAGGTGCCGTAATATAGTGCACTGTCTGACTGTTGCTTCGGACCATGTTGGCTTTTTTGCCTTGTAGTTGGTCACTTGCTCTAAGATTAGCTTGTCCTTAGTGCTTGATAATTCTGAGTTTTCAACAACTTGCAGAAACTTGCTTACATGGCACTGGTCTTTCAGGTGATCAAGCTTTTTCTTTTATCTATCTACAGTGAGGCGCAACCTTTCATTTTGTGCCTTCAAACTTTTTTTCTTTCTCGCGCCACTTATTTTTTTTTTTTGCAAGTAGGCAGCTGACGAGTTTGATCCGTTCGTTTGTGTGCCAAAAGACCTCATAGCGCGCGCCGTAGGCACAAGAAGTGGCACATTGCTGGCTTCAGGCAGTTGACGATCCTTCAAGAACTCACGTGTGACGCCGGAAACACCGCATCGCGCAGTCACTGCATCTGCTTTTTCAGGTGCAGAGGCATCCAAGCAATCCACAGTCGCACTGTCCACAACACTTGGTCCTGTACGGAGGTCTACATCAGGAGCGCGAGTATATGCTCTAGGTAAGCTTTACCGGCGATGGTTGGCGCTTGCGTTTGGCGATGCTCGTGTTACTCCGCGGCCTAGGTGGTATTGGCCGGAGGTACGACGGACAGGATGGAAAAACGCTGGGCACGCTACCTTATTTCAACATGCGCCTCGTGGTGTCTCTTCGGAAGTCGCTTTCGAGGAAGTGGAGGCTGCAGACAGCAGAATAGTTGGACGTTGAGTTTGCACTCTAAAAAATATCGAGTAAAAAGAATGTCTTCTTGTCCCACAACAATAATCGTCATCAGGCTTGCGTGCGCTTCCTTTCTTGAAAACTCGGCGCTGGCTACTTTCCTATCGAGAATGCAATGTAACCCTAATAATGGGCATGTCAATCGTGACCGGAATGTACCGGGCACAGGGCGATAGCGCAAGGATGGAACACAATACAGATGGCGATTATTGTTGTGGGACAAAAAGACACTCTTTTTACTCGCTCTTTTTTTAGAGTGTGGCTGCCAGTTTTTCCTCGATATCACTTTGAGCAATTGTTCCCTCAGCGTTGTCTCCGCAGGGATCTCGTGAAACGACACGCCGGGTTGTTTCTTACGTTGGCTCAGTGAACAGAAGGGCACGCAGCAATAACACATGTTTCGTAAGCACGCGGCGTGCAGTAAAACACAAAGCAGCACACCAGAACTTGTACACCGACAGACACGCCGAGAGAGCAGCAATGCACTCTCACAGTTCACCTGCACTTTACTAGCACTGGCGCCGGTGGTTTGGCGGCTAGTGGGGCCATAGAACACCTACCAGTTGGGGCTCTTCGGTTTTTCACTTCTGGCTACCCGCGGGGGAATGGTGCCAACAAAATGCCGTGCTGTTAATATGGGTATAGTATACTAGAATATATTCTAGTACACTATAATATAGAGACCTTAGATGATGATGATGATAATGATTTGCTGCTGTTCTCTTTTTAATGGGCGGGTGTACTTACAATAGGTAAAGACACCCTAGTACACAGACATGAAAAATAAAAAGAAGAAAAAGAAGAGTGAAAAACAAAAAAAGAAACAAAAAAACCAACGGACGTGCCCAGCAAGAGGGAAGAAAACCGAACAAACAGAAAGGGGTGGGGAAATGAAAAGAAAGCACAAGCACAAGGGCGCGCTCAGTTTGTGTTTGCTAACACAACCGCGCTGTGACACTGCACTGCCTCTATCTAGTCATTACACTGTGCCACCTTGTGTTCTCGACCGCTGTGCCACAACCACTGCCCTCCAGCGTTCAAGGCGCCGCATCGACTCTCTCGCTGCCTGCAGATCAGTCTCTCCATCTTCCTCCGCAAAGCCCAGCGTTCTGTGGCCCAGCGCGGAGCGCAATGACTCCGTGCGCGGGAGTGCTATCTGTCCGTACTCAATCAGTTGTCTCGTCCGCACTTCTACAGGCACGACACAGCACCGAAGCCGTCTCCCCGCCTATCGTTCTATTGTACGTAAGGGTTTGAAGGGCGCCAGCTCGTGCCTCGAACAGAAGCGAACTCCCGGTGCTGCTGTCGTAAATGCGAACTGAGCCCATTGTGCTTTTACTGTTGCGGCAAAGTTCGAGGGTAGCTTTTCCACTCATTGCGTGCTGCCATAGCTCCTCCTCCCTGTCGCGTACCCGTTCACGCACCTCATCGCTATAGAGTCTTGGAGTTTCCGCCTGTACCGGCTCCGTAAGTCAGACGTACTTCTTTTCTAGTCAGTACACCCGATTCACCCACAGAACACTACCATTTGGTTCACCCAAGTTGGATGGATGGATTGGATGGATTGATGTGGCTGTACCACAGAACACCTCGCTATGGCTGTAATGGTAGTTTTGTGTCTGTACCACAGAATTGGCTGTACCCTTTAGATCGGGCTGCGGCTAACGCCACCTAGCCGTAATACTTAGTGAACTAACCACTAGATTTATCTCTTTTTTTTTGTTCCTTTAAATAGTGAAGTTGAAGACTGGTACTTTGCAGTGAAGGGTTTAATTTTCACTCGTGTCTTGACTTTGGCCACCAATCAAACAATCTCCTTCTAGTTAATTCTACACGCTTAAAGTCTATTTTGCCCTCCCTGTCCCTAAACCCCAGTACTTTGAAAAACCCTGCGCCATCATCCTGAACTATAGGATGAAGCCCTTTACAGAACATCAAGTGTTCGGCAGTTTCCTCTTCCTCTCCACATGCATGCACTGCATACCGTGTCTACCCCTTTGTATTTGGCCCGATATGTCTTGGTTCGCAATACTCCTGTCCTGGCCTCAAACAGTAGAGAACTACCCCGAGTATTATCATATATCCTTTCCTTGGCAATTTCCTGCTTAAAAGTTCGATAGATCTCTAGTGCGGACTTCTTAATCATGCCAATTCTCCACATGTCAGTCCCCGTTTACTTCACCTTCTTCTTAACTGATAGTTCTTTTGGTTTGTCCCCTGCTGTTTTCTAAGTATTTACCCGTTAATTTTCTGGTTCGTTTCCTCCATTTTGTATCGATTCTCCATGTGCAAGTAGCTGAAAACCCGTCCCCGCCCCGTCGCGCTGCGACGGCCGCAACTGACCCTACGGCTGACACGCGCTCTCCCATAGAATGCCGTTCGACGCGGCAGGCCGTACCGCGCGCTTTTTCATAGTAGCCGTGCTACTGGTAGGCATCATGTGCCCTACGCGCTACTCAAGACGCGCACTTACGGCTTTTTTATAAGGCGGGAAATTCAGGCTTTTTAATCTACGTGCTTGTAAGTACTTACCACATAAGTCAAGCAGGGCCCGCCTGCCTTGTGGTCATGGCCCCATCAACTAATAAGGACTTTAACAAAAACAAGTTCATTAGACTATGAGCATGTAAGTTGAGAGCCCTGCCACTAGAGCAAAGGGATACCTTAAGGCCCTAACCATACAAGCTTTAACAGTGGGGGTTCCAGCACCTAAACCTTTGCACTGTCAATTCACTTGCCAATTTTCTAGTAAGGGGTAGACCCCTCTCTGCTTGAAAGATATATCATAAAGTATCCAAAGATTAGCGTATGCAGTCACCTTGGCTTGTCACCTATGCAGATGCATGAAAAATATGCCTCAAGAGTAAGCAATTTTATAGTTTTTGAATTGGGCAGCCAGGCACTGGACTAGTTTGATGTGTGTAGGCACACCATATATCTTTTAAAAAAGCGTTTGTCATCTACAAATCAAAAAGTATGAGAGCCAAGCTCCAATCTTCATGGTATAAAAAAATTTGCTCTGGGAAAGGCTTGAGTTCATATAGTATTAAAAAAACACAGGGACCAAAGCATTGAAAACTAATTAAAAAGTGGTTGGTGCACGTGCATTGGCAGCAACCTAAGCAAAGTGCAGGGTACTCTGTTTTTAACCTGTTCATTATGTGCCCAAGTCCTGAGTACCCATTTCTGAAAATCTCTGTTTATACAAAGTCACCATTGACTTACTGTGTAAGACGAAGGTTTGGTTTACTATTGTGAGCATTCAAGTGACCAATGTATGTGCAAGAAAGCCTGCCCAAGAGACCCTTTCATAATCTGAAAATGCACTGCAGATGTGCCCAACTAATGGTGGCAGCTACTGTCCTAGTCAGAGGAGATAAGGTCCTAGTCGCACGCGCTGGGGCTTGCGTATAATGAGTGTTTATGTCGAGAGAGCTGCGTGTATGTTTTCATGCTGTTTGCAGCAACTGACTAGCCACCCTTAGTTGGGCTAATGGCATCACAGGAAAGAAAGCTTTACAATTAAGGAAAGAGTCAAAGAAGAATCCAAAATCAATCGGCACAAAAAGGCAAGCAATAGACTTTGGGGGCTGGTTGTTTTTGGACTTCCACGAGCTATCCTTTCTGTCCTGTGTAACCATATGAGTTCTTTGAAATTGGCAATTCAAGTGCACTCCACATGTCTTAGCTTCCCACAGGCACGAGTGAATGTAATATACAAACAAAACATTGCCTGTATGCATGCCTTAGTGTAATCACAAATAAAATGTGTCATAAACACCACTCCTGAAAATTGCAAAAAGGGCACTGGAAAAAAAAAGGTGATACAAGCAGATGCCCGTTTATTTGACAACACAGAACAACTCAATGTCAATAATTTATTTTTTCAATTCAATGAATTTACATATCTGTACATAAAATACATAAATCTACATGATGTGAAATTTATGCCGCTCACAAGAGTCAGCACGATTCTGAAGCAGAGCTCATCTTTTTAAGTTAAATCTGTTTTCAATGGTGACAGGCTGATGCTTGCTGTGCCGTGTGTAGAGAGGAGCGGGAGGCAGCGGCAGCGTTCAGCAAAGCCCACTCATTTTGTAGTGCGGCCAGCAAGCAACACAATCCTTACTAGTGTAGATGTGGCAGCCACACAATCACGCACACCATGCAGTTCTTTGTCAATGAGCAAGGGTGTGAAGCTCGGAAGCTGTTGGTACTCCCTTTTTCAATGCGGCATTTGTCAAAGATCTTTTACCAGGAAACAGCCTGCATGCCTCATCTCTTATCCGGTCAGTCAAATCCACTGGAACAAACGACGCATGCACACCACCGCAAAGAATCCAGCACTGTTCTCTCAATCTATCACTACACAAAAAATTCAAGCCACGAGTGATGACTAAAGCGACAAGGGCGACCACAGTGGCATTTAGATACGTCTGTCAGTGTCCTGTACTAGAACGTTGGGACAGTACTTAAAACATTTCTGAAAGAGCTGAAAGTGGACAGCACATGCATTCAGGCACACTCAAAATCACACACAGTAATGTGAATGAAATGACAACACCCGTGACGATGGGCAACAAAAAAAAAGTGAGAGTTACTATACCACCGAAAATGTGGAAAGCCAGAATTTTAGATTGGACTTGTGGAAGACAGGCAATGAAGCGTGCAACTGATGCAACTTGCAATATGCTGCACATTTTTAAGTTGCAGTAACACAAGCCTTGGGTGAATAAATTTGAGAATATGGCAGCCATGCTTGATGTCATGCCCTTGGAACCAATGCTGATCAAGGTAAATATTAATACCTGTGCATATATTTAAAAAGCTTATGATGCATTATACCCAAAATCAAGCAAGGGTTCATGCGACATGTGCCAGCAAAATGCCTGGCTCAGAAATGTCCAGTGAACATTGTCGTGCAAGTACGCAACGTGGACATTTTGGCTGCAGCAAGCAATGCCGCATTCAGGACCCATGATTTGCCAATAGCACACAGAAAACATGAAACTTGTGCGGTCACTTTCGAGTTGCTGTTGAGACAAGAATGTCAGTTTCACATAAAGACCCATTAGCAGTGCCAACGCAACACAGCGCAGCAACATGGCAAAGACGGGAGCTGAAACTTTGATAAAAATAAATGCAATAAACTTCAATATAAGTAAATAGTGCAACTAAATACACCCCGAATGAAAGTATATTTTTTAATGAAGGTCTGCAAGGCCAAAAGCCGCTGCATTTCGTGCAACAAGTCATCGTGGGGAAAGAAAGCAATAAAAATCATGCCCCTGGCTTCCAGTATGTGAGTATGATCACAAATGCAGCCACACAAGCGTAGCAAAGTAAACTAGCCGCACAGGATGAAAACAACGTTATCACACTAGGTTCATTTTCACGGGCAGAACACTGACCCTCTGCCAAGAGCGCCATATTCTTGGAACAAGCAGCGAACGTTTCGTGCTCGAAGCACAGCAGAGTCAAATGAACGGCACAAAAAATATATTTGTATTGTATCTACATACTCCACGCCACAACTGCAGGCTGGTGTTTATCGCTACGTCATGAAATTTTTCACGTCACACACAAGTGTCACTACACTCGTAAAAGGGGGGGGGGGGGGACTGAAACTAGACAAAAGGAAATGCGCTCTGTGACAATCACGCGCCCTACGCTAAAATGAAGAAACGGCACACGACAGACAAATTCGAGGAATAAATACACTAAGCATCAACAACTGTGTCACTCATTGAGTTTTTTTTTTTCTTCAATCCTCCCTCTTAAACTCTAAAAACTTAAACAAACTGAAGCAGCAGTGTCCATCACAAGATAATGAGTAGCCCCAGTACCGCATACTTTGAAGAAGATTGTAACACTGTCCCATGTCCCAAGAGGAGCGAGGACAGAAGGAAAAAATCGGGCTAGGAGTGCCACCCTATACATAAGGAGCTTTGGGAGAAAAAATGTACACAGCTGCCTGCATCATGACAAACTCACTGCCGCATGTGCTGCAGGGTGACTGGAATGTTTTACATGCTCTGTCAGAGAGTACGGCGCTGAGCTCCCATTTCTGCTTGTCTGTAGAAGCGCTGGCAGGCTGCCCATAAAGAACGCAGGGGAGAGGAAAAATACTTTGAACATTGTCTCATTAATTTCGCAGTATAGCAGGTAACTTGCATCTTAAAAAAGTACTGACACGACGGTCCTGTTATCGTTTCACATGTTGCATGAAGGTCCAAGTTTTCTGAAACCTCCAAACAAACAAAAAAAAATACTAGAAGGGAGTGTACCATCCAGGATAATCTGCAACTTTTTTTTCTTTTTATGAACTGGTTTCAGAGATTAGGAAGAGCATCTGTCACGACCCAGCAGCATGCTCCTTTCTTTCAATCACTTCAGCTGCCAAAAACTGCACGCAGACGATTCATGTGCGGCACTCTTGTCGTTTTTCTGTGCATACGTAATTTGGCGCCACAACAAATGTCGACAACCAGCCCAGCCTCGTAGCTAGATGACATATGCATGACATACGTAACTACACGACATGCACTACTTTACGTCGTGACAAATGTAAATGACACCATGATAGCGTTTCCTAATTGACTGCAAAATATCACATTGAAATGTTTTTATATAACTATTCCCAACCTTCATAACTGCCAAGCGCCATCGCTTTCAAGTGAGTGATACGAGTTGATACAACTTCAAGGGTGTGTTTCAGTACTTCTTTAAACAGTTACACTCATGTCAACCTGAATGAAAACTGATTTTGCGTGGCTCTACACAACTACCGATGGACGTTTAGTGGTTCCCATTCCCAACTGTTGACGCTACATTTTTGTGTCGCGCCTCTTCCCAATTAAAAGAACTCATCCTCGTCGGTCAAACAAGGCTCAAACTGTCTGTGCAGTTCAGTATTTGAAGATAACATTAGATGGCAACCACAAGGAACCATGTCAGCACCTTTGACCTCATGAAAAGAATATCGGCAGTATGCATACCCGCTGATTGAATCCCTACATGTTGATTTAAATTAATGGCTCACCCACATGTCCCGCTTTTTATAGTTAACACTGAGATGAATTCAAACTTTAGTTACTGGGAGTGGAAGGCAATGTAGGTGACGCCACTTTCAAAAATTTTTTTTAATATGCTGCGGTTATATTCGGTTCTTTTTCAAAAATTTCTGCGATCCTACAAAGAACTTGCTAATTACTGCAAATGTGATACACATGCGAAACCTGGAATAAATTCTGATCTTGGCATGCAATGAAAAAATAAATAAAAGAGTGTTTTCCAAACATCTTGCAGCGTGTTTTCTTTTAGTCTTTGTTTTTATCATTGCAACTTTAATGAATCAATGTTTGCTAAGCCAAGACCACACTGCCATACTACTTTGCAAAAAATTGGCTGAAGAATTCAACAATATGGCATGCAACATAAGCTGAAATAAACAGAAATTTTAGGAAAAACAATGTATATAATCAATAAATGGCAACAAAATTCATAAAACTGCACCCAGAACATGAATATGTTCCATGTTAACTCTATAGGAAATAGCTGCAGAGCTCACAGGCGTTCCAAGTTTCCAATGTGTGTTACGTCTTCCACTTGGGAGGTATAGGTACAATACTGAAATTGTGTGTCTTTTTTATAAATGCCTAACAGAACAGCAAAAGGTGGTAAGTCATAATCCTTTTGAACAAGCCGCCAGACGGCTATATTCTTTTTTAAACCACTTAGTATGCGTCATAAAACTGTTGAACATTGATTAAAGCCAAGTGCATACTCTCCCCAATAGTATTTTTAGCACCAAGACATAAATAAGCATAATAAATCTTCTGGACAGGTTCCCAAAAATAGCAGAAACATAACGCTTTCCCTGAAACTTTAAGCTTGCAGCTGTTCTAAAAATAATAAAAGAGAGTCAATTCTGAACACATGTGGTCTGACTTCTAATTTAATAAAGGCCTGAAACTTTCTAGTCAGCTCACTCCCCTGGTCATGTCGAGCACAAAACACAGTAAACTTATATACTTGTTTTTCAGTCATTCAATCACAAGCCCGTAAGTTCACGTGGCTTCTGTATGTACAATGAATGTTGGCCTAAGCTCTCGTGTAGACAACGTAAATATTTCCTCCAGATTTCCCACCTTCCCCCCCCCTACAGTGTCCCTCTTTGGAATCTCAAGCTACAATATATTACTCTCTAAAGCTCTCTTCTGAGATGAGTCACACAAAAAGATGGGAGGACGCAAGAGCAAGGGGCAACAGCTTGCCACCACTGCCATAAGCGAGATATTGTCAAGGGGCAACGCTATCAACATAAACAGCGACAATGTCGCGCTGTAAAACAGCAACGGCAAAAAAAAAAAGCAACGGCAAAAAAAAAGTTATTGGACGAAGCTTCATTTCACTCTACGATTGCACTTGAAGCAGCCACCGCTTTCTCACTCTGTATAGACGACAGGAATGGGACAATGTGAAAGTTATGCAGGGTTCCATGAAATGATGATGGGATCACTCTGAATCCCCGAAGATTGCCCACAAACACACAAGCAAGATAGAAGGAAACGAGGATGCGCAAGGAACTTCCAACATTCAGGATGAATGCGACTGTCATGTGGGGCCATATATAGGCTGTTCTTCAGGCTCGTCGAGCACACATTGCCTGTCCGTACACGGCAACCACAGTTACATCTTCGAGACGGCGTGCCCACATATGCGTCTCCACACACTGTACACTTGCAGCCCTTGCATCGAGGCGCAAAGGATCCGAGATGCATACCACAGCAGCGGTTGAAGATCAACGACGGCCGCTGCGGTGGCAGCTGTGACGGCATCAGGCAGGGTGCATTTGCAGACAGTGACGACAGCGAGTGCGCTGGGGTGCTCATGTTGCTGTGGCAGGCATTAGCAAAACGGGAAGTGCAATGGGCATGTTTGCCGACCAGAGCATGATGTACTTGTGGCCTCTTGTTCTAAAGGTTAAACCACTGCTACACAATGCTTGAGATTCACTGCACGTGATGAAATTTCATGAAATTTCTGACATGGCATCAAAGTGAAGAACAGCAGGTTTAGTGATAAAGCCAGCACTAACCCAACCAGCCTGAACTTTGAAGGCGCAAGTCCCTGGTGTGCAAACAGTGAAATGCGTGCAGAGACCGACTTGGCTAAAATTTCCCAATGTTTTGCTGCCTGCATACAACCTTTCTTCTGAGACCTCGAATAAAATTATTATACACTGCCCAAACCAGCGCTAGAATGTAGTTCCTAGCATTAGGTTATATCCCAAAAAGACTTTTGTAGCTAAGCCATTACTGTGTGAAGATTTCCTATCCATGAAACATCATTTTAGTCACGAAGTGCAAGAAAAATTCAATTGTACGGTATGACTGATATTACAAAATACCCGATCAATCGTTCTTCAGATAAGTACAGTTTTCAGTAATTCATGTACCTTGGTTTGTGACAGCAACTAGTAGTCGATGGCCTTGCTTGTACAAGTACTGGTTGTTTTAACAAACGCAGATGCACTGCCGTAATTTTGAGTTCTCATACCGGGAGAACTCATAGGCTAGGTCACTATGCCATTTAGTTTTACATAAAACACTCTCATCATGGTCAAACTGAAAGCAAGCAACCACTGCTGCATTCCACCTGTCACATCTTAAGTGTCGCGAAAACCTCACGAAAGTTATGTTGTATCCACCAGCTATCAATGTTTTTTTTTAAGTTTTGCTCTTAAATACATGCGTGTATAAAATTAATAAATTGCAAATTAGATTTCTGAAGCTGAAGTCTAAAAAACAGAGACAGAGAGAGAACAGAGAACCGAAGCAAACATTTGTATAGACTGCTTGAAAGACTACTGTTAACAGATTCAACCTAAGCTATAATGCCTGGGCTGACAAATGAGATCATGATATCAAGGATGCTAGAGCACACTGGTAGATCTTCACATGAAAAGAACACACTATGCGGTAAAACTTTAGCGAGAAAAAAAAAAAGAGCTGGCAAGAAACAGGTCTTGCAAGTGACTAAAGTAATAAGCAGTCACTGCTACTGCTAAGCATAATTCAGATGAACTAAAGTTTTTGCTAGAAGGCAGCAGCTGACATATATATGCTTCCATAGGTGTAATATGGCCAAAAAACATTATTTTATAAGTTGAATTTTGTAAGCTAGTTACTACCCTATGATGAATGAAGTCAGAAAGCATACTTTCTTTTTCTATGCTGCATGGAAACTCAAGGCTAGAGGCCGCTACAATGAGTTGGCTTACTTCATTGGGCAGATTTTATAAGTTGAATTTTGTAAGCTAGTTACTACCCCATAATGAATGAAGTCGGAAAGCATACTTTCTTTTTCTATCCTGCATGGAAACTCAAGGCTAGAGGCCGCTACAATGAGTTGGCTTACTTCATTGGGCAGAATGTCAGAAGAAAAAAAAAGAAAGCTGCTGCAACATGCAACGTTTCATCATTGTCAGTGTGGCTCATGAGGCCTTGTAAGCACCCTCAGCAATAGTCACACATGCCACAGCAGATGACAAAAAAACAAAAATGTGCCAACACAGGTTGTTCTGTCTAAGCATGGGTCTGCTAATGCCTTCACTTCCTTCTTCACTCCCTACTGCGAGAATGGTGGCAAACGAAGAAATCGACAAAAAAAAGAAGAAAGAAGGGAGATCTCACTGTGTTGCAGGGCAACTATGAAACAAGCAATATCATCTAGCACGTTGAACACCAATTGTTCATTGGGCGATTTCCTACACTTCAGCAGTCTTAGAAGTAGACATTCTGTGCCTGCTGAAGCAGCGGGGCTCAGGCTAGGTTCAGCTGTACGAGGTGATGCTGAGTGATCTGTGCCTAGAAATCTAGCACTACCGCTAGCTCACACGTGCTAGCCAAGCACTTCTCAGGGCCAAATGTGCGGCATTCCCACAACCTACATATAAGAATTGAGTTCAATTAATGCTGATTAAACTTGCTGAAGAAGTCGTCCAAGACATACCGATCTCAATGACGACAACATTCTACAATTTACACTATCACGGCAATCAAGCCTCTGTCACTTCGTATGTTCACACTACAGCTGCGAAAGAAAATTGCAAGCCTGCATTCCCCGTTAGATTTGCGGCTTGACGATCAAGTGTCAGAGGTAGCAGCTACAGCTCTCATGTTGCAATTTTCCGAGCATGTTGTTCTCACGAATGCATTAACGGAATGTAATGATTCTTCTCAGTAAGAAGAGTTTTCTTTTTTGTACATTTTTCTAACAATTAAGCCCATGTTGTTTACATCTGCTTATTACTAAAGCCTGTAGGTGAATACGAATGCAATTACATGGGTGCATAACCAACACATGGCTTTCTCTGCAAGACTGCGCGTGTGCCCGCATGCGCACGCTAGATTTCCGAGGCACAAGCTACCCAGAAGAGCCTGTCTGAAGCACAAAGTGGGATGCTTCATCTGCTTTACGCGTTTCTCTGCCTGCAAGTGTACGGTCACCTGGCAGAAGGAAGGCCAGCATTCTCATCACTCTTCCCAGCTTCAGAAGCGATGTCTCAACCCACAGCCACCGAACCCCCCTCTCTCAGACAGGCGAGGCCACTCGCAAGCTCGCAGTCCTCCTCCACTCGCCCCCGTCATCTGTCCGCTGACCACTGGGCACCTTACGCACAGACGGAAACGGGTGGAATTTGACGTCGCGCGAGCTCCCAATGGTGTGTCGCCGTTGGAGTCCCATGGAGGACAAGGGTCGCCGGCGTGTGCCACTCGTAACAAGAGGTGCTGCCGCCTCTCCTTCGACCAGGCGGCTGACCAATGCAGCAACAACACCATTTTCCGAGTGCCGCTGCTGTGGTCGCCCCACTCCTGCCACCACTTCATCGTCTACACGGTAGATAGCATAGCGTGTTGAAGCCCCATTCAGGCATTGCTTCTTGCAACGGTAGGTCACTGCAGAGCCGCATGATGTGCCACTCGAGGACGACGTGGCCATTTTCTGCGGGATGTTCTCCTTCTCAAGCAGAGAGTCAAAGAGATTTGCAGGCGACGGCTGCATAGGGGATTGGCCGGATGGAGACTCCATGGTCTGCGACGATGCTGTGAATTGATGGAATGTCTCCGGGCAGCTGGAAGGCGTATCAACGTCATCGATGATGCCATGTGTGCGCAAGTCCTTCTGGAGTAGATCTGTTCGTGGAAAATAAAAGAAGTTTGCAATAGTCAGGTGAAGACCCAGTTGAAGAAAAAAAAGTTGCGTCGCTTGTGAAATGCTGTCATGAGGTGCGAGTTATAACAAAAAGCACTAAGCAAACGTAACTAACACACAAAATATAAGTTCACTTTCAGGCTTTGAAAGATCGTTTTAGAAGAATGACAATTTATGCAGCATCAGCATTTTATCTATTGAGCATAAGCTTACAGTAAACATCTTGGCCAGCACCGGTGCAGTGTCACTAGAGCCTTGAAGCCACTACTATATTCAAAATACGTCTTAAAAAAATGCAAGCAACATTTTATGAATCTTAGCGTTTAAGATAACATTGATCACGAATTCATTAGACATAATCCAGCTGACACGCAATGACGATGCGTGGGCTAAGGTGCCTCCAGTGGAGAAAATTTGAGAAATTATAGACACCAGCATTTTATCGTTGCAAAGATAAAAAAATCTCCCAAGAAGCCTCACTTGGCTTACTCTTCATTGCTTTGAAACAGCATCACGCTTAACAGCAACACGAAACTTCGTCCTTTCAGTTGAAGAAGACATATGACAGACACAGATACACAAGAGCACATTAATTTTGTGAAAACACTTCACCAAATCAAACGAGGTAAACTACTGTTGCAACAACTCAAAGCATGCAGGTATTAGTTAACAAATTGAGTTTCACATCAAAAACAAACACAAGATGCAGCTGAGAAATGTGTACAACCTAAATAGGTTGGCACACTGCCTTGCTAGCAAAAAAAGAAGGAGAGGGGGGGGGGGCAAAGCAACAGTTTTTGTAGACAGACACTGTACACCTACAGTAAAACATGATGTCAAGTGGCTTGCCTGCTTTTCTTTCAAGTTGAAACGTTTATAATAGACATGAATGTAGCTGTGTGAAAGATAGGCAATTACCCGCGGAGTACGTTTCATGTATTAGTGTACACAAGTAATGAAATTGACAGACCATTAAACCAAAGAAAGCACAGCGGATATTACTTGTGGTTTTTAGATGCGGAGCATTTTATACTCGCGCCTTGTAGTGCGCCGTCCGCGCCGTCCACACCGCTTCTCGAACATTCGACAGCTGACGCGCGCGCATGCGCCGTCGCGCCGTCGCCCACTCTTCCACCATCTGTGCATCCCTTCCTCCTCTACACACCGCGCGCGCTTCACTCCTCCACCATCTGTGCACCCTTCCTCCTCTACACACCGCGTTCGACATCTACAATTCTCCTGATTCTCCAGTGGACGCGCATGTGGCGTCGCGCTTCGAGAACATTCAACAGCTGACAGTGCATGCGCCGTCGTGCTGTATATATACTCAAGGTCGGCGCTCGCTCGCTCAGTTGCCGCTCGTCGGTTGGTTTGTACGGCGCGTCGACGTCCAAGGTCGCGGTGAAATGAATTCCAACGAATCCACAAACACAATGATCGACGTCCCTTCGACCAGCGCCGCCCTTTCGCATACGTGTGTACGTGTTCACTCATTTAACACCCCCTCCTACAACCACGTTAACTAATTTAGCCATCGACCCAAGTAAGTCGCAATTTAACACCCCATTTCACAACCACGTTAACCAATTTAGCCATCGACCCAAGTAAGTCGCACTTTAACACCCCGTTAACCAATTATATGCTCCGCATCCTCCTCAGTGTTCCCCCGAGGGAAGCTGCGGGCAATTTTTTTAACTGTACTAAAATGATTCAGAGTTCAATTGGAAGAAGGAAGAAACTAAAGTGGACAAAAATTTTTTTTCGTATTCCTTTAAATTCACCTACAGTTAAAAAACTGCAAATCATATGCTCTGTGCTTACCTTGGCCTGATCTTCTGTCAATTGCATTAGTTGTGTACAATATGGGTGTACCAGACGATTAGGCATAATAAACACAATCGGTTGGCTACCATAAACATCCCATAAGTGAAATGGACACCATATTTAAAAAAGACAACAATAAAAGCCAGGTCCAAAATAATTAGCATTGTTTTCAGGAACAATAGAACAAAAACTACTAATCAAAATCTTGTTTTATGCTCATAGCTAGATACTAGAAAACATAAGCTTCACAAGGGTCGGAATACTTCTTTTTCATATGACTACTACTATTAACAATTGTACGGCATGTTAAAGATTTTTGTCCAAAACATGGCTAATTAGCTTATTAAATAAAAAATAAAAAAATACTCTAATTGAAGTACTACAAAAAATCAGCTCCCATCTTTGTGGGCAACACTTACGTAGCTCAGTATTGCAACAGGATTTACAATTAGAGGTGCTCTGGTTACTCAGAAATTGCTTCCGAAAAGTTGCAGAAAGTACAAAAAAAGATATACAGCCAGTTTTGAACCTAATGTAACGCAAGCCGTTCAAAATTTTTCTTTGTATCATTAGAAGCTACCGGGGATATATAACCTGTATGCCTACTGCTGCAGCATGCATTCTCTAGTAGGAACATGGCAGGAATAAGCTCAGTTTTTGCGCTTTTCTTTCAGTTAAAGTACAGGCCATCTTTGCAGTGTTAATAGACCTCTACCAAGGTACGTTACAGCGGGACGTCACCAGTGCAGGTGCAAAGCAGTGGTTGGCAAAATACTCCTGCCGGTGGATGAGTGGGGTGTAGTCACTCGGTGCTTGGGGCAAGTTCTTTGTTTCTTTTTGAAAGCTTAATCTTGATCTCACAGTGGGAACATTAGCTGTGGTTGTGTCAGAGAACATCTAGGTGTGTGGTAGAGTGCGTGAAGAAATAATTGCCATGCTGGCTGTCTGTTTATCTCGGAAAAGTGAACACACATGGCAGCCTGTACGAGCAACAGCGGCATCGTCTTCGAAAATGTGCAGCGCAACAATATTGGTTCACCTTTACGGACGGTGAAACTGGGAATATTGTGCGTGGTGTGTGCAGTGTGAATAACATGATGCGTCCTGTTTGCGGAAACACTGGTATTCATTTTGGGCCGGTTGCAGTAACCGCTTGTTGATGGAACTTCACTATCTGACATTTTAGTCAAGGTAAAAATGCATTTGACGCGATTTTTTGCGAGTGGGTACATCTCAGCGTATGTACAGCGTGCAGAAAAATAAAAGTGCATTATCTCCGGTTGATATATACGACTACGGATGAGCTATAAGCAAGTTGTAGCATTGCCGAACCTGCATATAAGCTTCACCACAGCTATAGCTCGTATTATCGGGTACCTGATACGTGTTGATAGAAACAGTGGAGATTTTTGTTTCTTATCTATTTTGTGTTTTTACGGCTCAATCCTTATGAAGTGACGATGCACATTAGGAGTTTGTGTATCAAGCCTAAAGGAGCAATATAGGTATGAAAACACGTTATAGGTATCAAATTCAGCAAGGTAACTGTGCCAGATAAAAATAAGTGGTTGGGTATTACATCACATGAATCTTCACTGGTTTATTCAGAAACGCAGCGGCAGAATTTCACTTTCATTTTCACGCAGATATGTTAGCCTCAACCTAATACACGGCAAAAAGTGCTTTTTTTTTTTTTCTCATTCATCTCCTATCACACTTTTGCGCAATGATTGAGAATCTTATCCATGACGTCGCGTACGGCACCTGAAAACCATG
The DNA here is from genome assembly GCA_013436015.1 of Rhipicephalus annulatus. Lineage (NCBI taxonomy): Eukaryota > Metazoa > Arthropoda > Arachnida > Ixodida > Ixodidae > Rhipicephalus > Rhipicephalus annulatus. The sequence continues at coordinate 3,861,799 of WOVY01009271.1, forward strand.
CTGCCGCCAATGCTGTACCTCATGTAAAACTGCATTGCACATGCCACGATAAAAATTGATTAAGTTTACATCCATGCCGTGCAAATATTTCTCGAAGTGCCAGTCACCGTTTAAAACCTTCCCTTTCGAAACAGATCAGATTTTTTTATGGCTGCCATGTACATGGGTGAAGCCCAGTGCATGCTAGTCGCGTCTCTCAGTACTCTAAATGAAGTTTCTCCATTCATCCATATACGATGAGCAAATTTCCACACTGTGAGCAGTGACCATTCCACGACCCCCTTCTTTCAAAAGCTGTGACTTTAAAACATAGCAGTGTAAAAATTTTTGTCGAAGGAATGCAGACACGCAGCTCTCTATGTAGAAAGATGCCGCCGGCGGAACTTTCTTGCCAACCAGCACCTGCTCCGAGAGAGGGTATGGTGGGCGGGGTGCTCGCAGTGACGTCACACTGTTTACAAACAGGGAGAGCTCTATTGCCATTATGGCCAATATATCTATTCAAGATGGGAGAAACTTTGTCAGTACGTGCAGCTATACTCGCGTGTTACAAAAAAAAAAAATGGGGTTTTTAAAAATGTTGATTTAAAAAAAAATGATTTTGCACATTGAAAGGCCAGTACCCCCTTAAGTGAAACAGACACGGTATTTAGAAGACAATAGTGAAAGCCAAGTTACTGTTAAATTCTGGTCGACAATCTTGCTTGCAACAGGCATCTCAAAGAAAAATGTAGAGCCACAGGCTACTAACTGCAGTTGAATTTGTGCATTAGTTGTGCACACAAATAGAGCTTACGTGCCCCAACACTCACTATTATAACTTGAGCAACTGCAAAGAGGTTTAGTCAGTTATTAAACAGTGAGGAGAAGTCCTTACAATAGGAAAACAATGTGCTGCAGGGGCACGATTATTGATGATTGACTGATTGATATGTGGGGTTTAACGTCCGAAAACCACCATATGATTATGAGAGACGCCGTAGTGGAGGGCTCCGGAAATTTCGACCACCTGGGGTTCTTCAACGTGCACCCGAATCTGAGCACACGGGCCTACAACATTTGTGAAGAGGCACAGCACCATTCCTTCCATATACAGCTTCCTACAACTGTAGCTTCTTCTTTTTCAGCGCAGTGTACGCACGAGAGCTACATTCAGAGTGAAGTTCACTTGTGTAGGCAGGGAGCATAGGCCGAGGGAGAAGGGTATTGCAAACACACTGGTTCTTCAAATAATTTGGAAAAAAAAAGACATTTCGTTTTTATTTGGCAGAGCTGCATTTTTCCGAATGCTAAAGTGAGGTTGAGAGCTCCTCTCCTTTTTTCAACCGTTGTATTATGCTCGCTGAAACCTGCCTTTCGTATGTTGACCAAGAAAGAACATGTTGATGCATCTCTTTTTTTAGCGTGCACCCTCACGTCACGTGGAGGCGGAAAGAAACGAATCAAAAGAAGCCGGCGGCCCATTTTCATCACCGCTAGCTTTTGCTGCAATATGCATGCAATGCAAGTTCATGCTTATGTGGTCAACAAAATATTTCAAGCCCTACAATAGCTCCAGATCCTACTGCTTATTATACCACAAGCAAAGACAGACCACTTCACATCTGTTGTATTCAGTGAGTGCTCAGGGCAACCATTGACCTATTACGGTCTTAACAATAAGAAAGCTAATACTAAAACCACATCTGATCTTTCTTGCGGAGGCGGCAAATAAATATATGTTATACGTTAAAGTCACCTTCTCTTATACTGTCTCTGGCTTCCAGACCTACAAACTCTACGATGCTTCAGCTCCCACTATGAACACATTGTTTATGTTGATAGAAAAGTGCAGGCAAGCCCAGCAGATAAATCTTGTACAAGGTCCATCATGCCCTATGGCAAGTCATTTCTGATATGACTGAGGTGCCCTTGTAAGCTTTAACAGAGAGATGTGCACACATGCGTAAGACCCACCACCCAGTAAACCCAGAATCATTCAAGAACTTTTGCAACTGTTACCTTCTGTCAGCCACCAATCTGAAACTTCTCATCATTCGGATATTTTCAGCTGGTACCCATCAGATTCAATTTACCAAGCTCTTACTGTAATGACCAGAAAAGAAAGGTCTAATGTTAAATCATGATAATTTTTTTTTTCGTTTAGAAATTTGCTTTTAAGAAAGAATGTTCTCGATGAATTGCCAAAAATATGCAAAAATGAAGTGCTGTAAAAAAGGTTCAGAGTTCATATCTAAAAACAAAGCATGCGAAAAATACCATTGCTTCTTCCTTGTTCTTGCCACATCTTGTTTCGTCCTAATAAGCCATATTTTTCAATTCTTTCCTCAATTACATTGCTCACCTATCAGTGAGTACGCAGCATGGTTTGCTTTGCATATTAAACAAAAACAAAGAATAAGAAAGAGATGCAGCAGATAAATCAAATGCCATACACACACACTATTAGTATGAAAAGGCAGTTTTTACGTCTGCAGAACACGGAAAGGCCATATTCCTTCGACACCATCTCGCTCTCTGACAGAGCTTTCTTGCAGTAGTATTCCGATTATCACTTTTAAAAACGCTACAAAAATGAAAATCAGAACATTAGGAGGGTTGAAACACATAAATAGCGAGCAAAAAAAAAAAAGAGAGAGGAGAGACACGTCCTAAATAAAAAGCAACAAAAGTGTTTTGTGTTGAAACATAAGCGTGAAAACGTGAGTTTGATATCACAGGGCATTATTGTTATTACTACTTGGTTTTTGAGCCACTGCTGTAGTGGAGCAAACATTCTTTAAAATCTTGCAAGTTCAATCTTCAACAAGTTTGTTTTTCACTGAAAATTAGGTAAGGCAAGCTTAAAAGTAGGGCTTTCACTCGTAGCACTTCATCTCAAGGCATTATCATATTTTCGTTGACGGCTTCCAAAATTTTGTCGCAGCGTGACTCTTCAGGCTTGTGCTGACATTGTTATACACACTGCACTATCAACAAACACACGTGTGAGTGGTTACACAGGCAGTTAGGAAGCCAACTACTACTAGTAGGCACACTGGAGTGGCAGCATACTCCATGGTGCTGCCAAAACCATGCCGTATACGCACCAGCCGCTACCAACTGGGCACAAAAGGCCACTTGACTCGATGCCTCGAGAGAAAAGACGCCGACCCAGCCCCAGAGAAGGGCAGTCCGTGGTGGATGCCACGCGACCACGGCGGCAACAATGGCCGCTGTGGCATGCGAAACAGTTCTGAAGGAAGAGAGAGGCCAGGCCACACCCGTTCTCGGCATCAGCTCAAACCAAGAACCACGAGACGACATTTCTTCCTTTCACAAGTGACAGACACTTCAAGGTTCCATGTGACATAAGCTTCCCAAGAACACATTTCACATCACCAGTGCTACGTTACTGGTTGCTAACGCAAAAGCACAAAAGATTTTTGGCAGTTTTTTATGGCAAACGAGATCAAACTGCCCTATCGCTTCCACAATAAATCTTTTAATTAAAAAAAACCCAAGTTACTCATTTTCATATTATCTGCATAGTCTTCCCGTAACTCCCTAAGCTGAATTCAAAGAATAACCACAAAGCTTAATTTGGTCACCCAGTATGTTACTATGCAGGAACAGGCACTGAGCTGAAAACGCGAACCGCTAAAGGGACACTAAAGTCAAATAACAATTTGCGTCACAGTGAAAGCTCAATGTACTACAAAAACTAAAACGACAATATTATCAACAACAGTGCTCTACTGACTGAGAAATCAAAGTAAATGCACAAGAACACATGCGCCGCAGTAGGACATTCTCAAAATGATCCCGATGACATCAGGCTACAATTACTCACTAGTAATCGATCTAGCTACACTAAATAGAGAACCTTCTGTGCATCAAGAGACGCAATCAAATGCTGCTTGTTTGTTTCTGTTTGGTTCATAAAAAAAAAAAAAAACGGCCAGGCGTTACTATGGCGAGTGGCGCGAGTGGTTCAAAAATTCGATTTTCGCATAGTTACACTGGGCAGGTGGTGCCATCTAGCGGGGCGCAGTTGAACCAAAAGACGTCTGCGATCTCAGAGCCAATGGCGGGAAATTGATCAATGGCAGTGGTTGCCGCTATGGCTTCCGCTGCTTTCAGTCTGCTGCTTCTAGCGCAGTAAAGCCGGGCAAGGTTGTGCACAGCAACAGTGAGGTGAATCGGTCCAGTCTGTCTGCTTCTTGAAGTGGGTAATTTGAAGTGCGCTAGCCCTATGCTGACCACTAAAATGTGATTTTATTTCAAAATAGGCCCTTCGTTGGCACAATAGTAACACTACGAAGTTTCTGGACCACTATTTAAACAATCAACGTCGACTTAATAGTTGCGTTTAGTGTCCCTTTAACCTAGTGTGACCGGGCCAGAGGTGTAACAAGATCAAAACATCATACACAGCGGCCATAACAAGCAAATGTGGAAATATGGGTAGGCTTACAACATTTACACTTTGTGATTATCGTCATGCCGACTAGCGCAAACAGAACACAGACGAGACAACAAAACGATGACACAGTGCCTGCGTTGTCATTCCTTTTCCCCTCTGAGTCGTTAGTGCTGGGAGTCCTGAGTATTTTCCAACTCTCCCAATTTGCTACCCCATTACAGATTACCATCTCATTAGTCATTCCTCATGCTTTATCCTGCCTTCGGTAAACAAATCAAAAAGCTTTGAGAGAGAGTAAAGTGCTTTTAAATTTAACCGATCTCAATAAATGACCTTTATGCAGCAATGGAATAAATATGTGATAACTGTCTGTTTCTACCATCACAAGTTCAATGCCCACATGGTTTTTTTTAACAATTGGCCTTCTTGCTCTAAATGAGCAGCGTTTCTATGACCCAATAAAGTTCTTTGTCTGTCTGTCTGTCGTGAACACTTTTTCTACTTTTTGTATGCTCGCCCATATACAATGAAATTAGCTGTGAGATAACATATACCATTCTGTTGATTGTGACTGGCTTTTTGATACTAATACCGTATTTACTAGCGTAGTCCTCGCACTCGCATAATTCTCGCACCCCCCACATGGCCCTACAAAAATAAGTTTTTTTTTTCTGTGAGTAATCATCACAACCCCGATAATCGCCGCAGTAATGTCGTGTACTCGTTCCAGCCACTGATGATAATAGCGCCCGCTATCTCGCACCATCTCTTAAGCATCAAGCGTACTATCATTGCATGGAGCTTCAATCCAAGCCAAGTTAAAGTGGCAAGTGCCCATTGCGGAGTGTTTTGGGAAAAGTTCTGTTTGTTGAGTCTGTAATGTTGTTACGCTATAGGGTGATACGGAAGCTACATGGCTGCTTTCAAATTGAAAGTGATTGATCATGCACTAAACAACAGTAACAGGGCCACCGGTAGGCACTTTGGAGTCGATGAGTTTTGTGTGCGCTACTGGCGACGGCAGCTGAAAGCCACCAAGACGTGTTAGGCCTTTCGTGTGCAAATGATAAACTTTATTCCGTCAGAAAGCAACTGCGGGGGATTCTGTGTTAAATAGCCATCAGCCTGATGCTGACGTCGTGCACTAACCTTTTTCAGGCTCCTGTTGAGTGACGAACGCTAACACTACGCTCGCAACGCCCACAAGCTTTGCGTACAGTATTCTAATTCTAGACTATTTGCTTGCACCTTTTTTGTCTCAAATAAATGTTGCCTTGTGTTGAACCTGTGGTTTCATTGCTGAGGTAAGTCTTAATTAGTACTTCTCAAAGCTTGCAGCTAGTTGCTGGCATGAGAATTGCGATTTTTAGCCACTTGGTTTCCTTTTTCTCTCTCTATGTTTTAGTGGAAAATTTTCCTCGCATAATTCTTGCACCCCCCACTTTGCATCGGTTTTCCGCCAAAAGTGCGAGGAATATGCGAGTAAATACGGTATGACTTATTCTAGAGGAATGAGCTCCACCAGACGCTCTGCCTTTCATCCTCCTGCTAAAGTGTAGTAGCATATCAGTACTTTTTACACTTCCAATAAACTTTCCTTAACTTCGTGCCCTTCTGCATTGCTTCAATGCAGAAGGGCACATCAAGTAGAAGAAAATTTAGCCCTGCTGCAAAGATAATGCCTTATGACTTATTATTAAAATTAAAATGAATTTACATTCTCTTACTATCAAAAAAGAAACGAAACAGCACCAGGCTAAAGCAATACACCGTTTCTGAGAACTCCCATAAAGCCAGCATCAAAAGTTTAGGAATCATGAGACACAACACTGAATATCCCCAGTGCTTCAGCAGGCAGTATTGAATTTAGATTACCAGCCGGTTTTAGACTGTGGTAACATGTGTGGCGCAGTTTCACCAGATATAGTAACAATTCACTTAAAAATTCAAAGATTTCTCTGACCTGCGGTTAAATATTTTGACGTCAACTGTAGATTTGGCAAAGAAAGGATGACTTACCATTTTTCCACATTTTACTCTTCTATATTGCTCACATTATCAAGATTATTAGATTGGTTTCTCTGTAGCAACCAAAGGTATAGTTTAAGCTCCTGGACCAAATTAGATCATTGTAATCAAACGTTCTTATTTCACAAACATTGTATCCATTTCTGGAGAGGCCTGCTCACACAGGTTGTGAAGAACATACAATACGTTTTTGAGTTGGCGGAAATGCCACTACGTAGCCTGGGATGCAAAACGATGCTCCACAAATGAGGTTTAAATGGGGGTTCAGTTCCTGGACCAAGTGACAACTTACTATACTTGCTATCACGTTTGCCAGATGAACTTGAGTTCCGCATTCAAAGTAAACCATGGTGTAAGAAAAATAATTTAGCTGTAGACACTCGGTCCGACAGTACGTCTAGACAATGTTCGCCTCTTTCCTCCTTTCAACCCCCCCGTCGGAGCGCCCCCCACGCAACTGCAGCCAGCGCATGTACTATAGAAGACTAGCTGTGTGCGTAGAGTCTCTAACGGCATTGCACACTTAGCAATAGCAGTAAACTTTTTTTCTTTTTTTTTTCCTTACACCGTGTAGTCAATGGCGGTGTTTGCTGAACATGGTGTTTTTCAGTCGCGAGAAAGGATGAGTTTTCAGATCTAGTAGCTAGCGAGCCTGGTGAAAAAAGTACTATGAAGTGAACAAAACAAAAAGAAGGATGCACTCTCGTCTCGTCGCGCTAGTTTTTTAAGCCCCCATGTTGCAGCACCCCCCCCCCCCCCTTGAAACTGCGGCCGGCACGTCTACCAAAGCAGAACATTATCTGGATGCACTCTCCGTCGCTGTGGGTGGAGAGTTCCCACACCTAAATTAACTGTGGTGTGAACAAGTAATGAATATCCCAAGGTTTGTCATCATTTACATGTTTACTGATGTGCTGCTGCCAGATGCCGGGAACAATTTCTCAAACCTAAAGTGAAGTCGACACTTCTAGCTATCTACAAACATGGGTTCTAGATGGCTTCCGATTTTGAAGGCCGGCACAGCCCAGCAGAATTGCCAGGAAACAATAGCCTTAGTGAGTAGCCCACTCATTTGCAACACTTTTATCCCAGCACATAGACAGATATTTCCGATATACTTTCTTCTAAGCTGCACACAGCATTATAAAACGTAGTCCTTAATTTAAGTGTCTTGTTTTTACCTTAAAGCAGAAAATAAGTTTTTCCTTACTCCAACACAACTTATAAAACAAGCTTTCTGCTTCGGTGTTAGAGAGTGATGATTGAAGCGCCCGGAAGTTTCTTGGGAAGCAACACACGCTGCTCCTATTGAAATACTGAAACCAAGCGAAAAAGCGAATAACAGACCGGCATGCATACAAGCATAAACAGGCTGACATCGTTGAATTGACTACACGGAACAGAAAATCAAATGAGAAGGCTAAATTTTCTTTCCTCATCTTTAAAACTGTTTTTGCAGACAACATGAAATATTGTGCGAAGCATTTTTTGTGGGTGTATGATATCAGTGAATTTGTTGCTTTGTGGAACATGTTTTTTCTTTCTGGAAAAATCTTATGTTAGGTCTTTCATCTCTCTGCAGCAGCTATCGCCCCCTTTCCCTTAGTAGCGTTTGCTCCAAGCTAATAGAGCATGTAATCTTTTTTAACATTGTCAAGTTCTTAACCAGCAATAATTTTTTTTCATTCTAGCCAGTATGGCTTTTGCTCAGAATTTTCGTGCGACACCAACTAGCTCTATTTTATCACAATATCAGTTCTAACCTTGATTTAAACATACCTGTTGACGCCCTCTTCTTAGACTGAAAAAGCTATTGATAAGGTTCCACATAACCGGCTACTGCTAAAACTTTCTCGTTTAAACATTAATTCAAATGTATTTATTGGATTCGAAACTTTCTTACCAATCATCAACAGTTTGTGCATGCTAACTCTGTCCCATCCAGCCGTTCTTCTGTGATCTCTGGTGTGTTGCAAGGTACAGTGCTCGGACTATTACTCTTTCTAATTTATGTCAATGACCTTCTATCAAACATCTCTTCTACAATTCACCTCTTTGCAGACAACTGAGCTGCATACTGTCCCATGGCATATAGTGCAGGTGTTGAAATATTACAAAATGACCTCAATTTTATATTATCGTGGCATCATAAGTGGTTAATGTCTTTGAACGTAAAGAAAACTTCCTTGGTATGTTTTAATTGCAGGCCCCATTACCAGTCAGCAGAATGTACCATTTCTGGCTCCACAGTCTCATCCGCTGAATGCTACAAGTATCTCAGAGTCCCATTTTCAAGTAACATTTCTTGGTCAGCTCACATCACTAATATAGTCAATTCCGCAAATCGCACTCTGGGTTTTCGACGTAAAAACTTAAAACTTGCACCCCCATCAGTCAAACCAATATTGTGTACTACGTTTGTTCGTTTGAAATTGGAATATGCATGCTCTATCTGGGATGCCCATCAATCTAACCTATGCAACGTTCTAGAATCGATCCAAAACCGCACTGCATGCTTTATCTATTCTGAGTATTCTTATAATTCCAGTGTTTCCAAACGTAAAGCCTGGGCTCACCTTTCTGATCTAGAGACACGACGTCTCATATCTCAACTATGCCCGTTTCCCAAGTTTTATCATGCTCCCATGGAAATTCCAGCCATCCTGCCAGTTCATCGCACATCCAGCCGCACAAACCATTCAAAAGCAGTATACCCTCCGTCAGCACAAACAACTGCCCATCTTTGCTCCTTTATTGTCTCAACCGCACAGGACTGGAACCATCTGTTTGCATCTACCGTGCACCACTCTGACCCTCATCAATTCAAGATTGCCCTCAAGTCATTTTTTTTTTCCTGTAATCAACAATGCCCATCCCACATGTAACACCCCACCTGGGGTTTTTGAGGTATTCAAAAATAAATAAATAAATAAATAAAATCTGACTATTTTTTTAGATACCAAGGCAGAATAATTTTCAATTAATAACTAATAAGTAACTGACCAAACATGCAATATTGTGAGGAGTCGCATTGAAATTTGAAAGAAACTGCCATGACCATTGCTTTCAGCATGGCATAAATATTTGGCCTGCTACACCGCTCTTTCTTTTTTATAAAAAAGCTTGTTTTCTATCTTGAAGATAATGATGCTGTGGAGACACTAACCTCTCTTGTACATCATGAAGTTACCTTCTCCATAGCCTCTCCCATCTCCTAACATTTGACTTCCTCACAACTGCCTCTAGTTAAACAGCTATGATGCGAGTTCCCAATGATAGCACCACCAAACGAAGCGGGTATATTGCTTTCTAGAAGTTTTTTGAGAGCTCTTAAACTGTGGGACGTCAACAAGTGTGAGGAGTGGTCGCACATTCACCAGGGGATAATCCTAATAATGCTTTTTGCAGAAATATCCCGTGAAAGGCTCCCTGTTCAAACTTCCAACAATCATTCGGGCCCACTTACACTTGCAAGACTATGCCAACAAACGTGGTTCGTATCAGGCATGGGAAACAAGCATTCACTAGGTAACCTTGCTCAGCAAGTAAACTTCATCGATTCCCTTGCTTCCCCAAGAAGCTATTCCTTGTACATCACGTCTGTTAGCTGGCACTGTAGCACTAAAAAAGCAATAAATGCACTTTTTGTGCATTCATGCTGTTGTGCACTAGGCCCTTTGTTACCAACAGTGCTTCGGGAGCCACAGCGCCCGAATGTCAAATGCTTTTCCGGTCAGCAAGTAACATCCCACAAGGCAAGAGGAGAGTGACAAACCTGAGCTTGCTGATGGTGGTGTTTGTGATGCTTGGGGCACCTGCGGTGATCGGAAGAAAGTGCCTGCCACAGCACCGACGAGGGGACTGAAAGGCACGGGCGACGATCGCTGATGCTGCTGCGTGCCACTCCTACCTCCAAGTAGCCTCAGGTAGGCCGCGGGTTCGTCGGCGAGAAAGTCGAGCAGGTCCTCGCGCTCGAGCTCCTGTTTGGCACGCTGCCAATCGCGCTCGATCTGCTCGCGCTGGGCGGGGCCGCCAGGACAAGCGGGAGGGGGCCAGCAGCGGCGGGAGGAAGCCCGCAGCTGGGCTCGCGTCTCTTCCTCCAGGTGGCGCACCTTCTGCTGCGCTAGCGCACTCAGCTGTCCGTAGGTTCGTGGTGAGGCACTCCCACTGGCCAGCGATGAGCACAAGTCCCTGTAGAAGAGTGACACGTACATGCGGTTTGCTTGCAAGAAGTTAAAATCTGGTTGTTTGCTCAGGCGGTGTAGCGCTGAGCAGGATGACGGGCACGGCAATGATGAAGACCTCGTTCCAAGATGAGGACCATTATTCTGCTTAGTACCACACCACTTAAGAAAAAAAAAAATGAAAAACTAGTTCGCCAAAACCAGTGCTCTACTAAAGGGGTGGTACCATCAAATTTATTTGAGTCTATAACAAGCCTTTTATAGGTTTCCTCTGTATGTAGGGACACTACACACGAATGGCCGTATGCAGCAGACATTTAAAATATATTTGAATTCACTTCCGAAGCATACCAAAATGCTCAACCTTCCAAACGAAGCCCATCGCAACCACGTCCAGCACTGACATAGCTCTGTAGTAAGGGCAACCAAAATTGCAGTGATGTCACACCAGATCTGTAGTAAGCCTAGGTGAACACACACTTCCCTTTCCCGAGGGGATGAAGGTTTGTCGCAGTGCACCCCCCTCCCTATTATGTCAATTTGTGGGCTGACTTTGCACTTTCCCCCCTCCTCCCCATGCGCACACCTATAGCAGTGAGGTGAGTGACCTCCCCCACGTACGTGCCGGCAAAAGCATCGTGGCTGCTGCAGCTCCATGACAACTGTCGGCATGTTTGTTTTGCAGGTGCTTGTGTGGCACATGTGTGCGACAGCATACAATAATCAGTACGACGTGCGTCACAGCCTTGTGTGGTCTCGTGACCAAGTCACCTACACCACTATGTCACAACCCAAGTTCGCGCCCAGAAACCGAAACCGAAAATTTTCCACATAAAAAAAGCTCCATTAAATTATTTAGCATGAATGAAAGAATCTTGGTATGTGTATCATGCTTCCTGGAGCTATAAGAAATGCTTGCAGCAAAGAACACGCAAGCTACAAATGTGGTCGCACCACCTCTTATTCAGTTGTAAGTCAATGCTTGTCTGTGCTGTCTCTTGTGAGCGTGCATTTGCAATGTTACTCCATCACTCTACAATGAAGCAACTTGCCCTAAAATAAGTTTTGATGTACATAAAATCCTCGTTAGTTCGAAGTCACTGGGGCCACTAAAAATCTTCAAATTAAGTGGGTTAATAAATTAACAAAACATACAAAAAGTGGGATGCAAAGAACTTGGAATTATTCAAAGTAATCAGGGCTGGTCGTTTGTTGTGCCGGCTAGGTTGCGGCTCCAGTTTCTCAGCAATACCTGGTCTTAATTTTGCTGCAACATGAGGTAACGGTGGTCCTCACTGCTGCCACCAAAGAAAAAAAAAAGATGCTGCTGTAATCAACTAAATGTGTACCTGCAGAACACAAGATATCTTCACTGCGCTGCAGTAGTCACACGCTCGCAGCATGTCTCCTGTTCCTTGCTGCGCCAGCACGTCATGATGCAACCATTCGCCCATTCTTTCTGGTAAAGTAAAGAATCTAATAATGGCAAGTGTGATGAAATTCATGATGTGTTTTGGCTGGAAGACACGATCACTAAAAATTTTAAACTTAGTTTTCGACGTAGGCATTGCAGGCAAAAACACTGCCAGCAGTGTAAGTGTTTGAATTACTGAAGAAACTGGCAATCGGAAGTTCGCACACATTGCGAATTCTGCCAAACTGTTCTTTATTAATTTCTTTACAGTCCCAGGAAGAATGGTTAAATTACGTGCACTGCGAGGAACATGCAATACGCTGCTCGCGTATCACCGCTGTGTTGCAGTGAAGCACATCTTATTTCTTTCAGGCACACATTTTGATTGACCAGGAGAGTGTTGCTTTTTTTTTTTTACCCCTTTTAGAGGCGAAGCTCCTTAAGCCATAGGTGTGCATCCTCCGATGTTGTATGTTGCCACCGGTGGCACATACCTGCTCTAGAGCGGGCATGTGCCACAGGAGATGCAAGATGGGAGATGGCGGTACTTGGAGTGTTCACTAAATGGATGCACGGACGGACAGACAGACTAGCAGACGGACGGACAGATGGATAGACGCGCAGACGTATGAACGGATGTACACATGGATGGACGCACGGATGGTCGCCCAGACGGACGGAAGCACGAACGGACGGACAGGAGCACGGACGAGCTGACAAATGCTGCGCGCCACTCATCATCATTCCCTCAGTGGATATGCTGCGAGTTTTTTGCGCTGGAAGTAGCACGGCTGGGGTGCTTCAGCCGCCACTCATTAGTACCAGAACGTTGCATTGGCTTGTGACTATTAAGAGTCATCGCTTCCACAGATTTGTGGCAAAATCGGGATCAGGGATTGGCACATGGCACCCTAAGTTTTCGAATTAACCATAGCGCTGACCGCCCCTTCAAAGTATCCGCTCGGACTTACATTGCAAAATATGGGACTGTGGAAATATTCAGAATTAAGTGGGATTTAGAGATAACCAAGTTCGACTGTACTAGGTTAAACGTGCCAAAATCGAAACATGCCTGAAAATGTGCATTCACATCAGCGTGAGCGAAACTGCTGTGAAAATAATCTTTCATCTGTCATTTGCAATGCCATGAAACTACACCTCAAGAAAAAATTTTTTTGTTTGTTTGTTTGAACTTCAAAGGCATGTCATGCACATGAACTGCACTAACCATGAGAGGTACTGTATTTTTCTGTATATAACCAACACTCCAATTACAAAATACAACAAAAAAACACACTCAGTCATTTACCTGAACAACACAACAATGAAAATAAGCCAACCCCACAGTTGGAACAGGCAGCTGTTACGATAAGTTGGCAATCTACAACAGCAGCATCAATTGGTGTGATGCAGAAAAAAAACAATATTACATACGTACCCAGACAAGAGAGCATGACGGACAAGTGGGCACGAATATGTATGTTTCATTTTCTTGTATCTGCTAATTCATGCTACAGTTATGACTCTATAGAGCAAAGTTCGGCAACCTGTGGCTTCGAGCAGCAAAATTATGCGGCCCCCACCACGACGTCAGAAGCCCCACCCTCCCCCGGTCACTTCTTTTCTCAAGGCCAATACAAAAGTTCTGTCAGTCAATGGGGGTTAGTTGGGAACAAAGAAGGATTGCCTTCAGTTGGCATTGTCACCCAGTCCTCCATTTTCACACTTAGCCTGATAATTTCCTCACTTCCTTACATTTTTACAGGTCCGTCCAAAAAAAGAAGGAAAGAAAGATTATTTCTGAAAACTTTACACCAAGAAAGGACCTTCATCCAAGTATCTACAAGCGTATGTCAGTTTTGAACATTGTTGCCGATTTTCCGGACTTACCTACAAACCTAACCCCCAACTCCCCCCCCTCCCCCATGATTTTGTCTTACAGCCCTCGCTGGTACGGAGACAAACCTGCTACAGAGACAACATTCAAACCTCATCATGACAAAGTTGTATGTATGACAAAAATAAGTTGGTTATACAGTGGATCTCGTACATATAGAACTCAAAGGGGATTGTGAAATAGTTCCACACAACGATAATTCGAAATGCAAAATATGCCTATCTAAGGCCTAAATTAAAGTATTTCAGCCTCTGAAATCATTACAACCGCTAACACAACAGTTCACTCACAGTATAAAGATGAACAAGGGGTGAACTGCAAGTTATCACACTTTATTTCGCATGAATACAGTTCGTAAACTTGTCTTGCTTCTTGCACGCAGTCAAGTTGTCATCCTAAATACCATTGAAGCTTTTCAAAGAAGCGAATTCAGCTCCTTCAGCCAAAACATCATTGATAGACGCAGAACGCTGATGCAAGCTCTGTAGCGCGGCAAAATGTTGGTTACTGGTGGCAGCGAAGGCACTGGCATATTCATAACTGCACGGGAGCACTTCCGTGGCACCGGCAACGGTAGCCGTAATCTCAGCACTGATGCTGTCAGAAACAGCTACGTCATCATCTGCACCGATGAAGTCGCTCACTGTTCGAGATGGTGCCCAGAAACGCTGGTAAGTCGCAGGATTCACTGAGGCAGCGTACGCCGTTGTCAGCGGTCATGACGCACTCGAAGTCGTCACCTGGCCCTCAAGGAAAGTTTACGACGGTGCTTTACTTGACGTCGCTCCAAGTGGAAATCATAATTTTTATCGCTACATGCGAGTCAAAGTTCTGTTCAACTCCCAAATGAGATTTTTGCGCCTTACAGCACACAAGTCCTGAAGTCGCGAAAAACAGACCACGCTACTGTTGTGTTCCCACTGTCAACATGTTTGCGATATCGATGTCACTTGTGGCTTTGTAGCTGGTAGCCGCTGCTTTCAGCTGCTTTGTTCGGAGAAGCTAGAGAAAGCGTAGCCTCTGATACATTCATTTTAAAACTGAAAACAGTAAAAATACGTCAAGAAGTTGCACATCTCGAAGGCCATGCTTTTCAGGTTTGCGTGCCATTGTGCACCAACAAACAAGAAAGGGAAAGCGAACATTGCAACGAGATCGCTGAGTCACTTTGCATTCTTATTTTGGTGTCCTCGGCCATCGATCTTTTTGAAAAACAATACGCCCACGTGTTAAGACCTGCAAATTGCGCATCAAACATACCGGCGCACTCGTAAGTGTTGCGCAATGAACCAGATCAGCGCGATGAAATAACACCGTTTTTTCGTCACCTGCGCACGAAAAGAGATCGGAACTTGTTGAAATGCGACCGAAAATTGATCAATAAGTGGTGAAAAAATGCACTTTTGGGGCGTCTGCGCGGCGCAGCGTTCGATATAACGGATGTCCTGTTGTGCTGGAGTTCGATATACGGGTGCACCGGTCCTATACTTTTGCATAAAAAATTCAAGGAGATTTCTCAACTGTTCGATATAGTCAACAATTCGATATATCCGAGCTTGATATATCCAGAATCGAATGTATCTGAAAAGTCATTATAAATGTATATTACTAACACTGTAGCAATCACAAGACTATCTTGTTATACTAGGTTAGCGTGTATTTGTTCTGGCAAGTAGTAAACTCACTCTCTAAATATTCATAAAAATTGGGCACTTGTAGCAAAGTTTCATGCAAATACCACTACTCAAACCATTCAAGCTTTGAAATAATTCAGTACTAATTGGCATTCACTGTTATTTCTTGTCAAACCGAAAAACTCATGGTATAAACAACAACGTAACCAGAACAATGCTCCCCCCCCCCCCACAGAAAAGAGAGAGATAGAGAAAAAAAGAATCAAATAAAAAGACACACTAAGATCAAGTAGTTACAAAAAGGATGAAAAGGGTCAGAAGGTGTAGAAGAACAGACACTCAGGCAACATCATAAGGTTCCATGATGGTACTTAGAAGTGCAATAAACACAAGAAATTCAAGAAACGAGAGCACTTGACCTGCCTGGTTCTTTTTTCTTGTGCTACTTGTGTTTTGTACACCTTTAATTAGCATCATCTCTCTCTTACTTTTTCCAGACAACATCTTCACAAAGGAACAACGCAGCCAGGCAAAACTCACTCTGAGCATACAGAGGGCGTCTGAGGTGGCGATCCCAGCAGGGTCCGTGTTGGCGAAGGAGGATAGCTGCTGGAGCCTGCCGAGAGGGGAGGCGGCGGAGAGCTGCTCTCTGCGGGCAGCGATCCGTTGCTGGCCGCCTTGCTGGTCGTCTCCTCGCTTACTTTGCCTTCAAAGGCCAGAATCTTGTCCTTGACCCGTGAGCCTGGCTTCAGGGGACCCCCACCACTGGAACCTGGGCTGCCACCGCTGCTCTCCACGGTGAGGGACAGCTTGCGCTGGCGCAGCTTGCGGTTGGCTGCGCTCACAAGCGACGAGACCAGGTCTCGAGGGGACACGTCCGGGTTGCAGCCTCCTGCTGCTGCAATACAGAAAAGTGCAGCAGCAGCTATTCATGACTGAACATGACTTCAGCAAACATAACTTTACAAAGACTGGACAAAAACAAGAACACAGAGACACAAACAAAGCACAGCATGTGCATATATATTCCTCTTGAGCGTAATGAAGACTTTGTGAAGGGGAGGGGGCTACTAGCATCACTATCGCCAGAGCATTTTTGATTAAGCCTGTGGGGCCTTCACTGTTCAGCAGTTACACCGTTTTACCAAGCATAGTGGCCATCACAAAAGTAGAGCATAATTAAAGCAGAGCCATTATGAAAGTAGAGATGGAGTCATCGTTATCAGGAAATAAATTTGGCTCTGCTTCTTCATTATAAAGTGGTTTAACTGCACTACCAGCCTGTGCTTGACACACCTTTCAAACTGAATGCATTTCCAGCAACCTTACCGTGCCCACCAACTTTATGCAGGTTTCCCAGGAGCACTGATGAGTCCGTGTCTGAGAGGGCAGTCACATCCAATGGAAGGTCTGGGACTGCGGCCTCGTCGGACGGGCAGAATATGTAGTCCGCCTGCAGTAGTACGCAATTAACGAGGTGTTCCACATTTGAGGGTGAGCAGTCACCAGATGACCTGCCAACATTTCAGCGCTGTGCCTTGTGCTGTCTGCCCATTACAGTTAAACCCCTTTATAAGAGGCATGCTCCTGGCAGCAATTTTATATGAGACGTCTCTTATAAGCAGGGCGTGTCTTTCATAATCATATGGTGGTTTTGGGACGTTAAACCCCACATATCAATCAATCAATTATGAGCAGGGCACCATGTGTGCATTTTCCTACCAACCCATATTTTACTGTAGGCACACTGGTGTCTCTTATACCCATTTGTCTCTTATATCAGTGTCTCTTATAAAAGGGTTCAACTTCTATGTAAAAGTCTGCAAATGGCTAGAGCCTCCTAAACAACAAAGTGCCGCTTCACGGCTACTTTGGTTGACCATAAGAAGGTTCCCTATAGTCGTTTTGTGACTAGAAAAACTAATTTGTCGAACAATTCTGGTTTAAACAAAAAGGATGTCTGTACAAAGACTCCTCATTGAAATATTGGTGCCAGCCCGAGGCTTCCATTGTTCATCCATGGCAATTTTTTTTGTGCACCTTGTCACAATTATCCCTGTGTGCAATGATGAATAAACTCGTATAAAAACAGCAGCTGGCATGACCGTGTGATAAATAAAACTCCAATGCTGATAGGCCCTCCCCTTAGGCAATATGCATCAAGAAATAAGCCGATGTCTTATGAAATAAACAATTCCCACTTGCTTCTTGGCAAACACAGAGAATTGACAATGTTCCACAATGTTCACAGAACAGCCAGGGTGCCCCCAACATGTATCAATAATGAGAGTGCATAGCGCATCTATGCTCACATAGTTGATGAGTGCCTCGGTGATGTGGCATTGGTGGGACATATCAGTTATCATGGTCAACATGCTGTTGTCAGCTGTGCGCACCAGCGTTGGTCCAAAAACAATGGCCAGGTTGCGAGCCTCCATCTGCACAGTGGAACAAGGTATCAGGATTAGAATCCTTTAAGGTAGCACGAATGATCTCATAAGCACAGAGTAAAAGCTTATGTGTCATTTCACAAACATAGTGCACGCTGCTCAAACACAGGTGATCAAAGATTTCAGATGAATGAAATGCCAAATTATGAAAAGTATCAAGAAAGCAATAAATGAGTGTCTATAAAATCAATCCATTTTCATTTTTTTTAATGAATATGTAATTCCAGTACTTATTTCGCATAAAAGCACAGTAAAAGCAACAATTTTTGCAATTCACAACTTTTTTCACAATGCAACCGCAGCTCAAGTGTCCACGTTTCGAGTCAAATACACTCAAACCTCATTAAAACGTAACGGGATATAACAAAATAATATACATAATGAAGTAAATGCAATTCCCCTGGATAGCTTCGTTGAGAACCACGCACTTTAAACCTCATTGTAACGAAGTAAAATTGACCAGTAAATGAATATAACGAACTAAATTAGTCTATAAAAAAAAGAAACCAACCGTAGTGTGTTTAGTATATCGTTTTGTGCGGAGTTTGACGCTCATTCAAAACTACCGCGCCGACCTTACTTACAGCCACGCGCATCACACGCGGCACAGGCGCATCACAGATCCGCATTTGAGAGAGAGCAAACAATCTGCCACAGTCTTTTCTTTCCTTTTCTTCTTTTTCCTTCTTCGAGTGCAGCGTTGAGAGGTGCCACCGCGGAATTGGGCATGGTTCTAAGAGCATTCTCGGAGCGCAGTATGTTCGAATTAACCGTCGCAAGTGCTTGTGCTGTGAAGAAGAAGATGTGCATTCGAATTACAGAGTGTTTTCGCCCATTGGAATACACATAGCTTTGGCGAGACCTCAGCGTGAGTTCGAATTAACCGGAAGTTTGAATTAAGCGTGTTCGAATTAATGAGGTTTGACTGTGTTTATTTTCAGTCGCACGCGTGTTCACATAGCAGTACATCGGGCCGTGAGGCGGTTTCTTTCTTTGCATGCTTATAGGTGTGCGCCCATCAGAGCATACATTGCGACAAACTGTTATAATCGATATAATGAAATAATGGATATAACGAAATAATTGTGGCTCCCTTTCAACTTCGTTATAACGAGGTTTGAGTGTAACGCCCTGAACCCATCTCTTATTACGTACTGCCATCACCAATACTACATGACCAACAACCGATCGTTCGTCCATCATAGCGTAGCAAGCGAGTTTTGCAGCAACATGCGCACCACAGCTGGAGCTCTTCACCTTTGAGATCTTTTATTATGTTTGATAGTTGTTGCATTTCACATGCACTGGCAGCAGTGAAAACAAAGCTGCTGAGTGTTGCATCCGCTGTGGATGCTAAATACACAATCATATCAATGCAGTTCTGAAGGCACGTGTGCTGCCAACATCCAAAGTCGAAAATGAAAACTTCTGAGCACCACACCTGCTACTGACTAAACCTGGTTCACTAATGATCATTTGTGGATGACAAAGTTCTAAAGGCATGCAGCCAAAACGAAAATCCTGCCATTGCAGCTTCGATCCCCACAATTGATGCAATAATAGATAGGGCCCCTCGCACTTTGTTTGTGCTGAGAAAAACAAAAAACAAAACAAGTTTTCTACGAACACTCGAGCCTTGGTCCCCAGCAACATCATTGTGGCAAGATTTTGGGTGGCGACCACGTCTTTCTGAAGCCTGTTGTTTGCAAACGGTGTTTTCACTCCTTTCGTCGCATACTTGTGGTGTTACGTACTCGGTGCACTCCCAGGATCATGCGAAATGACCGGGTTGTAGCCAAATATGACTAAATTGACATGAGTTTGATGAAATTAAACACGTTTACTTTCGAGAACTACAAAATAACTCCGAATGGTCCAATTTTCAAAAATAATGGAGCTGAATTCACGAGCTTTTACTATAGTGATAGAAAGTACCATTTTTATTTGTGTCATCACTTTCAATTTAAAAAAATTATAACAATTCATAAGATATCTAGACACTCAACTATCTCACGTCAACAACTCGGTCAATTAGCAATAAGAAATTACAATAGACTGTCATTAAGTGGAAATCTCTTAAACAGAACTGCTGCTTCAATGAAGCAAGTGCTTTTTGACAAGACTGGTTTCATACTTGTATTCTACACGCCTGTTCATCTTTCAGTAAACGGAACCCCTGTTAAATTAATATTTTCCTTGTTCCTTCAGCTTTTGTTTGATGAGAGCCTACTGTAAGTTATTCCAGAGATTCTCAAGCTGGCTCAGTGACAACTACGTCTTCAGATGCAGCTCTCACTACTGAAAGCCATATCTTATCTGAAGGTGGAAAAGATGTCATCTTGCACTTGTTTTTTACACTGTTCTCTGTAGCCACTATATTTCTTGATATTAAAGCTGCTTTTCAAGTTGTATGGGTTTTATGATCATGCTTTCTTAATAGTTTAGCGACCTTTTAGTTTTGAAGTTGTTAGAAGTGACTGAGTGTGTGAGATTAGTGTCACTGGTTTAGTATATGTTAATGTTTCTTCCATACTGAATGGGGTTTGAAGTTAGCACTTGTCTCATTCATGTCTCTTTCCCTTGCCCCTGTCTTAGTGTCCCAAAAATATTAAGATGCACCCTTACTGACCTTGCACACTTGTCGTGGATTTCGTTAAAACAGGGTTTGCTATAACGAGGTTTCACTATATGGGATGAGGGCACTTGAAGCTAAGGCGCGACTTCCATAAAATAAGGGTCAGCTCTAACTGAACAACAACATGAGTATATCAACACGAGCCTTGCCTTGTTAGTATCACTGTGAGCCACCACTTTCTTGAGGTGCTGCATGAGGAACTTGAGGGTTTCAAAGTTGTGCACAGGAAGCTCATGTACCTGTCACGAAAAGCGGAGAGATGACATTAGAATTACGCATAAAGAACACCCACAAGTTTCTGATGTTTACACACGAGCACACAAGGACGCAACAAGGTGCAGTGCTTGCATATTCATGCGTCTTCCTGTGCCCTTGTTAGTACATTTAAATGCATTACAGTAACACACCAAAAAGTCCGCGAACCAAGAGACAATGGTATCAAGCATCGCATCATACCAGAGCTCGTAGGGCGGCGAGACGTTGAGCACCCTGAGGTACGCGGGCAGCAGCGATGAATCGCGGGTAGAGGCCAGCCAGGGGATCGGGCAGCTGCCGGAAGAAGGCCTTCAACAGGCTGGAGACCACGTGCACGTCGCCCCATCGTGGATCGGTCAGGTCCAGAGGCCCACCGGTGCCGTTGACTGTGGCAGAGAGGGCCGCTACCGCGGCACTGTTGCCCGGTATGCGATACACACCCACGGTCTCCAGGCCCTTCGCCTCCACGACACGGCAACACTGACTCACCAGCCAAGGGACATACTGCATGTGCACAGGCAAGTTAATCAGGCTGAAGAACTACTCAAACACTTTGCTTTCGTCATTAGGGTATAACAGGGCAAAGATCAACACAGGACGGTGCTAATAACAATCATCATGACAAACATGCTAGTCCACAAATGTACCACCATTTGCAAAATAGTGAGTTACCATAGTTGTGTAATGCAGCAACTGTGCAAGAAATAGAAAACAATTTGTGGTGCGAAATTCAACCAGGCATCAGGTGAAACTAACACAGTGTCCTACCATAACCTATTTACTTTATGAGGTAAAGGGCAGCTAGGGACAAAACCATGCAGGACAAAAAGATGCAGTGCTCCTAAGATTTTTGCCCATCAAAAAAACTCATGAAAACAAAATTCAATATAACGTGTTGTAGTAGCATTGTGTTGTTAATAGATAATGCTGCCGGCTTGCATGTCTAATGGTTCATGGTTATGGCACAGTGTTAATCAGTAAACAGTGCTAAGATTGTGGAAAAGTTATAGTGATGTCATAATTACACAGGAAGATATAGTCACATATCATAAATTTCACCGTATTGATGTGGTTCTTTTGCTTCGTAGGCTTTTCAAAACAGTTCAAGTGAATATTAAAAACAATACTGCCAAATACTCAGCTGCTAATAACCAATCTAATAGCACTGGCATATGCAGTGGAGATAACACCGAGCAAAAGTACCAAGAATTCTGCCCAAACTGTGCCTATCCCCTTCCAGTTGCCACCCAGCAGCGTAGCCAGAATATTTTTATTTCAAGAGTTGTTTACAACTCCACCAGTGTAAATGTGTGTACGCATTGTTACATGTTACATGTTACGCATTGTTACGTTTCGCCCAGCAGTTCATCTCAGCAGACGCCATTGTGCGTAAGCCGGTCTGCTAGAATGCTTTCGACCCCATCAGTGCCCAGTAAGAAGCACCACGCACAACGCTGTCCTGTAGGTTTTCCAGGCAGTTCGCTCTGGTCGGGTCACAACGAAAGCTTCGCGAAACAACCCTTTTGTTGAACGGGTTCAAACAGCGTGAGACGGCGCCACTGTGGCAGTTCTCATAGAGTCAAGCTCTCGACTCGGCTATCGTCGCCCACGCAAGGTCGTCACAAGAGCACCGACAGTTCAGAAGCATGGGAAGGCGTCGCTGTGGCCGTTCTCAGGAAACGAGCACCTGGACAGCCATGTTCGAGAAAGTTTCGGAACACTGTAGCACAACGCAGCCTTGGACCGCTGCTGACGTTCGTGTCAACAGCCATCTTTCCAGAGGAGCTCAACTTTCACCCTCCACCAAACTCTACCTCCTCGCCTTGCAATGTCTTGAAGGCGTGGGCCGGGTGCATCTTTGTGAGGTGCGCTCGTGCTACGCATTGAACACTTTCGCCCGTGTTTCTCTTCAGCCGAGTGGTCCAACATCTGCACCCTTTCTAGTGGGTGGACCACTGAGACTTCACGTCACTTGATTCGTGGCAACAGTTGTCACCGCCTTATTCGGACTGACGTATACAGGAAACGACAGGCTATAAAAGCCGAAGTCATTTTGTAAATAGGGGCTGAATCTCTTCTGTATCTCCGCTGAATCTCAGCGGTATCACTGTACATTTTCATCTTTCTTATGCAAATAAACCTACGCTCTGTCTGTCTAAGAACGCATCTCTTCACTGGCGAGCATTGGCTATGCGGACGGCGGCGGGGAGCCAGCTAACGAAAGGAAATTCGCTGTACCTGCCTTCGTCAACCTCGAACCCTTAACAGTGTATGCATTACGGGGGTGCTATAAACCCCTGTAAAGTCATTTGCATCTCGTGGTGCATGCACATCTCGCAGATTAGCCATGGTTAAATTTAATCGCTGCTAAGCAAGATGTGGCACTGTGATTGCGCAGGTTAGGCTTAGAGCATCGAAGCCAGTAACACCACCTGGCAGGAGAGGTTAGGCCGGCACACAGAAAACAGCAGCGAGTGTCTTTTGGGGCTTAGCAGCGTGCGTCGAAGGACATCTCCTGTGGTGGATTCGTGAGAAACGACAATGCAGGTCGTTACCCATGGGCCCCTCATGGCGAGCCAAATATCGGAGATGCCTCATTTGCGGTACCTGGTATAGGCATCGTGTTGCTCGTTTGGTAAAGCCATTTGTTTATGAGTTGTATTGGCTTTTTAGCGTGTCGCTGGTGATGTATTAGATTTGGCTTGCGATTTCGTCTTGATGTAAAACGAGGTTAATAAACGTACACATGTTCACATGTACACAAAAACGTACACATGTACACATGTGGGGTCTCAAGCTCCTCTTCAGACCCCACAGTGCGCTTGTGTGCGTGTGCATGTGTGCAAGCCCCTTGCCTGGCTACACTTATAGTACTGCCTTTACATGGTGCCATGAGTGTATGAATAACATTTCTGCCATGGACAGCCAAACAGGTCAGCCATTTTGTTAATGTACAACAGTGTGCCAATTCAACAGCCCGAGATCGCAACAGCACCATCTAGTGTTGTTTTGCACTGTTTTGCATAAAACCATTAATGAGTGGTGCACCAGCACTTCAGTATGCATATAACATACAGTCGAATCTCATTAATTCAAACATGCTTAATTCATACTTCTGGTTAATTCGAACTCACGATGAAGTCCCGTCAAAGCTATGTGTATTCCAATGGGCGAAAACGCCCGGTGATTCGAACGGGCAAGCACTTGCGACGGTTAGTTCGAATATACCGCGCTCCGAAAATGCTTTCAGCACCCCGCCCAATCCCGTGGCGGCACCTGCGACACCTCAACGTTTCGCGCAAAGAAAATGAAAAGGAAAGAAAAGGCTGCGCTGGAGTGTTTTCTTGCTCTCAAATGCCGATCTGCAACGCGCCCGTGTCACGCTTCTCCCTTTTCCATTCTTGCCACGTAGAGACCCTTCTCCTTCCAAAAGTCGCCTGCGAAAAGAGAGAGGAAAAAAAAAAAGAAAGCTGTCGCTGGGTTGAATGAGTGTGTGGTTGAAGGAAAGGAAAAAGGCACTATCTTCTGCAGTCGGAGGAGGGGGAGGAGTCTCACGTGTAGGTGCCATGCTTTTTCCTTTCCCGTCCCTACCACGTAACCCTTCTCCTTTCACGGACGTGCACAAAGAGAGCAAGAAAAAAAAAAAAAAAAGGCTGCCGTGGAGTGTTAGTTTTTTTCTCAAATGCTGATCTGCTTCTCTCCGCGTAGAGACGCTTCTCCTTTCTCGTCATGTGCTGGCCATGCTGCGGCTGTGGGAGGCTCCACTATGCAGTCTTTGTCGTCGTCTTTAGAAAGTGTCAGCGCTAAACATTTCTGCGCGCAAGTTCTCTTGCCAGGAGAATGCTGAAGGCGAAGTAGAAATGCTTTGCAAGCTGCGTGCATAATTGATTGAATCGCTGCAAGGCAAACGTGTGCAGACATGCATCACCGATTACTTAAATTAATAACAGATGTCCTGTGATTTCTGAATAAATGTAAGTCTTCTGAGACTTCCCCTCGTGTGTTAGCTCAATGCACACATGCGCCACTCCATGGAGAGCCCTCTGTTTATTTAGCATTCATTAATTCGAACTTCTTTTAATTCTAACAAATTTTTGGGCCCCTTCGAGTTCGAATTATCGAGATTCGACTGTATTTCTGAAGTGACATTGCCAAAGACCATACTAGGCATAGAGTAAACAGAACTAATCTAGATATGCCACCTGAGTCAGCTCTATTCAATCAGATAAAATTGATACCATACTGCAATGTAAGCAGTAAGGCCACGTGAGATACAAAGAGGCCTTTGCCGGAGAGAAACGCAAGCAGTGCAAAGACAGTAATTGATATGCCCAGTAACTACATATCTGGCTGAGCATGGTTTATGCTTTAGTTTCACGTTGACCAGTGCTGGAGCACGAATGAAATGACACTTCCATTCTTTGAAGGCCCCTAAAATATTTCTGAAAATGCAATGAATATGCGCATTATTCTTTGCTAACTTGTCCCATCATTTCAGCACAATTTGTGATTCCAGCAGTGTGGTTCCCAAGATGTGGTAAGTAACTAAACTGTTGCTTAGTCCATACATAAGAGATAGTACTGTATTTACTCGCATGATTTGTGCACTTCTTTTTTCGTGATTTTGGGGCTCCAAGAAGGAAGTGCACTAATTATGAGTGGATTTCGCAAATGCATACGAAATAATGTGCAATAGACCTGACATGCAAAATATATACATTAAAAAAAAATTAAAGCACAAACAAAGTGTACTTGCTAATTTAACAAAAATAGTATGTACATTAACCAGTCAGATTCAGTTATGCACGGTATAGTGGGAATCACTGATCGAGAGGTATGATTGAGAATCAGTGTTGCAGCCGCTGTCACTGCCTTTTTAAGCGCATTGTCCTCAGTTCTGTCGAGCACGTTCAAATGCCTCACAAACACTTAAAAGGGGGCGTGGTCATTACTTTTTGTTTTCACTAGCACAAAAACCCTGTAATGGCATAAATACAGTTAATGTGTGCTCACAGTGGTCCCACTTATCTGTCCTAACTGGTGATAGCAGGTGGATGGCAAGCACAGAAGAGAGGGGGAGGGGGTGCTGACAGGCTTTAGGGAGAGGGTGATCGCCCCCCCCCCCCCCCTCTGGATCCGCCACTGGTTGGCATGAACAGCCCTTGAACGCCTTCGGTGCCGAAAGTTGTCCGTGTTTTGACGCAAGCATGCATTCTCACGGTGGTAGAGATGGGAAGATAGAGGCTGTGAAACGCTCAAAAAGTTCCGGCAACTTGTCAACAGGTATAAGTGTTCGGGTTCAGCATTCTAGGAACCATAGGTCAGGAAAAGTCGTCGAAAGAAGGGACTTCGCATTCGCAGCCTGTTTGAATGCGCTCAACTGCTCGGCGACATGTGCCTACTGCGCACTCATCCAAAGAATCCGAAGGTGCAAAGTCGTTTCCTGCGCGTGACGGCGAACTGGCCCAGGTGAGTCGGGGAGCGCGAAATATGCAAGTAAAACTTTTTTTGTGAGTGCAGCTGGCAAAATATTAAGGGTGTGCAAATTATGCGAGGGTCCAAAATATGCGAGTAAATATGGTATCTCTTGTGAACTGTCTTCTACCCTGCTTTGCCATGCAGTTGCATGCCCGTTCTGCATGTCTCACTTGACTATTGTGCACATTCAGCCGATTACACATTGTTTCGTGTGAATTCAACTGCACATGTGGGGATAACAGTTTGCAGCCAAAAAGTGCAAAATCCTGATATCATCCATATATAGCAAACTTAGGAGACAAGAGGTAGCGTCCGTTGGAAGTGTGGTAAAAGCAAGAAGAAAACCATTACCTCACCGTAGAATTCAGTGATTTCGGAGTCCCATAAACATTCTTTCTTGATGGCCCCACACCTTTATGCTGAAATGCTATTTGAAAGAAGGGCAGTGTGCAGCACCAAACTTGGAGCAATTAGGTGCAAAGTTAGGTTACGTGAACACATCTACAATACTTTTGGACTTTGGCACGAGTGCACATGTGGCACGAGAAAAAAGCAAAAAATGTTGAGTTGCGCCTGCACCTGGTTCTCGTGTGATGGAGGGCACTCGTGCAGGGGAACCCCTATGCTGTGTCCCTTGGGTGGGAGAGTAGCCAGCGAACCGTGAAACTTCTTCCAGCCGTGCACCACCTTGCCTCGCCACATGTGGACTGCCTTCAACGACGGCTCATCTGCAGCAGCAACAGAGGCAGCCAAGTCAACATTAAAACACCTTACAACCGACTTTAAGCGTAAGAGTAGCACAATGTATGTACGACATTAGCAGATACACATTGTGAGAGATGAAATGGAATGAAGAGTGACCATGTATTGGGCACGGGTCTCAGAGACGGAGTGAGTGTCAAATTAACAGTAAGAGAGTGTGCATGTGGGTAGAGAATATGGGAAATGAGAGACTAAAAGGAACACAAGGTGTCGGACATGTGGAATAAAGGGCCGTGTCATCAAAGTGGATGCTGATCATCCAGTGTACCGTCGAATATGACAACATAAATGTATATATATGTGTAACGCCTTTAATAATACTGCAATGTGTAACGCCTTTAATAATACTGCAACAACACTGTAACTACCCCGCCGGGCAACATACAGCAACATGCATATCTGAAATAGTTCCTGTCCCATGAAGTTCTGCTTAATTTCTGTTATAAAGCTAGTATGCCTACATTTGCAACTGTCAACACAGAAGCTGTAGAAGGACATAGTTATGCTGGACATAATACATGGCCAGTCGGACAGGCAGTAACATTAGGCATCAATTTCACCGTTAAAATTTCACATCAAACACGTTTCCCGTCTCTCGGTCGCAAACAATTCCATGTATAAGCAACTTCTAACTGTACTTACAAATGTAACAGATGTGATTTTGCATGAAATTGGCAACTATAGGTGCGCCAGGGATATTACAGCTGGCCACGTGAAATCATAATAAATGCTACCATAAGGAACTCCTCTAAGATGAAGTATGCGTTGAATTCCCTCATGAGAACTGTCATAATTCAAGAAGCATTTAACGTAGTCAGCCTGAAACGCAGAAGTAGACATGTATTCAAATACATTGCTTTAGGATTACATAGCCAACATTACTGCTAGTGCTATGCGAGTATCATACAGTAGGCTTCACACGAACCCTACATCGTTTTTATAACAAACGTACTAGTCATTAATGTAAAATCTTGAGCAAGCGCTCACGTCCGAGCAAATTCTCTCCTTCCTTCTTCAGTACATTTCAAAATGTGATCCCTTCTGCCGTCCCCCCACTTTCACTGCTTTATTCGCTGTTTTTATTTGCCCAACGAAAGTGAATGAAAACAGTGTGCGTGCATATTCAATAAAGTGTTTAATTAAGAGCATGGGTGTGCATATTTAATTATTATAGTCGGTAACAACCTAAGAATAAAACAAGCTGCACTCACAAGGCCGCATTGACATAATTTTTCATGCCTCCACACTACAAAAGAAGTACAGTCGATCTCGGATATATCAAACTCGGATATATAGAACTATTGGCTATATCGAACAGTTGAAAAATCCCCTTGAATTTCCCATGCAAAACTATGGAACCGGTGCACCTGTATATAGAACTCCCGCACAGCGGGACATCCACTATATCGAACGCTGCGCCGTGCCAAAGCCCTGAAAGTCCATTTTTTCCAGCATTTTTGGCCACGTTCTCACAAGTTCGGATCTTTTTTCGCGAGCAGGCGACGAAAAAACAATGTAATTTCATCAAGCTGATCTAGTTGCACGGCACTTGCGAGTACATCAATACATCTTCAAGTCTTAGCGCGCGGGCATAGTGTTTTCCAGAAGACCAATTGCCGAGGGCACTGAAAGAGAATGCGAAGTGACTCTGTTATCTCAGCTCAATGTTCGTATGTGGTTCGCATTCCCTTACTCGTTTGTTAGCACACAATGGCATGCAAGCCTGAAGAGCATGGCCTTCAAGATGTGCAACCTTGCGACGTATGTTTTAGTGTTTTCGGTTTCAGAATACGTGTCTTGGAGGCAACGCTTTTTTTTATCATTTTGCATCAAAGTCGCTAAAAGAAGCGGCTGCCAGCTAAAAAGCCAAAGTAACATCGATACTGCCAACATGTGGACGAAAACTCCGAAGAATTCGGCGTTGCGTCTTTTGCGCCTTGTGGTCTTCTCGCCTCGTTCCTGAAAAATCCTCGTTCAGGAGTTGAACTGAACGCTGACATGCACATAGCGATAAAAATTATGACTGGCACTTAGAGCGACGTCAGGTAAAACACTGTCGTAAACGTTCCTTGCGGGCCAGGCGATGACTTCCGGTGCGTCAAGACCGCTGAAAACGTCGTACGATGCTTCAGTAAATTATGCAACTGATCAGCGTTTTCGGGCACCATCTCGGACAGTAGCGACTTTATCGGTACGGATTACGACGTTTTCGACTGCATGGATGCTGAGGTTTTGGCTGCCGGTGCCGGTGCCACGGAAATCTAGCCATGTGGTTGAGAATGTGCCAACACCTTCACTTCTGCCGCTAACCAAGCTTTTACCGCGCTACGAAGCTTGCATCAGCGTTCTGTGTCAATCAACATTGTGACAGAAGGAGCTAAGTTCGCCTATTTGAAAAGCTTCAATGATATTAAGAATGACTGGAACTTGACGGCATGCAAGAAGCAAGACAAGTTTACGGACTGAATAAAGTGTGGTAACCTGCCGTTCACCGTTGTTTCGAGCGAATCATTATGTTAGCTCTTGCAACGATTTCTGAGGCCTGAAATTCTTAAATTGAGGCCTTAATTATGCATATTTTGTATTTAGAATTCTTGATATATCGAACTATTTCGCGATCCCCTTCGAGTTCTATATATCCGGGACCGACTGTATTTCCCGAACAATGGCAATAATTTTCATGCATACAGTCGAACCCCGCTAAAACGAAACTGACGGGGCGTGGAAAAAGTTTCATTAAAGCGAAAATTTCGTTGTAGTGAAATTGAAAAAAATATATAGATGATCTGAGCTAGCAAAACAAAGGAACGTTTATTCTCAAAATTTAAAAAATTTCGCTGCTTCCTATTTTTTCCTAGCAATGTCACGACGTGATTGTTACCCATGCATGGCGACCCCATGGTGAAAAGCACGCTGAAACAACGCCTGAAAACCGTCTTCGTGAACAAACCAAACCTTTGCATTAACACGTTAGTACCAGCAGCTCTCCGCCGTCAAAAGTATTCAACAACGTCGAGATGGAGACAGGGTATCGTAGAGCTGCGACTTTTGCATTATTCTATGCCATTCTTATCATCCGTCACTCGCGGTTAGCTGATATTTTTGATAATGCAGACGAACAGCCGCTCTGATTAGTTACCACACTGGCTAAGCGCGAACACAATGATAAGCACCGGAATCGGAAAAGGCATCATTCCGCAGTTGCACCTAGCAGCTGCATGACGGAAACTATGAACTGAGCGACTGAGCTTCAGCTTCGGACTGTCTGCGGCTCAAAGCAAGCCAGTGGCAAAAGCAGGGCAGTCTCATTGCCATCGCTATCGAGCAATGGCGGCACCCATGCTTGCTGAACAGCGGCGGTATAGCGGCGGTTTCTGGTGATGCCAATGCTTGTTTTAGACTTCGCTGACACACTTTCAGGCTCTGAAAACGCTTCAAAATGTTAAAGATTAGGTTTACTGCATAAAAATAAGTGTCTGAGCCTGGAATTGCATCGTAAAATTTTGTTGAAGCGGGACGATCGAAGAAGAAGTGTTCGTTATGGCGACAATATTTATGCATTGACTTGTATGGACTGCTGACGGGGAATCGTGAATTTTTTCTTGTAGCAGAAATTTCGCTGAAGCGAAGTTTGTTGTAAAGAGTTCGACTGTACAACCATTATCATGCAATGCTTCATTGATATTGAAATAAAGAAACAAAAGTTCAATAAAGAAACTTCACAAGGCATGATGTTCCGCATCAGCTTAGCAATATATCTGTTGTTGGAATCCTAACCCCCACCACGCTGACCTCAAAGTCCACGAATAAGCAATGTACATCTCCTAAAGGCAACATTTTTATGTTATACGTATGGGGTACTAAAAAACAATTCCACATTTAACGTAATGTATAAAATGAAGGAATCACTATTTTTTTTTTTTGCGGTTTCAGGGGCGTTAACCACATTTTGTAAGGTCATTCGCAATTTTTTGTTGTTTTACCAAACTTTCATTGCCAGGCTTCTTCACTGTCTTCTGTAGCTATGGCAACTATGACTCAAAGCAAAGAATGGAGATGTGATCTGAGACTCGACTTCACGATTTGTATTCTTGTGCTGCCATAAATAGCGATTGTGTGTATCGCATCGCTGTGCTTGTCACCTGTTTCATTTGACGTCTTGTTTCATCGAAACGAGTAGTATATTGTGTTAAACGGTGGGGGCCATTGCATACGTTGTCATTAAGTTTATGCCAAGGCGATGTACATGGCTAATGTGGCGGTGACTAAGAGCTGTAGGTGAATTTTTATATTCTTGGTTCAACAACTTGCACTCTATGGTGTTGTCATGACCCTGTCAGCCCTTGAATGTTCAACTTTTTCAAAAATAGGGCCCAGTTTTGCTGGAACAGGGGTCTATAAATGTGTCTGTGCAGGCAAGGGGGTTTTATCTCTCCAGTGAATGGGAGTGAATTGTGTGCCAGGCTGCTTTCACAGAGGAGTGCAATGCAACCTTCACGTTTTCTTTCACGGGACCCTAAATTAATACAAACAAGTTATCACTTCATAATACATGTATGCAATGCAGGTGAAATGCAAAAAAAAAAAAAAAACCCTTTAGACAAAAGTAAGACTTCCTAATAAAATAATAATAATTACGGTACAATGCCTTCAAAAACGGCATCTTTCTTTCTTTTTTTTCTTCTCAATAATAGTTTTAGCCGTGCCGCTTCAGTAGCGATCACAACCGGTGCAGTTGATCATGATTGATCGTGATCACTGTATCGATCACGATCAATGCAGCAATATTACATAGCGTGCGACATTTCACGGTTTCAAGGACTTCACCCAGTGTTTTTCATGCAAGGCGTCCGTGCATCGAGCGTGAGACAAGAGCTTATGCAACAGGCACTTCAACCTGGCACACAATTCTGAGCTGGTTGAAATCAATTCTGTTAATATGACATAGCTGTGCCAATAGGCACACTTGAAACTGATCACACACACCAAATGGCCACAATTCACTTTATAATGCATTCAACATTGCATATTCTCCCCACCTGGTTCGTTTACTTTCATACTCTGTCGTGCTAGCAGGTTTTGTTTATTGCTTTATTAATTATAGCATTATATGACAGTTTGCATGGCCTACATTACATTGTAAACATTTTATTTTCACCCCCCCCCACCTCCTTTTTTTTTTTTTTGAAGCAAAGGTCTTCCTTAACCACTGCCATTTAAATATGGTCTGTAACATTCCTGAAAGCAGTGGTCCTACCAAGTCTTTTAACATCGTCTACCACATTTACTGGCATACTAGCAGCACTACTTGACATGGGTGAATGCTGTCTATCGTTCGTTGCCTAAATGGTGGTTTATGTTAGCTGGGACGGGCTAATGTAAGCTCAACATGTCTAAACGATGGCTAACGTTAGTTGTCCGCTGCTATGAATGCCAATGTCGGCCCTCACTCAACATCAATCAAATGACTGAAAAGTTTGAAATTGTTTTGTTTTTTTTTTTCCTATTTCAACATAGAAACTTATGCTAACCCAGAACTGCTCCTGTAATATTCTTTAGCCCCAATGAGAACAGCATGCAGCAAAGAGCACTAGTTAGGCTGCAGAGGCAGTGGTGCTGTTGCTCACCCCCGAGGGAGGCCCGCCTGGACTTCACCCGGGGTGATCCGGACGTAGGTGAACGGTGACGCAAAGCCAGTTTGCGAGGTGCTGGCCGCACCATGGTTGGTGGAGCGTTGCTGGGCGACAGCCGGCTCTGCTCAAAGGCCTGTGCCTTTTCCAGCACCGACCGGTCACTGCGCATCAGCTCCTCCACCTGCGGAGCATCAAATAACTGCTGCATCCCTTCTCAATAGCAATAGGCATCAGCTGAATTCACGCTATTCATAAACATTATTTTTTTGCAATCAAAGTAGGTCTGGTATAGAATGACAAAGAGTTCATCTAGTCACTGGGGGTAAGAAGCAAAATCAGGAAACATGGCACTCATATTTTTTTCCTTTCTTTTCTTGTGTCTTCGTCTGCATCAGTGGTACAAATCATGGGGATGTTTACGTAGTCATCGGCTGTCTCGTCTTCAACTTATCGTTACTTGACTCACAATAATACCAGATATTCATAAGAGCTTCTCCTCACTTTAACGAAACTAATTTGCTTGGAGACTTATCTGAATGACTTACAGCTGAATATTATCGCAAGAATGTTCATGTTCTGGCTGCTTTTTAGTTTGCCTTGTTATTTCAGTAAAGTATTATAAAAACTCGTGCCTCTTTGACACGTCTGATGAATTAGAAGCAGGGGCAAGGTCTGATGACGCCCTTTGGCATGTCCTCCTGAATGTATGCTTTGTTCTCAAAAAACAATTTCCTGTTCTGGAGGGGCTGTTCACAAACTGCCAATTTAGTGGACTGTCCATTTAAATCACCATTAATTGTACGGGGCTTCACAAGCTATGAATTCCATTTTTAGTTCTTCTTCCGCAGTGTTATTTTGACTTGACGGAGCTCTGACAACTCTCAACGAAATGATAGGAATGAAATAAGCTTCAATGCGATGAATTCAGTCTCCCAAGATCCACACTTGGCCACACAACCCTCTAAGGCCATGCATTGACTCAGATTCTGTGATTGCTTTAGCCTCCAATTTAGATTCAAGATGCCCTCTCGTATAATGCACCTGGGCTATCATGTATTGGCTTGCTGCTTTTCACAACAATCGTACATGCTTTAATGGATTCAGACAGAAGTGGGCACCTCCATTAGTTGGACAGTTACCAAACAGCTTCCGATATTCACAACAAACGACACGCTGCAAATGTAGGAATGATTCATGAAGGTTGGCGAACCTCAGAGTCTTCGGCGGTGATCTGCCGCAATGCGTCGACCCACTGCATCATGCGGCTGTGGTTGTCAGCCTGAAAGAGGTACTCAGTGCCCGACTCCATGCGGAGACGAAACACATGCTTGCGCTTGGTGTAGTCGTGGGCCACGTCGCTCATTGTGGTGCGCACCGACAGGCGTGAACCCTCGGCAAAATCTATGGTCTGCACAATGACAAGCGACAAAGAAAAAAAAAAGGCTTGTGTCATATTTTCATAATAAACTACACTGTAACAAATACAGTTAGGAATTCAACAAAACAAGCATGCACATTGTCGAGTGGTCATGACGATGACGAAGGCAAATGTCGGCAGGTTCAAAACAAAATTTTATATTGGGGCACACTTGTGCCCGGAAAACGATACATCATACAACAATACACACTGTACACTGATGGCAGTGAACAGCGTCGGCCATCGACAATCTGATCTGCGGTGAGATGCGTCCGGTTTTACAGATGAGGCTTCGAACGTTCGAGCCTTATTACTGGTGCTCGCATAAGCTTTTGAGTTAACTTGACTACTTGAGTCCTGCATGTAATTTTGACAGAAGAAGCCCAAAAAATCGAAACGCTGCCTAAACATTGCGGCACGGCCTGCGCCAAGCGTTCATAACAGTTTTTGTGGGCGAAACATGAATACATCACAGTCAGGCAACTTAAGCGCGTGGGAATATTAACTTTTTAAATGAAAAAGAAGTATTCAACCAAAGATGAATATTCTGCTTATCACAGTCTAGTGAAATGCAAAACAAAGTGACATAAGACAGGGACAAGAAAGAATTTTTCTCTCGTGGTCCTAATAATATCATTTTGGGTCATTCCTAATTAACTTTAACAGGTGAATTCTTATTAGAGTCCTGCCACACTATAATAACAATAAGACTACTAGCCCAGCAATAAGTAGCTATTGAATATTATAAATATTAATGTTTAACCGGTAAAATAATTTTCTGGTAATGCAATCTGAGAGGCATAACAATGCAAGTAATTTAAGTGAGCTGTAGCTAATTGAACATATGACTTTGCAAGCTGCCGTAAAAAGTTTTTCTACTGTCGCTTTAAATGATAATCACCAAACACACAAAGAAAGTGGGCAGCTACAGTG
This sequence comes from Rhipicephalus annulatus, assembly GCA_013436015.1. Classification (NCBI taxonomy): domain Eukaryota; kingdom Metazoa; phylum Arthropoda; class Arachnida; order Ixodida; family Ixodidae; genus Rhipicephalus; species Rhipicephalus annulatus. The sequence goes on from WOVY01009271.1 coordinate 3,896,924, forward strand.
AGGACCATAAATAGCAGAATTGTAAAACTATCTGAGTATGGAATTCAAAACCTCTGTAACCTACCATGAAATTAAACACGACAAATGATTTCGTAAGCTACGACCCCATATAAACCCATATAAACGGATATAAACTTGTCCATATTTTATCCACCTCAGACTAAACAATCTGAATTTTTCGTCGGCTTACAGGCACACTAAGGTAGTTGCAGAGCATCTGAAAGCAGTCACACCACACTTGAAACCTAAATTCAATCTTAAAGTGTGGTGTAAAATCAGCAATTACAAAATGCTCATGTTTCTTTTCTTTGACAGCACATTAATTAGCAAACATCAGTACATTATGTGTGGCAATATTTTTACACAAACTCCCCTCTACAATTGGCTGCAACCAGTAGAGGCTGTGGCAAGGCACGTTATTACACACACCAGCACTGCAGATGCACAAACAGGAGGAAAGCCCACCTTGCGATCTTTCAATATGTACACCTTGTCACCCTTGAGAACTACCCAGACAGGCCTCCAGGAACGATCACTCGACCTCTGCAAAGAACAAGATGTACAAACCTTTTTTTGACTAGACGAAGCACAAAATAACCAAGTCAACATTCAAATCAAATATACTTCCATAACATTACTCTCCTGTAACATCAGCCACAAACAATTTACATCAGTGCATTGCATGAATCAAAACCACACTATGATCCCTGTCACCAAGAGCATTCTATGGCTTGTCACGGGCTCCCCACACACTATAGCGATCATCTCAATGTATGTGCCCAAATGTTATGGTAGAACGTAATCCTTGAACCCAGACTGGCACCATATCGTAATGTAGCAGCCTAGATTCACGTAATTGCAAAAGTGGTTCCCGCGCTGCTCAACTTTTTTAACACCATCCTGTGCTGCTTCCCTCGTAGAAACCACTATATTTACTCACACAATAAGCACATTCGCACAATAGGCGCACTCCTAGTTTGGCCAAGAAAAATACATTTTTTTTTTAATTTACACGTGTAATCATTATCATCTTCAGCCTGACTACGTTCACTGCAGGACAAAGGCCTGTCCCATGTTCCGCCAGTTAACTAGGTCCTGTGCTTGCTGCTGCCAATTTATACCCACAAACTTCTTAATCTCATCTGCCCACGTAACCTGTCTCACCCTAACCCTCTTGCCTTCTCCGGGAATCCAGTTAGTTACCCTTAACGACCAGCGGTTATCCTGTCTACGCGCTACATGCCCGGCCCATGTCCATTTCCTCTTCTTTATTTCAACTATGATATCCTTAACCCCCGTTTGTCCCCTAATCCACTCTGCTCTCTTCTTGTCTCTTAATGTTACACCTACCATTTTTCTTTCCATTGCTCGCTGCGTCGTCCTCAATTTAAGCTGAACCCTCTTTGTAAGTCTCCAGGTTTCTGCTCCGTAGTTAAGTACCGGCAAGATACAGCTGTTATATACCTTCCTCTTGAGGGATAGTGGCAATCTACCTGTCATTATTTGAGAGTACTTGCCAAATGTGCTCCACCCCATTCTTGTTCTTCTAGTTACTTCAATCTCACCCGCAAGTCGCGGGTTAAATCCCGGCTACGGCGGTTGCATTTCCGATGGAGGCGGAAATGTCGTAGGCCCATGTGCTCAGATTTGGGTGCATGTTAAAGAACCCCAGGTGGTCAAAATTTCATGAGCCCTCCACTACGGCGTCTCTCATAATCATATGGTGGTTTTGGAACGTTAAACCCCACAAATCAAATCAATCGATAGTTACTTCAATCATGTAGTTCGGCTCCGCCGTTATTACCTGCCCTAAGTAGACATAGTCTTTTACAACTTGAAGTGCACTATTACCTATCTCGAAGCGCTGCTCTTTTCCGAGGTTGTTGTACATTACTTTCGTTTTCTGCAGTTTAATTTTAAGACCCACTTTTCTGCTCTCCTTGTCTAACTCCGTAATCATGAGTTGCAATTCGTCCCCTGAGTTACTCAGCAATGCTATGTCATCGGCGAAGCGCAGGTTACTAAGGTACTCTCCATTAACTCTTACACCTAACTGTTCCCATTCTAGGTTTCTGAAAACCTCCTGTAAGCACGCGGTAAATAGCATTGGGGAGATTGTGTCCCCTGCCTTACACCCTTCTTGATTGGTATTCCGTTGCTTTCTTTATAAAGCACTATGGTAGCAGTTGATCCCCTGTAGATTTCTTCCAGGATGTTCATATATGCTTCATCGACGCCCTGATTCTCTCATATGCTTCATCAACGCCTTCTCGTAATCTATGAAGGCTATGTATAGTGGTTTGTTATATTCTGAGCATTTTTATATTACCTGATTGATAGTATGAATGTGGTCAATTGTTGAGTAGCCTGTTCGAAATCCTGCTTGTTTCTTTGGTTGATTTAATTCTCATGCTTTCTTAACTCTGTTAGCAATTACTTTTGTAAATAGCTTATATACTACAGATAGCAAGCTGATCGGCCTGTAATTCTTCAAGTCCTTGTCATCTCCTTTCTTATGTATTAAGATGATATTAGCGTTCTTACAAGACTCTGCTACCCTTCCCGTCAGGAGACACCTCGTAAACAGGGTGGCTAGTTTTTCTAACACAATCTGTCCTCCATCTTTCAGCAGATCTGATGTTACCTGATCCTCACCAGCAGCTTTGCCTCTTTGCATGCTCTCCAAGGCTTTTCCGACTTCCTCTATCATTACTAGTGGGTGTCATCTGGGTTACTGATAGCTCTTATAGTATTAAGTTCGGAATTGTCCCAGCTACTGTACAGACCTCTGTAAAACACCTCCGCTATTTTAACTGTCCTATCCATATTGATAGTTATTTTGCCTTCTTTGTCCCTGTGCGTCTGGTTAACCTCCCTGCCTTTCTTTGCATCTTTATCTCTCTCTCTCTCTTTGTCCCTGAGTGCATACATCCGATTTTTCCCTACCCCAAGTTTTCTCATCACTGCTTTGACGCTTTCTTCGTTTTTCAGAGCGTGTTCGATTCTCTCCATGTTATACCTTCTTACATCGCATACCTTATGCCTATTAATCAACTTCGAAAGCTCTGCCAGTTCTATTTTGTCTGTTGTACTAGAGACTTTCATCATTTGACGCTTCTTAATGAGATTCTTCGTTTCCTGGGAAAGCTTGCCAGTGTCCTGTCTAACTACCCTAACTACCCTGCCTCCAACTTCCACTGCACACTCCGTAATGATTCTCATCAGAGTATCATTCATTGTGTTTATGCTAAGGTTAATTTCCTTAATAAGAGCAAAGTACCTATTCTGAAGCGAGACTCTGAATTCCTGTACTTTCCTTCTCAGTGCTAGCTCATTGATTGGCTTCTTGCGTATCAGTTTCTGCCATTGCTTCGTTAAGTCAAGGCGAATTCGAGACCGTACCATTCTATGATCACTGCATCGTACCTTGCCAACCACTTCCACATCCTGCACGATGCCTGGGTGTGCATTCATTATAAAGTCTGTGTTGTTCTTATTTTCGCTATCAGGGCTCCTCCATGTCCACTTACGGTTTCCTTGTTTTTGATAGAAGGTATTCAAAATCCGTAAATTAATGCGTTCTGCAAATTCTACTAGTAGCTCTCCTCTGGCACTTCTAGTACTGATGCCATAATCTCCTACTGCCTGGTCTCCAGCCTGATTTTTCCCTACCTTTGCATTAAAGTCTCCCATCAGTATAGTATACTGTGTTTTTACCTTACTCATTGCCGATTCCACGTCCTCATAGAAGCTTTCAACTGAAGCATCATGATGGCTGGATGTTGGCGGGTGAGCCTGTATTATCTTCATCTTGTATCTCTTATTGAGTTTAATTACGATACCTACCACCCTTTCATTAATGCTATAGTATTCCTCTATGTTGCCAGCTATGTTTCTGTGAATTAGGAACCCCACCCTCAGTTCTCTTCTGTCAGCCAAGCCCCGATAGCAAAGGACGTGCCCATTCTGTAGCACCGTATAGGCCTCATCTGTCCTGCTAACCTCACTGAGCCCTATTATATCCCATTCAACACCCTCTAGCTCCTCGAATAGTACAGCTAGACTTGCCTCATTAGATAAGGTTCCAGCGTTAAACGTTGATAAGCTCAGGTTCCAATGGCGACCTGTCCGGATCCAGAGATTCTTAGCACCCTCTGCTGCATTGCAGATCTGACCGCCGTCGTGGTCAGTTGCTTCACAGCTGCTAGGGACTGAGGGCCGTGAGTTAATTGACGTTTGTATATGGGAGGTAGTGGCCAGCTACTGCACCAGGGTGGCCAATCCTTCTCTGGTGAACCCCCCCCCCCACCCCCGTTACCTCGGGTCCGTGGTGCCGCTACACACCAAACGCCTGCTTACGCAGCCGCCCCTGCGGCCTGTAATAGGTGCGCCCCACACTTTGCCACGATCATTAGTTCTGCACCATATTTGCAGGGTTTCAATATGACACCATCTCACATCAATTGTAGCGAGAAAAAAAAGAAGCTGCGTGGGCTCGCCAAGTCAGGAAGAAGGGCAGTTGTCTGGGCGTTAAAGTGAGCTTTGCACCGGCGCCGCGCGCTTTGCTGGGAACATGCGATTGCATCCTCAATCAAGTGAACTTTTAGTTTCCTGTCGGGAACAGCGTCATCGTTATCGCATTTGCTACCTCGTCCACAAATCTGCTTTCTGACGCGAGCTTGCGCCTTTGCTGTTGTCTACACAAACTTGCACAAGCTCACCGTTCCTTTGTCGCCGTTGATTTCCCAGCCCAAAACTTAAACATCATATCATGCGTGCTACTCTTGAATCAGTGCTTAAGTGCAACCTTTTTAGCACTCAACTATCACGTCTTGTACAAACTTCCTGCGACAGCATGCCGAACCGCATGCTAGGCCTAATCGGCAGTGACTGCTTTTGGAATGCAATCGTGGGCGATCAGATTTGTGGTTTTGAACGGAATCAACGTAACTCTTTGGGTGGCTCTACTTGAAGGAAAGGGGCATGGGTGGCGCTTCTAACACTCGAAAGGTGGTTCGAGATTCGATTTCAATGTCTTTAGATATGCGGTGCGAGGCCATCAAATTATACCACTGATCGGTACTGTTCTGCGCACAAAATTTCGGTCGTGATAATGTGCATAATCTAGGGGGCCTGAAACGTAATCGGCGAATTTCTGCGAGGCCGCTTTCTTTTCATAGTATTTTTTTTTCTGCTTTCATTTTGTTGGCAATGCAGATCATTCGATATTAATGTTTTGAATGCTTGTAAGCACACTGCATCACATTTCTGCATTCTTGGATACGCGGGATTGCACGCTCCACACGTTTTGCGCTAGCATAGCTTATGAAAAAGGTTGTTTTGGCTGTAGTGCGGATATTTCTGACTTCAGCGACTTGCGTTATCAGCGGTCTATGCAGTAGTTGGAAATAAAATTTTAGGAAATTTATCCCGCGCAACAGGTGCACCCTGAACTTGGAACCGGATTTTCTGGGAAAACAGTACGCCTATTATACGAGTGATTACGGTACTATCAAGCATGAACAGGGGGAGAGAGGGACACACCTTGCCATCCACAAGCACAGTCTTGCAGGCCAGCCATCCCTGGACATCACCTGTCACCTCAGGTTGCTGCAGCTGCTGCTGCTGCTGTTGTTGTGACTGCTGCCGTTCCTCTGTGTCCCCATTCTTCACATCCCCCCCAGGTGTTGATGAGTTTGAAGCCTGGGAGTAAGCATCCAAAAATGTGAATGCTACAGCCCATCAGTATGGCTACTGCCAATAGCGCAGCTGCACGTGTCACCATCACCAGGAGGCTGTATGCATCTCCTACAGAAATTCCTAGCTTGTTAGCCCCTTCACTTTGTGCTACTGTTATTAAGCCACCAATAAAATGGCACTTTGAGCGAGTTGGTACATCATCATGCGTAAAGTGCAGCGCACATGAGAACAACGGGCAAAAGAGAAGAAGCAAATAAGACTGGCACTGACTCTCCACTGAAACTGCGAGTAGCGCTGATTTTCAATTGCGAATCAGAGCTAGTCCTGTCTGCTTCTTCTCTTTCAGCTATCATTCCAGTGCACGCTGCACTTTACACATGATTAAGCCCGGACTTCTAATAAATGTTGCAACTTCCGGCACGTACGAAAGTGCCACGTGAAAAAAAGAAGCTCTCATTTTAATCTAATGGACATACAAACGCCTGAATATAACCCGTAAATTTTTGCCTAATCTCAGTAAAGTTCAAGTTTGACATAATGAGTAAAGAGATAAAAGGAGTATCTGCATAAAATGTTCACTTCTTGTTTAGTACCTAAAGAAATAAGTAACAACAGAGTATAACGAAAAGTGTTTTTGTGTTCTATGCGAATTCTTTTAAACAAGGTTCAACTGCACTGGATTACTAGAGAAGACTTCTGAAAATAACTTGAATGCAAAAAAGAAAAGAAACTATAAAAGCTCTTGTCACCAAAACACTTGTCCACTATTGGTGAAAAATACAGCATTACCTTGTCGCCAAAGAATGCCTTTAGCCTTTGGATTCGATGAGATCCGCTTGGGGTGGATGATGTGCTGTGGATACAAAGCCCAAAACAAAAAATGTTGGTGTCACTGACAAAAGAGTGCTGAGCTTAAGTATATATTACAAAAGACAAAGCATGGGAACACGAATACAAAACAGAAGTCGAAGTCACCTTCTTGTTACTTGGACTTCTTTCTTGCATACGTGTCTTCACGCCCTGTCTTTTAGAATGCGACGGCAACAACACTTGCTCAACTACAATCACTCACATTACACCTCATGAAAGACACGATGCACTGCAGTTAAAAACGGAGCAATATAAATACAGACAAGTAAGGACACAGAACTTGCGCTGTCCTGTGTCTTTACCTGTACACATTTATAAAATGCATAGTTTTCAACTATGAATACGTTTGAACAGAATTGCATTCGTACACTATAAATGCAAAGGATCTGAAAACACTCAAAGACAAAGGCACCACTGTAGCAACCTGGTCTAATTCGAGAAGGTATCAATATTGTGGAACAGGATGCACCGTAAAAGCTAGAAGGTTCATTGGAACTAGTGACACCTTTAATGAGATCTTCAAAAGAGGTCAAATGAACATGTCTGAGATAAAATCATTCACCTGGAAACAGAATGTTGTTCATCTTCGCTCTGGTCCGATTCCAGGTGAAGGCGTTCGTTTGCAGTCGCTCGAAGGTACGACGTCCGTCGTGCCGGGTGAGCCTTGTCTTCTGCTCATTAAAGAGGGAGAGGGACAACAGTAAAAGGAGAGAAAAAAAAAAGAGCAACGGTGCCACATTGTAGCAGTTGGGTGCACGTGCATAACTTCTAATTTACGAGCCAAAGACTGATACATTCATGCATAACTCAAGCTGCAGGTAGCTATATGCTAATCTTTCTTTCTCATTGTCATTGAAATCAAGAAATCAATCTATCTTTTTGTTGTTGATTCTCTTGAACAACTTGTTTTAAATATACTTTGGGGAACTGCAGTGTGTTTAAAAAATCATAGTCACCAATTACGATCCACCTAGAGTAAAGAAACAGTCACTTTTTTGTTTTTGTGGACCTCTGCTTGAATAGGTAGTGCAAATTGCTGCAACTATTTACTAAATGATGGAAATTTCGGCAAGGCAGTAGAGATTCACTGCAGAAAAAGTTGGGTGCACAGAAAAATATGGAAGTTTGTTGGCACACAAGATAGTTGAAAGGTTTTGTTTTTCCCCCTTCTTTTGCATCCATGGCTGCACGCCTAGCTTTTTTGACAATTGCTATTCTTTTCCCTACATGCTGTTCATCATAAAATATATCAACTGTACACGTACATAAATGAGTAGATAAATCAGATAACCACAACTTGACGTAAATATCTACAGTGCTCATGGAATGAAACGTGACAATTTAGGGCTAAGCAGCACACCTGGTTTCGTATCGCCACCATCAGTCTGTGTTTTGATTGACGTAACGTCGACTCATATACTTACGCAAGAGATATCTCTCCCTGTGGCCAAATTTGTAGCCACGTCATGTTGTTATCTTAAGCGTTCACATGCACCAGTTGCTGTACTTGTTTTCAAGTTGTGTTTCATTCCACAAGCACCACATAGTTAAATCATCAGACTGTTACACGATGGCTCAAGTACTGAAACAAACTAAACACAGCACGAAACATGCTACAGATAAGGGAATTCTCGCAAGGCAAGTTCATGCTGGGTGAAAAGGGTCGTACGAAATGGCCTGTAAATTGGAGACACGGGTGAGCCTTCCATATTTTGTAGCCTTGACGGGTCATGATGGGAGCAGCATTCAGTGGGGGGCGAGGAGGGGCAAAGCATGCAGTGTGAAAATGCACGTGTTACGAAAGAGTTACCTTGAGAACCATTTTTTCTCCTATACACAACAGACGAGGCAACCTCTGGTGAGGCAAAATCATCCGCTGCAAAACAGGGGTTAGGAGAAGACCAAGGAACAGGAGAAAACGGGGAAGCGCCATGGCATTAAGTGGCATCATCATAAGAGTACAGCGGCAATCGCACAGCGAGATGTTATAACGCCACCAATAATCAGGGCGCGTGTCAGTTCCAGCAGGGCCACACACAGTTAAATAGATGCTTTATCCCCAACCCTTCCTACCCATGCAAAACCCAACCAACCCCGTTCAACTGTGCGTAGGACAAGAAGTGCAGCGTTGCGGTGGCCTTTGCCGACCTCAATGGCACGACCAAACAATTCTTCTGCTACTGTAAACAAAACTTCACTAGGAATCTCTTTCCAAAAATGATTTGTATTTGCTACTTGCGGACACAGAATAAGAGAATATGCAACAAATGCTGACAGATATCCAACAAACTGTGTTGCTATTAACACCACTAAGTGACACATAGCTTACCGCACAACAGTTGGCCATAGTTTCCTAAAACTCTGTAATTATTGTACTTAAAGGCAAAACTTGAAATGTAGAGTCCTGGTTGGAGTCCAGTAAAAGTGGAACAGTGTGACAGAAACCACGTTTGAAAAAACAGTAATGAACATTCCCTACTCATTTAGTGTACTCATTCACAGTGTTTGCTAATGCATACCAATGTACTCTGGTGAGAGCTACAACAACTAGACACCATCGTCAAAGCGGGAAAGACGAATCTTTTAGTGACTTAGTGCATTATCTTTGAGTTGGCCCTTTAGCTGTTGCCAGCTATCATGACATACCAAGTAGCCTAGTCTGTCTGTCTTTCAAAGCAAAGAAAAGGTGTTGAAAAGCTACAGCATGAAATCGCACTTTGCAGTAAATTTCTTGCACAAGTCAGCAAAACAAACATCTCGCCATTACTTTTTCTGGCTCCTCCTTGCACAGCACAATGATGCCACGGTAATTTCTAAATTGGTATTTTATGACAGACTGCAGCTCTGCAACAGTTACACTTTCCCAAGTAGAACTTTCATTCCGAGAACTATGCATTATCGTAAAAGATAAGTCGGTGAGTGTCGTTTTGAAAAGTTACATGCTGACTCCAAGGTCAGAGGATAAAGCCTATGCACAAATTCAAATGTCAAATGTAATAATTGCTTAATATTTCAGTATAAACAATCACCAGGTTTCAAATAAACTGCCAATTTATTCAGTATTGAGAGTTACATGCAGAGATTAAGTACCTTTTACTCACAACACTACTTTGCACGCAAATTTTATCCCATCGTACATGAAGTTTTTTTCATACGAGTCTGCTAGGACAATGAAAAAACACCGGCTATTCGTTAAACAACCAACGTCAAAGCTATAGGCATCCGAGAAGATGGTCAACGTGCGCTACAAGCCTGGTTAACATAAATGCCTCTCTTTTAAAGTAGGTTGGAAAAACATGGAGGCCACTACCAAGCTGTTGAACATACTTTTCAATATTGTTGGCATTTCATCAATGGTGGCATGAACTCCTTAAAGGGGCACTGTAAAACTTTTCTCGATAATAATTGAATCACCTCACTATCAAAGTATGTTGTCTCATAAATAAGTTGACACAAAAAATTTTTCAGATTCATCATGAGTACAGTTACTTGGATTTGTCACACACTTAACATTTTTGTTTTGTTTTTTTTTGTCATGGTGGGCATGCCAGTAACTAAGTTTGTTGCATAATATTAGAGCAGTGCAGCCAAAGCAATGAAACATCAGCAGTGAAACTCACTTTGGCAAACAGTGCCGTTGTCAAGGTTCGGTGAGCTCTCCTCGTTATCCCTGGCAAGCGTGCTTTGGTCGGGCAAAGAGGAGAAGCCCTTTTCTTCGTAAATGGGGCTGTCGGGTGACCGGTCAAATGAAGGGATGCGGGATGTAGGCGACGACAAGGGCAGCAGCCGATCAAAGGACACTGGCGGCACCGTCGACAGCGACGAGGTTTCTGATGCACCGTCTCCTCTGCGGCCGTCCGAGCCCGAGCCATCCATTTCCTCAAACTTGGCCGCGCGCACCGACACGATTGGCACTGGACAGCCCGAAGTAAGCCGTGCAAGCTCACTCCGATACAACTTCATCCTCTCGAGCGAGCGGGCAAGCAGGCCTCCCGATTCAAACAGGTGTAACCGCTGCGCGACAAGGTTCAGGGAAGAATGCTCGTCGCTTCCTATGTCTGATTGCGTCGTTGCTGTCGTTGTCGTTGTAGTCGCCGTCGCTGTCTGCTTAGCGTCAGCATCTTCTACACTCCCAATACCGCTGTCTGCTTGGCCTTGGGTGGACCATGGGTCTTCGGGCTTGAGGAACTGAGTTCCCAGGTGCATGGGAACACTTGTACTCGGAGGCATCTTGGACGTGGCGGTTGGCCGAGGCACGCCGACCTCGGCCGTTCGGTAGGACGGGTAGCTGAGAGACATGGGCTGTGAGGCAAGTAAGTTGCTCTGGTCGCTTCGGTCGCAGTGTTCGACGATGGGGTCACCCAGCATTGTGCCCTGCGGTGGAGATGCAGCAGAGGCCGATGCAGTCATGGCTGGTGGTGGTGATGGATCGAGGCCGAAGAAGCGACGGCGTGCTGGGTTGACAGGCCGGAAGTGAGTCGACGGAGTGCAGTGTACGGGTGACGTTGGCTCAGACGTTGGAACGCCCCGTCCCCGCTGGGGTGGAAGGAACGAAGAGCCTTCGGTGTTCGGTCGGCCTTGGGAAGTTTGCCACGGTGGCCTCCGCACCGGTTGGTAGGCCGCACTGGCAAAGTACTACAAGGAAAAACGAATAAAGACTGCTCAGTCATTTGTCCAGTAATCTAGTGACCAAACGATGCATTAGTGAAGAAACAGTAAAAGCACCAGCGAGCCCTAAGACACAAGAGGGTTAAGCTATTTGCAAATGTGGTTTACGCAAGTCACAAAAGCAATTATAACAGTAATTGAAGAATCAGTAAGCACTAAAAATACTTTTACTCTGTATCATTGAAAGTCAGTCACAGCACACCATTTGCTGCCATTGGTAACAAATAACACACATGCAACTTTCGAGCACGGTATGCCAAACATTCACTATATTCTAATACTTACTAGCTGAAGGATGTCATCTTCTTTAGGCACAACCAGTAACTGTACAGACAGACCCCTGTAAAGAACATTTATGTAAGTCTACGGTTGCAAACAAGTCAATCATTGAACTAGTATTTTGTAGAGTTGATTTCCACAAATTTAACCGATGAAAATGATGTTATTGGCTGGAATAAATGCTACATGAAGCACGACAAATAAAAAGGAAAAGAAGCAGAAATATGCAAACACGCTGCTGCTCTATTGGGCAGTGCTTTACATTCAAGTGACGACTCAGAACGCTCAGTGGCCCAAGCGTGATTGACGAACATACGTACGAACGTAAACAACGCAGATAACACATGTGTGAGCAACATTGCAAGCTGTACTGACCCCCTCTTGATGAGATCAATATTTATGTAAGTCTACGGTTGCAAACAAGTCAATCATTGAACTAGTATTTTGTAGAGTTGATTTCCACACATTTAACCGATGAAAATGATGTTATTGGCTGGAATAAATGCTACATGAAGCACGACAAATAAAAAGGAAAAGAAGCAGAAATATGCAAACACGCTGCTGCTCTATTGGGCAGTGCTTTACATTCAAGTGACGATTCAGAACGCTCAGTGGCCCAAGCGTGATTGACGAACATACGTACGAACGTAAACAAAGCAGATAACACATGTGTGAGCAACATTGCAAGCTGTACTGACCCCCTCTTGATGAGATCAATGACTTGTGCGTAGGAACGCCCCGTGACAGGTTGCCCATTGATGGAGACGATGCGGTCGCCCGTTACAAGACCTGCCCTGTCAGCTGCACTTCCAGGCTGGACCTCTCGCACAAAGATGGTGTCCATGGCTTCTTGCTTGTGCTGGTCCCAGCTCGGGTCTGCGGTTCCGACGGGAGGCTCTTAACACTAAAGCGCCATTAACAGTATAGATGCTCACAAATCATCCACTAACACAGGCACGGCACTTTAGATAAAATATTCTTGCCGTCCACGCAAGTAAGGTGCAAATAACATCTGCATTCATATTGACCAAGAACTTCGGAGCAAGAGAAGTTTGAAAAAACAAGCACTTGCCACTATATGTGATGACAAGCTTATTACTTTTAAATGAACTGAAACTTGAGCGAGTTTGTAAGATCCTTTCTGTTCTGCCCTCTTACTTCATCTTCTCTACGAGTGAGTTTATGGAAACTTATTACTAACAGGAGTGCAGCGACACAAAACTCTTTACCCATCTCTGAGTCTGCAGCTAGAAATTTGTACCCACAGTCCCTAAGAAAGTTACCAGTAAAAGCACTACACGGGGACACGTGTTGGTCACAACTTGGAGTAATTAACATATTGCCACCAAAAGTGCATTATTATTACCAAGTTGTTTACTTGTGCACAAGTTCAGAATTCACATGTCAGCTGTTCTGTTGCACCAATTTTTTTGCAGATTGCTATCATTAGTAGCTACACGATAAAAATTGTCATCCTGCATCATGCTGAAAGCTTTAACAACTTGTATCCATGTTTGTCTACATACAAGTTTATATTTTCTCACTGACATTCTTTATATTTCTTCTGGCATTGTAGTTCTGCCACTGTTGGATTGGTCAAGTGTTAGCATGTACCCATGGAACATGAATGCTAAGTCAGTGCTAAGTCAGCATGGTAAAGAAGGGTGCCAACAAAGCGTGTTGCAACTCTCCAAGTAGCTGCAGCGTATAAGAGAAATGCATTTCAGTTAAGGTACAGGTGCAAATTATTTTCCTGTTTTTGTTTCTTCGAACTGTTTATCAATCAAAATAATATTAGTCTGCTTGTAGCTACCCAACACAAAATTTTTAGCTGTATTGCTTTCCATACTTTGCTGCATTTACCGTACAGGTAATAAAAGGGACAGAGTGAACATGTAAAGTGACTGCTGTTTGTATTTACAGCAGCATCGGTAAGGCACAGAAATTTGACTTGATTCAAAAGCGATCAACTAATGGCGACCAGTTCTTACAAGAAACAAACATACTAGATTAGACTGTCAATGTTTTCTCTCATTTCACGATCAGGAGTAATTCTCATTGGCGCCACAACTTAAGCTAACAGTGTGAGTGGCACGTTCAGCCTACCATTGCATGACTTCCTCACTGAAGTGAAACTGAACACTCTGAAAACAGAGGCCTTGAATATACTAATACCAAGCACTCAATTCATTTTCCTTACTTCTTCTAAAAGGTATGTTCAGTCGGCTAAGACCACTCATGATTGAGGAGAGGAGAAGAATATGGCAACAATTTGTGCAACAGCGAAAACGATAAATCCAAATAAAGGAGCAACATGCAATAAGGTTGGTGCATGATACATGGCATGTAATTGTCTAAACCTAACACAGAAAGTGACAAATTTTACAACAAAATATTAGTTTCATACATTCAAGATATATTATTAGAGAATTTAGTACATAAGTGTGAGAGTATAGCTACAAGAAGTCAAACCTTAAGAGTATATATAACAAGTAAACACATTAGCGAATTTGAAGTTCCCCACAATGATATATTCGTAACAACCAATTATAATGAATATTTAGTATAATTAAAATGCTTTCAGTTAAAGCACAACTTCATTATAGTAGCAGTGCTCAATTGTAATGCAAATGTGCATGGATGTACTGTGCCAAGAAGACAAAAGTGAGCGCATAAGAAGTTGGCAAATCTGCTAGTTGGTTTCGAACACAGCACTCCTGAAGTGACTAGAGACTACAGCAGATGATAAATATTTTTTCACTTATGCAAGAGTGTTACTGTATTTTAAAAACACAAATGAAATGGCACAAACATAGCAAGATAAATTACCAGGTAGCGACCTATCAGTAATTGGCCACAGCAAATAATTTAAAGGAGCACAACCAAGACAAGTTTTCCTTACTTACCTACAACTGTTGGGTGTTTTCCTGCTAACCGGGCAGCCTGCAAAAATACAGAAAGTGACACTGAAGAGGCTGCTAATTAGCAACATATTGGTAATCAATGAATAATCACAATTTGTGATCAGCATATATTTTTCCACACTTGGTCTTAGGCAGTAGGCTCAAGCTTGTGTCTCTAAGTCATACATGACTATAAAATACCAGGTAATTTGATCCATTCCAATTAGCACGATTTGATAACAGAATCAAGTGCAAAGTTCCAAGAGTTTGCAACACACAAGAGCCAACAGTAAATTTATATGCCTCAAAGCCAGTGCATACCCCCCAACTACAGGCAGCATTTGTGTGTGCAGCTAGGCAAGCGGAAGTGCTCAACCAGAGGCTTAGCACCAACGCATCAGGAAAATCTAATGCCGTCGAGACATTCATCACCTCTTGCAGTCATAAGAAAACACTTTAATTGATGCGAGCCGCAAACAAATAGGTGACACAAAACGTTTCTGACTTGACAGCAAGCTAGAATGCACTACTATCGTATGTAATATTAGGCACACTGTGAATCATCGACTTAATATTTGCCTCTAGCATCCCTTTAATCTTCGAACTCTCCTTCACAGGCAACCCTACAACACTTGAAGTTCAAACACTTTAACCCTGCTCTTGAAGAGCAGGTACTGCACTTCAAGAAAAGCAGTACCTGCTGCATACCATAAAAAACGAACCTCACCACAAACATTCTGAACCAGAACATAGTCGCTAGTTTGCAAACCCACCTGAATGGATAAGCAAATGTTAACCAATCAAGTTAGCAGTCTCGGTATTTTTATGCATTCAACGAGAAAAGGCCTTGTAGCCATGGTGCAGAACATTAAGTCATTGCTTGTAACTGCATACACGGGCTTGCAGGATGGTTGGAATCGCCACATTCCCTCTCAAAAAACATGTAAGGGGATGAAACAGACTACAAAACTTTTGAGTCACCTTTGGCCACATTTCAACAGTTTCAAGCCTTCCAAAGTACTTTGTTGGACACCCTCAGCTTAGATAGTTCTAAACCAATGCCCTAAGCATGACGTAGATGAACTTAACACAGACTTTTTAGAACTGTGGGGGTTCGTAAAAAGCTACTACGTGTGAAAAAAGGTAAGCTCACCTTGATCGCATCGGGAGGGTAAACCACGAAGTGTCTGAGTGTAAAGCCCAGGTCCTCGTTTGGGCTGGACCGCTGCAACACCACTGTCCTCACCCCGTGCCATGCCTTGTCCTCCTTGGTTTCCTTCTTGCCTGCTGCTTGGCCCTGGAAGAGAACAAATGAATGCATGTGCAAAACTCTCGTCGACCACAGTCAAAACTACCTTCATTCCATTCAATGACAGTTACACTAAGTTAAACTGCAAATGCGCTGTCAAAGGGGCATGCCATACAGTCGAAGTATGCTTTTCATTGTCTTGCTCTATTTTGTCCTTATTTTGCGCAAAGCAAGCTGAACTAGGTAAGACGTCCTGTGAGTAGCTTAGGTATCGAGACATGCATCCACAAATTTGCAAAGGAATGCATCCATACCACACATATCATTTCTCATACAACGTCCTGTGAAGCTGTCTGGGACAAAACTGCACAACTGCACACTGACATGCTTTGTCACTAAATTTTGAAACAGATGTCACAAGTAGTGCTGGTCCCATGATAACCTTTAAATGGGCATTCCAAGAACAATGACTGCTTTCAGTTTAAAAATGGCAGTGTGTACCATACAATGATTAATGCGCTCGAACCTCGGTTCAACGAACCAGCATATACCGAAATACTGGTTATAATAAAAGAAACTAAAAATAGTCTTGCAATAGATATAGTGCAAGGCATAAATCTTTATAACAAATTTTTCGATATAGTGAACTTAATTTTGTGTAAGATGCAACTTTGCTATAATAAGGTTTAAGTGTAATTATAGAGGGAGTTGCTAAGAGATGAGGTTAAGAGATCCAAACGATAAACACTCAATCAGTTTGCACTGGTAAATATTTTCCTTGTTAGCATTCATTTTAGATTGTGAACCACTCTCAACAATTTCACACTAACAGATTGATCTTTAGAACCAGGAATGAAGATCAAAATTTCTTTTTTTTATTTTGCACCACAAGCGTGAGTGCTGATTTGTCGGAGTGTGTTATGGGCTTAAAAATATTGTATTTTCTTTGGGACTGTCACACACAGTAGAAGTTGCTACTTTCTAAGAAGCCAAAAAAAAAAAAGTGCTTTGTAAGATATTTAGTCCATTTTGTCTGCCTCACCCAGTCACCTGAAGCAAATGAGATTTTTCTGCGTACTAACACAGCTCAACTTTCTTTTCAGTGCCTACTCAAGCGATTGATCGAAATTAACACACAAATTATGACCCTATTACCACGAATTTTTGCCAGCAACTGTATATCTATAAAGAGGCCTATGGACCACTTTAGCCGAGAAAAACATGACCTCGTATAACTCACTTTATTCGTCCAGGAAGAGATGTCACCTTCTGCACCTTTGGACACCATGCTGCCCACCGGCGACCTTAAGACTAGAAACGGCTACGCTTCCCTCCCCATCCTGCACCAGAGAGAGGAAGAGAACACACAGCGAGGGTGAGCACGAGCGACTATCCAAGAATGATGTCAGATAAGACTCACTGAAACACAACACTCTCTCAACCTCCAATACAACAAGCTAGAGAGCTGCGTGCTGCTAAGAAGACTGACACAAAGTAGACTACGTTATTAGCAGAGTTTGTGCTATTATAGTTAGCAGTTGGCTTTTGCTGGTTTACATGTTTTTGTTTGTTAAAAACATAAAGGGGTCTGTCTATACACATGTGTACAAATGCAATACTTACGAATGACAGATACGAATTGTTCTGTTTTTTTTTTTTTTTTACATATTCCCGCTACTTTTGACGTGTTCCAACACTAGAAAAACGCCACCGCCTCATATTTTACTTGCACTAACCTATTTAAGTTTTCTCGTTTGCCAAGAACCATTAGTGAATGGAGCTGCCTTTGGAACTAACCACGAAGTAATGTTTTTATTTCCACTTTTTTTGTATTTGTATTCACCAACTTCCACAGTAATGAACGAAAAAACTAACAAGCAAATGAAGGTTGACAAACTGATCTTGGTTAATTGCTTTTCCGGAGTGTATTCCATCTTCATGAAAAATCAATTACCTTATTGCTTTTACCTCCACGACTAAAATGCCATGAGTGTGAAAATAACGAACAAATACAGCTGCACTAGCAAGCCCCGTCTATTTAGAAATAAAGCCAAAACACTACAGTCATACACACAACTGTTTAGATGTTAACTCTCACTGCAATTGCCAGCAACTGTAAATGCAATAACAAGGGGCACAATTAGCAAATTAAGAAAATAGTTCTATACAGACCGCACTACATAGAGAACTAAAGGAATGACCTGTAACAACAAATAACAAATGGCTTCCTTCCTGTTGTTCTCAAAATTAACAAAACTTAAGCTATATTAAGACATCTGAGCTAGTCTGACAATATTTATTAAGAAAAAAGCACAGTTGAGGTACAAAAGAACAAAGAACACATGACCACTTTTCTATTATAATAAGCATTAAGCAAGCAAAAAAATAACAAAAGAACTATCAATTCTATAGAGATATATATAAAAGAAAAAAATCCCTATGTTTAAACCAGAAATATTTCAAATGAAGGCTAAAACATGACACCAATGAAGATATCTGGCAGAAGTCAGAGCAAGATGAGATGGCACCAATCTTTAATACAAGCAAAATAAGAAGCTATTGTACTGCACTAAGTTTGAAAGAATGGATTGTAAGTTAGAAGTCAGCAACTAATGTCGAAAGAATATTGCAAAAATCAAATGGACATCTGAACTGCACTTTTAACAAAAACATCAACAAGGCTGAAGCACTAGATAATAAAATGTACCCAACTGAGACAGCAGTAGTTGAGGTTTCAATTACAAGCAGCTGTGTAAAGTGCCCCAAATTAGACATGCTTCCAGCCCTACCATATGACGTACGTATAAAACATTGATGGAATTCTGAAAAAAAAAAAGTATTCTCCAAAACATAATTCTTAATAGTTAAGCCATGGCGGAGCAGACACAAGAAACGCAGGACCAAGCAAATACCAAGGCATTTCGG
Organism: Rhipicephalus annulatus; assembly: GCA_013436015.1. Lineage (NCBI taxonomy): Eukaryota > Metazoa > Arthropoda > Arachnida > Ixodida > Ixodidae > Rhipicephalus > Rhipicephalus annulatus. The sequence continues at coordinate 3,915,518 of WOVY01009271.1, forward strand.
GCTTTTTCCTTTTTCTTTTTGGCTTCTCAAAGAAGTCAATGACGTTGCCAGTCAATAGAACACATGCTATGAGTGGTAGTGTTCATATTTTAGCACAGCTTGTAAAAGAATTACGTGCTAGTGTCACATGACATGAAAGACCAAAAAAACAAAAATTTCAGGCATCTTTCAGAAAAGAGGAGGAGTGAAAATGAATAACGAAAAGCAGAAAAATTAACAGCGGTGCTGTTCCCGCCGTCGGAATGAAGTCCGAAAGAGTAAACATGTGGAGAGCACGACACATTCCTGGAAGGAGCGTGGCCCCCATACCAGTCTCGCTCATGCTCTTTTATTTTTGCACAGCTTGGCTGACTCGGGAATTCTTCAAAGTGTGTTTAGCCAACTGCTAACAACGCCCCGAACGACAGGCGAAGGAAGGTGCTTGCCCTCGCTTTTTTTCATTTTCCTGTATGCACATCTATTCTTTTTCTTTTTGTTTCGTTTTCCACATTCTGCAGTGAGGCAAGTGACAAAGGCCGACGCACACGAGCGCACACGACTGTCATTTAAGGAGCGGAAAGGATCATTTTCACCTCCTCCCTCTTTTCACTTTTGTGGAGTCAGGCAAAAAGGACAACCATTGTCGGGGAAATGACAGGCTGCACGAGTTGTAATGACCCTTACGCCTCACTTTACAAACGCAAAGGAAAAAGGCCCAAAAAAAAAAAACGTAAGGAGTTGCAACAGATCACAGAAAGAAGGGGCGGGACCCAGTTGAAGCAAGAGAGCACCGCCCCTCGTCGCAAACAAACGCTCTTGCGGAAAAATGGGACCGAAAGTTTACTCAAGCACTGGCACAGGGGAGACAAGTTGAGCCTAACAGTATCGTCCAAGGTCCACTGAATAAGCCCATTTCTTTGAAAACAGTCCCAGTAAAACAGCATCCAAAGAAACAAAAGAAAGCTAGTAGGAACTGCGTTAGCGAGCACAAGGCATATGTGACTGTCATGCATAGTGTGGCACCTGAAGACACCTGCAATTAGCGAATGACCTTTCAACCGGAACACGTATTCTTAACTTGTCAGGATCTTTAAACCACGTAGTCCCAAACTTGTTCAAAAAAAAAAAGTTCAGTAAGTGTCATGTTAAGCAGAAGAGGGAGACCAAGAACAGGTTGGACAACAAATTTTAAAACGGCAACACAGATTTCCTTATAGATAATTACAATACCAAATGGTTTTCCCTGTCCCCTTCATCCTTGCCATTCAGCACTCAAAACAAACTGAGCTTAGGGGGCTCTATAATGCAATGATAATATTTTAATGATGCCCTCTGTGAGACACATTTTGCATTCTTCATAAGCAGGATCCACTGGCTATGAACAGCGGATGGTAATAAATGAGATGAAATTGAGGCTTTATATTAATGCTTGGCTCATGTTATCATTATATTTGGAATAATAAACCATAAATTTTATATTGTTATCCTCATCTTTGTCTTGAGAAGTGAGAGAGGAACGGGATGCTACAGATGACTCATGCCAGCTGCTATGCTACTCATCCCTATTATTACTCTTTTAATACTAACAGACGTCATAGCCTAAGCACCACACTATATTCTGAGCACTGCCCCAGGTATGCTCATCAATTTAAAGTGAAGCTACAGCCAGAAGACCCTCCTCCTCCTCTGTTGCGCAAAATAGCTATGTTATGATGTTCATTTTCTAAATTATTCATCATAATTATATAGAGCAATGTTGTCCACAAGCCAGCGGATTTTTCCATAAAAGGTTTGGCAAAGATGAAAGGAAAAAAATGACCTAAAAAACAAAGCTTTGGTGAGGACAATGTGTCAATAACATATACGTTGTAATGAGCCAATCATAACTCTAAAAATTTAATGAAGCAAACCATTTGTGAACAAACAATGCATACAACAAGACAGCGGGGAAAATTGCTCAGCCAGCAGCGACATCAAGGAAATCGACGCAAAATAGGCCAAAATAAATAAGTTCTCCCTGGCTCAAGGTGAGCCATAGTACATTCCAAACACAGCCTCATCCACTGTATGCAGTTTCACTACTCCTCTCTAACTAAATACGGCTCAAGCATATTAGCTGCCCATATTTCATCATCATCATCATCCCGATTACGTCCACTGCCAGACCTCTCCCATTAAAATGATACCCTAGTCAACTTGGTCCTGTGATTGCCACTGCCACTTTATACCCACAAACTTCCTAATCTCATCTGCCCACCTAACTTTCTGTCTCCCCCTAACTTACTTGCCTTCTTTGGGAATCCAGTCAGTTATCGCTAATGACCAGTGGTTATCTTGCTTATGCACTACATGCTCGGCCCATGTCCATTTCTTCTTCTCGACTTCAACTATGATACCCTTAACCCCGATTCGTTCTCCGACCCATTCTGCTCTCTTCTTGTCCCTTAAGGTTACACATATTATTTTCCTTTAGTGCCCACGTTTACAGACGGCCAACTCTAGACTTTCCTCTGTCGGGAAGCGTTCCCATTTGCACAAAGATGGGAAGTGCTGGGCTTTCTAATCTAGCAAGAGTGAGTGCCTTGACGTGTAAAGTTAAGTGAGTCAGCAGATTCTCGAACAGCAATACAACAACCTTGCCACTCAAGCTTTCTTCAGCCTACGTAGTGCTCTTCATCAGTACGACGACGATGGGCCAAGTACACCACTGTGGGCAAGCTTGGCAAAACACAATGGTCAGAAAAAAGAGCCAGTATTGTGCCTGGCCAACAGCGCTAAACTGAGCGGACATGCAGATGATAAGGAGAAAGTGCACCACGTGCTACAAACAGAACGACGACACCAAAACGTGTTTCATGAGAACCGAGTGTAGCTTGTGATGGGTGCACATGGAAAGATATCCGAAGGGTAAGCATAAGCAGGCGGTATATTTTGTGTGAAACTGACAAAAGCGAGCACACACGCAAGCTTGCTTATGGCTGAATCAGGCACACACACACAGAGTGTGATCTATTGAGATAGACTTATCTTTTGTGAAGCTGGTGAGATGACAGTCCACAGCCATACTTTGATAACTCTGTTTTCAGCCTTTGAATATTGATTATCTAATCAACAGCAGTCAATATGTCTGTGTAAGTTAAGAAATTATGGATAATAAATTTTCAAAATCCTTGTCAGGCAATCACATACCTGCCAATGCATTAAAATGCCTATGCATTAAAAAATTGACTACTCTTTTCTTCTTTTTCTTTTGACACAAAAACTGGCCCTGGCCATTCTACTATGAAGAGGAGGTGAACAATATGTGCCACAAATGGAAATGTTCATAATGTTAATTTGTGAACTGCAATGTAACAGTGTATAAAATATCAGTAAACCCCGTACACTGCATTAAGTTATTTTTATTTATGTAGAAATACTTTAATGGGTAATTACAGGGAAGGTATGACATACCGTACAAACAAATCCATAAAAGCATTGCAATATCCAAAATGACAGTGAATGTTTGGAAGGAGTGAGTAGACAACATCAAGCTTTGAAAATAAAAAAAAGGCCAAAAACATTATGTGTACTTCTTTGAAATCTTCTACGCTAAATTTCAATATGTAAAAAAAAATTACTGGTGCACTTTCTCAACAGTAAATATGACCTCTGAAAATTTTAGAAATTTTAGAACAAATTTGCATAATTTGAAAGCTCTGCTTAAAAACACACTTAAAAGTGCACGACACTCAACTTTATTTACTACTTGCCGAGCTTTCCAATTGCCAAATCAGGCACCTCAAAAATATTCCTCTGCTTTGCATAAACACTTTCATTTGCTAAGCTGCAACTGGTACTGATATCATTAAGAGCCAGGCCAGCAAACTGAAGGTACACTTGATAAAGTATTTTTACTTCATCAAAAGTGAATCTATATGACCTGCTTGACCAGTTATAGCTATCCCAATCATTAACAATGCCAAAAAAGAATAAATAAATAAGGCAGTGTAAGAAGCATCCTCTTTTTTCAAATAGCCTGTCAATTCAGTTATTTTATATGTGATAAGGTTCCTTTTAATTTTAAGGTGTTGGTACTTTCCCCCTTTTCTTTTTAACGATCATTCCAGCCAGAAAATGCATAAGAAAGCAGCACTGAGATATGTGCTCTGTGCTTAGTTTCTCAATGTGAGTAGCCCTAGTGGTAAGCTAGAAACTGAGAAGGTTTCCTTCAAGCAAGTTAAGAATACCCAGTATATCCTTTGATGGCAGATACAGTAGGTATACAATAAAAATTTCACCTGCTCCAATCTTATAAAATACTGATACTTTGTGGCATATATTTTCTTCCTTTCTGTTCAGATTCATCTGACCTTATGATAGTGCTGAGTGCCAATACTGAAGCCTGTAAAAAAAATGGGAAGACCTACTTTTTTTCTTCCTTAGAAGCATTAATGTAAAATGTGACAAATATTCTTACAGCATCTAAATCTTCAAACAGGTGGATATGCGCACATAAACTTCACACAACTACCTGTGCCCATTTCACAAAGGCCTGAGGCTGTATTCTGAGACGATCTCTTTCGAGGTATCACCACCGCATCACCTTTGGTAGATGCTAACTGGTTCGTCAAGGAAAGGCATGCAAAAGTCATTCGACATGCGCGATTCTACATCACACCAAGTGACGCCGTCACCAAAAGTGATCATCGCAGAATATGGCCCCCATATGTGGCAGGTATAAAGAAGAAATGCAGCAGGCACAATGTTCTAAGGTGCCTGTAGAATAGGCTACCTGCAGCTAAAATAGGCAACCTAACAAAAGTCACGCAGCATCATGGATGTAATCCAAGGGGTTACTCATTTGGCCTTGGCCAAAAAAAAGGTGCATGGATGGGCCACAAGAGGCCAGGCTCTAGAGATATGATGACAGCAATCACCTTGAGGTTTCCCACTAACAATGCACACAGTCAAGAGACTGGCTTTCCAACTCGCCAGAATACTCCCTGCAGGAGCCGGCAGCTATTCATTTTGCCGTCTGTGCTACTGACAGATAGTTTGCCTGTCAGTCTCTTGAGTGCAAGCCAAGAGTGTCGATCAGGCACGAGCCCAAAGACGTGCGACGCGACGTGAGCAGCCTTTTGTTCCAGGAGGTATAGGTGCCTCGTGTAAGTGTTGGTGTCGTTGTGCAAGAGCAACGAGTACACCCTCCTGCTTGAAAAAACACTCTGACAATGGCAGGTGAGCATAGACTGTAAAACATAAATGACTGAGTGCTCTCTCCCCCCCCCTTTTTTTTTCCGCAAGGTTAGTTTGTGGAAATGGCCCAGAAGAACATTCACTAGCTGTGGCAATACAAATCAGTGCAAACTACTTCGAAAATGAAAGAAGCAGAAAACGTAAAAGGAGGCTCTTACATCACAAGGCCTTAAACTTTAGTGGTAGTATCAACTGGGTCATATGTCCCATTAAAGGTAGAAGACCGAAAATAAGAACCACATAAAATTTTCAGAATGAGAACTTCACATTCTGCCCATATATGCAAAAAGGTGCACTGAAGTCAGTGCCATTGCCAATCACAAGCTAACACATGTGACAGTTGTTGACATCTGTAACCTCTTCAGCACTTGCACCCTGAATATCTCCTACGCTGTGTCTGATTTAACAACATGATCACCTGCCCCTCCTTTTTTATTTGTTTTTATTAATATTTATTTTTGCAAGCTTTTGCTGTTAATAGCACAGCATTTGACAAGAGCTGAATAAAAGTGGCTTTCATAGGCAGTAGCCTATGAAAGCTTGGCTTTACTAGCAACCCTTTATTGCCACAAAATATTAATCTAAAGTGCACGAGATTAGGTGAGAAACCTAAAGTCATTGCACCATTTGTACGTATTAAATTATGTCTAGTGTCTTTGAGAATGATTACATTGTTGGCAAGCAGGTGCTATAACACCAGCAGTTGCAGGGAAATTAATAATGCTCACTTCTTAGCTCGCAAGACGCATGCATATGCTGACCAGGCATTTCCCCTGCCTCCTTGCATAAACAACTGCCTCCATACTTCTATCAATGCACAGGCAGAAACATTCACATTGGCCAATAAATGTGTGTCCCAAGTAGCCGTAAAGCGCCCTATGAAATGATGTTGGGAATGTTTCGCCACATGGCATGTGCAAGGGCTATATAAACTTTCTAGACATCTACAGGATGTGTCCATGTGCTATATTCTTGCAGCATTTCCTACATCCCTCCCCAATCATTTGCGGACGAGTTGGACCATACCCCACAAACAACCTTGCCCCATGTTCTGGCAAGCTGCAACTCCTCATCCAGCACCACGGAGCGTGAAAACTATAATGAGCATCAGGTGGCAATTTTGAAGCCTAGCCATTAAAAATTAAAGAGGAGCATGAGGACAATTGTGATTAGAGGGGCACTAGTGCAAGGAGAACTAATTATTTTTTTAATAAGTGGCGTTTAACGTCCATAAGGACTACCATAAGGTTATGAGAGATGACGTAGCGGAGAGCTCCGGAAATTTCGACCACCTGGTGTTCTTTAGCGTGCACCCAAATCTGAGCACGCGGGACTAAAGCATTTCTGCCTCCATCGAAAATGCAGCCGCCACAGCCAGGATTTGACCCCGCAACCTTCGGGTCAGCAGCAGAGTTCCTCAAGCACTAGACCACCACGGCGAGGCTGCGAAGTGAACTAGGAGCAAGCGGCGTCACAGGAGGTTGGCTAGTGGATACTAGACATGTGCATCTCTCAATTTTTGATTTCTTTCCCCGCGAGCTCAGCGAAAAATTCGCAGCATATCCACGGGGTGAACGATGAAGAGTGGGGCGAAGCATCCGTCCGTCCATTGGTTCTTGCTTCCGTCTGTCCGTAAGTCCGTCTGTGTGACCATCCGTGCGTCTGTTCGTGCGTCCACACATCCATCCGTGCGTCCATCCCTGCGTTCGTCCATGCATCTGCCCCTGCGTCCGTCCATGCGTCCGTGCGTCCGTCCATGCATCTGGCTGTGTGTCCCTTCGTCCATCTATTCAACACTCCAAGTACCACAATCTTGCATCTTTTCATCACATATTCCGCATATAGAAGCACCGCCATCCAGCGGACATTCCAAGGACTAAACGAGAGGTGGCACATGCACACTTTTTTTTACGGCTTGCGCTTCGTGTCTGCTTCCCACCTTTAACCACCTCGAGTTCATGGTATATACTAGTTCACTGTATTCATGGCACTGCGGCCCAACGCTCGCTAAACCTTTTTAAAACTTTCTAAATGTTACACCCAGCGAGCATAACGTAGCAACCCTTCTTGTCAGATCAATGTACATGGCAATGGCTGCTAATGGGGAATGAGAGAAAGGAGAATTCGGCTTTCAGTTAACGCGCACGCTGCGAATTTTTTATTGTTCAACAACGCACAGGAGAAATCTTCCACTGGCACCACCTTGCAGGTCGAAGCGTAAGACATGTTACGCACTACTACGAGGGACGAACGGGTGCCACATTAAGGAGCTTTGCCCCTAAAAAGAAAGTGAGACAGACGCATGATGGGAATTGTGACATGAACATGAGGTGGTTAGCTTGTGGACACTAGGTGCACTCTCTCCTGTTTTCGCTTTTTTTTCTCTCTCTCTCTCTCGTTCTCTGTGTTAAGCACACACATAGAATATTGCACAGCTGAAACACCACCTAAACGTTGTAGGAGCTAGTGCTGATGGCTCAGACAAAGAGCTATTTGGAAATAAGGTTGATTTTCTTTCTCAATAAACCTATCACCATTGGCACGAAAAGAAGAAGTATTATCCGAACAAGCATGTACTGGATGAGTTTTCTGGCATGCTATTGGTTCACGCGTACTCCAATTCCAATCCGCTAAAGTACAAGAGCTGAAGCCAGGGGTGGAGCTGAGCAAATGAAAGGGTGAAATGAAAGCCTGCTACCTGTGCTAGTCATACCCTCCTTCCCATGGGGCAGCGCTGCACGCCAGCCGGATTCTGCTTGTAGACCGCCATCATCTGCGCGCGCTTGCGCCGATCTTCGGCTGGCGCTGGGCCGACTGGGTCAGGCTTAAAAATAAACCACCACCTCCACCACCACCGGCGCGGCTGCCTTGCTCTCGTCCGCAAACCTCGAGCCGCTCTTTTTCTTTCTTTCGTCTACGTTAGCTCACTCCTTTCTGCAGTCCCAGCGATCGGGCCTGCCGCCTCGCACAAGAAGGGTTCGCCCGCTGCTGCTGCTGCTGCCTGGCTCCCCCCACAACATACCGTCCCGGATTTCGGGGGACTGTCCCGCGACCCCGACTTTTCACACAGTGCACCAAGTCCCGTCCCACCTCTGTCGGGACAACTGTTATATGCCCTAAATTTGTTTCGGATCGTCCAGTTAGATTTTTCGGTGCGGTCCAGCACGCGCCCACCCATGCACGTCACGCTACGGTACATGAAGTTGCAGGTACAGCCGAACTTTCGCATGAATAGAGACAACATTTACATTCTCCAGCAAGAGGGAGTGTTGCGAGCAGCACGTAACTGCAGCTGGAGCAACAATTAAGAAGCAATATATTTGTCTGCAGTGTACCGCAATAAGGACAACTAAAGCTCCCCCCCCTCCCCCCCCCCCCCCTCAACTTCACCCCGTCCAGAGTTTTCGGACGGGCATGGCGCGCTTGCAGGCTGGTCGGCGCAGTGCACCATGGCGTCTTTTCTGTCTCTACTTTTTCTGCTTCATTTCTCGCGTCGCCCCGCTGTGACCGCTCTTCCGAGTGAGTGGCTTCCGCCGCCTGCTCCTCTGGTTGCGCGTCCCTCGCTGCTGCCGCGACACACTCCTTTGGCGAATCGAGGCCACCTTCTAGCCGCCCGGTCGGTCGGCAGCTTTGAAGGACTGCAGCAGACGGCCGTCGCCGCGGTGTGGCCTCCGAAACTCCCGACGCGACTGCGCTCGGAGCCCCCGCGCAAGGCATCGGTGATTGACGCGCTCAATATGTGACTTGAAACATGGGATCGTGTGGCCTCACTAGTTCTATGATAGTGCCTGGCTTGAAACTGCCTTCTTTTTCTCAACAATGATGCCTACTTTGGGAGCAGTTGATGTAAGCACACGCGTGCGCAGCGTTCCCATTCGGGGGGAAGGGGGTGCAATGCCCCTCCCCTGTTAAGTCAACGTATCGGCAGACTGCACCCCCCTCTAAAGCGACTAGCCCCCCCCCCCCCCCTTTCCGCGCTCGCGGTTGGAAATTAGGGTTAGAGGAAGCTATGCGCAATCTTCCAACTGGTGAGGCCACGTCCTCAGTGTTGCCCGTCACATACATACATACATACATACATACATACATACATACATACATACATACATACATACATACATACATACATACATACATACATACACACATACATACACACATACATACACACACACACATACATACATACATACATACATACATACATACATACATACATACATACACACATACATACACACATACATACATACATACCACTGCAGTTTTGGTTCATGCGTGTAGTGGTGCCCAATGCGACGGGCAAAATGGTATCAGCGCGGCAAAAAAATTGGTTGCAAATGGCAGAATAAATAGGAAACCGAGTACGCAAGGGCAGCTATTTCATTGGATATACAATTCCCAATTAACGAAACTGACAATGAAGCCAGGAAAGGCACTGAGGATATTATTTGTCATGTTTAGCCGTAGTGTATATGGCCTACATGAGAAGGTATGAAAGCGGGCGAAAAAATAACTTGCCCCTGGAATAGGCAGCGACACAGCGGTGCCCACCACACACGAAATGCGTTCTTTACAGTCCGCATTTACTAAAACTGTTTCACTCGTACGATGCTAAATTAATTTTTTTTTCATCCTTGCATCCCATATACATAGCCAGTATTTTATTTATTATGAGGAGGGGGGGTGAATCAAATTTTATATCAAATTTTATAATATGCCCTTGATATGCATATGCAAGCCAAGAGGAGGCACTGGTCTATGCTACTTTTAACAAAACTGTCGATATGGAAAAGTCAACACGCATAAGACAAAACGACCATTTGCGCAAGTTCCATTCAAGAAATCTTGAACTACACAAGCGCGGACAAAGTAAAAAAAAATACAAATAAGAACTCTGTCACCATTTGTTTAGCGCACTGATTCAGGATGAATCAATTCCAGTTGAGGCCGAAGAGCAGTGAGACTGAAATTTATTCGCCTTGTTGGAATAGGCGCTCAAACAACACGGACTGAAAGGACTCGGACACTGGCGCTACCCTTAAACTGTCAGTTTGTTGAAAAATGTTAAAAAAAAAAAATACCACTCGCTCAGAGTGTGAGGAGCCCTCCGTCTTTCTCTCACGATAATCTAGGGGGCGCCAGCACATCGATCAGCACTCCTCCCAATGCGAAAAACAATTTCTATCACATCTCTAACGATGTTTTGATGAAACTACATCATCATATGCGTGATGTAGTGGCCCTATCAAACCACACGCTGAGCTACCGATGTTTGATTTTTTTCGTAGTCATGTTCTCGCTTCTATTTTTAAGTGCACCACTCTTTTTACTTGACGCATGTGCCCCGACTTTTTTTTTTGTAACCGTAAAACGCCACGTCGAATTTTTATCTTTGACGTGAGGAAGTATGTCACGTTGCGATTAAAAGCGTGTTTTTTTCATTTTATTTTTGGTGATAATAATATTAATAATATGAAATTTTACGCCCCAAAACCACCATATGAATATGGGAGACGCCGTATCGTGGAAGGTTCCGAAACGTCTGGTGACATCACACGGACCTCCACCATGTCGCCTCCATCGAAATGCGACCACAGCGGCCGGAATCGAACCGGCGACTTTCAGGTGAGCAACCGAACATCGTAACCACGGCTTATGTCTCTTGCGAACGAAACTGAGTTAAAAGCCGAGGTCGACGCCAAATCGCACAAAAAGAATTGCACGACTTCACCCGCGCGAACCGTGGATCCCAGGTGGCTCATTTCGTCGGCGCGACGTTCGTGAACGCAAGGGGAAACGGCCAGACTATTTTGTATTTGTCTTCGAGGCGGCCTATAGGCGCAAACAACGAGATATTGAGGCGAAAGCCTTAGATGCCTTGTAAAACATGAAATTTTTGACCGCCGCCGTCTCGCGGGGTCCGTCGTGTTGTGAGATCACTAAAATTTGACGCGATTTCGATGTCACATGACGCAACGTCACACGATGACGTCACCAACCCGCATCGTGGTTTGGTCTAAGCCTAGAGCTTCTTAAAATTTAGAGGGGCGGGACAAGTGGAGCGTAACCGCTGAACATTTGCCGATTGTCGTTTTGTAAAAAGCCAACTTCAAGCCACGCGAGGCCAACTGGAGTTGCAAGTACGAAAATTAGACAAACCCGTGTAATATATCCCTTCATTGCCATGGTCGCTGCAGCGTAGTGCTTTGCAAATTCCAAGACACTATAGCGCCAGAGGTCCCTCTAGCGTATGCATGGGAAACTCTATTAGTCAAAGGTGGTCCAATCACGGAGGCAATGCGAAACTATAGGTGCGCTTATTCCGATCTTAGAGACAGTGCGAAACCACGTCAAGACGCGGAGCAGCATCCACGCATCGGCTGAGAGGAGGAAGACGAGATGGCTTTTGAGTCATGTGAAGTGAATGCATAAGTCACCTAGTGAATTTCTTTTTTTTTTCGGGAGTGCATCGAAAAGGGAGGGGGGGAGGCGTCCGAGTTCCTAGCCGCACAGGTTGTACGTTCCTGATATAGCTTCCCAACGAATGAGACCCTTTCACCGAGACAAAGTACTCGCGCGTATACGTTCCGAATTCCGCAGAGAGGTCAATCAACACAGGCGAGACGGGACACCTTCGATCGACGAAGTACGCTGTTTATTGTTTGCGACGGCGGCCGCTGGCTTACGTGACAGCTGCGCCGACGCTGGTCGTCTCCCTGGGCGTATATTTAGCAACAATATAGCGCATCGGCCACTCGGACCGGAAAAACAACGCCTCAATTAGGGCGTTCACGAAACGCGCGCTGAAGCACACAACGATGCGGCAGTGTATGTCCCGCTTCTGTTCCCTTTCTTTCTTGTACTTTGACCTCTTTCTTGACTCCAATTTGACGGCATATCCGCTGGAAAGAATTCCCGGCAGCCAAATCGTCCAGCGATCCTTTTTTTTTTCTTATAAGCTCGCGAAAAACAATCTCCTGGAAGCCCGAGCATCAATCCCAAATCAAGTGAAATCGACCGGCTTTTATCGTCTCTTTATTCTATTTTTCTGGCCATGGCGAGTGCATTTGGCATACAAAAGAAAGAAACGAAAGAAACAAAGAAAGAGATATAGACCAAAAGAATGTAAGTATAGTATCTGAGCTGAACCTTAACTATTGTAATTATTCTGCTGATAAAAACTTCGCTCGTGTAAAAATGGAACATACGGCAACGCCCCAACTGCCAAACCCAGGAAAGTGCGTAGCACGGGCACCCAACGATTCTTGTTCGTAGAAAAGTGCTCCGTTTACAAAAGCGTCGATGACGTCAATGCTTGACGTAAGCACGTATAAGGTTTCCCCGGAACGAGCGAAAAAAAGAAAAAACGCCAGGCCTGCGCGGAATGTGCAGCACAGTCACAGTGAAAGTTAGAAATGCGGCCTTTCAGAGCCTTTTCTAAACACTCATTGGGGTGACCGCTGCAAGCACGCTTGCTTGATCCGCACTACGGCATTAATAATAATTTCTTTAGGGTAGTAGGCCGGCATTCGCTATGCTATTTTTTCGTCATTCTTCCGAGAAGCATGGTATCAGCTGAACACTTGCAAGAAATTTTGTGACAATTGTTCAGTGACAATTTTTCATGCAGTGGCTGATCACGATGAGGAATTAGGCCTAAAGTGGGTGGGTATGCGCCACAGTTAATAGGTGATCATAAACAAGCTTTTGTAATGGGTTGGAACACTGCACGACCCACTCGTTACCCTATTCGCATTGTGTGATGCTTGGTTGTTCGTTTGCTGCTCTAAAACGCTTTATTACTCATAATAATGAGTAAGGCTGCCAACACCAAGCCTGCCTAAGACAAGTTTGTGAACATGTCCCAAATGTCGACGAGGTAGTAAAAACAGATGAACGTGTACCTTTATGGTTAGAAAGAGTAGAAGCCCTACTGACCATGAAGGAATTTTAGGACGTGATGTTTTATAGTAAGGCTTGACGGCCATAGTTATCTTTTGTTATGTTTGTTGTGTATTGTAATATCTTTATCTTAGCACCCCGTGTGTGAAGTTTAACAGGAAGTAAAGGAAAAAAAAAAGTCGGCGTGGCTCAGTGGTAGAATACTGGGCTGGCACGCAGCAGACCCGGGTTCGAGCCCCACTGTATCACTTATACCAAGTTTTTTTCTTTTCCTGAATCCGCGCGATGTGGTTGCAGACACCGGCGACGGCGGACAACTATACGGCGCTGCGCGAGACCCAAGTTCTGATCTCACAGCAGTTTTCGCTGTAAAAAAAAATTGTTAAGCTGGTTTGCAAACTCGGTGTGCGACATGTGCGCTACTTTTTGCTGCGCTTGATTGTCTTTTTGCTTGTCACCGCAGTTTGAAATACGCGTCATCTGCAGCGAGGCAGTGGCGCTAATTTAATTGCTGCGATTACTCCTTGGACGTGTGTTAATTATATTACTCTAGACACCGTTAGTTTTTTTTTTAATCCTGTTTTGAACATTGCTAGCATTCAGATTTGGGTGCACGTTAAAGAAGCCCAGGTGGTCAAAATTTCCGGAGCCCTCCACTACGGCGTCTCTCATAATCATGTAGGGGTTTTGGGACGTTAAACCCCACATATCAATCAATCAACATTGCTAGCATTGTCGTGACCTGTATAGTTAACGCTTTACGGTGCGAGTGACCGCCCACATGAGATGAATCGGGCAGACGTCAAGTCCGACCCCCCCCCCCCCCACCCCCCAAAGTGGTCCGCACTTAGAATTGGGGAGCCATTCCGCTCCATTAATTTTGATGACCGGTCAAGCTCTTCAGCACGCGGTACCACAGGTCGGCAAACTCCCTTGTATGAGCCGAATCACTCTGAGTCTGTGTCGAGAGCAGGTGAGAAAGTCCGGTTGAGGACAATTTTGGCGAGTCTGAGTAATACTATAGCACAAAATATATTTCTTGAGCGAGTTTAAGTGAGAGCTCAAATTTATTTATTTTTTGCGACTTATGCGCGGTAAAAGGGCTACACAGAAATTTTAACAAGTGTATATGCATTAATTTAAGATCCGGGTCGGCACTGGGTTGCATCTGCACCAGGACCGTAGCTTGAATGGGGGGGGGGGGGGGGAGTTAGTGACAATTTATCTGAAAGTGTAGTCAGAGGTCAAGCTACACACGCTGCAAGATAACCCCTGTGGACAGCATTCTTCATTTCCCAGAATTTTCGCGCAGCGTCGCCTGAGCAGCGGCCGCCATCTTGGCAGTAATCTCGCATCCCCGAAAGGAGACAATGACAATCACAAAAACAAACACTGATAAGAAGAAATTCCGGGCGCCCAATGCGTACGGCGCTCGATTGCATCACCCCCCCCCCCCCCGGACTACACAAGCAAATCAGTCTGCGCTACTGAATATGCGCAGCGCCCAACGGATTACTTTTCGCCAGGCGTGTGGTGCCTGGGGTCAATTAGATCGAGGCGGCGGCCGCGAGGAAGTCGTCTCAGCCGGCGTCGTCCTTGACCTTTGTCCCGAGGGGGGTCGGCCCGTCTGCACGCCGAGCAGAAACGAACCGGCCCGCACTGCTTCTTCGGCCGGCAGCGCCACGCCGACGCCCCTTTCTCGTCCTCGCGTACGCTTTATTCGTTTTGCTTTCTTTCCTATATCGTTTAATGGACTGATCAGTCTCGCCGGTTGCAGACGTGGGAGAGCGCGGCCGCGATAAGTAGCGGTAAACGGCGTGCGCGAGAGGGCGTGGGCAATGAATGTTGCGGCATTCACTCGCGCAACGCCAGCGGGGACCTTCGTCGGTTTAAATCGCCAGAGGGCGCACCCTCCGCTTTCTCTGTAAAAGGCGCAGATTTGATTCTGCGCTGCCGGGGATAGGCTTTTGTCGCCTGGTCGCAGGAGGTAGCACAGGTGCAGACAACAGCCCGTACATTGAAGCAAGCACTCCTATATCCCCCTGTCTTGTATTTGATTCCCTCGCTCCTTTCCTAGAAGTGTGTGTGCCCCCGCAAAATTAGCCCCACTGTGCGCGTCATCGCGTTCCGATAAACTAATATGATTAATATTGCCAGTCTCACGCCCTACCCATCTTGATCTGCCATCAGCTCGCTCCCTCTGAATAAAGTTCATGTTCTCGCCTGGCCTTGACATCAGTTAGGCGTTTCGTACCGTCGGACGCTGACATTACCGAGCACCCAACCTCGGTTCAACATTACATTTCGTTTGGGTACTCAGCGATGGGCGTCGGCAGGATTTTGCCATGGGGTGTGTGCGCGCGAGGGGGGGGGGGGAATGGGGGGGGTTGGCGTAAAGATGCGCTCTGACACCCATTTTTACCCAGCCTAATTATACATCCACTCATGGCGAATTCCACTAGTAAAACAAGAGCCCTCAAAAAAAAAAAAAAGCACGCTGATGGTTCCCCGTTGAGAGGCGGCGCAGTGGCCGAGCAGGAGTGAAGTCCCTGAAAAATAAACTTTTATTTTCATTTATTTTTTTTATTTTTCAGGGACTTTAAGCAGGAGTATGGAGCACTGCCATCTAGTGACAGAGCAAGAGTGCTATTGCGGCGCCGACAGCAGCCAGGAGCAGTTTGTAATAATGCTCTCGCCTGAAAAGTGACGTAGGCGCAGAACGGCGAGAGTCACGGGACTTGTGACCGTCCCATCCTCCGTATTTGTTTTAATTTTGCGTCGGCGGGCGACTACATTGACGCCGTTTGTACGCCTAGCGACAATGACGGGCTACGAAATGTACACAGCTACGCTCGCTGGGTGCTTCGCAGCACAAATGTATACCATATGTGACCGCGAATAAGGACAATGGCGATCATGCGGCTAATTAAGTGTCCTCGCGTATATGGACGCTGACCCACAGCGAATGTCGGGGATGTTTTTCGACACCATGGTATGTGTCTCCGCCTCTCACCTGCTATCCCGTGATATTCCATGGTGGCAGATGGAGTGGCTCCGCACTCCTCACTGCACGTCCACACTCCTGTTATCTCACTTTAATTCGCATCAGTGTCGTCTTGCTGGACCTAAATATTCCCTCTGTTTGTTGCATATCTAGCTGTCTCACACGACATTTCGTCACGTTCGGGCATTTCGCCTCGTCGGTCATTATGGGTCACTTGGTTGGTCTTTGATGTGCCAAAGAGACTCATTTGGCTATACGAGAGACGGCGTGTAGTGGAGGCTCGGAAATTTCAAAGACGACCTTCGACGCAAAAATGTTTGTCTGCCTGAACATTTGTCTGTTTGTCCGTCCTCAACGGTACCCTAAAGGGCACCAAAGTGGTCAAGCGATACTCCAAACGGCCGACTCCATCCGCAGCGGCCTCTAGTATTGCTTACGGTTCAGCGTTCATACCTGTGCGATTGTCAATTAGAAATCAATTATTGCGCATATCTGAGGAACCATAACATCACGTCGATATTATGTACGTGTATTATTTACTAGAAAAGGGCATACATAAGTAATTCTAAGCACCATAGCGTTTATCACGCTGCGCTGACCATGCAACGCTTGCACGAAAAGGCAAGTGTTTCCAACGCTTTGCCAACACGACACGGTGGTGGCACCTACCCGTCGCCTTGCGTTCTACACCTCATCACCCCAGAGACGGGCGCGCACGCCGCGTTTTCCAGGATAACTGCCAGATAGCGCTCATGCCTGACGCGTGACGTGACTCGATGCGCTCGTTCGCCTCCGCTGCACGCTCGAGGCACTCTAACGCAGCGCCTTTAGAATACTATCCACCGATTTTCTCGCGCAGAACATCAAATAAACGTTTCGCTCACTCTCTCCAGATGCAACACTATCGTCTTTCAACGACATTTGCAGTGTAACATGCAGATACGGGGCCAATTTTTTTCGACCAGCTGGGGTTCTTCAACGTGCGCTGAGATGCAGCCACCACCACGGCCGGGAACAAACCAACGTCTTTCGGGTCAGCCATCGAGCACAGTAACTAGCGTAGCCAATGTATACCTCCACGACGGACGTCATGGGTCGCGGATAGAAATTTCTCCCCATTAGGCGTTCACCCTCTGACAATTTTCGTTCGATTTATTTGGATATATCTAGCTGGGCATCTTGTGCTCCGAATATATCGCGAAGTACCAGGGGAAAAAAAAGGGGGGGGGGGGGCTCTCAGAAAAGCGCGCCAGGGTGGGATGGGTGCTGCAGCATCCGAAAGGACGGAAGCGTGTCCTCAACCTCTCGCAAGAGAACCTCGACGCGCCGTTCACAGCAATGGCGGAAGTCAAACGCGTCACCGTCCCGCTACAAACATCGGAAGTTCGTCTATACAAACGACGACAGAGACCCAATAGACGATGCTTTCCCATCTCTACGTCGCTATACATCACGGCCGCAAGTTTATTGGACATCGCCCACGGAAACAGGAGCACGGACGGCGGCGGCGTTGCACTCCCGTTGCTTCCGAAAGCGTACAAAAAAGCATATGTGGTCCGCGGCCGATCTCTCGTGGGAATCCTTCGCCCGAAACAACGGCGTCTTTGTGTTGGGCGACGTGTTGGCCATGCCTTCCGAGAAATGTCGTCTGTGCGCGTCGGATCGTCCATCTTCGAGGAATGCGACGTGACGCACTTGCGACGACGGCCTGATATATGAGTACCGGCCGGCAGACCGCCTCTCTCCACGACTCGGCTTTCGCGAACACCGCCACAGCCGACTGCAGAGAGCCGAGAAGGGGGCAGAGACGCGACCTCACCAAGGCCTTATCCATCCATCGCCATCGTGACACCCAGAGAAATCCATCTCGGATGTCACTCGGCGACAGCCTGTATCGATACACGAAAGGGTCATCGCGGTTAGCTACTCTTTCCCGTCGAACTTACAATATTAAGTACGGCTGTGTGCCTGGAAGCCTGCCGCGCTGGTGGAACAAGCGCAAGACACGTATTTTGTGGAACACTGTCCCGCGAGCCACACAAGAAACGTTGTACAAAGCAAAACAAAAGCACCTCTTTCAGCCCGAAATCAGTCTGACAATTGGCATGGTTGCACACCCTTAGAACGTCGAGTTAATGACATGGTTGATCGCTCTAACACATAGGAATCGGTGAGTATGCATACGCGGTCACTGACCAAGTCAAAGTGACAAAACACAAAAACGTTTTGGGACACATTCGAATTCCTTGTTCCCACTGAGTCAGCCAAGGTGAAAAAACACCCTGACTCAGTCTTTTTCACCTTTACTTGGTCAGTGACTGCATTTACATCCTCATCATGACACCCGACCAGGCAAACTGTCGTCAAACTCTTGCCTACATATTGGAATCAGTGTATCACAAAAGACTGGCACGTCCAGACTAACTTCAGCCATATGGTGGTCTTTAAAGCGCAGGTAATTATGTGAATTTCCCAGCCACTGCGGCAAGCAACTGAACCTCACGTCTCGTGCTTGGCAGCACAACTCGACGCAGAAGACGCTTAAGCACAACAAGGGAGTGAGAGAAGATGGATAGGACAACTTCTCGAGAAGTGAGCACATGGTAACACCGAGCCCGACACCGAAGCACGGGACGTGAGCCAACTCCTTTCCCTACTGGAAAACGACCGGTGGCCAGCTGCACTGAGAATCGAACCCACTACCTCGGCATCACTAAAGGCGGACGGTCTAACTGCACGAGCGCGCTAGCTGGTGATTTCGTAGCCCATCACTGTCCTCACTATTCTGTAGATCAGCCGTATATGCAACTATGGAGCCGGGTGCATGCATGGGCAAAACGGATGCAATGATCACGTTACACAAATTGGTAATTTTTAATGATACGTTACGCAAAACTGTTGGGGCTACTGCTCACGAGGGCCTAGCAGGCACTGAAACCTCCCATACATATATCATGTGCACGAGGTTTCAAGTAACAGACACTAATGATGAGGGAAGGCCAGCGCCTCACGCGATACACCCATTGCATACAACGATATCTCGCCAAGAAAACAAAGCCATCTTGACGCACTGTACCCCCCTCTCATTCGGCAGCATCAAAAAGAAACCTAAGATCATGAATGAAGACAACTGCAGACATGCATACACCATCACACTACACTCCGCCAATTCTGGTTGATTTACATCCCGTTCTACTCCTCGACCTATCGTTGTGGACTCGTCTTGAGCGGTTCCGAGACACATTTGCTGGTCACACCCGCTTTCCCAATTCCTTGCTGTCAATAATCACTAACGCTGTCTGGAGCAGCTCAGCGTGTAGGACGACGACCTGCGCAGGACCGTAGAGTTCGCGGAGCCCTGCATTGCCGTCGCCTCGCAATCACGTCTCTTGTGGGATTTTTAATCCTCACAAAGAAACGCATTTCATTCATAAAAACGAGAGCGCGGCGATAACGCAACGAAGGGCACTCTAAAATACGTTTCCACAACATCGCATCTTTTTCTCGATACGTTTCGCACCCTCCCCTTCTCGAGTGCTTCGCTAAGTAGTACTTGTTACGCGACAACGTAACACAAACAACAAGCAATCACACCAGCTATGCGCGCGGAGACAGAACTGCAGGAAGCCTGCTTACCTCCCCGGTCAAGAAAGAAACCCGGTGCCCAGAACGCTCGCACAGCTTCGTTTCGGCTTTTTCCCCTCCCCGAAAGTGCGGCCTCCCTTTTACGCATTATTGTTCTTTATTTCGTTCTTAAAAACAACCAGCGCCCCCTTTAAGACCTCCGAAGTAGCGGCGACCCGACCGTCACACACGCAACCGTGCCTCTCCCTCAAAGCTGCAGCGGAGAGAACGTGAGAAACAAGAGTGAGGAAATGTCCATAGATATATTTATATAGGCGCGCGCGCGCGTTTGCGAGTTGTAGGCAACTGTTTGTTTTCCAGCGTTCCTTCCGCGACGCTTCTCTCTATACTGCAAAAACATACAGCAACACACGCCCCTCCGCGCACACTGCAATGGCAAAGGCGTCTCCTCCGCGCGCGCACTGTGCAACAAACTTGCACCGCCGACGTGGTGAGCAGCCACCTCTTCGCTCAACAACTGCAATCTCTCCTTCCTTTCTTTTTTGGAGCAGTACGGACGGTATTATCAGGCGAGAGTGTGCGCGTGTGCAAGTGAGAGAGTCGAAGAGACATATAGAGTGCGCTTCGGCCTAGTTTAAATAAACCCCAGCGTGAAGAAACTTGGCTCCGACTCCGGAACACCGCTGTGTATGCTGGAACGCAGAAACCGCGAATATATATATATATATATATATATATATATATATATATATATATATATATATATATATATATATATATATATATATACATGCTGATAGAAAAAGAATAGAGATATATACGTGAAGGGGCGAAAAGGAGATGGGAGGGGGAACATACAATTCCAGTCTCACACCAACTGTTTTTACAGCGTGTTTGTTTTCCCGTGCTATACTAAGACCGAACGGCCTTGAGCCGCGCGCCGAACAAATCCTTATACCCCAATGCCCCAAGCTGAGCAGCGACCGGGCCTGGCCGCGGATCAGTGTATCAGATTCAATAGGACACCTGATGATGATGATATGCGGGGTTTAACGTCCCAAAACCACCATATGATTATGAGAGACGCCGTAGTGGAGGGCTCCGGAAATTTCGACCACCTGGGGTTCTTTAACGTGCACCCAAATCTGAGCACACGGGCCTACAACATTTCCGCCTCCATCGGAAATGCAGCCGCCGCAGCCGGGATTCGAACCCGCGACCTGCGGGTCAGCAGCCGAGTACCTTAGCCACTAGACCACCGCGACGGGGCTTCAATAGGACACCTGAGCATGAATAAATGAATGAATGAATGAATTAATGAATGAATTAATTAATGAACTTTTGCGTGGAACGATACAGCTTTGTCAATACAGTTAGTGCGTCCAGCAGCTGCGGTTTGTGCCCTTCGAAAAAACTGTTACGAATGACGACGTGAAGGTGAAAATGCTGCAGGCCTGTGCGCTTAGATATAAGGGCAGGTTAATGAACACCAGGTGGTCAAAATTTCCGGAGTCCTTCTCTACGGCGTCTCTCATAATCATATCGTAGTTTTGGGACGTTAAACCCCACATATCAATCAATTAATCAATCAATCAAATCAACGAATGACGACGGCATGTTCGCGGTATATTGAATGGATCATTGAACGCTTTGACATACGTTTTAAATTGGGAGGGTACATGGAGGACAAAGAACAATTTTACATACGGCACGAAATGGCATTGACGTCAGGCGAAGCTTGCCTGAACCATATCTAATGATACATAAGACCAATCATAATACGCGTATATATCTAATCATACACCATATTTAAGTCATGACACCAATCTCTCAAACGTATATCGTAGAAAATATTGTCAGCACCGTGTGAACACAAGATACACCTAGAATGACAACGAGAACTCTGTTGTAGGCCGATTCGATCGCCGCGCTCAGTCCGATTATAGCCCCCTTGACGATATCACACAGAAGGTAAGCGGGTTAGGGGGAAACAGAAGGTTAGGTGGGCAGATGACATTAAGAAGTTTGCGGGTATAAATTGGCAGCAGCAAGCACAGGACCGGATTAACTGGCGGAACAAGGGAGAGGCCTTTGTCCTGCAGTGGACGTAGTCAGGCTGATGATGACGATGATGATGATGATGATGATATCACAAATGCAGACACTTGTGCGAAAAGTGGGGCTGGACGGAGCGCGGTGCCTCGGGACAATGACATAGCATGGTCACGCGACGCCAAACTTTGGCCTTCCACAGTTCCAAGAAAAAGAAGAAAACACCCACAAAAGCAACCAAGCGTATACCATTGTGATCTTCAATCAAAAAAAAATTATTTATTACTCCCCAGGGCAGAGTGAAGTAAACGCAGCTGAGTGCTAATCATAACACCTCAAATCTCAAAATTGCTCAACTTGATTCTTTTTTTTCGTTTGCTCTTTTTATGTTGTTTTTTATTTTTACATTAATCTCATTATAATACCAATTCATTAAACATTGTTAAAATGATTACAGAAAAACTGCACTACACTTTCTTGGCCAATCCCCCTGAGTGGGTATGAGCCAGCCTCCCAGGGAAACAAAACAAAACAAAGAAACTACATAACCACAGAACACCAGATGTTAAAACAGCAGCTTCGCTCCGCAGCATATATATAGGCTTCCTTTTTATTCCGTAATCCCAACGTCGGTAACCGAGTCAGATCAGGTTATAGGAACAAAAACTTTAGGTAGTGTATTCTCTTGTTTGTAAACGTAATAATAGGCTCCCTATTACTCTACAGAGTAACCTATAAAGATTCACATCTTTACAGAAGAAACTGAAGCCACAGCAATTGACCAATGGAAACAAGCAACTGCGCTCCACAGCTCTGCGTAGGGGACAGGGGTTAGGGGGGATTAAAAAGGATAGGGAGGAATTAAAGGTACAATATAGAAAGAGGAACCGGAAGCGAGAGAGGCGCAGGGCCAGCCACATACGGAAGTAAGGAGAAGGTAGGAAAGATGGACACGGTCGCAAGAGTCCGAGGACGGGGCCCCACTCGGCGAGAGCTCTTGTCGGCGTCAGGAGATGGCGTAGGGCGAGCCTAGTCGGCCAGAGCTGCGCTGTCGTCGGAGATCGCGGGGGCACAACCGGTCGGCACGGAATCCAGCGCGCGAGTCATGCATATGTATAAACGCGCAATGCGTTTACGCGACGCGTGTGTTAAAGCTTAACACATACGCAGCGCGTATACGCGCATAATTACTTAGGATACACAGTCGGCATGTTTGTTTAAGAACCACTCGATTCTCTCTCTCTTGATATAGACTGTTTTTTTTTTTTTCACTTCCGATAGGCGGCCAGAGGCGTTACGCGATCGCCCGGGTAACGAGTGGCAATTTGCAAGCGGAAACGAATGCAGCCGCCGCCGCCTGGTGGTTGGCGCAATCGAGTCCCTTGTATAGCCCCGCATAACGTACTATACATCGCGCATAAACGCGCACCATCAAAGCAGCGCGCACGCACGCACGTCCGGACGATATGCGTGTGCGATCGGAACGATTGATTGATTGATATGTGGGGTTTAACGTCCCAAAACCACCATATGATTATGAGAGACGACGTAGTGGAGGGCTCCGGAAATTTTTACCACCTGGGGTTCTTTAACGTGCACCCAAATCTGAGCACACGGGCCTACGACATTTCCGCCTCCATCGGAAATGCAGCCGCCGCAGCCGGGATTTGAAGCCGCGACCTGCGGGTCAGTAGCCGAGTACCTTAGCCACTAGACCACCGCGGCAGGGCTGTACACAGAAAACGAGAGAGAGTCGTATACACAAGCGAGCTCGCTGCTGATCAACCCAAGAGCCAGACGCATCTTCGTATAGCTGACCTTTATCTATAAAACCGACGGTTCGGACGAAATGCTATAGAATACACCCCCTTTCTCTGCCCGACACCTTTCTCGCATTAAAATAGAGCAACGATTTCAGAGTATCTAAACATGTCAGACGTCATATTCGTGGAATATACTTCTGACGTTCCGTGGTTTTGTCAAGCTTTACACATTGTCAAAAAGCAGAATAACCGACCGCTACCGAGTGTACTGCTTGGCTGGGAATTTATTTATCATGTCTTAGCAGGATGCGATGTAAACGAGGGTTTGATGGCGCCCCACCGCTGCCACCAGTTGGCGTAGTCGGGGGTCTGCACAAGGGACCGGAGTGAGCCAAAGTCTCGGGGAGATGTCTAGGAGAGTAGCCGGAGCTGCTAACGGGACAATTTTATTTGCAATTTATACCTTTTCCGGGTGTCGTGAACATGATTGATCGTATAACATCATGGAAGCTCTCGATTGGAGCTTGGCGGGAGCGTCTCGGCGCTCACGTTTTATTTCTATTATTTATTTTTATTCCATAATACCCCTAAAGGCCCCCGAAGGGGTATTACACAGGGGAAATGACACATAAAACAAATCCTTGTACGCTTATACAATGTAAAAACAAGATTATACAAAATAATGAAAGCGAGCAAAATACAAACAACAACAACAAAAACCAGATACTTTGGGGAAAAAGAAAAATAAGTAGAGATATAATATAGAACAAGAGATAGAATAAGTAGAGATAGAATGCCCTGGTCTGTCCAGAATTTCCTGCAGGGAAAACAATGGAGGCCAGGACAGTTCAGTGGAATTGCCATCTTCACCTCCGTCCCCAAAAGGAGAAGGTGAAACACCGCCTCCTTCCCAACCTAAGAAAGAGGCACGCCCAGTTCGTCCCATGGCGAGGTATAGAAAACACTGCACAATACCCAGTGCACACGACACAGCACCGCGCGTTCTACCGCTGATGATGGGCCCCTTGCCACCCCTACCCTTGCTTCTGGACTGCTCCTTCTGTTGATGACGACCGTTCCACTGCTCAATTAATCTTTCCTCTTCTTTCCACTTTTCTCCCTTTTCCCTTCCCCGCAGGCACTGCGCCGTGCTCCCGACCGGGTTGCAGAAATTAGGCGCCTTTCTCCTCTTCTAACATATACCACCCACCACCACACAGCAACGCGCAAAGACTTTAGGTCCTACGTGCAGATCAACTCTATAGTCCGTTGATGACTCATCGATAGGGTGTGCGTCACCGGGTATATAGGCCACTGCTTGTGGAAAACGGCAGCATGGTGGCACCACGGAGTACGTGGGAAACGTCCCCGCAAACGGATCTCGGACGCTTGCCTTGACGTGCAAGGCAAGCAAGCAGCCTCGACGGCCCACAGCTCTTTCTAATCCGCCAGTCGGTCAGGCGTGTCCAAAGGGTTTCATGAGGGTCGCCGACGGCCCTGGAGAATTCGAAGAACGGCTTTCGTGTTCTCGGCGCATCTCTGGGAGCGCTGACCCGGAAGAAATCAGGGTAGGCTCAGCCGCGATGTCTCACGCGTCCAAGCGGCACCAAGCCGGCGAGGCCGATCGTAACGGGATGGTCGATTGAGATATAGCCGACGATCCATGATTTTAGGCGTAGTAGTAAGAAACCTAGAGTTGGCCGTCTGCGCATGTCTCTACTGTCTACCTGTTTTCGTTTGCATGCGCTGCAAACGTTATTTCCAGTCGCACTTCCGCCTGTTTTATACGTCATTCCGACCGCGTGTTATCAGCGGCTTATCAGCCAGCCCTGAATAGGAAGACAATAGCAATGGCACATAATCGAGAGACATAACAATATAATTGTGGCGGTTGAACGTCCCAAAATCAACTTTTATGATTATGAAGGACGCCTTAGCGGAGGTGCGGAAATTTCGACCACCTGGTGTTCTTCAACGTGCACCTAAATCTAAGCACACGGGCCTACAACATTTCCGCCTCCATCGAAAATGCGGCCGCCACGGCCGGGATTCGATACCGCGACCTGCGGGTCGGCAGCCGAGTGCCTTAGCCACTGGACCACCGTGGCGGATATAATCGAGAGAAAGGAAGTACTGTACGGATGTCTTCCTGCAGGTCTGATTGTGTCACATTTGTGTTCAACGACTCAAAAGATCACGCGCGCCACTTAAAGACGACGGGTTCTTTAGATCTTATAGCACAATCCAAAGAACCCTTATGCGTTCTCCTAGTTCCCTTTTCTCAATGACCCCCACCCCACCCTCCACCCCCAAAAAAAGAAAAAAACTTGTAGTCACTGCAATCCAGACCTCTACTCAGACAAATGTAAACTCCGCAATCGATCGACGCACCTCAAACACATTATCTGGACTCGTCGCAACCTCATATAGAAGGGGCCAAATACCAAATATCTGAACGCACAGCAGTGCGAGACCCCGCTGCTTAGCTCAGACATGCAGGACCAGTTATACAAGTGCTCAGGCAAGCCGAAAATGTCTCGATAGAACCCAATGACTCCTAGCTGCCATCTAAGGGTCAGGATATAACTCCCCTTACACTTGCAGTTTCGATTAAAGCTGTCTCTGTTTTCCTTTCCCTTCTAGAACTAAGCAACGATATCACCTGATGACGCCATATCGATATCACCATGGCGTCATTTAAGACCACGCGACACATTTTTTTCTTTTTTTTCGTATTGTCCCCGCAGCTGACTGCCGCATTTCGAGTTTCGCGAGGCACCTATAGAAAGACTTTCGCCTCAATAACCTAAAATGTTCACAATTATTCCAGAGCAATCAGATATAATCACTGCCCCCCTCTTTCCCTCTTTTTTCTTTACACGTTAAACTCCACAATTACTTCACGCTTTCCGTGCAGCGCATACAGCCAAACCCACGCATTGGGAGCTCTGCGCAGACACTCCTCGAGACAGCCGATATCCAAGTCCACGGTACAAACCGACACGCCCTCGAGCACTCGGGTGGTTCGGTCGGTCGGTCGTCGTCAAAGTCGCGTCGCGTCGAAGAAGCGTGCGCCGCTCAAACAGGAAACGCTCTATCGGCGGGAAGCGCCTTATCGAGAGGGCGTCCTTCCAGGGTGCTTCCCCTCACCGGGCGGCGATTTCCTTATCCCTGCAGGGCTGAGACGACGCCGAATGGAGGCCAAGTGCGAGCGAGCTCTTCCAAGGACGACGCCTTCGCACGTAAAGCCGCGGACACACACGGGGGAACCCGTGAGAACCGTTATACATGCGAGCAGCCAGCCGCCCGCGGTTACTAACTCATCGGCCTCGAGGCTAGCCAAGAACTACCGAGCTTCCTCGGGTATAATCACCTTTAGCCGGAGTTGTTGTTGTTGTTTCCCTGTGCAAATGGCTCGTACCCAAAGAAGGGGATTGGCCGATTATAAGGTGAATTTGCCCTAAACTTTCAGCATTGCGTCATTCCTACAATTTTTTTTTGTGTAAGTTAATTTCGATTTGAAATACCGGTATCAAGTTTGCAGAAAAAAAAAGAAGAAAAATAGTGAGACAGCAATTTAGCAAGAAAATCGTTTAGTCGCAGTGATGTATTCTTGAACGGCGAATAAAACATCCCTGTGGCTGAAACCCAGTGTAGAGGCTCCAAATTGTTGTTGTTGTTCTCCTATTGTAAGTGGCGCATACCCACTGTGGGGGATTGGCCAAGAATCGAGTGGTTTCAACATTTACTGTTCAGATTTGGAATGACGGAGGTTTAACAGAAAGATTACCGATAGCCTAGGAAAGTGTGTTGCTTAATGTAATGCATGCAAATATTTACACAAACGAATTTATTCTTAGAATAGAGCAGTAATATGATTTTATACGTATATAATTATGTGGACCTGTTAGGATAATGAAAGTGGTTAATTAGTCAAGCTATTAGTTTCATCAATATAGTCCCGGACGGCCGCGCATACTGTAGCCGGAGTTAAGCCGACCTATACGGAAACAAATACTACACAAGCATGCATGCGCAGGAAGAGAAAAAAAGAAGGAGAAAAAAGCAGTACACGCGAGAGAGACGTTTCAGCACTATACACCGTAATAACGGTTAGGGTTTAACGGTTGGTAGAGGACTCCGGAGATTTCGGCTACCTGGGCGCCTAAATCTAAGCACAGGGGCCTCTGTATACAGCATTTTCACCCCACCGAAACGAGGCTACCGACCTTCAGATCAGCAGTGGAGCAGTGTAACCACTACATAGACCACCGTGACGGGTGGGGTTCTTTAAAGTGCTCCTAAATCTGAGTAATGGGACTCCGGCATTTCGCCTCTGTAAAAATGCGACCGCCGCGGCTGGCATCGAACCACCAACCTTCGCATCAGTGTCCGGGCGCCATATAACCACGGATACAATGTTAAGCTAAATCAGGCATCATGCAGGATTTGTGGCAATTTCGTCGTACGATTGATTGCCCGCGCAAGGTGCGAGCAGTAAGATTAGAGAAAATGCGGTACACCACGGGTATACGGAAACTAGCGGCGGTAATACGCAAGGGTGGAGGGACGAGGCGATCATTATTTTATTTACCGGCGTTTTTTTTCGGCGGCTCCTTCTCCATCGCCTATAAACGGTCGCTCCGCACGATCGAGGGGCGCCTCATCAAAATTCGAAGCCTCGCCCCCGGCCGCAACCACAAACGACGCAGTAAATTTATACGCACGCTCTTTTATATACACGCGTCCCGCATCGTAGATCATACGGCATTAGCGGGCGGACGCTGAACGACCGAACAACTATACCGCGCGATTCGACGTCGTCGGCGCATGAGAAAGACGATCGTGCGAGCGGTTTCCCGGAATTGAAATCGTTACGACTGTGCCATTTGGCATTCGTCACGCACTCGATCGAGTTTAATGCCGGCTCGGCCGGAGGTGGCTTTTGCGCTGCGGCACGATATTAAAAGAAAAAAAAAGAGAGCTAGCTGAGTAACATGGTTGATTCTTCTCTGATCTTAAAATACTCCTCCGTTTTTTAAGTAGTGGTTAGGCAGAAAACGTGCAAACGTGTTTTTCTTTAGGTAGCCAAGAACTGCATACGTAGGGAAAGTATAAGCACCTACAACCAGCCTGTAAAATTTACGTAATATTTCATCATAAGGATGAAACGAGATTGCAGAAAAGAGTCACACGGTCAAATGCCAGCGCCATCTATTCTGGAGCCTATAGCTGTCTTCCGTCGCCAGCGCCGGTGTCCGCAGCTACCGTCGCGTGAAATAAAAAAAGAAGAAAAACTACAGAAATAAACAATACCGAGGACAAAACGGAAATCGAACCGAGGCGCTTTGCGTGGTAGCCCAGCACCATCTGCAGCGACCGTGCCAGTACTACGGCAGTTGGATTTAAAAAAAAAAAAAACTTTTTTTTTTCTCCAGCGGCCCTGTCAGTACCCTACCACTGAGCCATGCCCGGTGCTATAGATACGGCTTTGCAAAATGGCCATGCATCTCGAGTAAGGAATCGTGTTAACATGTGTAATTTTAGAACCCGTTTTAGAACACTAAAGTAGCAACCATGGGCATCACACGAAGCGAATTTGAAAACTAGTGGGTCGTCGAATGCTCCAACCCATTACCGAAGCCTCATGCAAGCACGATTCTTCATTGTCTTCAGCCACAGCAATCAACAAGGTGCACACAATGGCTTAGAAGTGTGTAGCAGGTATACCACACTTTTCCGAAAAATAAAATGACGACTAATGGCATAGCGGACGATTCCCCACTACACAAAAATTCTGGTGGTTTACGGTGTAGTGGGTACCACGCAAGTGTGCTAGTAGTCGTCATCCCAAGAGTGTCCAATAAAAAAAAAGCTCTAAAAAGGCCGCTCATCCCGCTCTCGCTGTGACTGTGTCGCGTTTCTGCGCAGGCCTGGCATTTTTTTTTTCCTCATTCGATTGTTTTGATCCCCGCACCCCCGAATGCTTTCTCGGCACATGAACGTCAGCGTGACGTCACGTATTTCAGAGAGAGTGAGCGAGCGAGGGAGAAAAAAGTGAGAGAGTGAGCACTCTCTGTCCCCCCCCCCCTCTCGGATATTGTGCTGTATTTTCACCGACTGAGGATCATATAGGCGCGGCGTAAAAATATATGACGCCAGAGCGATTACGTGCGGCGACTTCAAGGCTGCGTCGCCAGGAGCTTACCGTTGTCAGAAAGGAAGGGGAGTTGGCACCCGAAAGCGCCGCGTTCCAGAGTACAGCTTTATTAGGGGCGAAGCTCCTTATAGCGGCACCCGTTCGTCCCTCGTAGCCGTTGTAGTAGTGTGTAACAAGTATAACATTTTGATCTCCAAGGTGGTGCCGGTGGGACATTTCTTCTGTGCTTTGTTGAACAATCAAAAATTCGCAGCGTGCGCGTTGACTAAAAGCCGAATTCTCCTGTCTCTCATTTCCCCTTAGCAGGAATTGGCATGTACATTGAGCACTATCTGACAAAAAATGGTTGCTACATTATACTCGCTGGTCGTAACCTCCTTGGTTTTAGAAAGGTTTAGCGAGCGTTCGGCCGCAGTGCCATGAATACAGTGAACTAGTATATACCATGAACTCGAGGTGGTTAAAGGTGGGAAGCAGACACGAAGCGCAAGCCGTAAAAAAAGTGTGCGTATGCCACCTCTCGTTTAGTCCTTGGAATGTCCGCTGGATGGCGGTGCTTCTATATGCGGAATATATGATGAAAAGATGCGAGATGGTGGTACTTGGAGTGTTGAATAGATGGACGAACGGACTTACAGACAAATGCATGGACGGACGCACGGTTGGCTGCACGGACGGATGGACGCATGGACGGACGGATGCTTCGCCCCACTCTCCCATCATTCACTCCGTGGATATGCTGCCATTTTTAATTTTTTTTCCTGCGTTTTCTGGTTTACCGATTGTTTTTTTTTTTTTTGCGTTAACAGCGTTGCTTTCGGTATCGTGAACTTGTAGTTCACGATACCGAAAGCAACGCTGTTAGACAAAAAAAAGACAAAAAAAACGCGCCATCTACGATGAATTTCGTTCAGTTCGTCGTTGCGTCGTTCACGTGAGTAAAGAAAAAGAAAAAAAACTAGGGATTCATACATGTGGAAGCAATCGAAGGCGTGCTTGGACCTTCTGATGATTTGCTGTTCAATTTTCCGCAGCGGATGATGTAGGGCAACAACTAATAGGGATACACACGTGTATGTATTTGTCACTTTCGCAACCTGGAACGCCTGTACAAGCGATACAGTGTGTCATGTGATGACGCCACGATGTCGTCGAAAATTTAAACCACCTGTGACGTCATGATCTAACGTCTTCGCGCGGTAATTTTTCGCATCGCTCGATAGTTTGAACACCGACTTCAACGGTCGTGCTCAGATTCGGGTTCACGTTAATGAACCCCGGGTGATCGGAATTTCCGGAGTCCTCCACAACGGCGTGTCTCATAATCACATGGTGATTTTGAGACGTTAAATCCCATATACCAATCAATTATTCTTCAACGGTCAATTTTCACGTTTGATAAGGCAGTTAGGGTTTAATAACGGCCCCGAGAGACCCGCCCAATCAGCCAATAAGTGCAAATCTCACCTCTGTTGATGGCGCAAACAAAGGAAACTGTATAGCCACAAAGATTTAAAAGAAAAAAAAAATGGCAGATCCAACGTACAGTGGGAATCGATGATATGCGAAGCACATATAAGAAAGGTTGATATGTCACTTTAAAATCAGCACACCGTTGCAAGGTGGAAATAAATGATACCGTGCATGACTCCCGTGTCATGATTATCAGGTTTGGATGTGTCGTTTACCTTCGTCATCTATTCACGTTTGCGTCACATAATACCGAGTTTGGCACATGTAAAGCTAGCAAAACGGCCGCGAGCGCGTCATGAGCGTGGCATGTAGTCATGTTGCTACATGACACGCGTCTCATGTTTATCATGTTTGTACCAGTATAATACCTTCGTCATCCATTCACGTACCGTAATACCAAATTTGGTATATGCGACGCTATAGCGAAACGGCCGCGAGCGCATCATGAGCGTGGCATGTAGTCATGTTGTTACATGACAGGCATCTCATTACTTTCATGTCAGGGTCTGTCGGTTGTGTTCGCCAAGCAATCACGTCATACCATACCAGTTTTGCAAGATGTCATGTGAATGAAACCACCGCAAGAGCTGCAGGACCATGAAATGCAAATCGTGACATTCATGACATACATGTCGTGGTTTTCATGTTATGACTATTTAAATATGTTCTTTATACAGTCACGTTATTCCATACCAAGTTTGGTTTTGATACAATTATCGAAACGGCCAGGAGAGCTAAAAGTCGTAGGCGGCTGGATGGATGGATGGATGGATGGATGGATGGATGGATGGATGGATGGATGGATGGATGGATGGATGGATGGATGGATGGATGGATGGATGGATGGACGCACGAACGGACAGACAGACAGACAGACAGACAGACAGACGGACGGACGGACGGACACAGACAGACAGACGGACGGACGGACGGACACAGACAGACAGACAGACAGACAGACAGACAGACAGACAGACAGACAGACGGACGGACAGAGACAGACAGACAGACAGACAGACAGACAGACAGATAGACAGATAGATAGATAGATAGATAGATAGATAGATAGATAGATAGATAGATAGATAGATAGATAGATAGATAGATACGCTCAAATTCGCTGAGGTTCGCTAAGAAATGCTTCGCATTTAAAAATTGCTGCATCCTCGCGACCTCAGCAAGGGCGAGATCACGGTGCACAATATTATAGACTGGGCGAGATAAACGTGACACGAGACGGTCGCGCGACGAGGCGTCGGACTCGGCATGTGCCGATCACGAGAACACACGCCCGGGCCCACAATTTCGACGACAGCGGTTCGCTTTTAACCCTTAACAAAAAAATAAAAAAGAACTATACACACGCAGGTGTCGTGGCAACCCTCGCCCTGTCGACAGTTTTTATATACGGCGCCGTTTATATATATTCGCGGATGACACCGGCAAAACGCGGCACAATAGACACTGCAGAATGCACACTTCGCGAGCTCGCGGTGATGTATACGGACCATTAACTCGCTTTCGCTGTCGCTTTATGGCTCGCTCGCTGCACACGTCGCGCCACCTGTACGCTTCCGCCACGACTGCGCTCAGTATACTATACGCGCCTAAATGAATGAGTCGGGCCATTTCAACCGACACGACAGTTCGTGAGTGCTACGTTTCAGTGAGGAAACGGAGGTGGACTGTATACGTAATAGTTTGACGTCACGCACTAATCTCCCTCGCACCCAATGGCTCATTTAGCAGAGAGACGCAAAACATTCACTCGCATCACACTCACGAGGACTAATTTCGAAAGTGCAAATCCAGTCATTGGTACGAGGTCGATTACCTAACACAAAAAAAAAAAGCCAGGCTTGCGCGGTCTGGCTTTTATATAAGGTTGCCCTTTTTGTTCAGAAAATTATAGGCAGTAGCTTTCCCCTCTCCTCCACTCTATACCATCGCGAAATACTAGACACGCTTCGAATGGCAATTTTAACTTACCTACAAGCTATAACCTATATGGAAAACGCTTATTGGAATTTCATGGGACTAAAATTTGGAACCGACTACCCTTAGAAGTTAAAGTGGCAAGAAATTTTAAGCACAGTGTGAAATTATTTTGCTTGGAGCATCAATAGGCTTTTTTTTTTACCCAGTCACTTATTATATATGACGATGATGAAACAAACTATACTTGGGTATGTTGTGAAAATGCATATATGTACACGCGCTTATGTATGCAGTATGTATGTGCATATGTGAATAGTTATATGTATAAATAACTATGTATATATGTGTTTATTGCTAAATATGCTCTGCTAAGCTGCTTTTATGTACTCCGATATGGACCGATCACTAGCCAATGTAGGCTAACGGTCCAGGTATCTTGTAATCTTTTCTTTGGTTTGTCAATAAAAATCAGATTGATTGATTAAAGGCGCAGCACAGTCAAAGCGAAAGAAGGGCCTTTTCTATATAAACACTCATTGAGTAACTGCTGCAAGCACACTTGCCGGGTACCCACTAAGGCATTAATATTTTTTTCTTTGCAGTAGGTCGGCATTCGCTATGCTAACCTTCGCCATTTTTCTGAGAAGCGTTGTATCCGCTAAACACTTACAAGGAATTTTGCGTCAATTGTTCATGAAGCGGCTGACGACGATGAGGAATTATGCCTGAAGTGGGTATATGCGCCACGGTTAATAGGCGATCAAAAACAAGGTTTTATAATGGGCTGGGGCATTGGACGACCAACTTGTTACGCTATTCGCATTGTGTGACGCCTCGTTGTTCTTTTGCTGTATTAAAACGCTTTATTATCCATATTAACGTGATTCCTTTCCTGATATCAAGCCTGCCTAAGGCAAATTGCGAACAATTCACAAGCACCGGCGTGGCTCAGTGTTAGAACACTGAACTGGCACGCAGCAGACCCGGGTTTGAGCCCCAACGTGTCCTTGGTACTCGGTTTTTATTTCGAGATAGTTGCTACGGACACCGGCGGCGGCGGCGGACAACTACGGCGCCGCGCGTGACCCTAGTTTTCATATAACAGCTTTCGCTGTTCAAACTCTTCAAACCGTGACTTCTGGGCAGGCTGTATAGTACGAAAAGTTTTATGCCGGCGTCGCTGCCTATAAATCGTCGGCTACAACTTTAGAAGCAAGCGGCATTTCCTCCTCAAAGGCGGATGCACACAAGCCTCCACCAATGGACGTGTACTCCAAACTGACGTCATGAGCCGGACGGCCGCTGACTCCGCCTACAGAAAACGTTGCCGAGAGCAGGAGCGGGACTATTTCTTTCGTCGCTGAGGTGATAGGCTGTCGCGCTTTGGTCGTCTGGGCGGGGCCTCCGCTGACTTCTTAAGCTGTATCCGACTATAGTGTCTTTTCTTTCTGCCTCATCTCAGAGTAATACCCCTGTCACACGGTCACCACCAAACTCCGTTGAACACCGTCAATGTAAATCTCCCCTAGGGGGTTCGACGGAGAAGGGGTTGTGGCAGTGTCACACGGCAGCGACAAGGTTGTAACAGTTGCCGCGAGGGGGCTCAGCGGGCGCTGTTTGAGTTTCGGAAAAGTATTCTAATTTAATCTGTATTGTTTTTTTTGTGAATCTTCGTTATGCGGTTTTTACAAAAAAGCACTATTAAGTAGGTTAGCGACTAACAAACCATTAAAATAATATTTGCTAAATGTAGCGATGCTGCTAGTGACGCTGGTCACATTGTGCTTTTAGTTGTTTTGTTGCCTGTGTACATGCCCGGTACGAAAGTTCTTATGCTTCCTTGCCTCGTGAGCGCACATTTTGTGTTCTTCAGCCATGAGTGACGCAGCGGACGACGTGAGGAAGTGGTGCGATATTGCGCTGGTAATGACGTTGATCGGCTGGCGCCGGCCGGCCCGACTCGCGAGGCACGGTGTGTAGGGCATCAGTGTGGAGAGTAAGTAAACTCTGGCGCGCGTAAACATTTGTAAACAAACACGCGTTGTAAATGAGTACTACAACGAAAGAACTTTTAACATTGCCAAAATGAATTATTCTTTCACTGCGGCCACTTACTGCTCGAAATTTTTCTCTGACCTCTAGATTGCTGGGGACGAGAGTACCTCGTTTCGCTGCGAAGGGAGATCGTCGAACGTCCTTTGCGAAATGCTCCATTTACCTTCGTTTGCGTAAGGGTGGCCGTGTGACAGGGACCGCATCTTCGTTGTAAGGACGAGGGAGTTAAACGGTCTTCGCGGGTGCCCGTGTGACAGGGGTATAAGAATGCACAATTTAAGAATATAGTTCGACCTCTTGTTCTCTGTTGGTTATATCTTATGAATAGGGGCGGAGTGCCACTATAGAAGCGATAAACGAAAGCACCGGATGAATTTTGATCATCACGGGCTCTTTACTGCGACATTAAATTGGGGAACCTAACCCCATAGCTTTACGCCGTCATCTGCCGTCCCTTGGTTTACATTTCGTACAACTCTAAATAAGCACCGGTGATCCCGACGCTGGAAAAGCAAAGCGTCATGGAAAGTTTCGACGGTCCTGACAAGGCGCGCAGCACACGATGTGTACCATAGCGCCAGCTGCGTTGTACACGCACATCACGTTTGCGTCAGTCGGCGAACGAAAACACCGCCGACGGGGGGCGGGTGATCAAAGAGCAGGGGGTGCATTCCGGACGACTGCAGTTTGAACACACGACGTTTACTAAATGGGGTCTGTACACTATACATCTCGCCGTAAGCGCCACCGACGGAGCACCCCGGCAAACCCGAGTGAAACTTCGGGAGAGTTCCGCGCGGAGAGGCCCAGGGAGGGTCGTCGACGGATACAAGGGGGCGCCTTTGTTCTTTCGCGTTCCCGCTGTACAGGTAGACCAACGGTAGGCGCGGCGGCTGCGAGGATTTCAAGCTACGGCAACGCCTCCCAGGGCTGAGTACACACTGGCCTCCTACACACAGAGCGTCAAAGAAAGCTTAGTGATTCGAAATAGGGGGACAATACGGAGGAGAAAATAAAAGGAAAGGGGTGGGGTGGGCGATGCGAGGAGGAGATGAAAATAGCCGGGGAAGTGGACACAGCGCCGTACGACACAAAAGAGAAACTGAGCGGGAAGTCAAGAGGGGAAGGAGGTTCCGGTGGCGGTGGTGTCAAGGCGGCAGGCTATCCCGGGCCGGAAAAAAAAAAGTCAAAACAATGGGGGCACGTGGCACACAC
The DNA here is from genome assembly GCA_013436015.1 of Rhipicephalus annulatus. NCBI lineage: Eukaryota > Metazoa > Arthropoda > Arachnida > Ixodida > Ixodidae > Rhipicephalus > Rhipicephalus annulatus. The sequence goes on from WOVY01009271.1 coordinate 3,951,885, forward strand.
TCGAGTACGCCGAGTAAAAAAAATAAAAGTCAATGAAAGAAACGCGCACTCCCTCACTTCAACTCACGCATGCACGTATACAGCGGCACGCTATTATTATGTCTATAGGAGCCGCGACGGCGTCAGGGACCCGCTGTCTGGCCCGGCTGTGTGCCGCGCGCGCTACAGGGACCAGGCGGCAAATGGGGCAAAAAAAGAGGTGTAGTAGTGGGTACTGTCTACGGTGTTATACACTGCTGCTTTTGCAAAACTCATGCGACGGCGCGTGTATACGTAAACAGGCACGCCGGTCGACGAGGAAAAAAATTGGGCGTTGCCCGAGACGACACCACTTCGACCGGAATGCGCGACACGCATAGCCGCGATGTAAACTGGCGCACACGATCAAGCGGTATAATGAGAACCAGCAAAAACACTATAGAGACCGCGAAGCAGAGCGCCCAGTTGTGCCGTCCTGACGCCAGTCAGCTCGACTGTGTCATGGCGACCGTAGATGACGGTTTGCGCGAACCCCTGGCAGAAGCGCGTGGAGTCGTTTGTATACACGCGGGGCACCAATAAGCGCTGTCAAAATGCGCCGAATTGAATATTCGACCCCGATTCAACTGCGCGCCGCAACGGCTCACATTTGTGAGGCGCGAATTTTCAAGAGAGATAGGCAAGAAGTCGAACCGTGACACGATAACTCCCTCTCCCAAATCCAGACTCCTTTTCTTTAAAACCCAAACACCCACCAGCACTTGGGGCTACAGCATGCATTGTGGCCGGCGAATTACGCCAGTCGTTGTTCATGGTGCGGAAGTGGAGGCGGGTTGGGGGAGGGGAGGTATCTTTTTTTCACATTATTTGGGAATGTATGTCCAGGCCATCAAACTTCCGGTACAGAGCTCACTCGGGCAGTTGAGAGGCCGTGCTCACTTTAGCCGACTTGGAGACTCAGACGGCTCTCTGGGATCAAACTGAGTGTTCAGGAACGGTCACTAAAGTTTTTCTGGACTATATGTGTGCGTGCATATAATGAATCATTCCTCTTCGATATAATTAATTTTACGTGTGCGTATAGGCACGTGTGTATTTGTGTGGGCGGGGTGGGGAGACGGTTTTTCCAATAGGCGCGTCTGTTTCCATCCACAATTTTGCTGCTGCTGTTGTTTTAGACCACGCCTCGGTGTAACAAATACACTCTCCGGAGGCAAGATAAAGTTATGACACGCTTGAGTCTTTGGATGAGAGAGAGAATTAACTCTTATTAGCGAAAATATATACAAAGATCTTTCGCTGGGTGGAGCCCACAGTCCAGGGCTCCGCTGCCTTGCGTGATGGACGAGCTGCTGCTGTTCCTGCCGGCGTAAGCTGAGCAGAGCAAAGAGGAAGGGTCGGGGATGGGAGGAACACCCTGTGGAACAGAGCATTCCCACGTAGAGTGGTATACTGTCGTTATACAGACCCGCAGAAGGGGCAGTAGGAGGGAAGTGTCGGATGACAGCGATGTAGAGCGTTTATATAGGCAAGTAAATGCGGATACTTTCACTTCTGTGAGACGCATGCGGCGTTTGATATACGCCTCGCGACAAATCTAAAGCGCGTTCCGAACGCCTTCCGACTCAACAAGGAGTGACGTCTGTCGCGAAACGTCACAGCGTACTGTGACGTCACTTTCCAGATCTCGGATGTTGAGCAACCGAGCGACGCGTTATCGTTCGCACCTTCAGCGTCGCCGATGTCACGACAGGTTGTGTCGTCGACGACGTCATCGCAGATCAGATCACAGCTGTCGGAACACGACATTCTAAAACCGGGCTTCGATTTACGTTTCTCTTTTCCTTACGTCACTTTGTTTTTTGTCCGAGCCGCCGTAGCGGCAAATGCTCCTTTATTGCTAGTTGTCTTTTCACCCTCTTTTCTTCATATTTACATTACAATTTAGTATAATAACTTCCCCTATACTTTCCTTGGCATTGCTGTCTGTTAGATCTCATTAATATATATATATATATATATATATATATATATATATATATATATATATATATATATATATATATATATATATATATATATATATATATATATATATATATATATAGTCAGTGCCACTCATAAACTCATAAGTGTGTCCAGCTACATCTGCTCTCTCCTGAGCCGCGCTGAGGGTGAAATGAAGGGTTAGCGGGGAGAGTACGCTCTAACAGGTATAGTATACCTCTATCGCCCAAGAAATTTCGGCATCTCACTGCCAATATAGAGTTACCCTTCAACGGGGATTCATATCCGAAGCGCGCATGCAGGCCGGCACGGTATAAAGTCTCTTGGACCGCTTAAGCCGCGTCCGTTTCTCCTCGAACCTATATATCTCAGGCCGTAAAAGAAGAAAACAGAAAACACAAATCGGGGGGGGGGGGGGGGGGCACGAAATGCAAATGCGCGGACGATCTTCGCAAACGATAGCGCGACGAGACGGCAACGCGAACGGTATAAAACGCCCACTTCGAAACCCGCGCAGACGCAAAATCGGAGCCGCACTATAGAACGAGTGCGGCAAACCAAAGGCCCACACGCTGACATTGGCGCACGGTGACAACGAGCATCGCTGCGGTTCAACGCCCGAATTAACCAGCGCGAACGCATGCAGGTATATAGCCAGGACGCCCGCTATATGCCCGACGAGCCTATAGCCGCTTTCGGCACTGTCTGTCTGCGGCTTGTTCTATGCCTCGCAAGATGGCGTACGCCTGTACTGCGGAACTGCTCCGTATACTCCTTCGCAAGAGCACGCGGTCTATATACGCCTCTTGCATGGTAACCACCCTGTACCGCCTTATTAATATTCCTCGAACGCACACAAAGCCTTATCCCCGTATTCTAGAACGCCCCTTCACTCAACGCTCCACCTTCACTTGAGAAATCCGATGGGAGCGTCATCTCTAGGCAGGGCAAGTCACTACATATCAGTGATAAGTTGCTGCTATTCTTGAATGGCGCAGCGTCATTTTCAGCCGAGCAGCGGCGCAGTGCTCTGCTATGTCAAGCGAAGCGTGAAAGTCGAGTGGAGGAGCGTTTGTGAATACGGGGGTAAGTTGCAGCTGCCCGCTATTGGCGTGCATGCGCATTTCGTGAGCTCCATTCTTCTCGGTTCGTCGTAACTCGATAACAAACTTGCCACGCGACAGTATACACTTTCTGTGGCCGTGATGAGGAGAGGGCGCGCAAGTAACAAACAGCGCTCCTGTATCGGCATACATCTATAGTTCCGGTTTCATCTCAGTTACCAAAATCAATCAATACATTTCAAAGTGCTATGGCCCAGTGGTTAAGGCTGTGGAAACGAAAACATCTTACTAGTACGATGTTTTACGTCAAAATGTGACAAGAGTGCGACACTCATGTTGAATTCGCTCTTACTTCACCGCATGATACCCTTCCGAATTTCGGCAAGTGCGATTCGAACTTGTCGAAACCTATTCGAAGTCGAGAAAACACGAAAAAACAAAAACAACGCGCTAACACACGCAGAAGCCCATCCGGCTTCTAGCATGGAGTTCCGTACTCGACTACTGTAACGCTCACGAATAGATACCAACCCGCCACTGTGTGAACACTTAACGTCGGTTAATCATTCAGCATTCATTGATTGACGTAACTAATTTCTTTCGTATCGCATTTTGTAACCGTAAGTGCACAACGCGTACCAGCAAGTTTTAGACATCACAATAATCAAGAGGTATGTGCCTCACAATGAGTGAGGCACATACCGTCGACGGCGCCACCAATGTGCCTCACAATCCCTAGTGAACAATAATGGGGGGGGAGTAAACCCCTCTTCCGAAATGTTTCAACCTCGCGGGTGCCATAACACGCGCAATTATACAAACACACGCGCAAACACAACGTAGCTACTCGAACGTCACGCGCACGCTTATGTGTGTTTAGATTTTTTCTACCTATAAACTAGACCCTCGTGCAACAAACACCAAATTTTTTTTCCCTTGTTCTCCCTGTACACAACCAAAAGGTCCACCCCTCGGGCTAGAATTGTGGTTGTGTTACAGTCGAGTAAATACGGTACATAAAAGATGATTGAACCTCCGCCCTTTCTTGACAAAAAAAAAATCTTGTTACGCGCTTGCCTTTTGTAGCAACCCCTTACAGGGCTGTTGAAAATTTTGAGGGCGGGTATTATAAAATTACGATAATAATCATCGTGATGATAATGACGACACCAGCGCGGTATATTCCCAGCTGCGTCAGCGCAACTATTCTCGGTCGCACGTCATTTCACCACCAACAGATGGGCGTAATTTCGCAATGCTCTCTATTAGGCAGATGTTTTCGCTGCTCATCGAAAAGGTTACTATAGCGTATTTTACAAATTTGTACAGAATCACGTGTGCACGCTCCCTCACGCACGTATGAAGGGCAATTACACACTAAATGCGATGAGTTTGACGACAAAAGCTGTTCTCAAAATGTCCCGCTGGGCGACAACGCTGAGGAGAAGAAAAATGACATTTCTCTGCACCCGTAGAGAAGGACGGGGCAAGAGCTAAACTGGAACAAGGCGCTACGTCACGCAGTCAACCTGAAAAGAACAGAGAAGTGACAAAAAATATTCTTTAAAAAAATTCTCTATTGTCGATTTCGTCAGTACACGCTCATTATTAAGAGATAAATTAAAGGTCGCCATTTCATTCTCAAATTTATGAACATAAATGTCAATGTGAGTCACGGACGGTGTGTGTGTGTGTGTGTGTGTGTGTGTTCTGGCCACATTGACTCGACACAATTTCGTCGTCACAATTTCACGATGAAAGCCTGAGACTCGGTACGCGGCGTCAACTTTCTGGCCTTAAAAGAGGGCAATGTACTTCGTTTTTTTTAACTATTTAAAGAGCACGTACAGGTTCTAGCGAACGTCATCGAAGTCCACTAAGCCACAGGGCGTTAACGTGTGTGAAACCTCATTAAGAAAACTGGCATAGTCCCTTGCGCATTCACTTAAGACGATCGACTCAAAAAAGTCGGACGCCATCTTCTACTTACTCTCGGCCCATGTACTGATGCCGCCTCGTCACCATTAAAAATGTTTCTGTATACCTAACGCCCTTTCACATTGCCTCCATGATCGGACCACTTTGGCCAAGGTACGGTGCAACGTGATGTCGTCGACACCATCGTACGACGTTACGTCACGATGACGTCACAAGTTTCGGTGGTCTGTGAAGCGACCATGACGCCGTATGGTGACGTCATCTCGCTGCATCACTCGTTCACGACGCGGGACGCCGACGGTGAAAATTTCACAATTTCTTGAGACATCTTATGCTTCTTCGCCTCGAACTCGACGAACGGAGACTTTGCAACTCCTAATTACGGGGTACCATGCGCACGCCAATGTTACCATGGTGCCGTTAACAGTGGGATTTCTAGAAATTGATCACGGCAGACAGCAGGATTCTAATACTCATTTTAAAACAATTCTCCGATTTAATCTAGTAAACTATAGCTGCTTTGATGCTGACCTCTAAACTGCCTCCACCTGCTGCGTCGTAGAATCGTCACGTCGACGCTTCTCGCGAACATTACCACGAGAACCACCGAGGTGCGAAGAGCACGCTGGGAGCGTGCTTGTCCGTCACAACACGAGCCCGGCGGAGAAGAGTCATTATTATCATGACACACAGCCAGCATGCAGTCAGCTAGTCAGGGCACAATGGCCATAAAAGCGCGGACCGCGCGCAGTCGAGTATATCACTCGCTCCGGCGACCCGAAACGTCATTAGTGGATCTGTCCACCGTTTTCGAGCCCTTTTCGAACCATATAGCCATGGAACCGTATTTGAGGCGAGACATTAGCGAACGCGGCCAAGGCTTCAGGTCATTCGGCGGTGGCGATGATGACGCAGATGACTGCACGCTAAAAGCGCGACAATCGCTCCGGGTCTCTATTCCGAGAAACGGCGCTAAACTTTGCTAAACTGCGTCAAGCAAAGATCCAGCGCAAGCGACATGTCGATTCCATGGCGACCAAGCATATACGCGTCGTGTATACACACTAAATGTGGATGTACTTGCTTTTTTTCTTTTTTTTTTTTTCAAGTGAGCTAGCTGTTTGCGCCTTAGCGCATCACCACGACCACGGACACCAGTCTACACGCTGCGGTAGCTGAGTACTTTAGTACTCTCTTTTTATTCTAGTAGTCTCTCGCTGTGGTCCTGAGTTCATGGTTTTCGACTGATGCCACGAAGGTCACCGGATTGAATCCAATAGGACGATATAAAAACCCGCGCGCTTGTGTTAAAAAAAGAAAAAAAAAAACCTTGGTCGAAAAGCCCTCCACCGCAACGTTTCTTATAATGATAACGTGGTTTCGGAATGCAAGAACTCCAGACGTTATAAATAGCGGCCTGAACCAGATGTGGGCATCGATGTGAAATCAGCCTAACCGGATGCCAAGTCAAGCGCTAAGTTTTAACTGAGTATTTTTTGAGAATTCTACTGTTGTTCATTTCGCCTCCCTATACAGGTTCACCACTGATCGAGAAATTGAAAGTCAAATTTCTTTTTTTTGCTAATTTTATTGTAGAAAGGCCACCTGCTAATTGTGGCGGTAAATCGTTTCAAGAGTAAAGCACTTCAGCGGCCCGGTTTCTAGTTCATCCATAGATCTCGTGTTGCGGGATCACGATTACAACTGAGTGTTGAATATACAGCTATAGTCTAAGGCAAGCCTAGCGATGCCCAAGATAAATAATTAGCCAAGAATTAATCGCTTTAATTAAGTGAAAATCGCAAGAAACGCTTCTCAAAACATGCGGCTGACTCTGGCGTTGAGCAAGAAAGGGTGGCAAGCGCAACGATTCTCCTCTCCTGGGGGCTGCTTCTCCGGCGCCGCATCTGAAGGGGCATACACACAACCCGACAGGAACTCGCTGCAAACGACACGCATCTCAACCGCTGTAACAAGCAGGAGGAAGTGGATGAAGCGTATGTAAAATGTAGCGCACACCTAGTTTGCGAGTCTTCCTAACAAGGTTGTACTCGTGCCAGGGAAACCATACGTGCTTGCCTCAAACATTAAAGGGGCAGTAAAGTCAAATAACAAATCGCGTCATAGTAATGTATGGCAACATCTAAAACGCCAATATTATCAACAGCAGTGCCCTACTTACCGAGAAATTAAGGTAAATGCACAAGAATGCATGCGCCGCGTTTCATCAACTCCCTCGAAATGCGGTCTCGTGGCCGAGATTCGATCCCGAGACCTACGGATCAGTAGCCGAGCTCCGAAACCAGGCCATCGTGGCAGATGAGAGATATTTGAGGCGAACAAGAAAGGCCGTGGTAATTTATTACACGCCTACTAAATGGCGTAGTAAACGTGGTGTATAATACAATTAAACATAAATATTGGATATTGTAATTTAGTTAGAATACAAAAAAAAAACAGACTACGCCATTAAGCCTTTAAAAACTTCAAAAAGCTTCAAGTCACCAAATTTCCCTAATTAGCAGCTTAACTTATCATACAGCACTTCGCGGTTTAGTTAAACATCCATTGGTAGGCTCTTGACTGCTTAAAGGGACACTAAAGTCAAATAACAATTCACATCAGAGTGAAAGCTCAGTGTATGTCAACATCTAAAACAACAATATTATCAACAACAGTACCCTACTTACCGAGAAATTAAAGTAAATGTACAAGAACACAAGCGCCGCAGTAGGACATCTTCAAAATGATCCCGATGACATCAGAAGGACCGCTTAGAATTAATCACTAGTAATCGCTCTAACTGCACTAAATAAAGAACCTTCCGTACATCAAGACACGCAATAAAATGCTGCTTGGTTGTTTCTTTTTCGTGAAAAAAAAAAAGTACCGCCGAACGTTACAATGGGGAATGGCACGAGTGGTTCGAAAATTCAATTTTCGCGCAGGTAAACTGGACAGGTCGTGTCATCTCTATAGCGGGGCCCAGTTTAACCAAACCACGTCTGCCATCTCGAAACCAATGGCAGGAAATCGATCAATGGCCGTTGTTGTTGCTACGGCTTCACTGCTTTCGTTCTGCTGCTACTAGTGTCGGCGGCCACGCAGTAAAGCCGGGCCACGTTGCGCACGGCAACAGTGACGTGAGATGGTCCGCTTCTTGAGGCGGGTAACTTGAAGAGCACGCGCTAACCCGATGTGAAGAACCACTAAAACGAGATTTTATTTCCAGATAAGCCCTTGCTTGGCCCAAAAGTAACACTACGACGTTTCTGGACTGCTTTTTCAACGATCAGCGTCGACTTAATAGTTTGCCTTTAGTGTCCCTTTGACGTCGTCGATTTAAGACCACTCGAACCTACACAGTGCAAGAGATAAACCTGCGGTGTTCTTTCCATTTCGTTCCCATCGCAAAGTACACGGGGAGGGGTTCGCAAGCGACAATCCACATATTCCCATGGCAACGCTGCTTGAGAACCTCTGACCAGGTATCCCTGTACATCAGTAAAAGGCTCGATGAATGCGCCCGTATGAAGCCAAGAGACGTGGCACGGTAACTATACGCTTATCAGCTCGCGATATGCGCAGATACGCAAGAAACGTATCCACAATCCACGCATGTCTGGCCCCACTCACATAAAGAAGTAGGGTTGAACGTCCCAAAACCACCATATGATTATGAGAGACGCCGTAGTGGAGGGCTCCGGAAATTTCGACCACCTGGGGTTCTTTAACGTGCACCCAAATCTGAGCACACGGGCCTACAACATTTCTGCCTCCATCGGAAATGCAGTCGCCGCAGCCGGGATTTGAACCTGCGACCTGCGGGTCAGCAGCCGAGTACCTTTAGCCACTAGACCACCACGGCGGGGCAAGTTAGTAAAACACAATAAAACGAATACTCTGTCCCGTCAAGTGACCGCTACTCGTTCATGTTAAAATGCACATAACGATAAAAAAAGCCAAATGGGAAAAAGTGAAAACGTGTTCCACGCAAGTGCTGATAGAAACCAGTTCTCATTGGGCGTCTTCGATTTGTTGCTCCGGGCTGCCCTGGACTGTCCCAGAAACGGCATACGCCACGCCAACGCCTCCTAGATTTCCCGTGCCTGCCGGATGAGCGCGAAACGCCGGTCATTTACGGCAGCGCTGCCTACGTAGGGGTAAGGGTTTTGTACTCGGCCTGTGAGATTGGCAATTTTGGCGTTTGCTACTAATTTCAGAGGATGCCTTGTATTAAAAAAGTTGCTTGCTGAATGACGGCTGAATGAGTTGCTTGCTGAACGTAGGGTTAATTATAATTACGTTTACGCCTTTTTAAAGTTTTTTACGTTATTTTTGTTGCACATAAGTTCTGAAAACGTAAAAACCTATTTGAAGACACCCCCTACTTGAGTGGCGCCACCACCGTAGTTCTGACGACCGCCGCTTCCCAAGTGACCGCCGATAATCCGGCAGGCACGGGAAATCTAGGAGGCGTTGGCCAGGCTCATTGGCTGAAATCACGTACGTCTGCAAGTTCAGGAGTGTCAGGGATGGGTAATAAATATTATAGTAATATGTGCGGTTGAACTTCTCGAGCCGATATGATATGATTACGAGAGACGCGGCAGGCGCCAGAAATGTTCACCGCCCTGGGTTCTCTGATGTGAACTTAAACACGGGGTTCGGGCATTTTTCGCCTGCATCGATATGCGGCAACCAAAACCGGGATTCGAACCCGCGACTTTCGGGCCAACATTCGAGAACTATAAACCCATTGAAGTAAGGGGCCCGCTGAAGATCAACGGAAATAGGTGAAACGGGACAACGCGTATATGGACGGATTTATCTAGCATTTCGAAATTTAGGTGAGTGTCACCACAACATAGAAAGCGCTGGGGTGAGAATATTGCTGACGCAAGGGGGCAAGGCTAGAGTGGTGAGAATGCATAAATCCCTGAGCGTGTGCTTCGCGGATGACGTCCGCATGACTTCCTCTTTGCTAAGTAACATAAAATATCTGTAAACTAAAAAAAAAGAATATATAAACCATGGTTGCGCGCTGGAGTCACCATTTCGACAAGTGTACTTTCTTCTTCAAGTCCACTAGTCGAAAAGTTGGCACCTGTTAATATTTTTTTTTTTCATATAAAAAACCGTAACACGTTCATCTAGCCTGGTCAATCGGCTGAATAAACCACCATCTCTCGAAAGAAGGAAAATAAGAATCAATAAAAAGCACACGCCGGCGTATGACGTTATGAGGCCACGAAACGGCAATGTCGAATGGTTGGTTCGTCAAGTCCATGCGGCCGCAGGTCAAACGACACCAAGTTGCGGAGTGCTGCCAGCCCGTGTGATTCATAGTGTAGTAGTACGTCACAGATCACGAATTCCGATGGGCCTCCGGCAAGCGACAAAGGTCAATGCGTAGCGCACTATAGTAATCTAGGGAGAAAGTGAATCGCGCAATCAAATGTGCGCGGTCCCAAAGCGAGCGCGTTCGGTCGGGGACAGTCTCGCACGCATTCCTAAACCGACAGACGACCCCGGCAGCCAGTGACTACAGCCGCCTCGAATTCCTGCGCGAGGACGGAAAAAGGTCCCCTCGCCTGCTTCTATATTTTACGACTGTTGTCGCGCGACCGCGAGGAGTTCGACCCGCGATGTAACAGCGACAAATAAAAACCCTAGGTGCGCGCTCTTCGACCAAGCGCGGCACCGCGAGAATTCTCTGGCGCGCGAACCACGCTTATCGGGTTACGCTTGCTCTCGCTCCGAAAAGCACGAAGAAGAAAAAACACGCGAAGCAACAACTGGCAGCAGGTAAGTTGCAAGAACGAAAAATGCGACGCGCTGTTCTGCTTCTATCTTCATCGTCTAGCCTCCGTCGTCCCCCACTTATTTTAGACTCACGCCGCATCGCCAGCTACGAGACAGAAGTGCGGCCTCGCTTCGCCTCGCGAGCCCGCTGTCCCTCAAAAAAATTTGCGCCGCACGTCGTTTCGGACAAGCTTGCCGGTATCGCCGAAGCGACGGAGGCTACGTTCTTGCCAGGCAGCCGCCAACTTCCCGAGACGAAAAGGCACAAAAGCGCGAGTATAGTCGCACGAAAAGAAGAAATAAGGAAACGAAAGCACCGTTAACCTGCGTGCCCCTTGCCGCCCAGCGACCCTCATCCTGACAAGGCGCAGGGAGCGAGAAACGAGCCCCGCCGTCTCACGTGGGGGTGCGGAGGGGGGCACTGCGCACGACGTATTGATCTACTTTCAAAAACTTTTTTTCTTCTTCTCCTTCGCTCCGTCGACAGCAACTCCGAGCGGCTCAGCCAACGGCGCACGGCGTGGGAAATAAGTAGTGTCCCGTTTATTCCCTCTCCACGATCAGAAAAGTTTCCATAAAAAAATACAAATGACAAAAGCGGGGCGGGGTATAAACGCGTAACCCTCCTTTGAGGTGTTCGGGGGAATCAAGAAAAAAAAAAGGAAATGAAGATCCCGACCTCAAAAACGCACGGTTTCGGGTACGGCGACACGTCTAGTGTAGCGCTCGGAGTGTGGCCGCTTCTGCCGCAGCGACTTACAACGAGCTCGACGGCTGTCCTGTATTTAGCGGTTCGAGTTTTCGGTGCTACCGGACGCTAGATCGGCGCGACTTAATAAAGGTTCCCTTTATTAATAAAGCGAGCTTGCAGTGTGGTTCAATGAAAACGAAACGCCACTCGCTGAAAAGTCTCGAAACGCGCGACGGGTGTCTACTGCGGCAGCCGTTTTCGTTCGATCACGCTGCTGACCCGCTTGGGACTGCTAGGTACTGCGGCGGCACATAGCGTAGTTCGGCCACGGCACGGATCGGCTCATCCGCACACACGTTTATTCACACCGTACCCGAACTGGCGACGGGAACTGTTATCCGAGAGCCATCGGGCCGAACACGGTGTTGTCGAGTGCACCATCACGGGGGGCCCAAAACCGAAATTGACGGTCTCCTATTGATCGCGCTTGTCCTCCGCACGATGTGTCAGCCAGACTGGAACTGCTCCGTTTTCGTTCGTCGGTGAGGCTTACCTTTGGTACAGGGCTCACGGTGGACCGCATGGCTGGTGTGCGTAATCCCAAGTTGGTCCTTCATAGCGAGCGCCGCGAGGATCCGCGGTTCCCGGGGGCCACAAAACCTAAAGGTCAACAAATCTACAAACTGCAGTAACCCGATCGCACAGATCCGCCATGTTTACCCTAGCGCCACTGGAGGCGAGAGTAGTGGAAGGAGTGAGAAGAGAAAGAGCGATCTCCCTTTTCTATTTAGTTCGTCTCTTTCCTTCAGCCTTTGCCAACCTACGCTGGAACTGTCAAGGAGGAGAGTACGCTGTTCATCGAAGGAAGCGTAGAGGAGGAGGACACGCCTGTCAAGACGACTGCGCAGAGCCGAAGCGGCCGAAGAGCGCGGCAGTGGCGCCGCTACCCGTCACTTTTTTAAAGTTCAGATAGGTTTACTACCAGCTGGTTCACTGTAAGCTCCCTAGATTTCATCAAGGGAGCTTAGTTCACTGTGGGACAAGCCATAAGACAAGCGTAGTAATGAGTTGCGTTCGTTACCGCACGCTGATTGCACATAAGTTTGCGCTTACCGGCGCCAGTTTTTTGCACAAATTTCGCAGCAAGACCGCATTCTGTGGTCTCTGTGAGTCATGCGTATTGCTGCTTTAAAAAAGAAATAGATAAAGAAATAAAGTAAGAAAAGCTAATCTCAAAGAGCGCACATTGCCTAAAAAAACAACGTGCGTCACAAACGCAATAAATAAGCACGTATTTTTATAATCTGTTGTTATCCATATCTATTATATAACCATTTCATCATCGTCACTTAAAAAAATGCATTAACATGACGCTTTTTTTTTCAAATTTTCTGCAATATTCATGGCAAACTAACGTTACAAACTTGTAGGCGATTGTGAATTGTGATCTCGGAAGACATAAGATGCCATACGCTTGAGAGTTTTAAAAAATGTTTTTACATAAGCAGACTACCTGTGTAACGTTACGTTCACTTTTTTTTTTCGAGTGACATACCACAGCTCATGACCATTCTTACATTTCATTATCGTTGTTTTTGTACTAAGTGCAAGATAGTGCGTCTCAGAGTGCGTCTATCTTGATCGAGCCCCTAGATTAGCCATAGCCACATGGGTAGCCAGTATCAGTATGGTAGAGCTGAGCGAAATGCGACCATCGTCGCGCATGTTGACAAAGTCGCGCTTATGGCGTGACACCGTGCTAATCTTTGGTGCGTAGCTGGTTTATGAAGAGTTTATCTGTATTTTGTGACACAAGCAGAGACATTACGTTCTATTCTACAAGCGCTACAGATGTCCAGCGACAGTCAACTTACTCTTGAAGCTACTTTTCTTATATTTCGGACTCTGCTACAGTTAATGCTCATCGCCGAAACTACGGGAGCGTCTCATATGCCGGGGAGACGCCCCTGGCCTGATTATAATTGCGCGATTGCTAAAAATGGCGACCTGGGTGTCGAAACGCCGATTACTTAAGGCCTGATGCGATCGCACGAATTCACATGAACGCAGTGGAATGTCGGTTTCAATTTCTAAGACTCTACACTTGCTCAACACCGACAGAAAAAGGCCGTTCAAGCTGCCGATGGTGTACTGTAGCAGAAACCAGCGCTGTAGGCACACAGAAGTCGGGTCTTTGCACCTGAGGTCCAGAGCGCTGACACAGATCAAAGCGGTAGAATGAAAACGCCGGGACTGCTGTAGGTCGTCTGATCCTTTCAAAACGAAACTATTTTCTGCGTTGCGAAAAACAAGAGAAAGTCAACATGTACGCCAAGCAGTGGTGCATTCTCTGGTTCGTAGCTGTCACCTACGTAATCGGGCTGACACTTTTCGGGTGCGGATTCTTAGGTGTTGTCAAGAAACCTGCGGGGCACTCGTCCGCAGAGGATGTAAATTATCCATATAAGATATGTGGAGTATCTGAGGCAGCCAAGCCAGCGGCAGCTGTCACCCCTAAACCAAAACTGAAGTTGGTGTTTGTTCTAATCGACGCACTCCGGTTCGACTTCGTCGCATCGCGCCCCGACTCTATGCCTTTCGTCACTTCCTTGCTGCGAAGTAACGAAGCCCTACTGTACCGCTGTCAGGGTTACTCGCCCACTGTGACGCTTCCGCGCATTAAGACGCTGCTGACTGGCACGGTGCCGGGCTTCGGGGACGTCGCGCTCAACCTGAATGCAGCTGCCATCGGAGAAGACAACTGGGTGTACCAGGCGCGAACCGCAGGTCTTCGTGTCGCCTTTTACGGCGACGACACCTGGCTAAGGATACTGCCAGGTCACTTCAATCGTCACGACGGCACAACGTCTTTCTTCGTCTCGGACTACACCGAGGTCGACCACAATGTGTCCCGGCACGTGCCAGCAGAGATGGAGGCTCATGACTGGGATATCCTGATTCTGCATTATTTGGGGCTGGACCACATCGGCCACTCCCATGGCCCGTCGTCACCACTCGTCGATCGCAAGCTCGCCGAGATGGACGACATTCTGTCTGTGATACATCGTTCACTAAGTGAGAGAACAGATGAGAACTACCTTATCTTGGTTACGGGAGACCACGGCATGACCACAGCTGGAAACCATGGTGGTAGCTCCGAACTTGAAGTCATTACTCCACTTATACTGATCCCGACGCGCGGATGGACAGTTGACCGCTGGCAGACGACAGTGCCGCAAACAGTGGCTCAGGTCGACGTCACCCCTACACTCAGCCTTCTCATAGGTCTTCCTATTCCAAAGGGCAGCTTTGGCATTGCTGTACCAGCTGTCCTTGCTGCTGCTAACTACACAACTTCAGAGCAGCTGTATCTCCTACAATACAATCTGCAGCAGTTGCTTTCTGTGTATGTAGCAGAGTTCGGAAGCAGTGACAAGCTTTTTGTGCTGGCTAAAGAAGCCCTGTGCACATTCCTTGATGTTCCACACAGCATCCAGACTAGCACCAAGCAAGAAGCTGCTGCGAGACAATCACTACTTCTGAACATTATGTCTGACATTCAGAGTGCCCTTTTAAGTGCCAGTACAGTAGTTGATATGACGCTTGTGGGAACTGGTGTGTCAGTCTCACTGAAAGGTTCCCTAACATTATTTATGTTGATGTTGTCTGTAGTTCAGGGTTATAGCCATCGTATTCCCCAAATTCGCCAGACCGCTTTTGTGCTAAGTGCTATGCTGGCCTTCTTCGAGTACTCCACATTGTGTGCCTTCTTCCCATCTAGTCAGAGCTGTAGCAATGGTACCTGGTCTGGCCTCCTGTCACTGCTCTCTGCCACAGTTACAGCCCTCGCTACTTCCTTCTTCTTCTGGCCCTTTTACCGCCTCGAAACACCAGAGTTCCCTCACATCTTCATTCTTTCGTGCACGGTCCTTCATGGAATTAGCTTTGTGTCTTCCAGTTTTATCGAGGAAGAACACCTTACATGGTACTTCATGACAACGACTGTTGTGTTGATTCTATGCTTCTACTACTCTCGTCTCAGTGCACACAGCCCTCTGCTAACTTTCAGGAAGGGCCTTGGCATTATGGCTCTTCTCAGGGTGCTTCGCTCGTGGAACAGCACAGGCGACAAGTGGGCCCACGTTCCTGATGTAGCCGACTGGCTTGGCGATAGCAGTAATCGGCATGTGCTGGCATTTCTAATTTTTGTAGGTATCATTGCAGTCATCTTAACCACTGTGCGCCAGGGAAAACCGTTGTCTTCGTTCCTCCTCTACCTCGCGCTCTTAGACCTGTGCCTATACAAGATGAAGCTTATATATTATGGTGACGCCCAAGGTGTCGAAAACTTCTACTGGTACCTGCCCCTCTTGGTAGTATTTGGCATGTTACAGCAGTACCGCTCGGGCAACGTCTGCGACTTTCCGACAGCTGTGATTCAGTCGTGGATGCTACTCTGCCTGCTCCTCCATGTGCCTCAGAATGTCCCCATGTTTACACTTGTCATTGTCCTGGAGAATGCTGTTAATGATTTTCTGTGCGAGCTTCCTCTGACTGCGACCTACCGAGCACTTCTGTACCTCTGGTTCGGTATGTGCTGTCACTTTCATCAGGGCAATTCCAACAAGCTGTCAACCATTAGCGTTTCGGCTGGCTATGTTGGCGTGAGTAGTTACAATCCTCTTCTGGTTGGTTTCCTGATGGTGTCTCACACGTACAGTAGCCTCATCTTCTGGTTGCTTATGTTCTGGAAGCGATTCACCCAGCCCCAAGACCAAGAGCTGAAGAGGGGCCACGGCAGGACACGGCTACTGGTGTGTTGCATGTTCTTGTTGGCAAAGTTTTCGGTCACTGCCTGGTACTTGGCACTGATGGTGATCCAGAGGTATCATCTCTTCGTGCTGACTGTATTCAGCCCAAAGCTCATATATGAAGTGGCACATGCTATAGTGGTTTTGCTTATCGTTCTTATTGCCAGTGTACTGTTTTGTTGAGCTGTCGCAGTTACCATCTGATGAATCGAAAGGTTTGTAAGGCCACCTCTTTAGCCACTGCACTAGCTGCTGCTGCTACTCTAGTCAATCCTGGAGCAATATAGGAGAATCTTCATTCGGTGTACACTATACACATACATTTACTTAAGTCTCCGGGATTACCTGGTTACAACTCATGGTCACAAAGATTTGTGGAGTGGTAACATGAAGAGGTGGTGCTCATGTAGCCTTATCAAATCTACATGTGTTAACATAAGTCAGAATTTATAAATTTCTTGCCATTATCTTTTTTTACAAAAACAAAGCATTTTTTAAAGATACTATTTGTTGTTACATATAATTGAGATATGTTTTTTATTTGTAGCACTTGTTACAAAATTAATATCTGTGCAGTAGACAGCATGTAGCCTAAAAACCCCTTCTAGTGTATGAACTTGCAGCACTCGGTGATTACTCTTAGGCACAGGGGTGAACTTGATGTCAGGGTTCTGTATCATTAAATGTTACTAGTGTAATGTAGTTGCACATACTACCTATGCAAAATGAGGCGTTACACACATAGCGGTGACATGCATTTTCTCTCTCAATATTTCCTTGTTAGTAGTTCTGCCTTGCATTTGATTGTCTTAGAAGCCCTTGGAAGATAATTATATGAATAAAGGGTTCCTTGGACTATCATAATCCTGAGTGAATTTCAGTTTTGTAAGTGCACCTTTATACCCATAGTTTATGCGTGACAAAAGAAGTAACAGAAGCTTCTTATTTTTTTTTATAGGTACAATAAATAATTATGTTTGCAGGTACCGCGGCTTGCTTTATTGACTGTGTATACACTATGTTTTTACTCTTTCCATATCACAGAAATTCATGATTTCAGTTCAAGAAATACTCTTTACAACGTGCCTTGTTTACTCGAATGCAACGTAAATAATTCTCCAGATTTTGTTTACCTAATCTCATTCCTCACATTGCATTCAAATACCGAAATGACACACTTTTTTTTTCTTGCTGGACTCGATGAAAAGTCAGCCCTTGCATTACATTCATGGTCGCGTTACAGTCAAGTAAATATAGTATATTGTGTTACTAAAGGTTTACTGTTTGCATTTTGAACAATCGTATCTCAATAGAGTCTATGTTAGCAATATTAACTGCGATACTACATGTGAAAGCCACTGCTTCGTAGACAGAAAGCATAGGTGAGTCTGACCTCCTCTAATAATGGTGTGCACCATGAACGTGCCACATTTGCTCAATTATGGCTCGTCCTCAATTGCAATTCACAGCCTTATTGTGCATACTTCAGAGAACGTAATAGCCTTGATTGTTTCCCCGCCAGACATCCACGATAGTAGGTGAAATATAGCAGTTTGTTCTCACTTCAAAATGCAACATTGTAAGCTTCTGACGTTGCTTAACATACGATTTGGGCAGAAGCAACAGTTGGTAGTGTTGAGCGATTGCACACTTTTGGCACTTGTCTGCACTGCCAGCACTCACTTTGAAGGTAAAGCACAGCCTTTGAGATTGTGATGGTAGGCATTTGGCTGCTACCTCTTGTGGCTGTTAACATTTTTGTTAACTTTAAAAGAAAAGTTGTGTTATAATTTAATATATATGACACCTCTGAGCTACTTGGTATTAGTTATCAGCACATATAGTGACTCTTATATGGTTATGTCAGAGTAACGCTTCTCTTTTTGTTTTGTAGCGTTAGCTACACTGGCCTCGCTGAGCCAATTTCGCGTGGCACTACTTTGCGCCTGCGCAATGATACTCCGCCGCCGCCGCGCCGCCGGTGTGCGCGCAATTTGATGCGCTGCGCAGACGATCAGTGGTGTCATGCACCGGAGCCGGCACCTCCCCAACACTCGGCCGCGGCCGCGCGCGACTCGCCGCCGCCGGTGTGCACTTTCCAGAGGAGTGCCGTCATAGCCTTGGTAGACATATGTACGCCGACGCGCGCGCCTTCCCTGTGCAGTCGCCGTCTGACACTGCGCTGGAGCCGCTTGATAGCGCCTCTGACTGGCGTTTGCCATTGTGGTATAGCCATGGAGAAGGAGAGTGAAAATGCTGCTTAACGGTGCAGTAGAGCGGAGAAGCTTAACTCATCGGATCCCGAAGTAGTTGCCCGGCAAAATAAATATACATGTGCCACATAATACGTATACCGTGTGTGTGTCATTGGAACAGCTGTAGGCATGATATCTGGAAAGCTAACAATAATCAGCTGAACCTTTGCTAACGCTACGTATATCCTGGCATTGCTGAGCTAAGCCACTGCCATTTTTTTTCTTACAATGATCAAGTGTGCACATGTAGCAATGGCTCTAAAATTGCCTGCCAACTTCTGTTTACACTCCTGAACTCTTTTAGGCTCTGAAGCCATTGCTGTGCAGGCAGAGAACATCGGCCATTTTCCTCGTGTGTGATAGAACATTCTCAATTGGCTTCTTTTCACTAATAAGGTACCTTAGCTGTGTAGCTCAAGTGTTGGAGCCTTTGTGTTACGTCGTGGGCATCGCCACGGGCAAGCGAAAGGGGCGCTTGACCCCCTCAAGCCACACCAGCACTCGCCCCCAACCCAAGATACACCAACACTCATCGCTTTCTTGCCCTATTAGGAGCTGCAAAGTTATAAAAGGCATTTTCCACAATACCATTGAAATCTATTACTAGACACATTGTGCTAGGTAAAATTTAAAGTGAAGTGATCATTACGGAAACAAAAAAAGTATGCATACTCTGGGGCACCTGCCTATTCGGGGCGTTGTGAAAAGAATGGTGGAACTCTCACAGCAGTGAATTGGGCAATAAGACAACGTGCATAGTCCTAACAGCTTCTGGGATTGCACAGCCAATTAGTCCGAAGTCAAAAATTCGCAATGCATCACATTGAAAGCATGTCAACCTTGACTAATATATTCCATGAAAGTAGGAGAAATAAAAGTACAGCCTGGAATTTGCACACCATGAGTAGGATCTCCTTCTTTTGAGTACACTGATGTGATTTCAAAATTTTGCACCCCGAACAATTAAGTGCTAATAAGATAAGGTTGAACGATTCCCCCTGAAGAAGTTGCACTGTTGTCCTAATGACTGAGTGGAGAATCTTATTGCACATTAAGGATTAAATAAATTGCCGGCGATTAGCATAACAGCTACCAGTTATATTTTTCTGCCAATCATGCTTGCTCATTGATGCGAGCAATACCTATTCAGGCGAAGATATGCAACTGGACATCGAACTGGTTTTGCAGCTATCGACGAGTTTTAGTGGGAAACAAACTCGTCCCAGTTGCAGTCCAACTGGTCTGCAGGCTCAGGCTCCAGCTGGCATGTCCAGGCTCGAGAGAAATTAGATGTGACATCAAAACAGAAAGGTCAGCCTGTATCAATTTCTGACCTGTTACTCAGCGTTAGGAAAGGGGAGGAGGTGGAAAAAAGGAAAGAGAATGTGTTGGTGACGAGAAGGAAGGTAATGGTGAAAAAAAACTTGAACATCCAAAAAGCGCTTAGTCTCTCGTCTGGTTCCATCTTGCACAAAAACTTATTCACAGCTTTCAGAATATTGCATTGATGATGAGGTGGAGGTTCCAAAACAACTTTTTCCTATGCTTGCTCAATAGATTTTGAACAAGAAGGTGGCTATTGATGTTCTTTGCATGGTAATTTATGGGCAGACTCATAGGTGTTCGCTGATCGCAGGAGTGCCACATACCTCACAATTCAGACTGTCTGCACATCGGATAAGTAGTAGGTAATAAGTAAATACCACACTAAGCTGTAATTTGTGTAGTAAGCTTGTATTGCAGCTTTTCGTGGTTGGCAGTGTTTTAACATGCGTGCATGAATCTATTCGTGATGACAACTTGATAAAGACGAATATACTGCAGTAGTTTCGTGAGAGTGTGTATACACAACAGTGTTAATGACCAGCCGTCCAAATGAAATGTACAGTAGTGTGGCATTGACACGCGCCACTTTCGCCTCTGTATCAGTTTGCTTACCTCGATGTAGGCCTCAGTGCCCTGAAGTCCATTCATACTTCATGCGATGGCCAATTTCCAGGGCCACATCGTGTAACTCGGTCACATTTTGAGCAATGAGATAATACGGCCCCAGTTTAAGCAATGAATCTCTTACGTTTTCAGTCACAGAATATCATCTAGTTGCCAAGGGGCTTGAGTTCAGGGACTGGCCAAGGGTGAGATGAAAGGAGCTCAAAGGTCTGACTACTCATTGAATGGCCATCAGAACAAGAGTAGGTTCGAGCTTTCATGACACAATGCTTTCGTAAGCTTAGGGTGCATTAAGTAAAAAAAACCACACTGCTGAAAGAATCATTTGGCCACGTCGACACGTAGGAGGCATGGGGTACTTTGATCGACTGAACGTCGGCAAGGAAGACTTGAAGCACGTTGCTACAACAAATGGTATTGCTGTAATTTGCTGGTTCCAATATGGGGATGGGATGCAATGAATATTTAGTCTGCAACCTGTGTAAAATAATGTAACCATAACAGCTGCTGAATTTTACGCAGGCATATGCAAGTCACATTACAGTGAACAAGGTAGTACTTGCAAAGGTGCACCTGCAATGATGCACACCACCCAGGTTACAATGCAAGTAAATTCTGCAAAACATCATTGTTGTCATCATCAGAGTCGTAACAAGCACCAGCACTTTCTGCTGAATTTTCCAGTGTTTATTTTCAAGCTTTTAGTAAAGGTGCTGCTTCTATGTTGAGGTCTTGCTGCGGTTATTGAGGCAAAATATATCGTCTTTGCTTGAGTGTAACGAGTTTTTTTCTTCACATTTTTACAACCTGAAGTTGCAACTGCAGCACTAGTTAGCAGAGTATTAAACAGAATGGTATACTTAAATGTTTGAGAAGTTTATTTGATGGCCTTAAATAGTATCTTGCCAGAACAATAGACTGTGCCATACATATCTCTCTCTCATGCATGAATGCCTATTTCACGGCCACGAATGCAGAGCAGTGGGACCAGCCTAACTATTGTAGCGCTGACTTTTATGTATGAAGAAGGATGAGAAGTCAATGCCTGTAGATGTGGTCAGTTCTCTTTTAACAACAGCTCTGAACCTTAGGTGAACAATCTTTCCACAGACCAACAGAAAGTTGAGCCAACTGACTGACAACTGCAGACGTGGGCACAAGTAGAGCGCAATGTTTGTGTTGTCCATTCCACTTTAATTGCACAGTTGTACCTGGCTTCTAGACCATGTCATTGAGTCGTGCAAGATGGGCAGTGGTTACCCAAAACTTGTGAAGTTGGAAAAGCAAATAGGTAGGAGTGAAATTGCATTAGCGGACATAGCTTAATGGTTCACTCCTTCAACTCGTGTGCTGAACTGTTGTGATGCTCTCCTGTGTCGTTCAAATGAGAAAATGTGCAGTGCAACGGAGAACTGCATGCGTAACGTGGCAAAAAATTACCGTTACAAGGAAAGCGATCAGACACAAGTATAGTGAAAACTTTGATGAAATAAAGTTGGTAACATCTGCATTTTACTTTGTTATAGTACAAATCAACCTTTTTATTTTGCTGCAAGGTATAGTAGCCGACCAATATGATAACATATTAATGGATGGGTTTTGAGGCTACTGGCAGATAGAGGTAGATGAAATGGACCGTGAAAAGAAGCGCCTCTCAGCCATTTTAGAAATCCTCCGTCGCGCTGGCCTGCAGCTCAACTCGTCCAAATGTCACTTTAGACACCATCAAATCACAGTACTTGGCCATTTCGTAGACGCCAACGCTGTACAACCAGACCTGGCAAAAATCAGTGCCGTCAAAAACTTTCCTGTACCACGATCTGCGAAGGATGTATGCAGCTTTATCGGACTATGCTCCTACATCAGACGCTTCGTGAAAAATTTTGCGCACATAGCAAGGCCACTTGTGCAGTTTCTCAAAAAAGAAGTCCCGTTTTCATGGGGCTCCGAAGAGGTTTCTGCGTTCTCGACTCTCGTCGCTCTTCTCACTACTCCTCCGATTCTGGCACACTTCAACCCTGCTGCCCCTACGTAAATCCGTACAGATGCAAGTGGACATGGCATTGGTGCAGTGCTGGCTCAGAAACAACATGGCCATGATTGGGTTATTGCATATGTCAGCCGCCTCCTATCCGCCCTTGAACGTAACTATTCGATCACAGAGCGCGAGTGCTTGGCTCTTGTATGGGCGGTGGCGAAATTTCGACCTTATCTATACGGACGCCCATTTTCGGTGGTTACCGACCACCACACGCTCTGCTGGCTCAACTCTCCGACAGATCCATCAGGCCGCCTTGGTCGCTGGGCTTTGCGCCTGCAAGAGTTTTCCTATTCGGTGGTATACAAATCTGGCCGCCTACACCATGATGCCGATTGCCTCTCCCGGTACCCTGTCGACGATCCTGAGGACACTGACGAGCCCACGGAGAACTTTATCTTGTCTGTATCCGACTTCCTTAATATTGGGGAAGAACAGAAGCGTGATCCAGTGCTGCTTGACATCATCAGCCATATGAAATCCTGCCCAAATGATGCTTCAGTCCGCTACTTTGTCATTCAAAAGGGTGTGCTATACCGTCGCAATTTCCGACCAGACGGGCCCGACCTTCTCATTGTTGTGCCTAAGCATTTGCGCCGCTGTGTTCTCACCGAACTTCACGACGCTCCCACGGCTGGACACCTTGCCGTATCCCTCACGTACGAGCGCGTCCGGCGCCGTTTCTTCTGGCCAGGCCTTGCTCGCTCGGTACGCCGATACGTCACCACGTGTGACCTATGCCAACGTCGTAAAACACCATCGCTGCTACTCGCTGGCCATCTTCAACCAATTGACATACCCGTGGAACCATTTTACCGTGTTGGGTTAGACCTGCTTGGTCCTTTTCCCACATCAACATTGGGAAACAAATGGACAGCCATTATTAGAGACTGCGCTACACGCTACGCTATTACGCGAGCTCTACCGACCAGCTGTGCAACCGACGTCGCTGACTTCTTGTTACGGGACGTTATATTGATTCACGATGCTTCAAGACAGCTTCTCACAGACCGTAGCCGTACATTTCTATCCCAAGTCATCGCCGACATTCTGCGTTCTTGTTCCACGCAAGACACACTGACAACCGCTAACCACCCTCAAAGAAACGGCCTCACGGAATGATTTAACCGCACTTTAACAAATATGCTCGCTATGTACGTGTCGCCCGACCACCGAGACTGGGACCTTGCCTTACCCTACGCAACTTTCTCGTATAATTCATCCCGTCACGACACAGCGGGCTTTTTGCCGTTCTATTACAGAAGAGAGCCGACTTTACCACAGGACACAGTCATCTCGGTTCACACCTCGTCCACCAGCGACTATGCTCGCGACGCGATTGCGCAAGCCGATCATGCCCGTCAGCTTGCTCGCGCTCGGCTGATGGCGTCGCAAAACAACCAATGCCGTCGGTACGATGCGAAACAAAGAGACGTACATTTCGTTCCCGGTACCCTCGTTTTACTCTGGTCCCCTCATCGTCGGCTGGGACTATCAGAAAAACTTGTCTCACTACACGGGACCCTACCGTATATTGCGTCAAGTAACACTTGTCACCTACGAGATCAGCCCCATCTATCCATCATCATCTACTATGCGGTCCAGTGATATTGTACACGTCTCGCGGATCAAGCCCTACAAGAATGCATCAGATAACAACCTTTAAAGCACCGGGATGGTGCCTCCGCCGCCGGGGGTCGTGCTACGTGCCAGTGCATGGAGTTGAAGAAGACAAAGCAGATAGACTGGCGTGAGCTAATCTGTGTGCCTGGCGCTGCTCGCTTAACCGGCTGTAAATACATCGGTGACTACCCCTCAGAGTCGTTGTCCTTCTCGTAACAATATATTTGTAATATAAAAAAGTAAAATGCAGATTTTACCAACTTTGTTTTATTGAAGTTTTAACTATACCTGTGTCTGAACGCTTTCCTTGTAACGGTAAATTTTTGGCACGCAACATAAATGTGCAGTTATCCATTGCACTGCACATTTCTCATTAGAATGACACAGGAGAGCATCACAACAGCTCGGCACACAAGTTGAAGCAGTGACTTGTTGAGCCATGTACGCTGATGCAGTTTCACTTGCACCTACTTGCTTTTCCAACTTCACAAGTTTTGCTTAACCACTGCCCATCCTACATGACTCAATGATGTCATCTAGAAGCCAAACTTTATCATCTTGATGCAAGACCACTATGAGTAAGGAAAATCCTTGGATCTTGGCCCATGGTGTTGTGCGTGTACAAGGCCACGAAGGCCCTATTGTGCCACTTGAAGACGATTGGACTTGATGAGCGCCTGTGAATATCGGCGCGAATTCGTGTAGCGAGTGTTCAAACTAACCGTTTATTTCTAGTTTTTGTTACTCTTGCTCTTTCTTCCCTATTGTTTCTAATGTTCCTACTTTCCCATGTGTAGTATAGATCCCTGTTTTTCCTTTGTGTCAGTCTCTCTCAGTCAACCACAAGTGTCACATATACTTACCATAAAATCCCAAACAAGCACCCCCCCCCCCCCCCTTCTTTAGAGAGATCTGAAATATGCGGCAATGACCGAGCAAGTGCGCCGCTGCCATATTTACTGCTTCATTCACTGTTTTCATTTGCTTGACGAGTGCAAATGACAACAGTGAATGCATGCATATTCTATAAAAGATTCCATTGGAGGCACGCGTGTGCATTCTTTATTCTTAGCGGCTTTTCCACCGCTATCTCTAATTCCGATGTGCGTGATGTGTGTGATGTGCGATGTGTGTGATTTCAAGGCGTCCAAACAAGACAATTTTGCTGCACTGACTAAACAACTCCCCTTGTGAGAACATTGAAATTCCCTGTCCAAAAATTTCCAAGATGCAGATATGGTACTTCAGTTTTGAGGTATTTTTTTTTTCTTTCTAGTCATTCGTCTACAACTGAAGCTTTCCGTCATGCTACTGCACTCCCTTCAGCCAAGATACAAAATACTTTGAAGAGACAGAAGCTTCATAGCATAACCCTTGTACCTGACAAAATGTGGCATATGATCAAGTGGCTGAATATGTGCTGAAAGCATACTTAAACAAAAGAATGCAAGACCATTACAGAGCAGAAAAGATTTTATATTATAGCAAACTGGCGTGCTGCACCCCTACCTACTCACAAAACTTCACAGGTCTATAAATGATGGAAAGGTAAAACATTGATGCAATGCACACGAATCTGTCAGCACTGACACATGAGCATGATGTCTGGGTATGTCTTGATGTGCCACGAGAGGAAAAAAAACATGTCTGTACATACAATATATAACCACACATGTGCCATATGAAAACAAAAACTATGGCAGAATTTATCTTAGTTTCTGTACATCGACAACACCATCAAGAATGAAACTGTGATGGCGCTATTGAAAAATGCAAATCATAGCAGGCTTGCATGTCAGAATCAATTTTTATTTACGACTCCCGTTAATTACTGTTCAAATACTATAGATGTCTGCTTTGCAAAACAAAGCTGATGAGGTCAGAAACAGGCAGTTAATATTTTAAAAAACGAATGCTGAGTGAAGTAAGCTTATTAAAAATGACTATGTACAACAGAACTGCACACAACAAGGTTAGTGCAGTTGCCTGATGAGCCAGTCTAAATGTCGCCACCCAAATGGGTAAATAATGCTGCTTCTACTTACAACAGGGCAAAAGCAAATAAGCAATCAAACAGCAGTCATATGCGAACTATAAGCACATTATAAAAAAAAGGTCATAAAATGTTAAGTGAAATAATTAAAAAATAACCTAGAATTAACAGCACAGGTGCGCATGCATGTTGCAACAGAGCTTGCTACAATGCACGCTACGCCTGCAGCACGAGGAAAACCTAGGACCAGACACTAGTATCACTTGCAGCATAAACAGTTTTGCTCAGTCAGAACAAGTGAGATGTGCCTCTTATGTACACATGAGGGAAATATAGCGGTAAGTTACGTGCACGTAACGCACCATCCACTTGCGCTCTTTTTGCACAAACATCGAAGCACCACGGCAATGGCGCATGGCCTGCGCTGTTTTCGGGCAGGGTCACAGGGTTGCGTCACCTGAGTCTGCCCTGCTTGCCGTAGCGTCTCTTGCATTTTCAAATCCCACCACGGAAGCTATGTCGTCGTGGAAACAGCAGTTCAACCACGACCATCGGCTCTGCACGAGGCGAGGCACGTCTTGGCACTCGGAGAGGAGCGCAAGCCATTGTTCCTCGACATGTCGTCCATGTTTGAAGACTGAAGAGATGGGAGGCAGCTGGTGCTGCGCAGCTGCCCTCTTAGGTCGTATCACAGCACGTAATCAGTTCTTGTGTTTCTAAGGAAACAGCTGCTATCACTTCTTGTTTTTCAGCTGTGAATACACCCATTCCAGACCCTGGTAAAGGCTGCAAGGAAGCAAGCACAAAACAGTGTGTTAGGGATAGCTCCACATAGTCTACGATCACTACTGCTGAATATTTTCTCTCTGCTTGTTCCCAATGCAAAGCAGAAGACTGGGAATTCCTTGTTCCCTTGAAATCACCCTAAGATGGCATACTTGAATGAAACGGCAAAAAGGGTGGGACAAAATGAGTGGCAAATCAACATGCGCAGGGCAAGTACTGTCTCCTGCTATTCTTAATATTTGCCCTCATACATGTAAATGCTTCACCAACCAAAATATGAATGAATACGAACTAGTCCAGCTTTCATAAAGTTCTAATGATTTCACACTTTAGTGCTCTGTTTGTTGCTCGCTATTTCCAATCTTTTACACTATTTAATTCTGAATTGATTTGAATTCAGACCCCGCATTTTGGGCACTAGAACATAACTTGCTTTGTCGGGAAGTCAGTATCTTTTTAAATGACTTGCATTGATTATACTTCTGCTCCCACAGTTTTATTCGTGCCAGTGCTGGTTTAATGACGCTTCCTATGTGAGAAACCAGCATGCAAATGAATGTGCTGATATCACCTGGCACAACCAAAATGACCATACGCATTTGAATGTCAACAAAAGCACACCTGCACGAATGTTTTTTAACACTCCCCATGCCTAGCCAAGTACTGTTTACAGTCATCAAAATGTGCATGTGCACCACTTGAAGAGCAGATGCACAACTACCATATAAACCGAAATATAAGTCGGACGAGAATATAGGTGGAGCCCCCAAACTTTGAATCCCCAAAAAAGAAAATTTTTAAAGATCGCGAAGTATCGTGGCTCATCCTTACCTTGGTAAATGCACGACACAACCTGCTGCACTGTGGTGACACTTCTTTTTATTTGGACACTAATCATATGTAGTTAAACGCCAGAAGGCCAGAAAGTGCTGTCACTAAGACTTGTCCGAACTTGTGTCCGACAACGTTTGTTTTTCACTAGTAACGTCCTAGAGTGCATCGTCCTTCGTTCCATCCAAAGCGTTACTGATACAGGATTTGCGGAAAAACAAAATGACACCGCCTCAGCGCAAACTTCTTCCGCTTCATAAATCGGCACACCTACGATGGCGATCCCTTGAACTGCACCCTCGTGAGCCCAGAGTCGCGCACTATCTCGAGAGCTTTCACACGGATGCACTTCGCTGTTTCGTGTAGCGACCTTGCACGCAGCTCTTGGACGAATTCGGCGCGTAACATTTCCAGTTTAGGGTGCACTGCAGTTTGTCCACAAAATTATGCCTTCTTTGATTGCTGCAGGATATGATGTGCTGCTTTTAGCTCCTCCAATATCGGATGCTTTTCTCCGATGCATCGAATTCCTGTTGTGCCGCCAGGTTGCCGTGCGCTTCGGCATACTCGGATAACTTTTTTTCTTAAAGTCTCTCGCAAACTGTCGTCAACTACCACTCATTCCTGAGGAAATGAATAAAAAAAATATCATACCGACTACTGATAACCAAGGCAAAATGGCTTTGCTGAAACACTGTATGCCTTGCCTAGCCTTGCCCAATGGCGCCGCTGCTGATGCTCACGTTGGCAATGGAGGCTTTCGACTTCAACTGCCTATTGTTGCAAGACTTCCACATTTTTTTCTGCCAATGACCAGTATATAGGACGAGGGTTGACTTTTCATTGCGTTTTTTTTTTTTAAGGAGCACTGACATCCAATTTACTCATGCAAAGATTTTTGCGTCAGCGAGTAGCTATAGGCCTTGTAGCAGCGATACGCGACCTAAAACGCAACTGAGGGATGAATAACTGTCATTTTTATTGATTTATATCACTGGTATCTAGCACTGTTCAAAACGGCCAACAGTCCCGCCATTTTTAGCGCTGGGAGCACCAGCATTGGCGCTACCTCGCGGTCACCTCCAGATCATGCCACAGCTGACCACTTCTCCACAGAAAAGAGTGAAGTCATACTCAGCTGCTCCGCGAACATTTCGTCTGCTAAGCAGACACATTCAGTCATGCCTTGTCACCTGCACTGCTGTCGTCGCCGTACAAAGTGTCGACTCTGGTTCAATACGATAGTCTGGAGCTTGGAACACCCGCAATTCGCGACGTCGCGAATAATTTTTGCTTCGATCGACCTTTTGCACAACAGCGATTCCGAAATGGACGCCATTCCAAGCAGCACTAAAGAGGTGCCGGAAGTTGCATGCTGCAGCCATGTTCGCTCGTGTGTCTCAGTTAGCTATATTGGTGTGTTTTGGCGTGCAAAGCATTCATGTATACGCAGAGGGGTCAATGCACTATGGCTATCGCGAATGAGCATCAGTGGAGAAATAGAATACGTTTCCTGCTTGCCAGCTTCTTTTTTGTGCCTCCAGATGGCCCCACCTATCCAGCCTCTCGCGGTTAACACGGTATTACCACTTTTAGGTGGACGCAAAGTCTACAGATGAACTAAAATTCAACGATACCTGCGTGCTACTTGTTAGCGATGATATCCGACTATACGCTGTTCCACTTTTGATAGCTTGTGGTCGTGTTGATGTGTAACGCATACGTGATATGAAAAGACACCCTCTTTGCGCTTAACCGTGCTTCGAACTAGACGACTGCAACTCACAACGATTCACTGGCTTGCTGACCGACAAGCACACGTTTAATCATGCTCTTTTCTTTTGCGATTCTTTTAAAGATGGTTTTTATCTTGCTAATTTCATGAAATCATTCAAACCGGTGCGACGAAGATCAGACGCGACGGGCGAGTGCGTTTCTACACTTCAGCACCAGTCCACGCCACGATAAGAACACTCTGATCGTACACGTCATCGCTACTAGGGCATCGTCACACAGGATGGTATTTGTGGAATGTATCACACCAAACACGTAGCACAAGTGTCGATGTCGCAGGGCAGTCTATTTTCTGTTTTTTCTCCTTAGCTTTTCTACGCTGTTTGACATTGAATTAAAATAACTTTCACGCGACGGATGCCGTTCAAATTTGGCCAAGAAGACCTATGCATACCAAGCGATCGAATGATGGGCACATCTCGATCTTGAAACTTGATGTCAGTGCTCCTTTAACAAATTCGACCTGTATTCCGGTTTTTACGGCAAGTTCAGATCAGATGCCGGATATGAACACCAAACTCAATGCCTTGATGTGGCCACCGAACTAGATGTCACAAAATGAGCTCTTTCCACTAGATGGTGTTTGTCCTGCCCGCTAGAGTGTATTATGACACTAGTGTTGGATACAGGGTCTCTATGC
Source organism: Rhipicephalus annulatus (assembly GCA_013436015.1). Taxonomy (NCBI): domain Eukaryota; kingdom Metazoa; phylum Arthropoda; class Arachnida; order Ixodida; family Ixodidae; genus Rhipicephalus; species Rhipicephalus annulatus. Next base: position 3,982,090 of record WOVY01009271.1, read on the forward strand.
TGGCTGCCCATAAGAAGGAGCTACCATATTTATTTGAATATAGGCTAGTTCTTTTTTTTTAATGTAAATTTCTTTGCACCAAACTCCAGGGTTGGATTATATTTGAGGATTCTGAAAAATGCGCCATTTTTCACTTAGAAAAGTGGTGCACTACTAGTGCCACCAGCCGTTAGTAGCCATGCGAACACCTGGCTCAAGTGAACACGTCAGGCCAACATTTTTTATCTTTGTGTAAGTGTCTGTGAGTGGCGTAGCGTAACGGCGCCGAACAGGCAGTGTCATTATAGTGCTGCTTATAAAGGTAAAGTTGTTTTAGCTGGAGAGTTATGGTCCGACGTTCAAGCCGAGCGGGACTTTGGAGTGGACGAAAAAAATGTGCGTCGCTGGAGGGGCTGCAGCGTGGGAGTACAAACCAGGGAACTTTGATCGAGTGCTCTTAAGAAGTGGGTCGGCCTAGATTCGATAAATACAGGATAATTTGCATTACCCATTCTTTCAATAAATTATTCTGCTTCAGCCCCTGCAGGAAGCAGCAAAATACACAACATGCAGCTTTTACTTTCTTACAGAGAGTGAGAAATTTAGTTTGGCCAGAGAATTCATGAAGCCAGGGCCAGAAAGAAAGCTTGCATCTAGGGCAGGCTTAGAAGGAAAATGCACCCACCAAGAAATTTACACATCTTTAGTTCATAAAATATTCCTGAACAGAAAATGAAAGTGAAGTAATGCATTTTGGAATGATAAACGAAGCTGGCACAAGTAAAACTGACCCTTCGCCTGTCAGTGCACAGCAAGCTTGAATCTGCCACCGGTTCTTCTTGATGGAGGTCAGGTTGAGCTGCTCGGAAATCTCTCGTGGCGTCATGCAGCCCTTGATGTCCTGCTTGTTGGCAAATATGAGCACTGCCGCTTTGGTCAGGTCCTGCAAGGAAGAACACAGGGTACGTTACAAGGTTGGGCGACACCGATATTAAATCAGAGTGACGCTGCACTCATGGTCGTGCTGAAACTGTAGGAGTTCCATAAAAGCTGTGAAACTAGCTGGAAAAGAAATGCATGCATATTTTACTGCCTTCAAGAGCTCATCTCACCACAGTCACATGAAAAACTGCTCCGAAAGCCTACTACAGCCAAATCTTTTTGTGAGAGGCAACTGGGAATAAGAGACACTGGTGGGCCTACATAAAAACAGAGGTTGACAAGAAAATGCAAATGTGGTGCCCTGTGTTCAGAAAGGGACGAGCCGTTATCCCCATGACGAAGCCCACCAACGACCTCTTTTTTTATTCAAACAAACTCATCTGATCTTAATGATGATAGTGGCATTCGACGTCTACACAATATTAAACATCTTTCACTCCCCCACAGTGGTGCCTGATGATGAAGAACACTCAACACACGGGTTGTAAGTGTGCGCTAATGAGGAGGAGGAGAAAGAAACAAAAAGATGTAGTTTAGCCATGCACGTTGATTGTTTGACCGTATTCCTACGAGTTCCAATTCACAGCTTGTGGAGCCATTCGAGTCTCCTCTTGAACTTGATCTTCCATCGATGCTTATCACGCTCGTTTCATTTCAGAGATAGGTTTTCGTTGGCAGGAAGATTCATTATGCGGACTCTTCTACGAAGTTCTGGCGTAGCTGTTCCTCAGAAATGTTCTTGATTGCTTTGTCTTGGCTACTTTCACCTTGGAGGCATCAGCTTTGTTCCTCTGCCTCGGTCTGCACTTTCTCAGTCGTGGTTTTGATGATGTCTTGACATTTCGCATCTGCATAAATATAAGCAGTGCCATCCACAGCCTTATTGACCTTGACTTTTGTAGCTTACTTTAAGTGCGATGGTTGTAGTAAGTATGACTGAAGGCTGTTTCCTCGTTGACCTTTTCATTTTTCCCATAACTTTGTGAAACGACCTTGATTTCCTTCCATCAGGTATTTGTTTGTGCAGGCATGAGGACTGCATAACTACTGAAGTTGCCGTTTTTGGCGTGAAATATTCATCAAGATCTGGTGGGTTGCCTTTTAGTATTCCAAAAGCTTTTTACTTCTTTATCCTGGAAGTATCTTCCACCATGTACACCTAAGTTGGTTGAGCTGTATCTTCGAAACCTTCACGAGTTCTGCATGTTGACGCAGCTCCGAAATGTCTGGAAGGGGTGTTTTCAAGTTGACATAGCTCTTTGGTGCTGTTCTTTCAGATGGTAGCATGTGTATTGGGAACGTTAGTTTTTTGGCTTTTCAGCATGTTCCTCTATTGTCATGAGGTGGACTCACCTAGCTTTTGTGCGACAAGCTTGCTGTTCAGCATGTACTGGCTAGATAGTGATAATGAAATCGCAGAGAGTACTTTTCTTTTTGCTTCCATTTTAATCTGTTGCCTTATCGATGCCAAATAATCCTGGCGAGTCTTTAAAATTTTGGCGATGTTATATTCTGCTTCGATCCTCTTTAGAATAATCTTGTGCTCATAAATGTCGGCTTCCTCTATCTCTGCTTCTAAATTATCGATGTAAACTGTGTTTTCAACCTCCTTATCAATTCCTCTGAGAAGCTCGTACTGTTGAGTCAAAATTCGGTGAATATTATACTGGTGGGCGATCCAAATGTCGAAGACATTCGATGTTTGCGATGACCTGCATCACAATTTGGCGTACTTGACTCCGCCTTTCGAGGAGGGCCTTCAAGATCCAGTCCAGTGTCGGAAACGGGAAAAATTACTGGCCGGCCACGTCACGAGGTGGAGACAGAGTCAACATGGCATCTATTGTAGAAGTATCGTATAACAAATATCCGGACAACGTCCAAATGTCATGCTTCAAGATCTGGGTCACTGGTAGGTTAGGCCTCGCACATCAGCTTTATACACGGCGGCTTCACAAAAGCCCTTGAGGCTGCGAATCCGGTTAAATTTCTGCAGTTCGCTCCGCCTCACCTCCCAAGGCCCTTTCTCCCCGGTTTAATGGCACCAAAATGTTAAGAAAGGGATGAGCCCCCATCCATGTGTTGAAGCCCACAGATTACCTTTTCTTTATTCGAACACAGTGATCTGATCTTAATGATGATAGTGGTGCTTGTCGTCAGCACAATATTCAACACTCTGCTTATAAGAGAGACCTCATATAAGAGGGAAGAATTCCTCCTCGGTGCATGCCTTTTAAACCGATTCACCTGTAGTACACTTATAAGGCATCTCAGCTCTTGGACTGCCACAGAAGGTGGCGGGTGTACACATGCATTAATAGTGGACACATATGTCTCGTGACAATAGTCCCTTATCATTAATATGCTCCAATGCAATATGCTTCATAAACCTAAGCACATAAAAACTGCACATTATGATACAGCCAATTTCTTAAAACCCCTGAGGCTGGCAGTGCTTCGGCTTGCAATATGCTGGCAGCGACCTTCTACACTTTTCTTAGGATCACGAAACTTCCATGTAAAGCTATAGGAGAACTCTGTATAGTGCACCCAGTTGCTATGTCCTGTAGCTCTTGGGTTTGCCTGGAAGTCCTGTATTTTTTTTTTTTTCCCCGAGACAGAATTTTTTCTTTCAAGACAAAATCTACAAATTTATTGGCAATGCATTTTATGTTATTCCATATAAAATTAAATGTGCTACAAAATAACAGAAGGCATCTCCAGAAGGCGCAACTAGTGGTGTCTCCATCTTGTCCCCGTCCCGAGTTGTGCATCCCAAATAAAGTCAAGGCCAACTCGCCTAATTGTCAGGGATTTAGTTAATAATAATGCCAACTGTGCAACAACAGAGCCATAAGCTTACCTCGTGCGACAGCATCTTCCAGAGCTCCTCTTTTGTCAAAGGTAGCCGCTCCCGGTCCATGCTGTCCACCACCACTATGAGAAACTTCAGACAGAAGAGAAAGAGAGGGAAACGTAAGTACTCTTTTTAACAAATGCTACAGTGACAAAATTCAAAAACACTCAGGCTCCATTTATGTCTTCCAAGAGGCTCTCTAAGGAACAAGTCCAGAGGTGTCAAGGCACTTTCTGCACCAAAAGTACTACGCAACACAACCTTAACTTCCTAGCCTCTGCATACGGTGCCTTTTTATGCTGCCGATATTCCAGTTATTACGGTGTACCATTAATGACTGCATGCACAAAACCTCTTGCACGTATGTCAGAGTATGCTTCCTTTGGGTAGGCAAACGAAGAAAAATAAAAGGATAGAAGAAAAGGCCACTGGGAATAACTTCCTCACTCGTTAGAAGCTCAGTCGAGAGCCTAGTGCCTCAAATTACTTTGCTTACATTGCTGTAATACTTATGTGCAGCAATACCTTTGAGCTATAAAGCAAAGCTTTGTGATCATGTAGGAAAATGGCAACAGTGTGGAAATTAAAGATGTGAGGAGGCGCACTACAGTGATATGCTGCTACGTAGCTATCTATGATGGCATAGGACACCAGCTACACACCAGCTTGCATCGAGCTGGATGTTGGATGGCCGAGACTGCCATCGAGCGTGCTGCCAGCGCACAATTGCCAGTTCAGCTACTTCAACTTCTCAACCTTTCCTTTACAACACATTTCCAATGCTGTTCGTACTGGTTGACAGTGCAGACAAGAGGCACTACAGTTTGTGAATAAAGCACTGAACTCATCATGTTCCGCTTGTTTCCACAAGAAAATTAAACTAAGCCAAACCATTTTAGTCACAAAGCTTTCAAATGGGCTGAAAAATCTCGATGGCAATACTTTTGCTTAGTATCCTTTTAAGGCTAGCCACCCAAGGCATGCCTTTTCTCCTCAACTTCTTCAACCAGCTGTCGGGCTAAGCTTCCCCTTTCTATGACTCTCCGTCAGAGTGCCATGATCACAATGGCTGCAGTCTATGTTTATCTGATTGACCTCTAGGTGCCGCCACATATACCTAATACGATATCTGGTGTTTTACATCCCAGAACCAAGATATAATCATGAGAGCAATGTAGAGGAGGGCTCCTGAAACTTCGGGCGTCTGGTGTTCTGTAACTTCAGTAGTCTGGGTACTAACTTTGCACAGACTGCTTAAATTGGTATGTTAATGTTTTCAAGGACTTACACTACTGGCTCAGTGGATTTGCAAAATATAATCAAAACTATTTCAGGCTCCCATTGAAAGGTGCAGTATCAAAAACGGCAAGCAGAATATTAAAAAAATGTTCATGTGAGTATGTCTTGATGCACACAGCAAAAATCATACGACTTGAAATCATTCAGGGCAAGACAACAGTGGGAAAAATGCCAAGATCTACTGTTCTTTCATTCCAGTTCCCAGCTTGACTCTAAGACACTGCAGTCACTCTTAACATCACCAAGTTTCAATGGATTTCCTAAAGAACTCTGATAGCTGGTTTCACTAAATGCTGTGGCTTTCATGTATCCCTTTCTGGTGAACTTTAGATTTTCCACACCATGTAATACCCCTGTCACGCTCGAGGTGTTAAAGGGAGATGTGGGTTGAAAAATGCGAGTTTTGGAAAAAATTACCAATTTTTTTGTTTTGATCTGTTTTGATAAGTTTAGCACCTCTACTGTTCTGAAAAAAAAGATATATGTTGAGACTCAACTAAAAATGCTTCAAAATTGCATCTAAAGAGCGCAAGGTGGCTGTTGAAAGGCTGAAAGTGTGCAGTGTTCGAGCACCTTGCCGCTGATAATGCCCCACCGCTCGCCATTTTCGACCGTGCCTCACTCTTCAAATAACCACGGTTTCTCGCGTTGCTGCAGCACAAGAAATAATAAATAGAAGCACGCTTTTGCCACATTTTTCGAGCACCGCGACTGCCTTTTAAATCTCGTGGTACAAGTCGGGGACTGCCATCGGCCACTGCACGCCTGTATGTGCTTTTGTGCTGTGAAGCCTGTTTGCAGGCCCGTGTCTTGTCTTCATTACGGATGAAGGAAGCCTAAGCTCGCACGATAGCTACGCTGTCAATATGAAAGCTATTGTGGCAGCGCGCTCTGCGGGAATGGGCTACGAGCAGCTGGTTCGATTTGCGGCAATTCTCGGCTTGAAAAAGCCAATGCATCATAAGTAATTCACAGCCATCAGCCGGAAAGTCCGTGACGCGGCAACAGATGCCCTCTGTGCCAATCTTTCGAGGGAGCTCACAGTGAGGGAAGTTAGCAGGGATGACATTGCTGTTATGTACGACGGTGTATGCCACAAACGCCACAAGAGCCACAATGGCATCTGCACTGTTGTGTCCCGTGACACTGGACTTTGTTCAGATTTCGAAATCCTTTCAAACTTCTCCCTAGCTTGCAGTCTGCACAAAGCTTTGCCAGATGGAGTGGATGAAGCTTGGCAAGCGTTCCATGGTGCTGCCTGTGGGTGAAATGTCTGTGATCAGCTCGAAAGAGCCGTGAGGTACAAACTTGCGGTGCTAGCACATATTAGAGGCAGTGGTCATTCAATTTTAATTTCAATGACCATTTAATTTTAATTTGAAAACTCATTTTTCTCAACCACAAACTTTGCCTTTTTTTTTTTTTCAATGTGCCCCTCCTTTTTTAGGTTCTTATGGTGCTCAGATCTACAAGAAGTTTTGCCCAAATTTTTTTCAAAGTATGAGAAATGCAATCATGTTGTTTAAATTTCAATATTTCTATTATATAAAAAAAAATCTATGCAAACCTTTACTAGGGTAGGGTAAATATGGACTTTTTCACGTGTATTGTATATTTTTTATGCACTTTCTAATTAGTTCTCTACATTGTACACTTTATTTGAAACATCATGAACTGTCAATAGTAAAAAATTATGGAAGTGTGGAAAAAGAGGGAGCAGAAGACCCATAGGTTTTCATTTTGTCATGTTGCACAACTAAAGGTATGCAACTTGCAAGAAAACTAACTATATATTTGAAATCAGAATAAAAAGTGCCGTGAATAGCCCAAGTTTGATTGCTATATGGTGAATATTAAAAAAAATGCCTTCGAGTTGCATTTCCCCTTAATGTTATTTGGCACAACGATGCCATTCAATCCATGCTGGTGCAACACAAGAAAAGGTAATGCCATTCCTTCATGATATCATTGCCGATAATTAAAAAAAAATATGGCCTGAAAACTTGCGGAAGGTAACTGTAGAGTGATAGAAAAGAAAAGGTATTTATTTTAAAAGACTTGCAGGAAGTCACCTTGTTAAATAAAGGTGCATAGAAATTTTACCGCAAAATACATGGCCACTAGACAACCTGCTTAAGGCACGTTTACACTAGAGAGACACGACAGCGATTTTGGTCTACCAGCTCTCTTTGGGAATGTCTTTTGTCTTATCATCAGCCTATGTACACTGCAAAGACACAAACAGTCCGCCAATGGTCTCTCCAACACTCGGCCCAGCCCGCACCTTGTCGTGCTCACAGTTTTTTGTTGGCAAATTCTGTAGTCACATTGTAGGCGCACACAGCGACAGGCATCGACTAAACTTGTACACCTGCACCACATTTCATTCTCAGCCATGCTCCCTGCTCTGCCATTGTCCCTCTCTTGGGCTATACGGCACAGCCCCCGCCATAATCCAGCCATAATACACAGTGATGAGGACGAGAGACATGGGTAGTGGACACAATAGGGAAACGAAAAAAATACTTCAGTTGGGTTTGTGGTTGTTTGAAGCAAAAACATGGGGCAAATTTTTTCCCAGCCGCAGATCTCCGCAAGAAATGCCGACGACAGGTGTGTGGATGCATGTGTTTTGCTGGTGTTTTCAGTCGATCATCATGTTACACTACGATGTGTCGTCGTCATCCTAGTGTGACTATGGGATCTGACGACTTCGTCGGCGGGCAATTCATCGGCCGATGGTTTGCGTCTGCCTCGTGTCTTCGTTGAGGTCATGTCAGTGTCGTGCCGCTCTAGTGTAAACGCGCCTTTAGCCAGCAGCCACAACCGACAGAATGAACACAAACAACACGGCTGGCATGGCAGCTGCTCAACGACGACGCCAAACTGCAGCAAGTAATGCGTTGAGTTGCTAGTTGCTTTGTTATTGGTGGTGTGAAAAATGTGCATAAGCCAGAAGACTTGATCATGAAATTAAAAATATAGCCCCCTTGATGCCATCGCTGGAGATACACGCACACACATGCACAAAGGCTTCACATTATGGCCGCCAGCACCGCCAGCCAGACGCCATTGAGGTGGAGAGTAAAAACATTTTCACGATAGCCTTCCGTGCACCCGACCTCGTGAAATTGAAAGATGCCATAAAAGAGCAACATTAATAGTGTGTTTTCATGAATGCAGGTTCAATTGAGAATGCCGAATGCGATTTTTTAAGTAGTCTGTGTGATAGAGAGTATACATTCGGTTTGACAGCGACAGCGAATGGCTTTCTTGAAGTCATGCGATTCTGATGACATTCTATATATCTGTGTAGCAGCCACATAACGTCATTAGATGCGAATGTAATTCAATTCGAATTATACTAAAATGTCCAGTGGGACAGTGGTATAACTCTCAATATTAACAATGCTTCGCTATTATTATAAACAAGAAAACTACAATATATAAACAAAAAACAACAAAGGCACCATATATTCCAAGTGGTTTTTGAAAAATACAGAAAACTTTTTATAAAGGTGCTTCCTTGTTTCTATTGCTATCACTAGCTGTGCATCTGTATCACTGGGAGCTTACGCTTCCTAGTGATAGAGATACAAAATAACGCTTGCACACAAAGGGCCAAAAACTTGGTAATTTAATGTCACGCATGAAACTGGTACACTTAATTTATTGTTTTCTGGGCATTTGGTAAGCTTATTACAACTTTCATGAAATCTTTTCTATGAAACGCAGCAAACACAACCCTTCTTTGCCAAGTGTTTCTGAAGTAACTTATATAAGTGCACAAAATACAGAATTCTGGAAAAAACATTGTGTTTTATACTTGGCCTTATAACTTAGCATAAGTGAACTTGTATGTGAGGAAAGCTCGAATTAAAAACGTACTTAAGCAACTGTAATCAGTCCTTTATGAACACTGAGCAATCGTCTGCTTCTTTGTGTCCAACATCACACCTCCTGTCAATAGCAACATGACATGTTTGTCAAAAACAAAATATGGCCCTTTCAATGCTAAGATGTTAGCAAACTGCTAAGAAATTTCGACTCCTGACAGCCCATTCAGCAATACTACAGGGCTCCAAGTTGTACACACCTATCCGCCATTTCTTTGAGCACATGTCTCGATCAAACTGTCAGGCCATTTGCACTTTCCTTTTTTGCTATCCCCTCAATGAAATTCCAGACTCTTAACATGCTAAGCTGCTGCAATCAAGTGTAGCTTCATTAGTAAAGAAGAAAGGGAGACCTAATTTGGCCACGCCTTGTCACTGGCAGCTGCAGACGGGCTCAAGAGAACAACGCGGCCATAAATCAGGCCCGTGTTTGCTGAAGGCCCAACTGTCAGGTGCAAACGGTCTTGCGCAGTGTGAGACGGGTATGCAGCTATACATCCAGGCAAGCCAAGTACTAATGTTACTTACGACGCTGTACTCAAGAACAGCACACAAATCAAACATGAACGCTAACTTAGAAAGGCGACGAATAGCTAAATTTTGTGAGTAATAACTCGGGGAGCACTACCATGCACAGCTACATATCCGGTGACACAAGTTAGTGTATATCATGAGTAAAATAATCTTGCTGATATTAAAACAAGAAAAAGTTTGGGGGATGATGGAGGTTTGAAGCAATGAGAAATAGTTGAACAGGGAATGTCAATGCAGCAAGTACTTGGCTAGGTGGACTGACGTCACAAAACTAGTCTACTTTTCTCAACAACTGAACATTTTTTTATCACCTCATGCTGATATTACATATATGATCATCAAACTCAGAAACACAAGCAAGCACTTACAGTATAAGTTTTTCATACCTCAACTCCCCAAGACCGCATATGCAAGAACCCAGATAGTTGATGCACAGGGGACTGCCCCCAAGTTGTGTGACGTGAACATTAAAATAGTTATATTGCGTTATTTCAGTATGCATGTGTTTTGAACTGCGCATTAAATTGGCATTGCAGTGGGGTCTACTAGCCCCCTCAAGTGCTTGGACGTCAGAGCAAAGGGCAATGGTCTCAAGTGCAGGTCTCAAGTGCAATAATTCTTGTTTAACCAAAAGCTTCCAATATAAAAAATATATGCAACTATCCTTAGTAGCATTATGCTAAAATTGAGTGAATAGGTTTTTTTTTTCCTTTCTCTCTCTCTCTCTCTTTCAAACTGTGCTGCAAAGCAGTTCTTAGTAGAATCAAGTGCAGCATTGAGTTATTTAGTATTTGCCTATATCGCAAAGCTGTGGGCACAATTATTTTCTGAACATTCTAGACGGTGCGCTAAAAGCCAGTGCCTCACTTGTTAAGTCACTGGCGAGCATTTTCCCCATACAATGTTTGTCCCTAAATGGCAGCACTGCGGAGTTCAAACAAATGAAAAAAATTTTTAAAATGCTGGGGTCAAATGAGAAGTGAACCTACTAAATAAATGATGCATTTTTTATGGAGATACCTTTTTTTTTTCAGGTTATATGCAGAAGACTACGCTCATTTTAGCTAAATTTCTTTTAGCAAGATTACAATAAAATACTAAGAATATATACACAGTGATGGAAGCGACATTTTGATTTTTGGAGCAGATTCTGGAGCAGATAGCGAAATATTCCAGACGACTCCTGGAGTTCAGTGCATCATTCCAGCCTCATACATATTAATATTATTAAACATATTGTACCTACAATATTCCCCACAAATTTAAAGAATTGTAATTAGGCAGACAAATGATTTTTGAACTTTAAGTGTTGTTTTCATATTTTACAAAAGTAGTGCCATTTAAATTTTCAAAAATAAAATAAGCTAGATGAATTAACATTAAAATGCTTGTTCTTGTGACAAACAAGGTCAAAGATGCTGAAAGTGCGCAATGTGATCAGTCACATATCAATGTTGTCGCAGCAGCTGCTAATACGACTAAGAAGTCTCACATGCATTTCACCAAAATGGTCTGCTTGCAAGGTACAAATATACAACTATATCAGACATATAGAAAATGTGAGTACATGTAGCATTGTCAATATTCCAGTATACTATACAAGTTGTATACTACGTAGATGACAGTATACAGCTTGTTTATGTTCAGACTTGCTGGATCGTCACATGGTTTAACTTCATTGTTTAAAATTTCTTCAATGCCATTTCAGAGTAGGTTTAGAGCAGCTACCAACAAATATTGCCCTTTGGAGCAGCACTTTCATCATTGTATATATTTTTTGCTTCACAATGAAAACTACAAGCCTTCTGTTTGTGAATGTGTCTAATAAATCTGTAATGCCCATTGTTGATACATTAGGGGCACTAATAATAATGTCTCTGCTATTCTAACCACTGAATGATTTCTTTTACGCCATTCTTCAGTTGTCAAAAATGACTAAGTTATGCTTGCAGCAACACAAAAATGTTAACCAGATCACATAGTCAAACCATGTTCTGATAATGCAAAATAATGCATGTGTATTTACGCTAAAAAATGCACTCTATAGATGAGCTAATTGCTCATAGGTTCTTAAAGGGGTACTGACACAAAAATTTTCAGAGCTATTGTTGCGCCCAAGGGAAGGCCAAGCGTTCAAGAGCCTAACTTGAGTGCACCCTAAAAGGGCACTCTGTACTGCTAAGCTTGAGTGCACCCTGAAAAACGACAGAGTGTTTTTAAAAGCTAGTTTCAATTCCTACTGCATCCCGACTTCACAGAATTGTATAAACCTCTCAGCGCTTGCTCACAAAAGATATCGTGAAGCGGCTATCTTGAGTGTTCTGGTGCTTGACGTCATGAGCTAGACTGCTGGGTGAAGTCATCAGAATTAGTACTGTTGTCTGACGTCAAGCTAGTGTCAATGCCGCTAGGTGCACCAAGAGCAAATGAACTTTAATATCCTCATAAGCATTTGCTAAGCTTCACACAAATACAGGAGATTCATATGCACAGTGAAATCACCCTTAAAAAATGATATCAGTACCCCTTTAATTCTGCATTTTAGATGCGAAACAGCTCTTTGACTAGCCTTTGTAACGCTGTCCCTCCATCCACACCACTCTCCTCGCCACAGGTGTTGGAGCGGTGCCAAGTCGCTCACGCCCTTCTAGCAGTGCGCGGTGACGTCTCCCTCACCTGCTGCACCCTCGCCACGTATCAGCTCTCCCTCGCTTCACCCTCTCCACCGTTCGCGACGCTCAAGCCCACTCTTCACGTGGGCATCATCTCACCCACGCCACCTCTCTCCATCTGTTGGCGAGAAGAAGCCGTGAGCCGGCGGGTGCACCCGAGCGGCGCCGACAATGTGGACAGCGCACTGCTGCTTGCCACGCAATAACGCGGACAAGCGGGATGCTGTCGCAGTGTGCTTCCCGCTAGTGTGCGCGTACTTTCCCCGGCTGTCGCCGGCATCATGAGGGTTAGCAAAGCCGAGGTTAGTGAGGTTAGCCTCACCATTTGCGACAAGAACACCGATCGCGTTCGAGAATAGAGACGGCGCGCAGGTAACACTGGCGAGACGCGAGCCAAGAAAGTCGAGCGCAAGCGTCTTCAACGCGTCTCGCCTCCAGTGTCCTTGCGTTTCAAACAAACGTTCACTCTAGTCAACACAAGACCGAACTTCGCTTCAAACCGTTCTTCCAGCACCCGCATCGACGCCTGTTTCAACGCGGTCAACGTTGTGCGCACCACTGCTGCCTCGCATCCCATCCAAAGCTTCTTTCTTTTTTTTTCTAGCTAATGGAACTTCATGCACCACAGAGAACTCGCATTTCTTTCCCATACCTTTTTAATGACTCATTGATATAAAGCATGACTAAATAAGCAGACATAGAACGTCTGCTCTGTTCACTATCCAAACAGCTCGCCAAAGCAATATACAATAACTAATTAGTTGGCTAAAAGCATTGATGCACAAATGACAATGCATCGCGAAACCACCAGAATAATGCACAGCATCCAGTTAACGTGCTCCATTGAATGCTGTGCACCTGCACAGCATTCAATGTAGCACGTTAACTGGAGGCTGCACAGCATTCAATGCTTTGCACATGCTTATTCAGGTAAGTTAATATCCTTTCACTGCATACACTGTTCCTGTTACTAGGCAATTACTAGTGAGCATACCTTAGCAATTAAAATGAAACTTACAGGCTGATGCCAATATTGCCAATATATAAACTGCAATGTTTGCCACACTTCCTGCCTGAGCATTGCCATTAGTATGTGTTTTGGCACCGTGTTGATAACGGACTCACCTCAGCATTACTGTAGTACGTGTTCCAGGTGGCCCGTAGAGACTCCTGGCCGCCCAAGTCCCACATGATGAAGTGGACATTTTTCCACACCACTTCCTCTACATTGCTCCCTATAGTGGGTGATGTGTGCACCACCTCGTTCATCAGGCTGCAGCACCACGAGAGAAAGAAGAGAAATAATAATGAAAATACCCCCGAAGTGGCAGTTTAACTTCACACCATGCGAAGGTAACATGAAAACAGTACAGTGAATATTGTTTCCCCCATCAGCATGATGTCCTGCATTATCAATAAGCAGTTTGCTTCACCCCTCCTGCCAATCGATGTCTGCTGACCGAAGATACAAAACAACTGTGGAGCATTCAAATTCAAAATGATTCAATGCCACGCCAGTGGCAACATGACTTAACATTAACTGGGTCATAAACCGCTCTTGCAAGTAATTGTCGAATGGCGTAACAGAGTTTTATGCCTGATGAATCAATTGCCACTGAAATTTATTGAATCCATCAAACCTGAGCAGATTCACAGGGGTTTGTCATGCTTAAGCTGTTTTCTCTTCTCTCCTCATGCTGGGGCTAAGCAGGAAGGGATAAAATGGGGGAAAGTTACGTCAGTGAGCACCACTACCTTGAGCGTGGGTGATGAAACCCCAATTCCTCTTTCCTTACATTATTTCTAAGTGTGCGAGTGTGCGAGTGTGTGAGTGTCACGGTGTAACATTAGCAGACTATGGAACGCAGGCAGGCATATGACAGCACACCATGGCAAGAAAAGCATATGATTCAAACACTCTTGATTTGTGCTGGCCATTGGCCCATAGTACGCTACCCACTGTTCAACATCAAAGAGCAGCAGCTGGCATCTCCAAAGAGAATGAAAATGTACCTCCATATAGAAAGAAAGTGACCGAGAAAATGGCAATTTCGTACTCCGCTAGTAAACTCTTCTAGCCATCCACGACTGCAAAATCTGGTTGAGATGATCATAGCAGTTACTGCTACCTGCAGGATGTGTTTTCTCACAAATTTTAAGGCATGGTTCATGACTTTTCTGAAAAAAAGACAATACATGCTGCTCATATATTAAGCAGCCCATTCTCTCCATGCATCCTATAAAGCAAGTTTTCATCATCTACTATGTACACTGCAGAGCAGAAGCCTATCCCATGTTTTGCCAATTAATTTGTTCCTGCACTCGCTGCGCTCACAATTTCTCAATAAACTTTTTAAAGGTATACTGAACGAAATTTCTGCTGCCAAAATTTTCAGTCAAATTGAAAAAATGGGACCTGGAATCGATAGAAAACACCTTCACTCCAGGCAGAAAATACGGGAAAATAATGAATTTAATGTGTCTTTCACAAACTGCCATGCCTAGTGTCCGCATCGTGAACTAGAAAAGGTCCCGCTTGATGATGTCACACACACCCCGAAAGGGCAAGTCAACAATGCCAACCGTCGCCTGCATCTCTTGACTCGCTCAACTCCCACTTCGGTTTCCAAAACCGGAATGTACAGCAAGAGCAGCGAACAATGCTTCTGGCCGGGGAAAAGCACCAGCGTTTTTGTGGAAGGGAAAGAGTGGGATGAAAAGAGAGGTGTAGAAAAGGAAGAGGAGGACAAAAACATGTGCATCCAGCATGCTCCTCGGTGAGCGTGACGCCACGGCTCACGCTCGCAAGTAGCCACTACGCGAGCCATGAGGACGAGAATTCATGAAAAACACAAGTGTTCAAGAATACAGGAAATAAACTCTGTATATCAGAACAGTGGCATCTTCAGAGTCCAATTTCAAAGTTTCATCAGTTTTTCCTATTATTTTTCAGTATCCCTTTAATTTCGTGTGTCTACCTAACTTTCTGCTTTACCCTTGATTGCTTGCTTTCTCTTGCAATCTAGTACGAATGGCCAGCAGTCTTTTCAATGACCGGTGGTTTTAACGACCAGGGCCTTTCTAAAAATACTGTGGCATACTTTTCTCCTTCTGGCACAATACACTTGGGACATAAGCTAGTAGTGGGTAGTCAGCTAAGGAAGGAAAAGGTAGTTGGAACAATGGCGGAAATGCATTAATAAACTGCGCTGTGTTTTCGGAACTGCGTTTCAGAGTGCTATATTTATTGGTGACCCGGACTACGAACGTGACCTTCCATGGAGCAGCGTGAGCATCTCGACAGCCTCAGCCCTGGTTCCGCTGCCACTGCACCCGGCCATGTACCCTCTTCGGGTGTTGTTGGAGCTACTACTACCATGACGCTACCACAGCTGTGGCTTGCCGATCCCTCCTTATGGTTCATTCAAGTCGAGATCAAGTTCTGCATTCAACGCATCACGTCAGAAATTCGCAAGCATGAGCTCTTCGTTGAAGCGTTGCCGCCACAGGCAATGGCCGAAATACGCGACATCCTCGTGGGCCCACCGGGTGATACTCCATATACGACAGTCAAACAGGCTCTTCTTCACCGACTCGTTCCGCCTAAGCATCGGCACATTCAGCAACTTCTGTGCAACGAAGACCGTCCCACGCAGTTTCTACGTCACCTGCAGCACCTGCTTGGGGAC
Organism: Rhipicephalus annulatus; assembly: GCA_013436015.1. Lineage (NCBI taxonomy): Eukaryota > Metazoa > Arthropoda > Arachnida > Ixodida > Ixodidae > Rhipicephalus > Rhipicephalus annulatus. The sequence continues at coordinate 3,997,958 of WOVY01009271.1, forward strand.
CAGCCAGACGGCTCAGAAACATCCATACTACGTGAGTTGTTTCTACAGCGTCTGCCACCTACCATGCGAATGGCTCTTGTCCCAGCTCAGCATAAGCCGCTGTCGGAGCTGGCAGAAATGGCCGATGACATGATGGACGTTGCTCCGGTAGTCATAAACGCTGCCCACACCTCTCCGATTTCCGAAGCAGATTCGCTTAGAGAAACGGTAAAAGATCTTGCAGCTGAAGTCGCCAACTTGCGTCTGCAATTTCTGAGCATTCGCAACTTAAATGACCAGGCTCGTCCACATCGACCATCTCTCACGTCGGCTGCTCCGCAACGGCCCCTCCACCAGCCCGAGCACTGCTTTTCACCGCAGAACACATGCTATTATCACCGGCGTTTACGTGCCGCGGCTCGCAGATGTGTGCCACCTTGCTCATGGCGCATGGGAAACGCTCCAGTCAATCGTCAATAACAGTGGCGGGCGATCAAGGCCAAGCATCAAGCCGCCTCTTCCACATTACCAACAGAACCACAGGTCTGCGCTTGCTGGTGGACACTGGAGCAGAAGTCAGCATAATTCCAGCGTCCAAAACTGACCGGCGTCTTCGCGAGAAGTCAACTCCTTTACAAGCGATCAATTCTTCGGTCATCGCAACTTACGGACAGAAGTCTCTGTCCCTTGATCTCGGCCTTAAGAGGAAACTGTAGTGGTTATTTTGGATAGCAGACGTACGCTACGCAATCGTAGGCGCAGATTTCTTGAGACATTTTCATCTGCTCGTGGATATAAGCCGCTGTCGCCTGGTGGATAGCTATACCGGCTTATCGGTCAATGGTTTTCTGTCACGCGCTACGGCCCTAAACCCCACTTTCGTGAAACCGCCCACGTCACCATATACAGCTTTGCTCAACGAGTTTCCGGAGATTACAACGCAGTCTCCCATGGATAAGACCCCCAAGCACACTGTGACCCACTGCATCGTTACCACAGGCCCACCGGTTCACTGCCGCCCTCGCCGACTTGGCCCTGATAAACTACGAATTGCTCGCAACTAGTTTGAGCATATGTTACAGTTGCAAATCATTCGTCCGTCATCAAGCTCGTGGTCGTTGGCGCTACGCATGGTTCCCAAGAAGAACAATGACTGGCGGCCCTGTGGTGATTATCGGGCTCTCAATTCAGTCACCGTTCCAGGTCGATACCTGTTACCCAATATGCAGGACTGTACTGCTTTTTTTAACCGGAACAACTGTATACTCGAAGATTGATCTTGTGAAAGCTTATCACCAGATTCCCGTTGAGCCTTCTGACATTCCCAAAACTGCAATAATTACCCCATTTAGGCTCTATGAGTATTTACGAATGCCTTTCGGTTTGAGAAACGCAGCTCAGACATTTCAGCATTTTATAGACGAAGTCACAAGAGGCTTGCCGTTTTGCTTCGCCTATATCGACGATCTTCTCGTCGCCAGCAAGGACGCTGAAACGCACAAGGCACATCTACGTCAGCTTTTCACTCGACTGCGTGATTACAACCTTGTCATCAATGTAGAAAAGTGTCAGTTTGGAGTCTCGGAGATAGCATTCCTCTGACATCAGATCACTAAAGATGGCATCACTCCTCTACCTGACAAGGTTCAAGCTATCCTCGAGTACCCGCCTCCCATGTCCATACGCAGTCTACGACGTTTTCTAGGACTCGTCGCTTCATCCCTACATGCTCTACACTGCTGCAGCCTCTGGAAGCACTACACTCGACTTCGCAAGCCGAGTCAGATGCACATCCCTGGGACACGGTCGCGGATCAAGCTTTTGCCATCGTTAAGACCAAGCTCGCCCAGGCCACCCACCTGCACCACCCTTCACCAACTGCTCCCACTAGCCTCATGGTGGACGCTTCTTCAGAAGCAGTTGGGGCCGCTCTTCATCAATGGATCAATGATGCATGGGCTCCAATTTCCTTCTTTTCTCGCAAGTTACGCGACACTGAGCGCCGATATAGTACTTTCGGATGGGAGCTCCTCGCGGCCTACCTTGCGGTGAAGCATTTCAGGTACTTGCGACAATTTGCCATTCTTACCAACCACAAGCCCCTTGTTTCGGCTTTACGTTCCTGCAGTGCCACGTAGAATCCTAGAGAATTTCGACACCTTGCTTTCATTGCCGAATTCACCGCAGACATACGTTATGTAAAAGACAGCTTTAACAGTGCAGCGGACGCTCTCAGTCGTATTACCATCAATGCCACGACAGGCACCACCGACCTTTCATTGTCCTCGCTCGCGGAGGCACAGGCATTAGACGATGAGCTTCCACGACTCCGATCCTCTACTTCCCTCCGACTGGAACAAGTCAACTTTCCCTACGACGAAGTTACGCTCCGGTGCGATGTTTCACGCAACTGCACTCGTATCTATGTTCCTTCACAGCTTCGTCGTGCTGTTTTCAACACCCTCCACTCCATCTGCCATCCAGGCGTAAGAGCCACACAACATCTGGTCACTGAACGCTATGTCTGGCCGCACATACGCACTAACATTCGTGACTGGGTTCGCACTTGCAGAGCGTGTCAGCGTATCAAGGTGCAACGGCACACCAAGCCTCCATGGGGAAAATTCTCTCTCCCTGATGCCCGTTTCGACACCATTCATTTGGACATTGTCGGGCCATTACCTCCATGTTGGGGAAATACTTATTTGCTTACGTGTATTGACAGGTACACTAGGTGACCTGAAGCAGCTTCAATGCCTGACATCACGGCAGAAACAGTCGCTCGTACCTTTCTTGCTACCTGGATTAGCCGTTTCGGTGTACCATCAATGGTGACTACTGGTTGAGGCAGACAGCTTGAGTCAGCACTTTTCACCTCTGTCACAGCTATACTGGGTTGTGCGCGTATTCACACAACTGCGTATCATCCAGCATCAAATGGCTTAGAGAAGAGACTCCACCGTCATCTAAAAGCAGCACTCGCCTCGCAGGCTCATGCTGAAGATTGGGTATCACACCTCCCCATCGTGCTTCTCGGCCTGCGTTCAACACTTCGGCCAGAACTTGCCTGCTCTGTAGCCGAGATGGTCTATGGCTGCACACTCCGTTTATTTGGTGACCTCGTCAGCCCCGTTGCTACGCAGAGTGTTTCAGATCCATCTTTTTTCGTCCAGCGTCTGTGGATCTTCATGCAAAACTTGCGCCCATCACCAACTTCAGCTCACACTAAGAACAACCTTTTTCTGCCGGCAAACCTACAGACACCTTGACACGTTTTTGTTCGTGTCGATGCGTCTCGCCGTGCTCTTCAGCCTCCTTATGACGGTCCTTTCCCAGTCATCAAGCGTTCTGAACATCATTTTACAATCCTGCGTAATGGGCATGAAGAGACAGTCAGCATTGAAAGGATCAAGCCGGTACCCGTTCTGACAAGCTCCGTCTGATCTTTTTTTTTTTTTTTTTTTCAAGTGCCCACGGCCACTTGTCTGCAGGGGGGGAGCCTATCTGTGGCATGACACACTTGGGACATAAGCTAGTAGTCTGCTAAGGAAGGAAGAGGTAGTTGGAACAATGGCGGAGATGCATTAATAAACCGCGCTGTGTTTTCCGAACCGCGTTTCAGAGTGCTATAATACCAATTGAAGCCGGGGTTACTGTAGTGGGACAAGTTCAACTTTTATTCCGTTCTGAACTTCTTCAGTGGTCGGAGAAGCGCTCTATTCACGCTGTCAACAAGATCAGCCAACCGCGCACTGTGGGAGGTACGAGAAGAATAGAATCGAGGAGAAGGAACCCTTGCATTATACCAACCCAAGTGTGTATTACCACGAGGAAAGTCTGTTTGTACACACTCTATCATGAATGACAGGCTTGCTGTAGCGGACGATGCCTGAAAGACAATGATGAAACTCGTGGAGTCTTTCAAGACCAGCAAAGAATGATGAAAGGGGAGGGGGCAGACAAAGCCAGTGATTAAACAAGTGGACAGGTCGTGGTAGAGCTGTCAGCCGGAGCCGTGGCCTTAAAGTGACAACTTCCCCTGTCTAAAGCTGTGTCCGGATGAGAGTTGCTTCATGTGAGTGGCTCCGACGACACATTAGTGAATGACACACTATGCGAAGCAGCGGTTGTAACGGGGTCAGGAAATGGACACCGACGTGAACCAGGCTAAATGGTGTATATTTAGTCAGTTATACACTAAATGGTAACCAACTGACATATAAGCTACTAATTGGCTATAGCACCGTGCCTGTTGCCTCTGTATGCTGTTGTTGTGCTGATTTCAAAGACATACGTTCAACCTGAAGAGTGAGCAGGTCGCTCCACGCTCTATAGCACAAGAAAACTTACTATAGATTAAATGCTCGTGACACCGAGAATAAGGGCACAAAGGGCAAAAATGTAGTGAAATATGTCAAATGTGAACAAGGAGCAAGAAGAGGTGTCAGAGAAATAAGAAATGTGCTGGAGAGATCAGAAAATCTTGTTCAATCACTACACACTGCAGCACATCAGTAAAACATCAGCCAGGCTTCTGAAAGAGCTTTACTGCGCACGGTCAGAATACTTCAACACGATTGCATTCTAAGTTTATTTTAGTCCTCGAAAATAAAACACGCAAAGTATTATTTCTTAACTATGGCAGTTTCCCCAAGTTCGTAGACTGCAACTTTTTGCGAAATGACCCATTGCTAATGAGCTTTTTGTCATGCGCGTGCCTCATTGCGTTCTTTTCCACGCTGTACCCATACTAGCCATAAACCAACACCAACTCACTTCATCCTTCTGAACTAAATCCAATAAAAAAACAATAAAAACCATAAACTGATTGAGCTCTTCATGTGTTATCAGGTGCAGTAAGTTTTTGTAATTTTCTTTCTTTTTTCATGTAATGATTTGGGAAGCAAAGTAGAGCAACAGTTTAAAAAAAAAAAGACTATTTTTTGGCTGTATGCAAGAGCATAAAAAAGTGCTCACCATGTTTTGTTTTTTTTTTCCTCAAGAGATACTATCTATCACAAAGTAATGATAAAGTAAGTGGTGTTATGTTCAGAATTTCTGGACAAACTACTGATATAGCCAAATGAAACAAATTATAGGAGTTCTAAGATCTTTTGGAACAATGATGCATTTTTATTATGTCTAGTTAATTTCTCCTCGGAGGGGATGATATCATATGCATGTATTTATCGCTCATGTATTTATTAGAATGTTTGCAACACTCAGCCACAGCCTTCATCATTGATATTTATCACTTAGGTTTGCATGATCTGCGCTACGGACAGCAATGCTGGCAGCAATAACAGTGTACTCCCGTTAAGACGAACTCGTTTAAGACGATTTCTCGCTTATGCCGAACAACATGAGAACGTTTGTTTGGTTTTCCATAGACCCAATGCAAAAAAAATCCGCTTAAGATGAACAGCCTTGCACCTGCTCTTCTGTTAAGACGAACACTTTCGCGGAGACCGGGAGACCGAGGGGATTCTACAGAGGTATTATGGCAATCTAGGGGTGGGGGGGGGGCATTCCCGCGGCCGGAGGGAAAGAAAATACAAAAGCAGCAACGGCGCGAAGCGAATTCGCGCCACGGTGGAGGGAGGGAGGCAGCGACAAAAGAATGGCCCGCGGCATCACCCGCACTTCTCATTTGCCGCAGATCTGCAGCAAATGATGCTGCAGATCTCTACATTAGTTCGTTAAGGAACTATTTTGAGCAGCATGAAGGAACTGAAGTGTTTTTGAGATCGCTAGGAGATATGGCGTCATTTGTGGCTGCTCACCGATGTGCACAACAGTGACGTCCATTATGGGCTGGATCAAGCCGAGCAAGAGCACTTGAACGCAGTTGCCTATCAGGTTACTCCCTCAAATAAATTATTTTTTTGTCTTTTTCCTTTACTGTAAGTGTACTTGATACTTTGTTTTGAACTAAGATATTTGCACGCACCTAGGTATGTAGCCAATTCTTTTTTCGAGGGTGCTTCTGATAAGACGAACAATTCTTCATGGTCCCTTCGAGTTCGTTTTAAAGGGAGTTCACTGTATTCTTGAAAAGCTGACATGCAAACAATCAGAACTTCAGATGTTTTTATTCAATTGTTACATAATGTGGTGTCACTGGAATAGGCATGCAAGGCATTTAGAAGGCAATGACACTCACAACTGGTAGAGAATTGTCGTCTTGCCAGCATTGTTGAGGCCAACGATGACAACCTTGTGCTCTGAAAGATAACACAATCAGCATGATAAGCTCTTGCATTCTAAAACAAAGCAAGGACTATCAGTACATGCCTACAATGATATCATAGTTGTTTTCCTGTCCTGATCCCATCACACAGCTTCAATGACCCTTTCACTACATGAACTATAGTGCGACATCCATTGTAGCAGTAGTTACAAACTTTTATTTTCAGCCACAAACTAATGGCCGAGCATTTCGACCGTTTGCACGACTAGTCGACACAGTTCTTCGCCTTCAGCGTCGGTCTAGTTGAGCCAGGTGGTGATGAAAGGGGAAGGGGGAGGGAAAAAGCTAGATAGCTGAGTGTTGGGCACTAGAAAAGGCAGTGTGACAGGTCGGTACATTCTGACGGGCAATGAGGACAGCAGGATCTATATCTATAGAGCTACAGTATTCCTCTATTTTGCCAGCTATGTTTCTGTGTATTAGGAACCCCACTCCCAGTTCTCTTCGGTCAGCCAAGCCCCGATAGTAACGAACGCGTCTATTCTGTAGCACCGCATAGGCCTCATCTGTCCTCCTAACCTCACTGAGCCCTGTTATACCCCACTTAACACCCTCTAGCTCCTCGAATAGTACAGCTAGACTTGCCTCACTAGATAAGGTTCTAGCATTAAACATTGCTAAGTTCTGGTTCCAATGGTGGCCTGTCCGGATCCAGAGATTCTTAGCACCTTCTGCTGCGTTGCAGATCTGACCGCCGCCATGGCCAATTGCTTCGCAGCTGCTGGGGACCTTCTACCGAAAACGAAGAAAACGTAAGTTGACATGGAGGAGCCCTAATGGTGAAAATAAGAATGAAATAGACTTTATAATTACTGCACACCCAGGCATCACGCAGGATGTGGAAGTGGTTCGAGATCGTACCATAAAATGATACGGTCTCGAATTCGCCTAGACTTGAAGAAGGAACGACAGAAACTGATACGCAAGAAGCCAATCAATGAGCTAGCACTGAGAGGGAAAGGACAGGAATTCAGAGTCTCACTTCAAAACAGGTACTCGGCTCTTATTGAGGAAACCAACCTTAGCGTAGATACAATGAATGATAATCTGACGAGTATCATTACGGAATGTGCAGTGGAAGTTGGAGGCACGGTAGTTAAACAGGACACTGGCAAGCTTTCCCAGGAAACAAGGAATCTCATTAAGAAGCATCAAAGCATGAAGGTATCAAGTACAACAGACAGAATAGAACTGGCAGAGCTTTCGAAGCTGATTAATAAGCATAAGGTATCAGATGTAAGAAGATATAACAAGCAGATAATTGAACACGCTCTGAAAAACGAAGGAAGCATCAAAGCAGTGAAGAGAAAATTTAGGATAGGAAAAAATCGGATGTATGCGCTAAGGGACAAAAAAGGCAAAATAACTACCAATATGGATAGGATAATTAAAATAGCAGAGGAGTTTTACAGAGATCTGATAGCCGGGACAACCACGACCTTAATACTATAAGAACTAGCAGTAACTCAGATGACACCCCACCAGTAATGATTGAAGAAGTCAGAAAAGCCTTGGAGGGCATGCAAAGAGGCAGAGCTGCTGGTGAGGATCAGGTAACATCAGATCTGCTGAAAAATGGAGGACAGATTGTGTTAGAAAAACTAGCCACCCTGTTTACGAGGTGTCTCCAGACGGGAAGAGTACCAAAGTCTTGGAAGAATGCTAACATCATCTTAATACATAAGAAAGGAGATGACAAGGACTTGAAGAATAATAGGCCAATCAGCTTGCTATTTGTAGTATACAAGCTATTCACAAAGGTAATTGCTAACAGAGTCAAGTCAAGAAAACATTGGAATTCAATCAACCAAAGGAACAAGCAAGATTTCGAACAGGCTACTCAACAATCGACCATATTTATACTATCAATCAGGTAATAGAGAAATGCTGAGAATATAGTCAACCACTATACATAGCCTTCATAGATTACGAGAAGGCATTTGATTCAGTAGAAATATCGGTAGTCATGGAGACACTACAGAATCAGGGCGTCGATGAAGCATATATAAACATCCTGGAAGAAATCTACAGGGGATCAACTGCTACCATAGCGCTTCATGAAGACAGCATCAGAATACCAATCAAGAAGGGTGTAAGGCACGGGGATACAATCTCCCCAATGCTATTTACTGCGTGCTTACAGGAGGTTTTCAGGGGCCTAGAATGGGAACAGGCAGGGATAAGAGTTAATGGATAGTACCTCAGTCACTTGCACTTGGCCGATGACATTGCATTGCTGAGTAACTCAGGGGACGAATTGCAACTCATAATTATGGAGTTAGACAAGGATAGCAGAAAGATGGGTCTTAAAATTAATCTGCTGAAAATGAAAGTAATGTATAACAACCTCGGAAGAGAGCAGCGTTTCGATATAGGGAATAATGCACTTGAATTTATGAAAGACTCATGGTTACGGAGTTAGACAAGGAGAGCAGAAAGGGGGGTCTTAAAATTATTCTGCAGAAAATGAAAGTAATGTAAAACAACCTCGGAAGAGAGCAGCGCTTCGATGTAGGGAATAATGCACTTGAATTTATGAAAGACTATGACATATCTACTTAGGACAATAACCGCGGTGTAGAACCACGAGATTGAAGAAACTAGAAGAATAAGATTGGGGTGGAGCACACTTGACAAGCACTCTCAAATTATGACAGGTAGATTGACACTAATCCTCAAGTGGAAGGTATATAACAGCTGCATCTTGATGGTACTTAGCTACGGAGCAGAAACCTGGAGACTTTCAAAGAGGGTTCAGCATAAATTGAGGACGACGCAGCGAGCAATGGGAAAAAAAATGGTAGGTGTAACCTTAAGAGACAAGACGAGAGCAGAGTGGATCAGGGAACAAACGGGGGTTAAGGATATGTTAGATGAAATCAAGAAGAAATGGACATGGGCCGGGCATGTAGCGCGCAGACAGGATAACCGCTGGTCATTAAGGATAACTAACTAGATTCCCAGAGAAGGCAAGCGAGTTAGAGGGAGACAGAAGGTTAGGTGGGCAGATGAGATTAAGAAGTTTGCGGGTATAAATTGGCAGCAGCAGCAATCACAGGACCGAGTTAACTGGCGGAACTTGGGAGAGGCCTTTGTACTGCAGTGGACGTAGTCAGGCTGATGATGATAATATCTATAGAGAAAAAGGTGAGAGGATCAGGCAATAAAATTCAGGCATCTAGTGCTGTGAGTGATGGATGAGGGGGAGGGTAGAGACACTTGTCAAGTCTGAGCTGAAGGTGCACCTCCTTGATAGTTTGGCGCAAGGATATTGTCCTGTCGTTCTTCCCGGAACTCCCACCATCATACGAAGGTGTGGGCCAGGGAAAGAACAGTGCCCGCTGCAATATACTACGGGCGGGCTTATGGGCCAGCTTATTTCCGTCAATCTCTCAATGCCTAGGAACCCAGCAGAGGAAAACAGTGGGAGGTTGGAGTGTGGAGATTGCTCGCTCTACTCCTTGTTCTAGGGAAGGGGGTAATGTGTGATACTGTATGTGGTGTATGGCTGCATGAATAGTAGAAAATCATACACTCAGGGACAAAACAGAGGGAGGAAAATGACTATAATGCATGCACAATGGAAAGGACCTCAAGTGGTAGCACATTTGACGGGTGCAAGCAAGACCCATTGGTGCGGGTTTCAGGTGTCGAAAGATGTGGATGATATATAGCGTCACCGCAGGAGCCTCGAGGAGCCACGAATGAGGCATTCGTATAGGCAACTCCATAATTGCAATAAAATTGGAACTTCAGATTTCATAACAGCTAAATTATCTTGCCGATTCAATTTCATGAGGTCTACAGACAAAAGAACTGTGCTGGACCTTAAGACCTTGATAGGCACAATACACGACACCTATTCAAAAAGCTCACAACAGTTCAACACACACATGTAAGGATTGTCATACATAGATAATCAGCGTTTGCTTTCTTCCTTTTATTGTGATGACCTAAATGTTGAAAAAGTTGCATAGTGAAAAACCGCTATACTGTTTGTATGTTTAAGTCAAAGTCACATTCAAGCTATGTGACACACCATAAAGGCTCAAGTTTCGTAAAGTAGAAGAAAAAAAGAGCCAAACACTGAAAAATAAAGCTTCATCGTACGGTGCATGCCTTCTATCTAATCATGAATGCAACACAAGAACCCGATACGGCCCAAATGAGAAGCAAGAAAAAAAATTATTCTAAAGCTCATCAAGAGAGCTGTTCTCGGGTTACACCACCAACTTTATCTGCACATGCACTGAGCAACCGTTTTGAGACATGAGGGCTGGACATGCTGCCTACGAGAATGGTGGACGTAGCACACATTGAAAACCTTCGTGCCTGCACATTTCATGTAGCAATGATAATGCAATTGGTGTAAAAGACCTGAATGTCAACAAAGCCATGATACTTGCTCATTTTCTTCTTCCTTTTTGTCCTTGTGAGATTAAGGCGAACACGGGCAATGCTGTTCTCGCAATTTAACAACCCCTTGAGAAACTGTGCTCCTCCTTTTTGGTGGATTTTTCTGCCCTATATTTTTTACAGTGACCAGTTTTGTTGGTATAACTGCACTGTAAGTACAGGTGCATGTGCATGCAAGTGCACTACACCAGAGAAACTCGACAAGTCCCAAAAACGGAAGTAATAGTCCCATCACACGGCACATGTCAATGTCAGTAGATATGGGTGCCATATGATGCAGCGTATGCCATTCAATCTGTGGCATTGCTTCACAGGAGAAAATAATGTCCTACAGCTTTCATATAAATGGCAATAATACCAAAACAATCATCCAGAAAAGCCGCACAAAGCAAGTGAAGAAGTCAGTCCATTCATTTTAAAATAGATATTAGCAATTCATGCCACTACACAACATACATATAAAACTATCATACAATAATCTACGACCCCCATTAGCCAAGACAAACCTTAGCGAGTAGAAACAGGTGATAAATTGGACATACAACATGGCTGGTATGGCAGCGCTGAGCGAAGATGCCGGCATGCAGCAGGTGAAACATTTATTTGGTGTTTACTACTTTGATTAGAGAGAGAGAGAAAGCAGAATCATATTAATCGAAAGAAAAGGCATGATCACCCAATAGACGATGAAGCAAGATGCAGTGGCAAAACTTAATAGCAGATTCATGCAAAAACTTTCACAATCATGCCTAATTATTTACACCATCGCCGACTAGTAAAACAAAATCTACCTGACACCACTGAGATGGCATCAAAAACTTTTAGCGACAGCAAGCCATAAAGGTGTTTTCTCATAAAAATTCACATAGCTGCTCATGAAAGTGCGCGTCATCGACAGCAAAAGAGCCCAGCAACACCTTTTGCAAGCATGTGCCTCAACCACCCGCACAATTGCTATCACCACCAACGTAAAATGTTTGCCGATATATGGGAACGCACAGCCCGCCAGAGTTGGGGCTAACACATAAGCAATCCTCGAAAAGGTTATCGAATGACATTTCCTCGTGTTAATGGAATGCCAACAAAATGAAAGGGAGACCAGATAAGAAGTGCGTGTACACAAATATGCCTTGACGTACTCACAAGACGCATAAGATCGATCCCCAAGATTCGACTTGAAGTACATCTTTTTTAGTGAACTGACGTACATACATGCTAGCAAATGTTCACAAGCTAAGATAGCCAACAATTTACACGGTCAAAAACAACCTTTCAGATGCTGGCGGCACAATGATTTTTATATCATACCTTCATTTTACGTAATTAGTAAATTAGTTTACTTCATTGTCTGTTTTTCAAGTTCTCATTTCCTGGGGGTATAGTTATAGATATTTATATAACTTATTAAGTGTCATGTATTGCATTGATAATTACTAATGACCATAGGGTTTTTTTTTTTTTGCCAGTACAAAATGCCAAACAAGACCTGTTGGTTATCTCAATGAACTAAATATAAGGTATGCCGAGACAATACAGACCTCAAATACGTTGGATTGAGTTAACTTTGCTCTCTTGTTTACCTTCACACACCATGGTTGATCGTGAAGCATAGGGCCTTTTATCGTAGATCGACGAACATAACAATTCGGCAAGCTTTCACGTATCATTTGTTGCTCTGGATTTCGCTACAAGTAGCCCATTAGTGAAGAAAGCCTAGTTGCACGCTCATCTCGCACACTCAACTGTATTTACAAAGGCACCATGCAGATTTTGTAAAGGGCAGGCACACAGATGATATCAGATACGATGCTTTGGTAGTAATGCGTCATTGACAGCACATCCTCACTGTTTGCAAATATCTTGCGAGAATAATCCCATAGTGAAGTACCATTAACAGCTGTACAACTGGCCTGATATTTGCAAACAGCACCGAAACATTCTGGCTCAGAGAAATGGTGGAATCGTGTTGTACGCGTAGATACAGCGAGCCCATGCCCTTCATCATTCAGGTAAAACTCTATGACCGTTTCATGCTGAAAATATACTGAATATACTGTAGTAGGTGTTATACGTATGTATTAAACGCTGCCGTTACATGAAATGATGCTTGCTTTAGTTTCCCTAGCAATTCGATATGAATACATAATACAACCAGAAAAACAACACAGCAGTACACAATATGTAATTCATCTCATGCAACTGAACTTTGACGCACAATATTGACATCTGTGCACTTTAAGTGGCGATTTACTGAACTGGTATTGTTTTAAAAAATATGTAACTCGGTCCTTGTGATTGTGTCCACCTTGATAACTACTGCACAAAAATGTTCAATTGAACGAGCAAAAATGTTATCTAAGTGGAAATTTTCACGCATGGTATCGATCAAATATATCGCTTTGTCCTTTTTTTTCTAACTGTGATTTCAAGAGCAACGGCCCATCAGGTCCAGCATTTTTGCAGCAGGGACCTTTATACAAGGTCGCCGAAGCATTCGACCCGAAACACCGACAAAGACGACCTTGTGCGATCGGTTAGCACGCCAGCTGACAGAAAACATTCGAGGTATTCAAGGTCTTCGCGCACTAGAACCAGTTCTGGGTTGACGACGTGACGAAATTTGTCCGGCAAAATAAGATTATTCTAAATTACGTCCTTGCAACACACCCAACCAGAATCGTGCTGTCGAAACCAGCACATTTCTTTACAACGGCTAAGACGAAACCGTCGGATTCGAAACTGCAAAGAAAAAAGTCGATCGAACGGTATCTGGTTCGACGACGAACTGTCACAATTGCTCGAATCGGGGACACGCGGCTTATCATCATCGTAACGATGACCTTTGGGGCTGTTCGCGACGAAAACAACCAAAACGTTGCAGCCGATTGTTCCTGCAACAGGTGCATCGATTCTGCAAGTCTGGCGTCGGCAGGCAGGCCTTTGCGCCGCTCACGTCGGATGCTGACGCCAGTCGGCTTATCTAGCGAAAAGCGGAATCTGCGGCGGAATCCATAAAGCGTAGCTGCGCAGGCTAGGCCCGTCCCGCGGGACAGCTACGACGTGATCAGTGCACAGACTCAATGAGCGATCACTGGCGAAGCGCTTTTCTGACGATCCGAAGGAGTAAACCAAGCGATCACAGAGGCCGTGCGAACGGCCACGTTTGCGTCATAGCGCGCACACGCACGCGATAGATAACGGCTTCCGAAGAGATGCGTCCCGTAGCAGCTGCTGCTGCTCGCGGCTGGTCAAGCAGCGGCTTCTCTAGCTCGCTGTGGAAACTGGGTCAGGCGGAAACCATCTCACCAGCCTGAGAACGCTGGCGCTTTCACGGGTGGCACTTTCTTTTGCCGCGACACAGCTGGGAGTGCACGTAATGTCCAAGCGAGTCACCGTCCGCTGTCACGGTTAGCTATTTCCTTCCTGGGATTTGCGAGGGTTAACCCTGGGAGAATCCCAAGTAAGAAAAAGCTGCCTGTCCGATAACGGCATCCACGAAACTACAGGAGCAAACGAGAATCCAGAGCAACAAATAATACGTAAAAGCTGGCCAAATTGTCATGTTCGTCGATCTGAGATCAAAAACCCTATGCTTCACGACCAACCACGGCGTGTGTGACGGTAAACAAGACAACAAAGTTAACTCGGTCCGACGCAGGAGCATCGAGACAAGGCGGAAAGAAATAAGCGCGATATCACGGGATCAAGCTTTGAGTCATCCACGCTGAGCACTCACCTTCGTTTGTGAACAAGCTCCACAACTTCGCAAACAGTATCCCCATTTCAAACACGTCCGAAGCACAGTAACCAGGATGACGGTAAACCTTAACAAACGACGTGAACTTCCATTCAGCAGAACGGAAATAAACACACGCAGCGATCAAAGCAATCTATATGTGCCGTAAGGAGTGGTGACTGAAGCGGAGCGCACAGAGAGAGCTGAGACGGTGGCGCTGGCGGCGATGGCTGACAACTAGATTATACGAACAAAGAAAACGAATGAAACCATCGCCGCCGCTTTCTTTCGTCGTGTAGTGGCGCTAGTTACTATGCTACTTCTAGAGTGAAAATTATATTAGAGTAAAATATCCATGTGTCTCAGAACTACTCAACGCGTGCTCTGCTGGGTTGAGTTGAAGAAATATAAAATTGTACAACTTATATAGAAACTGAACCGTGTGATATAATGAGCTTTTAATCCAATTTCTAAGTTTGCAAGGAAGATGACCTCTTCCGGTGTTTCGGAAGACAATTCTCAAGCGGATCTCTCGGCGTATCCTTTTATCGGAAATCTGCAGTCAATCATATTTACAGTATGCAGCTTTTTAAGCGCTACTAGCGTAGTTTACCGTAATTTATGTCTAGCATAAGTGGTTGTGTGGTACCCTAGATATTAAGTAATCAACACCGCTTGGAATGTTGTCTGTCCTTTTGTGCTTATCAGGTTACGTTTCTAATTAATTCGTCCCTGTGGTTGAAAAAAAAATGCGATTGTTCTAACTGGCAGTTCTTATTTCCTTATCGGCAAATTTTCAGTCGTGTTTCTGTGCCATTCCCGTCGAACAGAGACGCAGAGATAGTGTACAACTCGCTGCGAATTGACTCGGACCCTAAGAGGTCTGGCTGCTCCAAGAAGCTTGGTTTGGAAGGAAACGTGCTCACAGTGTAAGCTTTCGGTGTTTTGATTGCGAAGGTTTTTCTTCTGGACGGTATGTAAACGCTAAACTATAACGTTCAAGCCAATGGCTGCTGCCAGTTTTCTTCTCTTTACCTCTCATGAGCAACGTAAAGAATGTTCGTGACACCGCGTAAACTTTTGACCTAGGCAATAGAGGCACATTTTCCAAAGTGAAACTATGAATAGGACCACATAACAACCATTCGTATTGTTTATATGCTATGACCAACGGCACGCATATGGTCTCCCCAGTCGCAGAGATCACATCAGGGAAATACGTTCTTAACTATGAATGGCCATTATGCTAGCGTTATTTTGATCAGACATTTCGCTTCATGCAGTGATGATGATGTGCCACACCATTGCTAGCGCTATCTCTTTTGAAGTATGTCCATTGTCCATGGATGCACAGACTGCCACCTCATGAAATCTTGTGCATGCATGGCCAAGTTGCTAACATGAGGCTGTTCTCTGTTCCTATCCATGTCCTTCACATTTTGTGTTTTTTGTCTGCTCCACTGTTCACTAACTGGCCCAAAACTGTACCCTTCAAATTTCTGCATTGCAGTGCCAGTTCTGGAAGCACTGCTTAAAGGATTATTTGCCTGCTGTAACATGCCAAGCAAGTCCCCCCCCCCCCCTCCTTTTCTAGAGAGAGAGATCTTATTGCCAATGACCAAGAAAATGCCCCCTTCCCTGCAGCCTCCCCCCCCCCCTTTTTTTTTCAAGATGAAGCATCGCTTTTGTAAAGTGAACCCCAAGAATGAGTACACCTACTGCATGTCTAATGCTGTTTATGAAATGCTTTAGAAAAAAAGTAATAAAGCGTTTCATTGGAAACATGGATGGGCATTTTAAAAATTTTTAGAGGCTCTCCCGCCACCGTCTTGAATCTGCCTTTTCCATTTTCCTGTGCTGCCCTCTGGTGTTTTGGTAGGGTTTAGTAGGGGCCGTAAGAACTGGCATTGCTGCAATGAGGGCGTCCAAGACCGGGAGTCGTTTTCCAACTTCTCCGTCAGAGAAGGGTGCATGGGTCGCGGCATCGTTGAAAAAGTGGATTCTGAACCGAGCAAGCCCCCTCCTCCTAAATCTGGTCAGATTATTCTTCACCACATGCTGGGCATTTAACGGTATTTACCAACTGGTAGCTAATTACCACTTTCTCAACTTATTTGAAGCACTGAATGTGGTACCCAAGAGAGAAAGAGAAACAACTTTAACAATCAATGAAGGAAATGCTGTAGCGTTGCTGTGTACTGATAGCCTGCAGCTTGTCTGCAAAAAGTGTAAGTCTTCTTTGCATTCGTACTTCCACTAATCTTTGCTTAGAAATACTTTTTTGTTTGTGCTATGCCCAACCTCCAGCATCAGATAAGCGACTTGTATCGATTTTCATCACAGTTCTGCAGTTACCCATACTGTACAGTCAGTCATCTTGGCACATTCTTAGGTGATAGAAAAGTGCTGCATATGAGAGGCAAGCGTACATGTAAACTTTCGTTCTTCTATAATTTAGCCAGTTCAGGCATAATGAAGGTGATAATCATTGGTAATGTGACCTGCAGAATGTCTGGCCGACAGCTGGATAACTAAATCAACCTTTGTTTTTCTTCCACAGGCATTTCACTGCTAAGGAACCTAAACACCTGAGGGTTGGCGTCAACTCGTTTTTTGACTTCCTGATACTCGCCATCAACACTGTCCACCGTTTCGGCCCAGCCTCTTGAGCCCCTTCACTGTGACATGTTTCAATAGGCTTTTCCAACAAACATTGCTAACATGGCCATCAAAACACCAGCACCTTTGGCCAGCAGGGCCATCTATGGCTATGTGCTCTATGTATCGTGCCACTTGGGACTTGCCCTGTATGTGCTTTGGGCATACATCCCGAGTTCTTGGCTGAGGGCAATGGGCATCACCTACTTTCCGGACAAAGTGTGGGCCATTGCTGTGCCTCTTGCTGGTGTTGTGGCTGTGTTGTTGTTTGGCTTCTGTCTCTACCCTGCCATCATTGCCTTTGCCACAGCCCCGATGGACTGTCCATCCACCATTTGCGACAAGTACTCTGTTTATGAGTACAGAAAGCCACCCATTGATGGTGCCATACCGCCTATCAAGGATGTCCACATCTCACAGGTCTGCCGAGAACTGTATGGGAGTTGACGTGAGAATTAAAAGCTCCTGTTACCATTTTTTCAAATCAAATGACTTCCGGACTGGTGTCCTGTAGTGAACACGATTGAGTCTGGGCATGAAAAAAAATATTGTAAAATAAATTTGGATTGATAAATTATTTCTTCTGTAACACAGGTTTCAATCATGTAGTGTTGTACAATTGAAAAGGTAAATGCCACAGTTGCATTTCCTAAATTATAGACTATTTCTTTTTCATTTGGTTATAATATTTATGAGACTTTCTCGGTCTAGTCCATTACTCCTTTAGAACACAGTGTAGTTTGCCGTTAGCTATAAGCAGTTAACCAAACCTGGCAGATACTGCCAAATCCACAATATTGCAGTGCACTAATGCATCAATTAGAGCTGTATTATCACCTTTCTTTCAATTTAATGACTTCTGTGACTTTCTAAGCACCTTTACATGCTAAGAGTTGTTGTTTCAGCTTATTAAATCTCGATTCACTCAGTGTAGACTCGTGTGCTATGATTTGGGTGCACATTAAGGAACCCCAGGTGGTCGAAAATCCGGAGCTCTCCACAACGGCGTCTCTCATAATCATATGGTGATTTTGGGACGTTAAACCCCATATATCAGTCATCATCTGAATTCACTCAAGCTTTTTTTTAATTTGCTTTACTTAGCTTAAAGTGACATTCTAGCATCTCTCTATAATGTGAAATTAAGGCTAAAAAACGCTGCCTTCAAAATGTAAGCAGCCAGAGGACTGAGGTCAGCTTTGCTGCAAAAAAAAAAAAAACATGAATGATTTTCTTGCCGACAGTGAACCGATCTCTCTTTGCAGAAAACAGGATTGTTATACTTTTTTGTGCCCCATTTCAAAGACATGAATTGGAACTCCATTCGGATACGACTTAAGTCTGCAGCGTCTCCTCCTCAAAAGCGGATGCACAAAGGCTTCTACTAACAAGCAAACTTTTAGAGTACTAACACACTCCAAACTGACTTCACGAGCCGGAAAGCTAGTGACTCTGCCTATGGAGAATGTTGTCAAGTGCATGAGTGGGACTATTTCTTTAGTAGCGGAGCCGATGGGCTGACGCGCTTCAGCCGCTCGGCCAGGGCCTCTCCGAACTTCTTAAGTTGTATCTGACTATGGTTTGAGGGTGATCGTCTGTAATAGTGCATGGATGAGGGATCAACAAATAAGTGGAAACATGAAGCGCTTGTGTGTCTCTTCTTGACTGCTTGCCTATGTGATGCACCATTCTAGACGGTCTTGCCCTATCAACATGTCCTGCCCTAGAGTGTGCTGTCAAGAACTTCAGAGGCCACAGAACATGCATTACTGAGACAAGAGTGTAGGGATTGATATGGATAATTCAATGATGCTTTGTGACCTCCATGAATGTGTTGCAAATCAATGCCTGATAAATGTGCTTTGTCCTAGGGCAGACAGCAGAGGTCTGTAAAAAGGCAGTCAAAGATACCATTGTGGTGTTCCGATGAGTGGATAATTGTCATGTGCTGGATGAAATTAGCATTCGTATTGCTTTTACATATTAAAAATGTGTTCTGCAGCATATATTATAGTTTACTTAAATTAAAGTGTAATGGCTCTCTTTACGTAAAAAATTGCATGATCTTGATGCCAAATATTATTACTGGACCGTTGCTGCTGGCCTCAAGGAGTGTTTGCCTGCCTAAGCTGGCCCTGTGATATAATGCACCCTCTAGCAGGCCCATTGGCGGGGGCCGGGGTGTCGACTCCCCCTACCCCGGTTAAGGGCCTGTTAGGAGACAGCATTACATTCCTCCCAAAAATTTTGATGAAGAGGGTGTTTTAGAGAAAAGGAATAATAAAAATGGGTGTTTTTCTAATTCAGTGAAGGCTTTCAGTAAGTGTACCCCCTCCCCCCTCCGTTCACCGAAAAAAAAATTTAGGGCAATGGGCCTGGCTGCCTCCATGACATACGGCTTGCAAAGGCGGCATCTGCCAAGTTAGCGTACTAGCTCGCCGAAAGCTGTGCAAACAAGGCACGTGGCAGCACGACAGGCGCATTTTTTGCACTGGTTTCATCTGCAACAGTAAACAGGTGAGTGTAGAAGAATTAAAACGATGGATGACACATGTCGCATGCAAGATTTTGACGTTTGCTTTTTTGCTTTTTTTCTCCGGCCTAGGAGAGGAGTCTGTATCTACGAGTGTGTGTATATATATGTATATATACTCGCTGCATCCATGCGGCCACGCGAACGACGACTCCACACATTCCACCGCGTAACCATGCCGTCACTGCCAGGTCGTGTGCGTAACACTCTTGCTGGTGTGCCCTTGCATAGAGGAACTCGCGCGCAGCAGTCACGACGAGACTCGCGAGGCAGTGAATCACACCGACGCGCGTGCAGTACGTGTCAAAACGATTACACTGCATGACCCAACTCGGGCAAAGTGCGCGAGTTCGCGAAAGGAAAAAAATAATAAACCTCGCAGTGGGTTACGTCAAAACAGATGTTTGCGGGCCGCGGCGGCATATGCTGGCTTTCGCGTGTTTTTTTTTTTTTTCTGGCCCCGCCGCGGTGGTCAAGTGGCTAAGGTACTCGGCTGCTGACCCGCAGGGCGCGGGTTCGAATCCCGGCTGCGGCGGCTGCATTTCCGATGGAGGCGGAAATGTTGTAGGCCCGTGTGCTCAGATTTGGGTGCACGTTAAAGAACCCCAGGTGGTCTAAATTTCCGGAGCCCTCCACTACGGCGTCTCTCATAATCATAGAGTGGTTTTGGGACGTTAAACCCCACATATCAATCAATCAATCAATCAAAGCGTGTTTTTTTCCTGGAATTCTAGAACCGTTCGTGGAAAGCGAGTGCTAGCGGCTTTTCGCGCGAGTGTTATCGTTGGCTTGCTTAATTGGCGTAGAAATAATTAAATGTAAGTGCGCAAACAAATACGTGGCTGATCCCTCTTTCTAGGAATCGGTATAACAGGATAGTAAAACGTGTCTTCACACATCGAGATAGTTGGGCGTTTATTGTGCATTGTTTTTTCACAAAAGCGATGGGATGAATGCTATAGCAACAAATTGCAAAGTCACGCGAAGAACGACAAGCAGGTCGAAACTTGCAGCGCGCACGTCAAGCAGAATACGCGCGCGAAATGAGCGCGCGCAGGACGTGCGCGGACTAATAACTCTGGCAGCTCGACACTGAAAGCGCGCTGTTCTGACAGGAATAGAAATGCACGAAACGCACAAGTATACACAGGACACGCGCGAACAACTGTGACAATTCTTATTCGTAAGTGTGCGAGCAGCGCGCTCCTTTTGTAGCCGCGGCAGCGAGCGAAGTGACGTTCGTGCTCTCCCGAAATACCAGCGCAGGGGAGACCACACACTGTGGAGGCGGCGCTCAAACGCTAGAGCTGACTACCCTTAGAGCGCGCCCAACGCAAGACCTTCGAGCCACATCTCGCTGTGCTGATGACAAAAACGCGCTGAAGTTGTAGAGCTCCGAGGACCACCGAACGGTATATGGTGTACATAAATAGCTTGCCGTTAGCTATTTTGAATGTATACGCTCCGTGGCCTAGTGGTCACCACCGCGCGCTTCGGATTGGCGGATTGCTGGTTCGACGCCCCGCGAGAGCCTTTCCTTGTCGCTTCATTCTTTGCAATTTGTGTAAATTTTACAGCATCATATCTGCGACGGAAATCCGTCAGCGGAGCCGTGGTGGGCCTCGAAAGGGTGCACTTTTGTGTCAATAACAACAACAAAAACTTTTTTCACGCCTGAATTGAATGTAGGCGGCGGGGGAGAGGGGAAAATATAACTGAACAGCCTTCGCAGATGTTTACAATATTTTTTTACAAGTGGTGCCGAAACCCGGGAACGAACCAGGGACCTTTAAATTGATTGATTGCATGCTCTACAAGGTCGATGGAATGAATGTTATAGCAAAAGCTTGTAATGTCACGAGAAGAACCACAAGCCACTCGAAACTTGCAGCACGATTCTCAAGCATAAGGGACGCACGAAAAGAACATATAGAGTACGAGAACGAACTAACAGCTGTAAAACAGCTCGACACTGCTCAAATACAGAGACGCACGGAGCGCTGTCAGAATTGTTACCTGCGTGTGAACAACGCGTTCTTTCGCAAGCTCGGCCTCTGTAGTGAGCGAATGGACTTCTGTGCTCTCTGTAACGCTCAGGGCGTAACAAACTGCGCCGATGTGGGCGCACGAGGCGCCGACACCCTCCGGGCCCTACGCGCGATTTCGCCAATAACAATAACACGCTCAGGTCACCGATCTCTCAGCAGCGCCAGCGGTGAATAAGGCTTAGAAATAACTAGCCTTTAGCAAGCTGAACGCTATGCGGTCGGGTAGGGTAGCGCTGCGCGTCGTCTGCCGGCTACACAGCCTTTTCTTCTAGTCCTTGCTTTGCTCTCTCTCAGTATGTATATATTGTACAACGTCATAAACTTGGCGGAAAATACGTCAGCGGAGTCGTGGTGGACCCCGGAATTAAACACTTTCGTGTTTAAAAAAAGTTACGCCATCTCCCCAAAGAAAGCTATGAAGGTACGCGACGAAGCATTGGGGGTCCACGCCAACTTTCCGTTTACGCGTTCACTCGGCGTTTCCGATAGCGTGCGGTTTGAATTAGTCGCTTGGCTTCAACGTCGGCGTTCCGTATCTCGCGGTTTGCAGCTCGACGACGACGCTTGGCTTACGCTTCCCTTTCCCGGAGGTTGGTATCACCTTGCCTGCGCAGGCGTTTGCGTTCGGCATCGCGAGCCGCTGCTGCTCCGCAACGATCTCGGCAGCGGTTGGAGTGCTGCTGCAACTGGCGCCGACGTCGACGTTAGAGCTCATCTGAACGCTGGTGGTAGTGGTTAGAAGAGGAGAAAGGCGCCTAATTTCTGCAGCCCGCTCGGGAGCACGGCGCAGTGCCTAATCTGAACGGGAGCTAAGCGAGAATGACGGGATTAAGCAACACCACCTAGAGGAAATTCTTGCCCAACTACGCACAGAAACGAATATCCAAGCAGCAACGTGCATCCGCACCGCGAACGCTCACAGCGCGTCCAAACGTGCCCGCCGCTCAGGGGACCAACGCCATCTAGCGGAGACGTGGGATTGGGCCCCTTACTGATGACGTATTCTCTATGGTATATTCACGGCCCCACGCGAGCCCCCCTGCCTTGAGTCAGTCTCGGTGGCGTCGGATTAAGCCGACAGAGGGCACGCGGAGAGGGGCGAATGGGCTTACAGGCTGCAACGAGGGCGGAGAAGGCAACCGAACGCCTGCGAAAAGGAGGAGTGCGCGGTTTCGATGAGGGGGAGAGGAAGGCGACCTGTCTAAAGGAGGAGAGTTGGATAGAGAGTAGGCGCATGTACACTGGAGCGCGGACGCCACCGGATCTAGCTCGCTCACAAGATGCTTCGCATCCTTAGTGAAAGGAATCAACTGTTCAGCCAACTGCACGATCAGAAAACGGCGCTAGAATTCAATGTCAATGAAGTGGGTAACTAGATTAAATAGAACGGTAATTATGAAGGCAATAGACTGATATTTTAATCAAACAAAGATGCCACACTTTTGCATGTTAACTTGAAGCCCGAGAGCCGAAGAGTTAACCGCTTCTAGGCATGAACTTGTCAATCTTGCCTGGGAAACCGAAGTTGCGTTCTTTGCCATTTCAGTTCGCTTTTATGCATGTCCATAAAAAATAGTGGCTACAGCAGTTAATTTAGTGCAGTACCTAAGCTTGGGAGTGGCTATAAATTAACAATATCCCTTTGCAAGTATTAACTACCATAGGCAGTTTAGAACGTTTGTCGCTTTTTGTCAAGTCAATCCCGAGAATATAAACTAGCATTGCATTTCGTCTTGTATCCAAAAGTTCGAAAGCATTTGCACTTGAAGTCTAGCTATGCAGTTCTTCATATTACAGAGCCTGACAATTCTCGCCCACAAAGCTACCAGTCTTCCAAGCCATACTAACTTTAGAGTCAAATGCAAAGAAAAACTCAACGCAAGCACCCACACGCTTACCAGATTACCACCAGAAAACAAAAACTTTTATTAAGCCACATACAGTACAGTACATTTTTTTTATTTCATAAATTACTTTAATGCTTGACTTCCCATGGACACGTTGCAAAAATGAAATAAAAAGGAGATAAAAAGGTGGTTTAGGTGCGGATGCAACCCTGCCTGCAAGAAACATTACAAGCGAACCGCCCCACAGAAGCCCCAGTGTGTGTGTGTGTGTGTGTTTTTGCATGCACTAATTGCACTAGCCCACCATGACGCTGCACAAAATGCCACCAATGAGCCTACACTGTGGTTTCCAGAGGGGGCAATGCACCACCTATTACATGCACCGAACACAGCGCTTACTTCTTGCGGGCAAAGAAGTTTACATAAAATTGCGCTAGTTGAGAAATAAAAAGAGGCAACAATAAGCCCAGAGGAAGTATGCCCAAAAAAACTAACGCAAAAAATACATTCTCGAGGCTGTACAGTTCCCCTTGCAGCAGGGAACCTAGGCCTGTTTCGATCACAAATATACTATTTTCGTTTTTCATTTAAAGCCATACGTGCATTCCACTGAAACAATAAAAATAGTACAGCTATTCAACTCTATAACAATAGCCTCAGAACACACTTTATGTATAAATAATTGTTAAGGGCTACAAAATAGGAGGAGGGGAGAGAAATGATAGTAGAGCTCATCGCTATTGCAAGCTGCTATGGGCAGCTGTCTGAAAGTCTATTGTACCCCCATCCTGCTTTGTCAAGCTCACAGCAGCCATAAAGCAAGTGATATACAAAAGCAGCACATGACACCCCTTACCAAACTGAAGTACAACAACGTAGGGCTGTAGAACATACTCTATTGGCATCGGGTAAATAATAGTGTGGGGAAAAAAAAAAACGAACATTACTAATATTTTTGGTCCAGACACAGAAAAAAAAGTTACACTGAAAAAAATGAACAGCAATAGGGGACTTCCAGAATATTTATCACACCAATGCTCTCTCTCTCTCTTGCAACTGCATTCACACCCCAGATTTGTTTTCGTGTCTCGAGTTTTGTGTTGGTCTGTATGTGGCTGTCGTGTCTGTGTCCACTTGTATTGAGTGCACGTGTCTGTCGTGCGCTGCTCGTGTCGGTCGTGAAAAAGGCACAACAAACCCCAAGGACGTCACCTGCAGCACTGCTTCAAAAATATATGAGCGTGACTCTCCCGTTTCCCTTCTTGCCGTCGTTCCGTTTCCGGGGGAAGGACTGTGGGAAGGCCGGTATGGGAGGGTGCCCAACAAACACACCTTGGAAGGAACAATGCAGGCCAAGAAACAAAAAACCCCAAAACAGACACAATAGCAAGGACTGACGGCTGGCGAGAGATTTGCAAACACACTTCAGGTGGGAACTCTCGTCTGTTCACGGCTGTCATGTTGAAAATCGGGAAACGAAGTCTGGAAGCTTGACAAGTACATTGGAAGGTCGTGACAGATGCAGCGGCCACAAATACAGCAAGAAAATCAGCATGCTTATGTGACATCTGGTGTGAACATTCGTTCGGTAACATATGCACAAGCAGTTTGGGGAATTTAAAAAAAAGGTTGAGCCTCAAGAGCAGGGGCTGTGTTGAAAAGAGAGCGAGTGGGTGGGGAAAAGAAGGAGAGAGAGATTCTGCTTCACAAGGAGCAGGTTTGATCTCTTCAACGAGGTTGACGTCGCACTTGTTCGGTAGCATCTGCAGGGCGCAGATGACTGCCATTGTACCACAACAGTGGGCTCTCCCTCGATACAAAAAATCAAAACCCAGGAACAAATGCTGGAGGAAGGGAAGTACTTGGTACTAAAAGATTCAGAAAAGTCTATGGAAGGCAAGAATACGGGTGCTATAATTTTACTCCTAGTACAGGACGGCATATGAGCACGACGAGCGCATGTGCATGGACACGAAAGGGCAAAAATTATATGCGACAAAAGATTTCGCATCAGACCAGATGCCACATGCGTACGGTATCATAGTCCTTATGATGCCTCTTCAATGCAATCAAATCAAGGTGCCCATATGCACGATTGCCGAGTGGTAATCATTCTCTAGACCCAACCTACTCCTTTAACTGGCACTCCTCCGTGCAAGATGAAAATTGACAATCAATAAACGAAGATAAAGAAAAACAGTTCTGCTTCTTCAGACAATACATGTTCAATCTCCCCGGTGAAACACACACCCGTGTCAATTTCATTTAGCACCTGCCTACGTTGCTCGACTCCATCGGCATGCAACAAGTTGTGGAGCGTGCTCTGTACAAGCAATGAGTTAACCTCCATTGAAAGATCGAAGGCTTCTTTTCATGCAGAGAAGTACATTACAATCATTCAGCATGCTGGAAGGCATGTGATCACTGCTACCCAGTCACTTGGTTCGTAAATCATCACCGTATAAAAGAACAATAAAAGACATAAGGAACACACAAAAAAAAAAGAAACGAGACACTGTCATGCACAATCAACTTACGCCTTTGCCGAGTCATGCAAGTACCCCCTTTTTATACAAACAAATCCTTGTCTTCTAACCCAGCTGAACAGAACATTTTCATTTGCCAAGCGTTTGTTGTATAAAAAGAGAGTGAACTATGGCAAAAAATCAACGCTACGAAGAAGAAAATTCATCCGGAGACTGCAAGTGCATGAATCGCCAACAGAATGCTTTAAACAGACAGCAGTCTCTTACCACATTTAAAGAGAGAAAAGAAAAAGAGAATTAAATAAAGTAGCCAAAAGAAGTCAGAAGTAAACATATGCACCGGGCAAAGTTTTTGGTGCATGGTCGTAAACGTTATCACCAGTTTCACAGAGAGACGAGAGTGAGCTTTCGACAGGAAGAGAGAAAGAGAAGTGCAGATCGGAAAGCAGTTTGATTCTATGAAGCGCTTATCCTCTTCACTGCTGCCATCTTTGGAAAGAAGCTGCGCGCTATTGGCTGCACTACGAACTCTTTCTGCTGCTGCTGCTTGGCGAGACACTGCACGCATAACAGAGGTCTCGAAGGATCAAACCTAAGGGCAAGGTGGGGCGTAAAAAGATTTAACAAAAAAATCTGAGAGAGAGAACAATCGAGGGGGGAGGAAGTTTGGGTAAACCCTGAACGAACGCGATGCCCCATAGCATGAGACAACAAACAAGCAAGGCCCAGTGTTGGTCTTCACTGCTTCCTTCCTCCTCTTGCCTTCCTTCTCTCCTCGGCCTCTCGCGAGTGCTGGCAGCTGCGGTTGCGTGCACTTTGCGGCTGTGTGTTTTCGTGTATTCGTGATCTGCGACAGAAGAGAACGAGATCGAACGCAACGACTTAGTGTTACAAACACACGGGTGTGAAGGTGATAAAATGGCAAACAGGGAGTCATTGTGAAAAATAGTGCTACCTATTGCATCATGGA
Organism: Rhipicephalus annulatus; assembly: GCA_013436015.1. NCBI lineage: Eukaryota > Metazoa > Arthropoda > Arachnida > Ixodida > Ixodidae > Rhipicephalus > Rhipicephalus annulatus. Next base: position 4,024,881 of record WOVY01009271.1, read on the forward strand.
ATGACAAACAACACTCTGCTAAAAATAAACCATGCCATTTCGCGTGCTGGAACACTGTAGCTTGTGAGGGTGGTGTGTTCAGGGTGGCATATTTAGTTTTGAATACCCAGGGTTATCGAATACAGGTTCAAAACATTATTACACTATCATTCTTGCATTCTGCTTCATTAGGACATGAATGAAAATCGAATTTATTGAAGTTGCGTTTGTGAGTACAACACTGCAGCCACTGGAATGGGTGAAAAACTGCTCCACCTGGACTCATGTCAACTTTAACTGAACTTTGCAAATCTATTTGAATTAAGTTGAGTATCTACAAATTAACACAAGTTTGGTTTCAGACAAGTTCACTCTTAAGTCCAATAAAAGAATTTCAGTCAAACAGAAGGTAGGTAACATGCAAGTTTCCTTTTTTTCTTTTACACTCCATCATATTGTCTTACAAACTATTTATGGTTTGTATCTACTGTTTACTACTCGTCTATTCCTGCTAATGTAGCTGGAGTGTTTCCCAAACCACCAAACAAATGGAAAAATAAATACTACTGGAACATAATTATATAAATATGGCTCCGAAATATGCTAGGAATATGTAAAATTGAGACATGAAAGCAAAATATTTGAAATTAGGATAACATTTTGAAACCTTCCCAGAAAAATCTATTTTGCCATGTTCCATATACCCGCCACAGTGATCTAGTGGTTAGGGTGCCCGACTAATGGCCTGCAGGTCACGAGATCGAATTCCAGCCACGATGTCTGCATTGCATGAGCCTCAGGTAGTCGAAATTTCTGCAGCCCTCCACTACAGCGTCTCTCATAATCATATCATAATTTTAAGACTTTAAACCCCTACGATTATTATTATAACCATGTTCCATGTCGAACACATAGAGATGCAAATGTGAAATCTGCACAATCAACAAACTGGATTTGTGCTATGCCACATGATTTTTGCTTTTCCATAACCATCAAAAGTAGCAATGGTGAAAAGCGAATCCCTTTACTGGAGCAGTTCTCCCTTCTCCAAGTTCATGATACACGTTGTGGACATAACACTCACCTAAGCCTTTTCCACGGCTGCATTCGGTGGCTGATAGACCATGCCACCACCTCGGATTGCAGCACCCACAGGGGCATGGGGCTGGCCGGCTCGGATTGGCTTGGCTGCACACACAAACACAGAAAAACCATTTTAGGCAACCAATAGCAAAACAGGCCAACGTCATTTGCAACCGGTCTTGTTTTGTGGCCTACAAATGGGACAAGGGACACTGAACTACAGCCTTCAATTTTATTCTGTGTCACACGGAGCAGACAAACTGCATGGGTCAAAGTTATATGAGCAGCTATCTTGTTAGCAGCTTGAAGATTGGGCTGATTACCTATATCTCTTGATAAGAATTGATACTGAAGCATTCAAGGGGTGAATTCTGCACTGTACTGCTACAGACAAGATTTGATGATACAAGCGAATACTGCTACACAAAAGACAATTGGCTGTGTATGTGAGGATGACTAGTACCAACAAAGGTAATGATAAAATAATGAATTCCATAAAGGAGCAACATTGAAATTTATCACAGTTATAAATAACACATTCCGACTCTGCTTCTACATCGTACAAAATTGATTCTATTGGTATTACAGCAGATAAAAATGGTTATTTTTGTAGTTTTTTCGCCTGTGAACATTTAGTATTTAATTATTTTGAAGTGACGCAAATGAGCTAATGAGCCAACCTGGCTATAACACAAGTAATCTGTGAAACATGGATAACACAACAGTAACGATAGCATAGTTAAAACATGGGTCCTCAGATCAATGATGTTACTTCAAAAAAAGCCATCAAACTCACAAGACACGAGAACAAAGCAGACACATGCACAGTATTGTGTGCATCTGCTTTTGTCTCATGCTTTTTTTTTTTCTCCTTTGAGTCGTACAGGATACCAGTTGGTGCAATGCAATATCCCAATACGTATTGTGCATTTTTCACTGGGATAAACTTCACGGATAAAAATAGAAAGGCTCATTATACCAGCATATCCACAAACTTCCCAATGCATATAAAGCAGTCCAAAATTCAGATGGCCCTTGTGAATACAATATCTTATGAAGCGTTATTCACCAGTATTAACGAGAATTAACAGACAATGATGCCAAAGAAAGTATAGGCAGGTGTAGAAGCGGACTTCAGTCTTTTGGAGCAGCTTTGGGAGCAGGAATAATGCCGTTTTGGAGCAGCTTCGGAGCAGTAAAAAAGGAGTTTTGGAGCAGCTCTGGAGCAGAAAAAGGTGTATTTTGGTATATCGAAATTCATTTATAGACCAGATTTCTCGGGCCACACATCACTGTTAATTAGTTTTGCTTTCTGGTAAACACAAAATTTCAGTGGCTTTTACTAAGCATGCAATGCTGATCAAGCGACCAGACTAACCCGAAATTCATATATATAAAAATGTCAAAGGTGAAAGCGCAGCATCTCAAAGAAAAAACATAAGCGGTGTTCTGTAGCGCTACTAGAACCAAGACGGATGAAAAAAATTAATATTAAATTGTTACAATGTTGAACATGTTCTTAAAACAACGCATCCAACATTAACAGCGAGCCAAGACTACAGATGACCTATTATATAATAAATGTTACCTTCATACTAAACCCACATTGCTGTATAAAAATAAATATAAAAAACTGATGTTCCGGTCGTTGAAGTGCCACAGCCGACATGAGAACCACGAGGAAATTTACTAGATACACTCGCTGTGCCATTACTAGACAATTAAGTGAAAATGTTTTCATTATTACAGGAATGATATGGACACTCAACGGGTTTTCGCCATTTCCACCGTGTTCCGCATGAACTACAATTTGGTACCGTTGCTCGTGAATTGTACGTTCGACCAGCGCCTCCTCTATTTTATCAATGCAAGCCAGATGCACCGGATCCAGCTGTTCACAACCTCCTCCTCTAGACTTTTCCTGCTCTTGCCCATCACTCAGACTTCGCCTGTGCTTTGCGATCATGGGAAAGAGAGCCCTTCATGCAGTGCCTCACGACGAGAATAATATAAAGTAATTTTTTGTTCAGTTGTGTACAGATCCGTGAGGCCGCGTCTTGCATTCATCATTATCACCTCGTTGGTGGTCACGTTGGCTCTATAAGCGCTAAGGTTTTTTGAGATGTGTGTCGCCATTCGTGGCGCTAGGGGTGTAACCAATGGAACGCGTCACGGTGACGCCGCTGCATAAGTAGTGCTGTGAGGTGGTGAGGGCATTGCTTCTGGCTACAAAGAACGAGCACGATCGAACAAACCTGACAGACATATGATATTGGAGAGAGCCACACGTCCATCGGGTTTCCGTGAGGAAGCACTCGGAAGCACATGTGATGCAAGCAGTCCTATAGCCCTCCTGTGGTGTCACATCCCGAACATTTTTGAACTGAGGCAGACCGACAGCTCCCGTTGAAGAGCGCACGTTTGCACAGACATTGGATGCAATAAAGGAGGTGCCGGTTCGACCAGTGCGTAAAATTGCGCAAGCTGTTGTGATGAGCACTGCTCAAGCAAAGATTAAATGAGACGGCCGATCTCCGTCACTCGGAGGGGGCATGCGTTAACACCCCACCGCGTGTTAGAACTGCCGTCAAATGCTCAAGCAGATAGGAGACACGCTGCCCGTCTTGAACGAGCATGAAAAGACACAGTGGAAAGGGAGGGGTGTCGTTCGAGCAGCAGCCGTGAACTTTGATTCTAATCAAAGGCGTGGTTGCGATGGCTGGCGCATGCGATATCGGTAAGCATCAGCGCACGGCTTGTAAACCATTCTACGTGCAGCACTCTCAACGGGAAGAGATTGTACAATATAAGCATTCCTCCCTGGAGCGGACGTAATTATTCTCTTGCACCAGCGTTTCGCAATTGTGAGTGTTGTGATGTCGACGAAAGCAGCAGCCGCTGTTTTCATGAAATAACTTTTTTTTATTTGGGCTAACCTGCGCCAGAAAAACAAAACGTCACTCTACAAGCAATACACGCGGCAGCACTGATAGCTGCGAACATAGAGCGCCGGCCGTGGATAATCTGCCACATAGCAAAAAGCGTTGGCATTTATACATGCGCCATCAAAGATTCCAGTGTTCTCACTAGCCGCCTCGTAAGTTCCAGAACAAACTGTAATGTACTTGTAGTGCGTGTAGTCTCATTGGATGGTTCTAAGATTATCTCGAAGGTCCCCAGTCATTCGGCCGCGGTTTGCGCAAGGAAGCGTTACACACGTAAAAGTGCGGTAACAAAGATAAAAAGAAATAAGCACGTGCAGCATCACCATTATACAAAATTACAAATTGTTGCCATTGCCGTCATCCCTTCACCGGTAACACAGATTTTTTTTGTCAGTTCATATGGCAAAAAAACTCGCCGCACCATTGCCGAGCAACCACCGAGCGCGTGCTATGCCCGGCGATTGCGGTGCAGCGACTTTTTTTTTGCAACACCACTAGCGTCTTTATAGTTTGCCGAACAGCTTCGCTGTTAAAACATATATGTCACATAATGAGGTAAGCACAAATAAATGCTACCTTAACAAAAATCATGCATTATTTTTTTGAATAACTGAGTACAGCCCAGATCCCAATGGTTCAAGACCCACCACGGCAGGTAACACTTTTGCGTTCCTTGCGATTCATGCATGTTCCGAAATGCGACGTTTGACACGAACGCCGAATTTCATATGGACGCAGTTGTGCCCTTTGTACAGCCCACGCATGTTGCTCTGTCAATGATAAAGCTCTCAACTAAATTTGGCAGTGCACGTGCAAATTGCCCTTTAGGCATGGCTTGGCGCAGCAGGTCAGATTGGCACAGCGTGGTGCAATTGGTGCAGCACTTCCACCCCTGTATAGGGGATGTTATTAAAAGCAATTGCAATGTAAATATGAAGAAAGAAAAGTGGACGAAAGGATAACTTGCCATCGGCAGCGACCGAACCTGCGACCTTCGAATAATGCGCCTGATGCTCTACCACTGAGCTTTTCTTTCTTCACAATTGCATTACAATTACTTCCCCTATGCTTTCCTTGGTGTCACTGTCTGTTAGTTCTCGTTATAGTATGTCTAACAAAGAAACCGACCACTTAAATTTACACTCCTTTCCTTCATTATTCACCAGTGAAACCTATGTGAGATGCTCATCGAGTGGATGTCATTATTTCCACACACTGTGGACGTTACGCAGATGAATAACACACTGCCAGCTCTGGCATATTCGCAAGGCAAGTTGCTCAGTGGCATGCTGAGCTTGTAACGGTGTCTGGAAGTGCCTTTTTAGTACTCTTTTACGATTATATACTATATGTATAGTCACTTACAGACCATTCACACTAAAACCTCCCCCCACCCCCACACACATAAGGGGAATTATTTCACTGTCTCAGCTCCAGAATCGCAAAGTGCGCATGTTCAGTAAACATCTGCAGTCAGCACCTACCTATTTGTGCCATGTGCGTCCTCCTTGCCAGGTTCTTCTGCCTGACAGCCTCCTTGATGCGATCCACCTCATACTGGTAGCTGAAATGTTGCATACATGCACAATGTAGCCATGCGATAGGACACAAGACGGCAAAAGAGCAAAGCGGCCACTGCTTTTACACTCTAGAGCAAAGCCAAGTAATGGTAAAACTTTACACAGACCTGGCTTCTCCCTATACCTGAAAACAAGTGACAATTTCAAACCAACCGCATTATATATCTCTCATCCATGCCTCCCCTATGCTAACCACAGAAGGAAGCAAAATCTATCAACACTTGTTCGTAGTGCAACATGGAAAACAATGGCGCCAATGGCCCACATTTTCAGCGCCCATCACACTGCGAGAGTTTTCTCTGAGGTACAGTGGATACCTGTAAGAGTTGCCAAGCAGCTGTCCGCAGTCTGCACCTAAACATAGTTAAATATTCTTAAATGTCCGCCCCAGGTGCCTATGATAGAGTTCCCATATTGAGCAGTATTTCCAGCTCTTACTTACGCTATTCAGACAACTTTCCTGAAAGGATAAGTAGGAATGGTGCTTTTGCAACACTACAATAATGCATCGGTTAATGATAATAACTAGTAACTAGCAATAGTCTGTAAGCTGTATATTTAGGGTTAAGGGGAGACGCTCCTCGAAAGCACTTTTTTTTTGTTATTCAACTTAGAGCTTCAGAAATTGGACCACTGATGCAGTTTTTCCTCCTGATTCCAAATCTGTAATCAGTTTTTACATAAGTGCAATAGTTTGGGAGTTGTGTTTCAAGTAATGGTGAAACTTGATAAGTTTTCCGGGAACTTTCGCGCATACTAAATGTTCATGCAGAGAGTTGTTCAATGGCTCCTTTTGCTCCCTATTAGCCATAGAGTGCCGATATCTAGCTAGAAATTGTGCTCCAACTTTGAAACTATGAAAAAAACATCTGTGTAGCAAAGTACCCTTTTTTTTCCACTCGACCACCATTAAATTTATTAATAGATATTTACAGCTGATAGGTTGTGCTGATTCAAGTAGATATCGGCACCCTACGCACTCTCCTCAATGTGTGTGCCAAATTTCGTCGTCGTATGACCATTCTAAGTGCCCGAAACACTTCCCGCAAAAAATGCAAATTGGCCAAAATTGCGAAATGAGAAAAACGCGTTTGAAAGTTTGAAAGTCTGTATTTACAAAAATGAAAAACGCAGTAGCACGAAACTTGTGCTGAACACATACACACATGTCCAGAGGGAATATCAGTTGTCTAAAACTCTCCAGCACCGTAGGTTTTCCCTTCCCGGCTGGTGCGGCAGGACTCTTCCACCCGGGCCCTCTTGGCTGCACTGCGACGGTGTGCCCTCGCCTCAGCGGTCTGACGCACATTCATCTTGTGCATGCGCATGCTGTCTCGGCGGTCGCTGAGGGTAACCAGGGCCTCCGAAGGAAGCACCCCAAGCTCTTCCAGCACCTTTTCAAAGCTCGCGTGGCCCCGGTTGAACCACAGGACTGCAATGGCTGTGGCTGTTTCCACAGCAGTCCGGGAAGCAAACCGGGTCTTTGGACACAGCAGCCATATTTTGCTGTTCAGGGACTCGGCCGCGTTCTGTGTCTTGCCGTGGAGGCACCGGGCAAGCAGCTTCGCATCTGCGAGACGCTTGTAGATTGGGAGGACTGCCAAACCCTGGGCCTTGGTCAGGAGGGGGGTGTGGCACGGTGCAGGCTGGCCCTGCGCCTCAGCACGTCGGTGCTTGCACCACGAGTCTGGGCCTGCAGGACAGAACTTGTGACTTCCAGCACCGTCTGTTGAGCACGAGTGCAAACATGAGGCCCATATGGCAGTGTACATCTTGTGGACATTTCCCCGATTGTTCACAATGGCCACCTGAAAGTAAGTTTGAAGCTTCTGGATGGTGGTCTCCTTCAGCTTCTCCCCTCGTGGAAGTGGCGTTGGCAGCTTCCGCAGGCCGGTGCCCAGACGTTTGGCCACGTGGTTGGTGCACTCCTCTTTTTCAATTGGAGTGTCAGGGTACACGTTGGCATCACAGACCCCGTTGTAGGCCTTGCTGTCTCCATCGCTTAGGAAGATGGTGAACCGCAGGGGTGTCTCATAGTCCACAGTCCTCTGCCAAATGCGCACTGCAGCTTCGGCCTCCATGGCATGCGAAGAACAGTCGCAATTCTTCTCACAAACGGGATGATGAAACGCCTGCCATGTTTCTTCATCGCCTCCCATGTCGTTATGCAAACTGCACGCCAGGCAGAAGTTGGAAAGCACTTCATAGTCCAGGCACAAACCAGTGTCCAAGGACACTACAGTTCCCACACCATTGTGGCTTTTGTGGCCTCTTTTTTGCCATGTGCCGTCAAACATGACTGGCACGTCACTGTTACCAGCCACCTCTTTGGTGACGCTGCGTGCCCTTTGCATGTTTTCACAGACAGCCTTCACTGCCGCACTGTGAATCTTTTTGCCGATAGCATGGAAGGTCTTATGGTGCATAGGGTTTGGCAATCCAACTACTGCACAAAATCGTGAAAGTTGCTCATGCCCGATACCGACGGCACGCGCTGCAAGCACCACTTTCAGGTTCACGGCAAAGGCGTCACGCGAACTCCCGCTGTCGTAGCTTCTGCTTGCACCGCGGCCGCCATCTGACGCGACCCGCTTCGACGAGTACGCGGACGAAAGGATGCTCTCCGAGCACTCCGCATTCTCGCAGTGTAGCTCCAGAAACGCCGAAAGGCCTTTCCGCTTTTTATTCGGTGCCCGAACTGCGAGTTTACTCTCGTGACAAACGGGGCATGCCGCGCCTGCGACGACGGCCGTCAATGCACCCAACTCGCACAGCACTACGCTTTCGGCACGATCGGCATTCGGCCTGACGTCGTTTTCGAATAACGCGATCTTTTTCTGCGATGCACTCACAAAATTCACTGCAGCGTTGATCTCGTCGTCGCAGTTGCCATGGTCGACGTTGCCGTGGTCGATGTTAGGCCTACCGGCCGCTGGCCCGTCGCGGACATTTTCGTTGGCGGTGGCTTTCTTGTACGTCCTCCGCCGCTTCCCTCTGAACTTGTTCTTACTTCTGTATTTCCGATGGTCGGCAACGGCCTTTTTCGGGCTTGCCATCGCACGAAAACAGCGAAAAATAACTCCGGAAAACAGTGAAGCGAACTACGGCAAGAAAACACGGGTGCTGTCAGCCAATGGCGGCCCTGCGTTAGTGGCGCGCGGTTTGAAACGGCGGGAAAAGACTGTTTTTGTTGCTTTTTTTTTAGATTTTTCGTGAACGTACGAGACTTCAAGAACCGGGATCGTGGAGAGTAAGGACAACTCTACACGAGCCAGCGGCCGCAATATGGCGGACAGCTCTCTTCGCGGCCCCGCGAGCACGCGAACAGCAGCCCGTTTTGTGTAAATTTCGTGATGCCGCGCGTCACTGCCGCTCACTCAGACGCGTTTTTCACTGACTTCTGATGCTTATTTCGCTGTGATATTTTCAGATGTCAAAATATAATGTATAAAGATGATAAAGCAACAAAAAACAGAAAAGGTGAAATTTGGAAAAAAAACGCGACTTTTCGACCCGCGTCTCCCCTTAATAAGTGCCTAAATGCTAGATTGAACAATGCATCCCATGCTAGCCATTTCGTTATATATACACACAGCTTACAGACTATTGCTAGTTACTAGTTAAAGTCAAACCTGCTGACTTTTTTTATACTTCAGATTCAGTGAGATGCTTCCCTGTTTTCCTTGCTTTCTGCTGGCCTCCACACAACTAGAAAAACACTTTCATAGCAGCCGGGGTGAGCATTCTTTTTAAAGCCTATAGCAGCCATTGAAAATTTGCTTGCAATTCCAGTTTTTCGTAATTACCTATATTGAATTGCCATGCAAGCTTGTAATCATTTATTCGTTATCCATTTTGATAAAATAATTAACATTTACATATGTAACAGATTGAACACATGGCAACTCTGATACTTTACAAAGCTTGTGTCTATCTGCACCAATGCCACATTCCGAAGATGGTGCTTCTGTGCATCCTTGTTGTCGCTACCTTTTTATTACACCTTAAGGTCAGAAAGTGCACTGTGTCAAACACAGATGTAATGCTGCAACAAAGTCTCTGTATTTTGCTAAGGAGCACTAGCCCGAATAGTCCGACCACTAATCTGCTAGGTGACCGACGTAGCCAATAGGGAGGGTCAGTCGTTCTGCAGTTCCATTACACAAGCATCTTCACGAAAGTGGAGCAGGGCATGGGAAGGGCAATTCACTCACCGCTTTCTGTCGCGCATGGCACTTTCCTTCGCTTCCTTCAGAGCACTCTCCAGAGCCTTGACTCGCTCCATGGTTGCTCGCAAGCGCTTCTCCAGCTTAGGCAGTTCACAGCGCAAGTCGGCGTTGTCACGCACCAACTACAACATACACAGAACAAGAAGGAAAATGAACAGAATGAAAAAAAAAAAGTCCAGGTGAATAAAAAAGGAACGCTGGCTGTTCCATAAGAAAAAGAAAATGAAAGTCAATAATAACCTATGAAGTGCATGCCTCAAATGGTGCACGCTGTCAACAGCACTGCTCTATAACTACAGTTCACCCATGTTTGTGCAAACACTTAGGAACCGCAGATGTTCACTTTGTGGGAATCGAGGCTCGCCCGCCGTTTTTGTGCAGACTTTGGCGCCTCTTCCTAAATTCTCCTGCCCCGACATGACTCCCCGTCTCGGTGGTCTGCCGCGCTGGGAGAGCGAGGAGTGACGCTTAACCCTTCTCACCTGGTAGCGAACGTCGACTATGGCTCCGCGCGCAAAATCTCCCAAGAGGTTTCGTGCGCGCGTTGGGAGTTAGAGAGACCTCTCCGGGGACGACATAGGGGTAAGCACGCCTTTCTTTTCCGTTCGTCGACTCCCTTTGAGGCTTGTTCGGACTTCGCCAACCGCGGCTTGCGCCCGCTTACCTTATGTCTCCCCGCCCTCCTTTCCGAGCGCTAGGCCGAGGAGCAAAGTGGTGTACTAGTGTGTGGCCAAGCTATGCCGACTGGTATCTTTCCGAAGCCAACGCGAGTGCCTTTGCTTTCGCTTGAGCAACCGGACCTTGCCGGTGTCTCCGTGAATCACTTTTACCACGGAGACGTGCTCGCGGCACCCTGTGTAGTACTTCTCGCCGGTGGCGTGGATAAGCCCATTTGCCTTCCCACCGTGCCTTTGCAACGAGCTCTGTAAAGCATTTTTGGTGTTGCCGCAGACAATAAAGTGTTGCGACCTTGAGCAGTACTGTGTTCTCGCCATGGGAACGGTTAACGCGTGCCCTGCGGCTCGCTAAGACCAGACCCACGCTAGTGGCCAAAATCCTTCGGTACACGTGCATAGTACAGTGAAATCTTCCCGCAGGTCGCGGGTTCGATTGCCAGCTGCGGCGGCTTTCCGATGGAGGCGGAAATGTTGTAGGCCCGTGTACTCAGATTTGGGTGCACGTTAAAGAACCCCAGGTGGTCAAAATTTCCGGAGTCCTCCACTACGGCGTCTCTCATAATCAAATAGTGGTTTTGGGACCTTAAACCCCACAAATCAATCAGTACAGTGAAATCTTGGTAAACGAACTTCAAGAGACTGTGGAAATTTGTTCGTTATTTTGAAAGGTCGTTATAGTGAAAGCTCGAAAATTAACCATAAATACTTATTTTTCACCAACCGAAACAACTTACCTTCACAATGGTGGGTTCTTGAACTCATTTTTCACGAGAAAAAAACAAATGCAAAAGTAAACACCAAAAAATGCACGTTTACTTTAAAGAAGCCCGTTTTTTGTTTTTGTTTTTTTTTACGCGAGCACCACAAAATTTGCAGCGCGAAGGCTCCAGCTCATCCACATTCCTATGGTGTGATTCAGTTCCTTGGTTACAACAGCTTGCTTTTTGCCTTCCAGTTCCCGAAGAATATCCATTGTCTCACTTAGCGAAAATTGCTACCGCTTTTTCATCACAAGCAGAGATGAACTCATTAGTAGTATCACCGCAACGCGAACGCCGACTTGCTTTGCGAACTTGATAAGTAATCACCGAAAAGAGATGAACACGACTGAAAAAACAAGGCCTCCAAAGAAAATCCGAAGCGTCACGGCTGTCATCGCCTCTTTCGAAGAAAAAAAAAAGTGCTAAAAAATAAAATTCCTCGCAATTCGTTTTCTGCTCTCTCGCTGTCCGAGGTTTTACGTGCCCATGCTTTCTGCTCCGCCACTCCCACTCTGCCTCGCTGACCTTGCCCTCTCGTGTTTGAAAAGAAACCTCCACATCGTCGCGCGTTTTCCAAGAAGCAAGGCGTCCGTTCGCTTTGTTGTCTGCTTGCATGAGACAACAAACAAGCAAGGCCCAGTAAGCTGTGCCTACCCCCTGGTGCCTACCCCCTAGGGTACAGAACATAACGCTGGGTAATTCAGCTCTGGTGGTCGCGATGGATTTCAGAACATAACATCGTAGTACTGAGGCGTTGTTAATATAATATAGAACTAAATTAATGCTCATTATTCTGAAAAGTTCGATATTCTAAAGTACGTAGTAGTGATATAATTTTACATTAAAACTATTAGCAGTCGGTGCAGATTTTTTAAAAGTTCGTTATTCTGAAAAGTTTGTTAATGTGGTGTTCGTTCTACCAAGATTTCACTGTACAAGTTGAATGATCTCAATTCGAGCAAAACATTCTCAGAAACAATCACTGTGTAAGGGCCACACTGTTCTATCAGACTCTTTTACAGGATGCAGGCTTAACGCAGTGCAGGTTTGAGGCTGCACACAGTAGTTTGAAACTGCGCTTGAACTGCCGCAAAGAATATTGCGACCATTAACAACAGTCTACAGACACTTCGATTCAGCTGTCCTCAGTGTTTACCAAGCCTGCCTCATCTCGGCACTCTCCCAAAGCTGGTCGTCCTCCATTGCACAAGAAACTGAAATTTGAAATTCCTGAACATCGACAGGAGACCCTTCGATGCCCTGTCAGAGGTGCCAAGTATGCGTTTTGGCCACCAAGCATGTGCTATCCACTAGACCTAGACTGCGCTTGATCACAAAAAGAAGGGAAAGGCGTGCGATTGAACTTGTGACCGTGCATTCAGTATCAGTGACATCATCAGACTGAAGGCACTGGGGCAATGTAGTAGATGCAGTAAAAGCTGTTAGATACGTACTCATTTTATACCATTTGCTGATACCGACATTGGTAACATCATCATTAAGTAAAACTGCATGACATCTCAATAGATTTAGACTACGCTCTCAAGATCTTATGTTTTTTTCCCCCATTTTTTATTTCTTATACTAAAATATGTACTAATGAGGCTGAGCGCTTTAGAAAATCCAGAAACTAAGCGGAGACAGGTTCATTAGAGAAGTTGGATTGTATGTCTAGCCAGAAAATACTTTTTTTTTTCATGTTAATGAAAATCTTTTTTAGGGCGAAGTCTTTATGGCAAGGCTTGTGCGTGCCCCCTTGTCATAGCGTGTAACCTGTGGCACATACCCACATACCAGTGGCACAAAACTGCCTTCGGGCTCATACCTGCCTGTCCACATGTTACGAAAAACTGACAGCAGAAATGTGGTAGATGCTATCGTTTAGTCCTTGAATTGTCCGTTGGATGGCAGTACTTGTATATGATGAATATGTGATAAAAAGGAAGATGACGATGCTTGAAGTGTCCACTAGGTGGACGGACGGACTCACGGACAGACAGACAGACAGACAAACAAGCAGACTGACAGACAGGCGCACGTATAGATGGACTAATGTACGCACGGCTGGAAGTACGAACAGATTAACGCACGCTTTGCCCCACTCATCATCATTCATTACTTGGATATGCTGTGATTTTATAAAACTAGAAAGACCTCCTTTAGACAGACTGAGGTTTTACAGTACAGGCAGAGCTTTAGAAAATTGGAGGACACTCTGGGGACAAGCAGGTTGGGAATGAATGCACTGCACCGACCTGTTTGTGGACCTTGGTGAGCTGGTCCAGGTTGTTCTCGAGGAAGGCGATCTTCTGCTTCTGAGCCAGGGAGCCGCCACCTCCAGAGTCGTCGGCGTCCTCCCCCTGGTTGGCTTTCTTGACCCGGCTCTGCAGGTCTTGCACGAACAGCTTGCGCAGGTTGTGCAGCGTCTGCAGCTCCTTGGAGACCGTCTCCTCCAGGCCCTTCAAGTCTTGGCGCGCCTGCTCGCGACGTGCGTTGAGGAACTGCAGCTCCTGCAGCTTGTGGCTCTTCTCCTGCTCCTCCTGCTTGAGGCGGTCATACTCCTGCTGCAGCCGGTCTTGCGCCAACGACAGCTTCTGGTTGGCGTCTTTCAGCGCGTCGATGTGGCCGATCTTGTCGGCGATCTCATCCCGCAGAGAGCTCAGCTGCTTCTGGTGGGCATCGCGGTGCTTCTCGATCTGCTGCTCCAGGGCCTCCTTCATCTTCTCGGCAGAGTCCTTTTCCTTCTCTTTCTCCTTGGAGGCCATGATGTGCATCTCCTCTGCAAAAAGTACAGGTACCAACATGCACGACGTGCACTCGATTCTGGGGCTCATGTGCTCCCACCTGCTGCGCTACTACAGTCGGGTTACAAAGTAACAAAGAGTCACCTTTGCGCACAGGAATCGCTGTCACTTACATAGAGAATTTACAGAAATTCTCCATCTAGCAGTGCTCGCTCATTTTCATGATGGCAAGCACTACTAGTGTTTTTGATAGTCAACTTCCCCATCCAGACACACATTTGAGTTGCCGGTCTTAGATAGGCAACTTGAATGTCCTTGTAAGTTTCGTAGAGGATTCTTACATAGCTGCTCAACTAAACATAACATTTTAGGCAGTACCGACAAATCTTTAGCTCTTAGTATGGGGTGTAGTGTTTACATTAGCCGTGAAGTGCTTTTCATTTGAGCGTAAACCAGCTAGAATGACTAATTTTCACCGATAAAAGACAGGCATGCCACAGTTCAGTGGGCAAAGCTTACATTTCTTTTTTTCTTAGGTTGTAACCCGCTACAGTCTCGTTAAAACCTAAATGAAATTGAGCCTCATTATAAAATTTGCACACTAAAAAGAAATTCAGTATCGAAATATATGAACCTCTGATATACATATAACAAGGCTTGAGTTTAATGACAAGCTATAAAGCATAACAAGAGAAACCTAAAATATAGCGGCTGTGCCTTACTGCAGTGAGTATTCCAATGCAACAAAGAAACTAAGTTGCACATCCGATATTGTGCTGTCAGATACTATTAGTTTGTTTGTAGTTCAAAGTATACACATACTGCGGTATCAAGTATACCAAGTAGTTAAAACAAGTAACTTAATAGAAATAGCCCATTTTGAATGTGCACGTGCGTTCTGCCTGTTCGATGGCCGCTTGGCTGGCCCTGTCTATCCAATGAGATCATACTTATCACACAGTTGCACATTATTGGTGGCTCATAGGACATCTGTAATATTTACAGGCTTGTGCAAATATTTGAACGCTTCGAACTTTTGAAATCGCTTTGATTCAAGTACAAATGATTGGAAACCTTAAAGTACTCTAAATAAACAAATAAATGTACATTTGTCCTGGTGTCACCTCCTCTAAAGGTGGTTTCACCACAACGAAGGGGTGCTAGCTATGAAAATACCTATCCAGAGGAATCAGCACTGCTGTGTGTATCTCTAAGGCTAATTGAACATATTCAAATTCCCCTCACATCGACTCATGATTTTTTAATGTTTATGCTTGTTATACCGGCTTATGATATATATATATATATATATATATATATATATATATATATATATATATATATATATATATATATATATATATATATATATATATATTATGGTATAAAAAGTTTTCAAATGCAACATCACTATTTGCACAAGCCTAGTAATCTAGCTTTTTTTTTTAATTATGCCACTTATCAGCACCTGACTCATTAAAAGTCAACAGGACACAGCACAGAAAGCAACAGGAAGGTGCTTTTTTATTATTGTTATTTTTTAAGAGGAGGGGGGGAGTTTATCACTTTAGCATACACCCTTTGTTGGCTACATGTGCACTTTATTATGATGATTAACCCTTCAATACAGTATGCAACAGGCAGCAAGCCTCAAAAAGTAAATTGACAAGCAGAGCCTCGACTTTTGATAGCAGCGACTATTTCAGCAATCTGCTGTTGCCAATTTATTGCCTACGGCAAAAACTCATACGAGCAGACTTGCTTGAAGCAAATATTCTTCTCTTATCTATTATGAGATTTCCAAGAACATTTATAGAGATTGACAAGTTCAATTTATTTGTGATGTATCACATGTAGCATTTATATATGGCACAGGCAGGAGCGCCAGCAAAAGAAGAAAAGAGTGTGTTGCAGCTTGCGTTCACTCCACTTGACAGCTGGTCAGTTTTACCTCTGCCCTTTCCCACAATAACCCTGTCTTCAGCTCATCGCTAAAGGTGCACTAACACACAGAACAAGCACCCCATTCGTGAACTTTACTGTAAATATAGGAGTGCTGTCAGGTAAGCAGCTAAGCTATTCGGAAGAGCATTTCGGTAACCAGTTGAGATTGCATGCAGCTTCACTGCGCTGCAAACACACAGACGCATAGGCGAACGCATCACCCATTACATGAGAAATGCTTGTAAACCTTACCAGCTGCCTTGAGCTTGGCGCACTCCTCATTGAGCTCATCAAGAGACTCCTCCAAGGCACGCTTCTTGTTCTCAATGTCCTTCATGGACTCCTGCAACGACTTCATCTTTGCTTCGTACTGACTAATTAGGAGACGGCACTCGGCCAAGTCCTTCTCGTTGGACTCAATCTTCTTGTTGCAGTCTGACTGGAATGACTCTAACTGGTGGCAGCGCTAAAAGGTCGGAGAAAAAAAAGCTCAGTTTAGTTCAGCCTTCTAAGACACACACAGACTAGTAAACGAATGCAGCATGCCGAAGTATCCACATGCTGAAGTAACACAGTAAAAGAATGCAGCGTGCTTGTTTAAATTGATCGACATTCATGCTAACGGCTCTTGAGGCTCTAAAGCTCTATAAAATTCAGCATTGAGGTGCTCATACACAGCTGCATTACACAGGAAACATCCACTAAGAATAAATGTTTTTGTGCGAAGCGATTAATTCACTGCTTTGAAACAGGCAATGGCTTCATGTCTCCAAACACAAGAGCAATCAGTCCATAATAATATCTCCAACAAAGAATAGTTAACATGGTCATTGCCTTACATAAAACAATAATAATCTCAATGCCTTTTACTGATGGTTTAGATGCACTTGCATTTGCATGCCTCTTCATAAGCCAAGGTCAGTATGCTGACCTATGTTATTTAAAAAAAAAAAAAACACACCCCACAAAACGCTACCACATGACATCGGTTATACATAGTGCTGATTTTCAGTATTTTAGCAACAGCTGCACAAACTTTCCTGCTGGAGTTGAGTGGTTTTATATTGTCAAGAGCTTACAGGGTGCACCTTACTTTTAAATGTTTACAATGAATAACTATGAATTAATAGTTTATTAATGATGCATGCAGCATCAACTCAACATCACTTACTTACAGGCTCAGCAGACTTTAATTTTCAGGATAACTGCACATCAAAAGGCACTTGGAAATTGATTTAATCTGTTCAAACGCACTTGTGACATAAATACGAGACAGGCCTGGAAGTGATGATCAATTACACAAGCTGATGGCATCTACATGGCTAGCAGGGTGAAGAGATATCAAAGTTGCTTTGTGCATCAAACATGGGTGACAAAAATGGAAGGTCAGAGCCAGATGCATTGATTTAAACTCTAGGCAACACAGCACTGATTATCCGAACGCTCAACCTAGGGTACAGAAGATAACGGTGAGTAATTCACTTGCTCACCTGAGCCAATGCTTTCACCTCGGACTTCATCTTACTGATGTATAACCGAGCCACTGTGAACTCTTCTTCAATCTTCCCATTAACATCAGTGGCTGGCTGTAATAAGAAAACAAAAATACTGTCAGAATGAATTACAAAGTCAAAGCTGTGGGTAGGAACATGCGAAGCATTAATAGAAATTAGTATATAAGAAGAAAAGGAATGACAGTGTGTGGGAGGGAAGAGAGGGGCTAGAATGTGCTTTAGAACAAAAATTTGAACCGAGAGAAGGTTTGATTATAACAACTCCAGTTATGTTTTCGCTTGAATTTTAAATGCATCAACAGTGCAGGTAAACGTAACAACACCACAGGATATGACAAGGCACAATAATGACGTTTATTTAACAAAATGTTGTAAACAAAACACGACTTTGGGCAAAGTCATGTGTGTACTTAACTTTTACAGTAGTATTCGGTTCATACCACATTGGTGCAACATTGAGTGTTACAATTACACCACAGCCGACATCACCTTTAGTTGTCAGATTCATCGCAACATCGAACGATCACCTGTAGCAACTGCTCATGTCAGCTGTTGCATCATGTTTCATTCCTTACGCTCAGTATTAACATGCTGATGTGCAATGACGTGATTATCCTGAGATATTGCCCATGTAAGCTGTTGTGCCATATTTCATTCCTCATGCACAGCATTTCACTGCCGATATGAAATGATGACTACACTGACCAAATGCAAATGTGTATACATATTCATACAGGATACAGTGTCTCTGTAAAGATGGCAACTGTGTGCAGTGCCCTTTACAGTACTGACCTTAGCTATACAATACTGACCTTGGCTTCGCCAGCAGGGCCGCCCAGGACAATGCCTATCTCGGCAAGGTCCTTGAGCAGCGAGGTCAGCATTTCGGTGGTGCGCTTCTTCTGGTGCACCGAGTGGTCCTTCATCTGCTGCAGCTCGTTCTGCGCCGAGTTGAGCTGGCACAGCTTCTGGTTGAGCTCCTCGCCAAGGGACTCGCACTCGCGGTTCTTAGCGTCCACTTCCTGGGACTTCTGGTCGTAGTTGACGGCCAGCTCCTCCAGGGCCTGGAGCACCTCCTTGACCTCTTCCTTGGCAGACTCATTTTCTTGCTGGATGCGCAGCATCTCCTGCTGAAGGCCACTGTAGTCCCGCCGTGTGGTCGTGATCAGCTGCGAGCCACATAGAGACATCATCATCACCCTCAGCCTGTGTTAGTCCACGGCAGAACGAAGGCCTTTCCCAATAATCTCCCGTTTACTCTATCGTATGCGAGCAGACTCCATTTGATCCCTGCGAACTTTATAATTTTGCAGAGACACGACTGTCGCTAAATCTGAAAACTTTGAAATATTTTTTTAGTGTATTTATCGCAGGAACCCCTCACCCTTGCCTCTGAGGTGCGTACAATCAGTATGCAGAGCAAAGGCAAGGTATTAGGAGAATCAGCTATGCCCCTTCACATGCACGTCACTGCACAGAAGTGCATTTCTTCTAGTTCACTTCACCACTGCACACGGTTGTATTGCTGTGAACCTTACTAACGTTTACGTCATCATTATGTAGCCTATAAACGAACTTGCTGTGGTGAGACACTCATATTTTTAGACGCACACATTGCATGCTTTAACAGCGAAGGTGTTCTTAGTCGAGCTTTCCTCGTCCCTCGGCGTAGCGCTGGTCATGAGGTCTTGCGGTGTGGTGAGAGTGGAACTCTGTAGGAGAGGAATGGCTGCACCAAGCCACGATGGATGAGGGTAAGGTTTGGTGAAAGGGTGTAGAATGAGAGGAGCACAAATATGAGTGAGGGTTGGCCTGACGAAGGAGGCATCAGCTTCTCTACTTCGACAATGTTCGCAAAGTGAATCTGGCCACACATCCCCCCTCCCCTCCCCCTCATGCCAGACAATTTCACTGCAATTCAATGTCTTGTTTGACAGCAGCTGCCAAAGCAGTGTCATTTAATCCGTGTAATATGTCAAATGACATAAGAAATTGTGACATTAATGGAAGTGCACTTGAACGGGCATAGCCTTCTGCACACACTGCAAGTGGTGGTTCAAGTACTTTACTTTTGTGTGAGACTTCCTACATGTCACAATAGCTGAATACGGATAATGATAACATATACTTCAGACAGGCTGTACTAGGGAATAATATCAAAAACATACTGCACATACCAGCTGCAACAGCATTAATCAAACATCAAAATTTACAAAACCAATCACATTTGACGCAGTTTTTCCATTTACCGTATTTAAACGATTCTACCGCGCCCTTGATTGTAACGCGCACTCGGTTTTCACGACGAAAAAAAAGTAAGACATCAATTGCAACGCGCACACATTTTTCTCGTTGGCCCGCACGATCACACTACTCGGGAAAACGACTCCTTTCAGGAGCGTCTTCCGTTTAAATATGAGGTACGGGGAAAGCTTGTGCCTATCTGACGTGCAACGGAGCATTGCCGTCACTCTTGTTTTACCGTGGCCCGATGTCAGCATGCGAACTTGCTTCGCCCCCTTCTTCTCGACGGTTGTGGTGCCAGGCATGTCGAAGTAAAGAGGCGTCTGATCGGCATTCCCGATTTGCCGAAGCAGGTAGCCGTTGTGCCGCAAGTTTAGGACGAAGCTCTGAAAACTGTGAAGCTTTTCTTCGTAGTCCTCCGGCAAGTTTTGGCGCATGCCGTTCGCTTTCGGAGGGAAAAGCCTTTCCTCTTCATAAAGTTAGTTAGCCAGCACCTGCTCGCTGTGAACTGGCTCCGCGTTAGCCCTTTTTCTAAAGCTAACTGCATAGCCCGCACTTAGAGCAGTTCTGTCGTCACGGGCCGCTGTGCCGCTCGCTGCTCAAGCACATACTCGGCGAGCAGCTCTTCAATTTGCGGAAACCGACCCTGCTGTGGTACACTGAAGCCTTTGCATGAATCTTTGACAATCTTCTGCTTTTGTTTCCGCCAGTCCCACACGCACGTTTCGGGAACTCCGAACGACCGCGATGCGGCCCGATTTTCGTCTGTTTCGGCACATGCGATGACTTTTCTTTTAAAAGCGGCATCGTGGTGCACTCGTCGAGTTTCTGGAGTCGGCCCTTCCATGCCGTCGATGCTAATGAACTACAAGATGACGAACTCCTCAGCACACATACGAAGTGCCGCACATGGGAAACACATAGGCAGAAATGGCCGATGCGCTATGCCGAAACACGTAGGGGGTGGCCATTTTATAAATGCCGATGGCAATAGAATGACCGTATTCATTTTTTTTTTGCACTCAATTTTAACGCGCATGTGATTTATAAACTCGCTTAAGGGAGATGCGCGTCGAAAAATCGCGTTTTTCGTGGAATTTTTCAGTTTTAAGATTTTACCTGTAAAATTATCTTTGTATATTCAGCTACAACTCCGCAAAAGATCAAGGCAAAATTCGAACGAGAATTTAGTAAAAATTCTATTTTATTCAGCCACGGTGGCTCGAGAAAGTGCTAGTTTCGTCGCAAATCAGCAACTTTCGATCGTCTCCATCTCGAGAATGCGGCGTCTCCCGCCATTGTTGTTTGTATGGTGGCTAGAATTGGGAGGTGACGCCAACGGGAGCTCGGAGCCGCTCCTCCGTTTCGAGCAGCGCGGCGGTGGCGCTGTCGGCGGAATGGTGATGCTAGTTACGCGCGCTGCGCCATGAGCACGCGGACCTTTTAAAGATGCACGATTCAGATAAATTGGTGATTCAAGTAACTCACTATGGCGATGGCAGATAGAACGCCATTTCAAGCAATAAAAGAAATTGGCTGTCGCTGCGAGACTTCTGTGACGTTGAATCTGCATAACTAAAAGCTTTCGTTTGAATATCCCTGCAGTGTTTTGGAGTGCAAGGCGACGGCTTTCTTAAAAAAATATTACCCAAGCTCTGGGGGAGGAAAATAAAACAAATATTTATTGCACATCATATTATTAGTAATATCTATTGCACATCATAGAATACAGGTAAAATAGAGGGTAAAATAACAGTTGAGATATCGACGTAGTGAAGTTCGAGAAGGCAACGCCATGATGTTTTTTTTTTTGCGTATGTGCTCATAGAGGCGTGGGCTTTTCATAAACATAATTAGGCACTTCAGAGCCCATCCACTTTCATACTTCATTTCTTTTGTGGATTTTCTTTTAGCCGCTGCAAAGCACGCCTTGAATTGTTGCTGTTGCTTAATGGGTAGGGCCTTCACCGCTTCTTCAAATGCTGCAGAGTCATTCTGTGCATTCTTTTCTTCCACTTCTTTGATGAGTGATTTATCCTGCAGGACACTCAGGCGTCTCCTTTTCGCTTGCGCTTTTCGCAGCTTAAGCCTGTATGAAAGCTTTTGGGACTGGGCGACATTTTTGCCTTTTCTTCGCCTGTAAGACTCTCGATTCCGGAGTAGTCTTCAGAGGTGCTTGCATTGTGGGCAGGCTTTTTTTTTTTGGCGTTGGAGCAACCCCACAGCAAGATGGGCTGAAGGTTCTGTCATCAAAAGTCTTCTCCTTGTACTTTAAACTTACTCCAAATTCACCAGTTTTACCAAACCCTCTGCAAGGTATCATGGAGTCGACGTCGCGAAGCAACTCTTCTGCCATATCGATGTCGGTAATGTCAAGGGTTCTTATTTTTGTGGCTTGCACAAAAGCTGTCACTTGAAGTTTGTTTTCATATGATGTCATTAGCACATACTTGTCAACAGTCAACTTGTCACCATTTAGTGCGCCCACTGTAAACACCGTGGCGTTGTCGGCTCCAGCAGTTATATGTCGAGCCCAGTAAGCGCTGGGAAGATCACACTTGCAGGCGTCAGGAATAGCAGGCACATTCAGAACAGGTACTTGGTGACTGTCGCTTTCTGTGCTGTCTTCTCGCTGTTTCCTCGCCTTCTCCATCTGTCTCCTCGCAAGCAGACGTGCTTGGTTCCTGACGTCGAATTTTCGATGGCAGGCCGCAAGTGGATGTTCTCGACGTCCTTTTCTTCGGCACTTTCTTTGAAAGATACGCAGGAACATTTGGAAATATAGTTAGTAACGCGTCAGATTTCAGCACCAGTTTCCTTCGGGGAATCTGAACAGTTTCGCCGTTTATCACGTGCGTGTAAGAACGCTCAATAAACTGCTCGTCGAAATGAAGCTCACAAAGCACAGACTTCGCGCCCAACGACTTGTCGGCACGGGGTACGGCTCGTCGCCAGGCTTCGAAGAGGGCAGGGTCTTTGGGAACAGAGAAGAGAGAAGCACGCTGACCTTGCTTCCTCGATGACACATAGCCGCTCGTGCAGCCAGGAGCGAAGCAGTGGCGTTGCCTTGCTTTCGTAGTGCTGGAGTTCATCCTAAGCTCGGCAGTCACACTGTCGTGTCAGCAACTAAATACATTTTGCCAAAAGTGAGACAACAACGCGGGAAACTGCACACGCCCAGACACACTTTCAGAGGCGAACCGGCGAGCCCAAAGGCGAGCCGATGAGAGAACGTGGAGCGCGCGCTTCGCCCGCATCACTATGCCGACAGCAGCGCCGTGGTGGCCGTCGTGGCGGCGCTTGAAAAGGAGGATCGCGCGCACTCGGCGATTATGCGGGTGCTGGCGTCACCTTCCAATTCTAGCCACCGTAGTTGTTTGCTTGGAGAGGTTGAGAAAGCCTTCGTTTAGCCTACAGCACCTCCCTCAGTTTCGCATTTTGGCCCAAAATAATAAAAAAAGGCACGTTTTGGCGCCTGTTCAAGCGTTTCTACTGGACATTTAAATCACGTGGTGCTCTAGCGAGGCCGCCATTGGCCTACACGAAGACGTTGCTGCGGCGAAGCACCGAAGCCTGCATCCGTCCTCGACTGTGTACGGCGACTCGATCGAACTCTGTGGCCCTTTTCCTGCGTTTTTTTCAGTTATTTCGTAATGAACGAACCGAAAAAGCGCGATTTCCGAGCTCGGAAGGCTCGGGCGAAGATCCCGTACCGAGTGCGGTGTCGCAAACCTCTACGGAAAGTGACAGCGGGAAGCAGCCGCCCGACGCCTCCGGCTAGCCCTAACCAGCACAACGACATCTCGGACGAAATCGACGCCGCGCTGAACTTTGTGAGCGCTTCGGAGGTGAAGATTAGACTCTTCGAGAACGATAGAGCAGCAAGCGATCGGAACTCTGCGAGTGCTGTGATATGCGATATCAGTGTGGTTACGGTGCTGATAAGTGGAGCTGCTTGCCCTGCGTGCCACACTTGTACCCTCGCGGTACGTGAACCGGTCGAAAAACGGAAGGGTCTCTCGGCGTTTCTTGAGTTGCATTGTGCGAACAGTGAGTGCCCTGAATCGGTACTTTCTTCTGTGCACACCTCGAGCCGTGTTGTGCCTGGTGAGCTTGCGAACGGTGCTAGCGGAAGCCGGGAATATCGGAGTGGGAGCTCCCGCGACAGCTTCGCCGTGAACGTCAAGGCAGTGGTAGCTGCGCGCGCGATTGGCATCGGGCACGAACAGCTTTCACGTTTTTGCGCCATTCTTGGCTTGCCGACGCCGTTACATCACAAGAACTTTATTGCGATCGGCAAGAAAGTTCATGCTGCGGCCATGAAAGCCGTGGAGGGAAACATGGAGAAAGCGAAAGTTCACACGAAAGAGATGGTCGGCAGCAGTGATGTTGGGCAAACGTATGCTGAGGGGCAAACGTATGGGCCAAGGGAGTTCTGAACAGCTGTGCTGTGTCTGAGACATATTGCTCTATATTTGCAAGAAATTTCATGTGCTTTCGTCATGTTTTTGAAAAATACAGATGTTTGAAACTTTCAAAAGCATTTTTCTCCATTTGTACTTTTCAGCATTTTTTACGTTTTGTGCACCACATTTCAGGTACTTCAAATGGTCAGATCTGGATGAAATTTTGCACACAGCCTCTTCAAAGTGTGTAGAATGTCGATATCTATATGCATTTTAAATATCTCTAGTACATTTTTTGAAAACAATTAAAATGTTGACTCACAGCACACAAAGTATGTACTTTTGGTATTCCCGATTTTTTTTAGAAATATAGAAATTATTTGAATAAATTTTAAGTAGTATCTAACATACTACTTTACCTAACCAGCAAAATGAGCTATTGCAGACTTCTCTAAACAAAAATTTATTATGAAAAAAGATGTGCACAAAACGCCCTATATTTTTCTCTTGAGAGGTGTCTCGCACAAAAACTAATAAAGCTACATAAGAACTAAGCATATATTTGGAATCAGCGTTACAAACTCGGTCTATGACCAAAGTTTCATAACTTTAGGTATAATATTAAAGAAAAATTGTTTTCGAGGAGCATCTCCCCTTAACCAGAAAAAAGGTGCGCGTTAGATTCGAGTAATTACGGTAAACTCAAAAGATTTACGTTCACAGAAAGTCTCCTGCAATAGCGGTACTAACGAACATGCGTACCTCCTCCTGCTCCATTATTTGCTCCTTGAGCTTTTCGATGAGCTGGCTCTGGCGGTCGATCTCATCATCCTTTTCATCCAACTGGGCATACAGGCGCGTGCGCTCCTCCCCAGCCAGGGGGTCAACCTTGGCTGCTGCTGCCGTGGCTGCGGCGGCAGTGGGTGTGGTGCCTCCCACCGATAGCGTGCTGGCCGAAAGGTTGGTTGCCGATGCTGTCTCCGATAGGCTCATGGTGCTCGTCTCCAAGTCCTTCAGCTGCTCGTCCGTTGGTACACTTTCACCTGTGGGAGCAGGTAGGTGCTTGTAAATTGTAAAAAAAGTAAGCAGTAACTTCAGGAAGAACATGCCTCGACAAAGTGGCTTTGAATAAAGAAAAAGAAAGAAAAAAGTGCCCCGCCGCAAGTGTCTCTCGTGCATGGGTGGACACCTCACCAGCACGACACAGGGCATGGGGTAATGGGAGAAGAAGATAGAGGAAAAATAGAGATAAGAGAAACAATAATGAAGTGATAATCAGTTGGTCCGCCTCCCTCCACACGGGCCCAAGCCACTTCAATGCGCAGTCGACTGAAAAAGTTGCCGAGAAGGCCGATGGAAAAAAAAAAAAAAAAACGCTGCAAAAAGAAAATCGGAAGGCGGGTATAGAGTGAGTGAGAGCACAAAGCAGGCATTAGAAAAATAGTCTGTTTCCTTCAAATACTATAGTAGTGGTTCCCAGCCCTAGGAGTTTCAGGGACCCCTTGTGTAAGTGGCAGACTCCATCCGAGAGACGGAGTGAGTGTCTAGCTCCCTTGTTTGCCATGTTGTAAGAAAAATGAGAGCGTATTTACGAAATCGAATGAATACTGGTTTGTTGGCATGCATATCAATACTATAACTGCTCTATTCTGTTTTGCAGGCCCAATTCGCGATCAGCTTGCTTGTGCACGCTAGGGCTTCACGAATCCTTATTCACAAACAACTGCCATTTATTACACTTCAGCTAACAAGTTTCGTGCTCATTTTTAGTAGTACTAACTGCATTGTGAAGATGTGCAGGACATGGTGATCAGAACAGGATGCAAGATAGATAGCAGCAAAGATAAAAGTGAACGCTCAGGGTTATTATGAGAGTCTTATTTGTACAACATACCTGCACGAACAAATTAAAATTACATCGAATGCAAGTTCAGAGTTGCCATATTTAACAAGCAAGCTCCGCCTAAATGATTACTATTCGATCTTGCAGGTCACATCATTGAAAGACCATCTACATCATTCTTATCCTTTAGTCACCAAATATGTCTATTGTAATCAGTACGATGTAGTACTTGAGTGTCCTGAATTCTTCCAACTGGGCAAGCAAAAGTAAGTACTTTCTATTTGTATTTTTGTGTACTTATTTATATAACCAGAGGGGGTTTCACTGAGCATAATCAATATGTTAACTTTGTAGCGCCTGTGAAATTAAGTAATTAAATCATTTTCCTTTTTTGTTTTTCCACTTATAAGCCTGTTTCTTAAAAATGTGTAGTATTAAACATCCTACTATACCATATTGTTGTACTCTGGCATGACCTAACCAGCTGAACTGTTCAAAATACATGATTCAATATTCTGCTTTAGCATGTAATCAAGGTAAGCTCTATGACAAGTTTACCTAATCTACATCTTGGACTTGACACTAACAAATGTAGGCCCCTGTACCAGTAAGTTTGAGACTGCTATTATAAAAGAATATGACAAGAGGAGAAGACAACTGCAAGGCACAGGCTCTGCCCATAATGGAACAAGCACGTCATCGGGCCCTCACCATTGCGCCAGCGACTCAGCTCAAACTCCGCTCGACTTAGCTGGCCTTTGAGCTTCGCCACTTTCTCACGCTCCTTGTCGAATCGCCGTTTCCATTCTTCGGCAGTCAACTCTTCGTTGACAATCACAGTGTTCTTGATCGTCTTGGCCCTGCGTACCAGCAGCCACACAGCGCTAACATTATAACAATATGCTTATTTGTGAAACGTGAGGCACAACACAGATGGTAGGGAGTGAACAAAATGTGGCACGAGTGCTCTACAAGTG
This sequence comes from Rhipicephalus annulatus, assembly GCA_013436015.1. Taxonomy (NCBI): domain Eukaryota; kingdom Metazoa; phylum Arthropoda; class Arachnida; order Ixodida; family Ixodidae; genus Rhipicephalus; species Rhipicephalus annulatus. Next base: position 4,051,807 of record WOVY01009271.1, read on the forward strand.
CAAGCTTGCGCGTTATCTATTACATTAAGCCAGTACGGAAACACAGTTGATTTGAATAATTTTGATCTAATGGGGACACAAAGTTTTCATTATCCGAAGCTCACAGAAGTTTCTGCGACTTGAACCTCATTGATATATGGTAGAGTGCGAAACTGCAATTTACTACACAAAATTGTGCACACATAAAACAAGGTACTATGGGACAAGACTGCAAAAGTTATGTTCTGGTGAAAAGAATAAAGTAAAACGAGGTGATTGTTTTTCATTAGTTGCAACATCAAGCCAACAGAAAATGAAGCTAAGAAGAGCATGCGAGAAATTAACTACCATTCTTTCAACTGATATTGCAGAATATGTAAAGAGAAACAAATGAAGCACAGACACCAGAATAGAAAGTAGACAATGTTTTACAAGCTGTAACATCAGTTGCCGACTTGTCGTAGTTTTGCATTCTGAATGACAAAGATGCAACTGAGCGACTGGGCTCGTGGTTCTCATGCCCAGCAGTGTGCATAAACATACATGGCAACATTAAGTATAATGTGAGGGTGTATTTTGACTACCTGCAGTAGTGTCCCATGGCTACCGTCTCACAAGTAAATTGCACTGCTTTGCCACAAGATTCAACTGAGTTAAAATTTGTGCATAGCCTTGTTCGAATTAAGCAGCATCAAAACGCAATGAAATACAAGTTGGCATACCAGAAATTATGATGATAGTGGTTTTATATTTATTATTTTTATTATTAATTGCATAAAGAAGTAGATCTTCCTTTAATCAAAATTAAGAGGTTACATGAATGATAACTAATGCCATCTACCAATTAACATAATGTCAATGTCAGCATTGCTTTTCCACTCTTAACACTTACGCTCATTACATGTCTTCACAGTACAACCTAAAAAGGCAGGTGCGAAAAGAAAGTGCCGATACATTTGTTCGCTAGAATAGAACGATACCTTATTAGATGTGCTAGAGAGGCAGACATTTCTCACCTCTTGCCAAACTCTAGCGTAGACTTGGTTTCACATTCGTTGAAGGATGCTGGAGAGCAGCAAATGATGATCGTTGTCCGAGAGTTACCTCCAAGACTTTCTTGCAGAATTCTTGTTAGCTTACTGTCTCGATAAGGGATGTGAGATTTCTGCAAAGTAAAATGGACAGTGACAATTTCAAAAAATGTTGTTCACCATCCCACTCTCAGCACAGCAAAGTCGAGAAACGTTTTACCAGGAGTTGAAAACAGATGCACATTGCAGTACGACGGAAAATACCCAGTAAGTCTCTACACCGTTACCGTCACTGAAAAGGCACTTCGACTTGCTTAATTTAAGACTAAATCACATCTGCTTGCTTTTTTCAATTAGACGGGATGCCCAAAATAAGACGGAGCCCCCTAATATGCTGTTGAAAGTAACCGCATGCATTTAGTACTATTATAAGCTTTTTTTTACTACTCATAGGTATAGTTCTGATGAGCAAAAGTGTGAATAGACGAGTAAATACATTGCATTACTTTTATTTACAGTTCTCTTAATTATATGGTCTGTGTGTACAATCTTTTGTCTCATTTCCTGACACTGAGCGTTTGTGCTATAAGCATGACATGACTGCATCACATTTATGTGACCCCAATATAATTTCCTATGGCTTGTATATGATAAAAATGAAAAGGACAGCAAGACCAGATGCAGCCTGTTGAGTGCCTTTGGAAATTGCAGGACGCTTGCCTGCCACAAAGACTAGGGTGTAGGATAAGCTATGATAGGGAACACTGCAGAGTCATAAATAACAGCAAGAGAAAGAAGACAAGAAATTGCCAGCAAGTTTGCTGGGAGTGCTGTAAAAGAAATGACAGAGCTGAAGCAGACTCGAATAAAGTTAAATAAAGCAACATATAGCAAGACCTTAACGAATGGCATTCTCTTTCTATAGCACACTTAAAATGCTAAAAAGATTATTTAAGTTAAGATGTGTACATCAGCGTAAAGCGTTTGCCTGTTCGAACAAGCTCTGTGTAAGGATACTTCAGATAGGCTGAAGCACATCATCTATTCATTTTTTTTTTTTGTCAGTTACAACGATCTTTTCTTTCTTTTACTGGAAAAATTCTATACAGTGTTTTTCTAAAAACCCTGAACAATTCTACAGCATGGAACAACAAGCACTGAGTTACTCTTTATTAATGCAAACCCAAATAAAAAACGTTAAATATTTTGAAACTATACACAATCTCACTAATGTGTTACAACTAACACATTAGTGTATAGCTCTTTAATTTTTAAAACCTGGTCTCTTAAAGTTCACATAAATCAATGTCCTCATGGGGATGTGGTAAACAGAGCCTGATATTACTTCCAAATAAACTTGTTTATTATGCCACAACCACCACATACAATGGGTGTATATTTTCTGTACATTCACCATGAGGTCCCTGTCACAATGCACGTTCCAAAGCCCTTTCGTTTATTTGAGCAGTGTGCTGGATTGAACATGGTAATCAAAAAAAACCATTGCAGTAAATCTGCCTCTGCTACTGTAACAGAGTTCGAAGTACAAAAAAGCAGCCGAAGGAGAGCGACAAGCTTATTTTAGAAAGGACTTACGTTTCCATCAGCAAGTGCTGCAATGACATTGCCCAATGCTGACAGAGACTTGTTGATGTTCTTTGCTTCATCTAGAACCATGCCCTCGGCTCCGGTTTTGCTGACCTGTAAGAGCAACACATGCAGTTTAAATGTTGCACATTACTGCCTAGCACTGATTGTGCCACATTGTAAGAGAAAGCCTCTCTTTCACTCTAGTCAGCAAATATTTTACCCTGGAATAGACAAGAATTATGGCTGTAGTACTGTGAGCTTCTAACAGCAGCTGCTTTCTTGTCAGAAGATGCAAGAACCTAAAATGCGTCATTGCTGTGACCAAAGTTTAGAAGTTTGTCTGTGCAAGGTTTATTGTGGCATTTTACACCTCATTCGTGACCAAAGTGCAGTCACTAATATGGGCTGCTGAGGTATGGCAACAGGGGTACAGTGGGGGGAAGGGGCACACTCATGCTTCTGATGCTTGACAATTCATGTGTGCTGGACAAAACCTTCACAAGCTTCTATTAGATTGTAATTGTCCTGTACACACCAGAAAAACAACCTTTGCCAATATACTATTCAGAGAAGTGAATTGGGAATGTTTAGAAAAAAGGAAAGCCATCTGTGGGTATGGCCAGTGTACCTTTTCACTGCCAGCAAGGTCTACTAGGTACAGCTTGCCACTGAGCTTTTTCTGGTCGTCCAGGTTCTCCTGCTTGACGTTGATTAGGAACACACTGTGGCTTCTGGAACTGTGCTCGTTCATGTCTGAAGGAACAAAAGTGTACAATTGCTGAACAACGCAGAGGATCCACCCCCCCACCCCCCCCCCCCCCAATTCAAGCTTTCCAGAATCCTTCCCCACAAAGTATAAAATGTGCCCCAAAGAAAGACAAATACCCCAGTCAGAATCAATAGTTATAATGCCTTCTCTTTTGCTTCACCACCAGTAATTAGTGAGGAATTTAAGTTTTTGCAATTCTGCATCTTCAACACACAACACGTAGAAACACCATGCAAACACCCCTAAAAATGAGCCCTTCTTCATTGTCGCGTAGGTTGGCCACAGCTCACTTGTTCCATTTTATTTTTGGAGCACTTGTACAAACATGGCCAAATCGCAAACACTAAAATTGTGTGCAGCTGAGATGAAGAGCTAAAGGTGTAAATGTGGTAGATTTCTTGTCTTGCTCGAGAAAAGCAACCCAACAAGATGTAAATCAATTTTTTTTTTGTTTTAGAAGAGGGCCTTGTGCTGCTATAGATGTAGCTGTCATACTATGTTGGCAAGCTTCATGAACAAACCCCATTTCTGCCCCATTTCTAATATTGACAGACATATATATGTTTCATTGCCACAAGAGACAGCATCCAGGGACACAAAATATACTTTTCAGCTTCAGATATCATAAAGTGCTAACTACTTGACAGACATATGTATATCCATTTCTTTGCCACAGGAGACAGCGTCCAGGGACACACAATATACTTTTCAGCTTTAGACATGATAAAGTGCCAACTACTTCATTAATATTCACGTCTCAAAGTAAACACAGACTGCTTCGTTAACTGATCACATTTTAGAAATTTGCAGAAGCAAGAATTTTCGCGTAAAGCATATGTAAAGTGGCTCACTTGTTACAGCGATGTGTCGGTTTGCTTTGCCTTCGTCAATGACTTCCATCACTTCTTCAGGACTGGTGACAAACCTCTCAGTAGCACCCTGATGATTGGAAAAAAAAAGGTAGTTATAACGTTAAATATGTCTGACCGCAAAACAGATTCAGACTCTTCAAGAAATACTGCTTAGTAATGAACATTAGTGCTGACTTTTGATGGAACCTTCTAAAATTTGAGTCACGTTGCCATGAATGTTAACTGAAGTGTTACGTTTAAAAGAACGCAGGTAAGGTCAACAAATTATTCTTTCTTTGCAACTAATGCGGTCACTCGTCTCGCGACAAGCAGCCGTTCACTTTCGTATCCTCGTTTCTTTCTGCACATATGTTGCATGTGCACTCAGAGCTTAGATTTTGCTCTTATAACACTGCAAGCACTTTCAGGTTTAGAGGACAAGCGCTAGATGGAGGGAACAGAATACGTGGGTACATAACTCACCTTGACAAATGGAACTCTGTTCTTGTCTTCATGAACGGACAAGTTTGTCTTTGTAACTGAAAGGAATTGTCAGAATGCTTCTCAGCATAAAATAGACACATGGATCTTCTTTATTTCTACACACAGCAATGTTGTCACTTGACAAGAATGCCCATAAAAGAATTAAAATATAAGTAGCGCAACAACAGTAGCTTACCATCGAGGAGATCACGAATCTTGTCAAGATAAATTTCAAAGTAAGACACCTGCAGGAAAACAAGAAATATGAGGCTGTGAGCCTATCACATCATACTAGCATGAGAACACAATTGGTTGAATATGCATACCAGTAAATTTTAAACTATTCACAAACTGCAAGAAATAATTAGCCATGCATAATAAACAGTAAACTAGCCATTTGTCGCAAATGGTTCTCCCCATCTTGTGTGCAACGATGAAGCTCAGTGAAACACACAAAACCCTATTTACTACAGAATGTCTAGAAAGTTGCTTAATATTGACCATTAATGTTTGTAATGAGTTAAAAGTTCTCAATGTAATGAAGCAAGCAGCACATCCATGTCGGTCGCTTTATTTCGTGCACTATCGTGCCACCACATTATGCAAACGTGAGAAAAGAACCAAAAGTGCACTTCCATTTTCACATTGGACAGCAGGTAACAGTGTAGAGTGAGTGAACGTGAGCATTGACGTGCAAGCATGAGTGAACATTGAATGAATATTGACATGCATGCATCATGCAGGCATACGTGCGAACACTGAGCTCTAGCCAGGAATCTACAAAAGGTCAATCTTTAATATAGTGTTTAGCTTTCGGGCAAGGGTGCGTTCTGTGCTTCAGTAACAGTGTGAACAAACGACACACATTAAACTAAGCAGACTAAAAGTCATTCTGTTTTGTTCTTTCCCACTTCATTCCAGAATTCTGGCACATACATGAGGCAGTCCTAGATAAGTAACATTGCCAATAAAATGTTTATTTATAGCTTCCAACAGGAGCACTGACTTTTGATACGTGTGCGCCCAGTTTACTTGTTTTGATTAATACATTTTGAAAAACATAGATGTGATTGTCGACTAAGAGACCTGGAAAATTTTTATTTGCTTCACTATATCCGATAATTCACTATATCAGTGAATCTAATATCAAGGTTCAACAGTTATAAGAGAAAAACGCCAGGCCTGCGCAGATCATGCAGCACAGTCACAACGAAAGCTAGAAGATCGACCTTTCAGAGCCTTTTCTAAACACTCTTTGGGTAACTGCTACAATTGATTGCTGGGTAACCACTACGCCATAAATAATCATAATGTTTGTGTATTAGGCCAGCATTCACCATGCTATCTCTCGTAATTTTTTGGAGAAGCGTGGTATCCGTTACACACTTGTTAAGAATTGTGTGCAATATTTTATGCAGTGGCTGACGATGATCAAGAATTATAGTAGGTATGCGCCGAAGTTTATATGTGATCAAGAACAAGTTTTCTAGTGGGTTGGAGCATTGGACTACCCACTCATTACACAATTCGCATTGTGTGACACCTGACTGTTCCTTTGATATTCTAAAATGCTTTATTAGTCATATTAACGAGTTCCAAGAACTGGCATAGCTCAGTGGTAGAATAATGGGCTGGTATGTCGTGGACACGGGTTTGAATTCCATCGTGTAGGTAATGTTTTTTTATTTATTAAGCCTTTTCTTTCAAGACTGGTTACGGACACCGGCGACGACGGACAACTACGGCGCCACGCGAGACCTGTGTTCTGATCTCATAACAGATTTCATTGTAAAAGGGTGGGGGGGACTGACATGGAGAGAAAATAAAACATGAGCAAATACAAACCTTTATATGGAACTCAATATTTTCATCCATTGAATAAATGTGATTAAAAATATCGTTAATGATCCGGGGTATGATGCCTTGGCTGTAGGAATCTCCCAGAACGCCCTGCGAACAAAAGCAAATCAAATCGTCATGCGGTTCAGACTTACGTTACACAAAAAGAGAACACTTAAGACCGCCACTCTCTACTTCTACATGTTGGAGTGTCTACGAGGCTACTAATGCTTTTTGATCAATTCCAAGACATGCCTTCCAATGTAAGACCACTCCAGTGGACTACCTGCCACCATGGCTACGAGCAGGCCAGTGTATTGCAACTTGCAAGTAACAATGAGAATCGGCAGCATTACACCACAGATGTAGGCGTTGTGATATGACACCGAACATATTAGTAGGGCCATCATTGTGCAACCAGATGAGGCAAGCAGTATCATCAATACAACCCAGCTGTATCCCTTTTTGGTAGAAAAAGATGTGTATTTAATCTCATGGAACTGTACACAGAATTTCCAGGCATTATGATGAGCTGAGATGGGATTCTATAGAAACCAGAGTAAAGGCATGACTCTTACACCCCATGCAAAGCAAACCCAAGCTTACTTCACCTAAAGGACTTTCAGATTACCAATAGTTCTATTAAAGCATAAACATTTCCTGCTAACTACTGGTCCTTGCCTTTGCTGGTTTGGCACCATTCATTGGTCGATATGCAGACTGGAATAACAACAATAGAACCAAAGTTATTAAAGGGTAAGTAAGGTATTAGTAAGTAAACTGTGCGTCAATCTAAGGAAGGGCTGCCGAGTTACTTCCTTGTGAGCTCAACAACTCCAAATGCTGGAGTAGATATGGCCCCAAATTTCACTTTGTATGCAAACCCAATGCTCTGCGAGAATTCATTTTTATCCCTCTCCTATGATACATAGTCCTTGATTGGCCTATCCTTAGAATTGAACAGGCAAAGAGCTGGTCAGATCTCTGTTCAAACATACAGAAATACAGAAAATAGTGTAGTGGAATTTTCATGTTCAGCCTATTAAACTAAGATTATTGGAATCATCAAAAGTTAATATTATGAGCTCTAAGCACAGGCAATATTCAACTCTTTGCGGGAATAAGAAACTGTCTGCATCTTTCGGTTGTGCATGTGTTCACACATAAGAGAGTACATGCACGTATCTGTAATATTAGCAGCACGTATCACGCTCAGGTTTCATAAGTTATTCGAGTTCAATACTAAAGTGAACTAAACTTGACTTGACAAGTGTATACTGCAGACACAGAAGCATACATACAAAATAAAAACATACGCACAATATTACTATCTGGATCTACTGCATGCTTTGATTCATGCTGTATCCATTCATCACTAAAGGTACGTGAACAGAGTGCATATCCAAAAAGTTTGCTAGACCAACACAGAATGGGACACTTTTAAACCTACAAGTACAGGGCACCAAAAGAATGTGCTAAGTACCATACAATACCAGCTAGCCCCAAAAGGGAGCTTTTAGCGTTTTTCACGAAAACTGTGAGGCATGCTTCATTATTTTAGGGTATTTCAACAAAGCCTTGAATGTGACCTGTACTAAATGAGTTACAGGCAAACAAATACTGATACTGCCATGGCTTTGCAGCATTCCTGCCGTCTAGAACTATCTTACTGCATTTGACGTAGCACCATCATTACCATGAAGAACAATACCTCCGTGCTCTGCAAATCTTAGCACTAAGCACAGTTCACAGCCTTCATTGCATTCTCCGATATTGGGAGTCGTGGTGCCCGAGCAGTGTTCGCGCCGCAGGATGGTCTTAGTTCAAAGTGTAATGTCACTGGAGAATTCGTCCTCCAATATCAAATAATGAATGCCACTTTGAATTATGAGTATGATTTATCAGCACTGCCTATTGCACTATCTATATATTTTTTTTCAAATGAATGTGCTATGAACTTTTCAAGTAGTTACTCTAGGTTAAGAAAACATAGGCCATCCTAAAACCACAGTCCACAAGAAATGGTTAGTACATTGATGGCACAAACCTTTTGGCAGACTGTCACTGGCTTTCAACAAACTATCTTTTGAGCATAAATCAGAAGCAAGGTACTGATTTTACCAATTTTTGTAAAAAAGAGTTGCCAGGTTACCTTATGTGAACTGTAATGAAGATTGCCATCTCTTCTTAAAACTACAAATTTCTTTGATTGTAGCATGTAATAATTTTTTTAAATACTTAAACTGCACCTACGTACTACTACAAACCTGAAAAGAGCAAGCATTCAAAAATTTATGTACCAGGATCGGACATCATTATTTCTTAGTTAACATATTTTTCCATTTATACATGCACATGTATACATTGTATATATCTATTTTTTGTGTTAACCAGTATGCTATCTCCTTATCTTGTTTCTATGCTACTCTAAATATCTCTTCTCATTATGCATGCTTGCATAAGGCACCTTCAGGCTGACTGGGATGAATGCCAACTGTTATGTTGGAAGTAAAACTGTCTTAATTCTTGAAGTTTATAATCCTCAGCACTAAACTTTTTTTTTTTACTTCTCGAAGAATTTACGAGTGTGTGGCAGTCAATGCTCTTACACCAGAAGACAGGGCCACGACTGCGGTGAAGCAGCTATGTGGATCTCAAAATTAGGCATTTGGAATGAAAAGTAGCAGTGAAGTTGCAAAGATCAGAAAAAGAATTAGCGTAGTGTAGACTACAATGACAACACTACTAACAATGGGACGGTAGATTAATAGAACAAAATGCCGACTATAAATACATATGTTTCTTAACTGAATATATAAGAGTGCATATAACAAAGAAAACAAGCAGAGAACTAAACCACAAACACATGGAGAAAACTATAGGTGTTGTTTTTCTGCATGTACAGGAATAGTATGTGGCTCAGTTAATCAGGAGAGTGATGATTAGCAAGCTAAGGTAATTAAAACATGTAGTTGAAGAACTTGCTTAGGCACTGCCCAGAAGCCCCGTTATAAGCCTCATCAATCACTGAAATTGCAAGTAATGCAGTTCAAAGGGGCCCTGAAACTACCTTCCAAGGAACCATGGAGTGGCTTCAATAAAGGAGGTTATTGTGACACCAATCGACCACTACGAAAATTTTTTTAGAATCCGTCAAGTACGAGCAGAGTGATTGATTTGTTGCAAATTGTAATCGGTTTCTTCTTTTTTTTTTCTTTGAACGCGCGAGGGCATGTGGCGGCCTCCCGCGGCGGCCACAGTAACTATGCAACGCAAGACGCTCAAATCGGCCCACCACCGTACACTTGCGCATGCGGCGCAGTCATTTGGGTATCTGGCCCTGCCTGCACACAGAAGAGGGAACGATTTTTAGCAGACTTCAAAAAATTAATTGTTAATTGCAGGCCACGCGCCGCGCCGTGATGTTCGGCTCGTGTGTTCTCGGGAGCTTCGACTACCAGTCGGCAGAATTTTCTGAGCACGCTGACCAAGCACAATAAAGCGCTTGAACAAATTTGGCTACGCTGAAGCAGTTGGCTACGCAATTTGGCTACGGTGAAGCCGGCAGCCAATCCGCATACGTCACAACGACGTCACGTGGCCGGGTAAGTGAAACTTTTTTGTCAAAAAAAAAAAGCGTCGTTGAACCGTTGCTGGCCGTCCAGCCGCTCGTGAGGAGCACCCACGGAGGTCCGACAGACGTACGCATGACACCCAACACCGTACAAAGCTACAGCGGCGCGGCCAAACGAGAAGTGCCCACCTCCATTGTGTGCGTCTTCCCGCTGGAAGTCTGGCCGTAGGCGAATATGGTTCCATTGTAGCCCATGAGCACATCTGCGAGGAGAGAGAAAAAGAAACAATCGGCGAATGGACGAGATGCGAGACAAAAAAACAACGTATACTACATGTGCCAGCAGCGCATAGCCGCGTCTTCGACCATAACGCGGTGCAGCATAAAAGAACGCAATTACGGCACAACAAAAGGGCATTCGCCGCGGACGGTTAACAAAAAAACAAAGGAACGCGGCTAAACGTACGTTGTTTAGAGAAATGTTAGAAGGGCTAGGGAGAAACAAAAACAATGCATGATTGTTTTCAGTCAGACTGGACAGTGCACTGCAGAGTGAGCACGCGCCTTCTCCCCGCGTCTATATATATATATATATATATATATATATATATATATATATATATATATATATATATATATATATATATATATATATATATATATATATATATATATATATATATATATTACGAACTTTGTAGGAAAACATTTAATAGACGTACTTGTACATCACAGTGATATATGCAAGCTGAAATATCTATACATGCCACTGCAATAAATCGCGCAGTTTGTTGTGCCATTGAGCTGTATCTGTCATAGACGACAGAAAGAGGCGATCGGGTGGCCTACGGTACTACGTCCTCGTGCAGATTGCCACGTGCGCGAATAACTGAAGCCGCCACACACTACCGCCACAGAGTATATATGTTGTGCACTGTTCACTCCATTGGTGTAAATGCGTACCAGTTTTGCATATATATTCGCAGGTTCGGTTCCTGCTCGCCGCAAGTTATCTTTTCACTCACTTTTCTTCATTCACATTTACATTACAATTGGGTCTAAATAACTTCCCCTATACATTCCTTTGCATTATTTAATATTGTGTCAAAACACGGAAAAACGAGCCCTTAAATATACACTTCTTTCCTTAATTCATTAACGAGGGTCTCGTACAGGCAGACTTAGCGCCTTTAGGTTGTATACGAGGGACTATTGGTCAGCCGCCAGCTCGTAATAAGTTCACGCGCTACGTGATGCCAAATTGGCTCATAAAGAGTGTGCCACACTCGCCGCCGGTGCTACAGAGGGCGCTGACTGACACTCCCACGTTTATATTCACATATATACCCAATAAAGTGGCTGGGGGGATAGCTGTCGTGGTAGCTCAGTGGTAGAGCATCGAACGCGTTATTCGAAGGCCGCAAGTTCGCTTCCTGCTCACGGCAAGTCATTCTTTCCTCTACATTTTAATCACAATTATATTACAATTTGATCTCATAACTTCCCCTATACATTCCTTGGCATTATTTAATATTTTGTCTAAACACGGAAAAACGAGCCCTTAAGTGTACACTTCTTTCCCTTACATGTATTCCAAGAGGGCAGGATTTCGCAAGGATAAGTCCGACTATTCCCAGTGCACCTTCAGCGCCATGCACTACAAATGCAAGATTCGATGCATGGCACACATGCGAACCAAGTGAAAACGAAACTGCGCACGGCAACCACGAGAAACGTGCGTCGCACGGTCGCAGTATCCACGAAACGTGCGCATTCACGCGTCTGCACAAACAGGGCACTATATACACGAGACAGCCTAATTCGCCGGCGCTGACCAAAAGAGATCAAGGCTTATCATTACACTACACCTACTGGTCACTGTCGCTCACGCTCGAGCGTCGGAAACTCGGTGAAGCGTGTCGGGCGCGCGTTTGGCGGACGCTGTATTACACGCCCTTCCCGATGCACGCACCTCCCAAACTTCTCTCATCAAGAAGAGGAGATCGCACCAAACGGCGAGAAGACGTGTAAGCAAAGACCAAGTCTGTAAAGAGAATCGCCAGTTTAAACACGGAGCCGAAAGAAAAACGACCGGCGCGTGAATCAACGGAAGAAAAAAAAAAACGTACCGCTAATGAAAGCGAGCACTAGAGACCGCGGCGTTCGTATACAAGCGCGAACGATTATACATCGGTTCCTCGCCACGACAGCTGGGGCGTCAACGATTTCTCACCTCCGAAAAAATCTCAAGCCGGCGCCACGTATCGACGACTTACTCCTTGTCGCTGGCCTCAATCCCCTTTCTCTCTCTCTGCAACTCGAAATCAGCCAAGCTCTGCAGTACTATATACGCCTTGCTCCTCGAAATCAGCCAAGCTCTGCAGTACTATATAAGCCTTGCTCTAAGCTCCCACCCAGTGCAACCATGCAAGAAGAGCTACCCCCCCCCCCCCCCCTCCAGACAAAACACGAGCTCGGGGTATGCACACACATGCGATCGCATTGCGAAAGTAGCCGCGCGCTTCTTCGGCTGCAAACGCGCCTCGGCCAGCGCCGGCTTGAAAGAAAAAAAGAAGTAAAAGAGCGCTGACGACCAGCGCCAATCAGAGCGTGCAGCCAGGGTGGACAGAGAGAGGGCGTCGCTGCTCGGGAAAAAAACGCGTGTGCACGCAACCATGATGCGAGCGAGCGTGCTGCACCAGCGCCTCCTATACTTTGAGTACAGGAGGCGTTGGCTGCACCAGCGCGTGCGCATTTTTACGAGCAACAGGCGCACGCTGTGTGTGTGTGTGCACACAGTATACACGCACATTCCACTGCGCGGGGCCGGAATTTCTACGGCGCATGCATTCGTAAGAAAATGCGGAAGGAATTTACGAGAAAGGGCGAACGCGATTGGGGAAACTAAGGGCGCGCGCTGCTTCGGAAGAAAGGAAAAGATGAGGCCCGCACTTTAAAGAGGCGCAGCGCGGTGGCCTGATGGAACCAAACGAAGATGCGGTGTATGACCGTATAACTTGGAACAATTGCTAGCTCACTTGCGAGTAATGGAGTCAGCGTCTTCAGTTCGCTGCCTCAGCAATCTGTAGCGCTATACGCGGGTGATGGCGGCGTTCGCTTCGAGTATGAGAACTGTCTCGCACACGCTAAAGCGATTACCGAAATGGACAAACGACAAACGCGGTATACAGCGAATACACGGTCGCAACCGAAACCATTCTTAAGCAATCAAAACGAGCACCACGTATAAGAAGACCAGGCGTATGCAGACACCACGTGCCCGATCACCTGACAAACTTGTATGAACTACGTTTGACCCCATTGTCTGCGAAACGAACGAGGCATCGCGCTTGCATAAACGTTTTGTATAAACATCCGGTGCAACGATCGACACCACGTCGGGCAGATCCTAGCGGCGGAGATGTAACCTAAAATTTTCCGACGTTGCTGAGTATCATGACATTTCGTGTCTTGGTTTAGCGTAACGCTAATACAAAAACTATAGTTAAGCTTTCTGAACCATACTCGCGTTTTATTGCAAACCGGTCCGGGTTCTTTACCACACTCCCGACCATTGGTTTTTTCGTTACACGCGAACTCTAAAATTCCTCATTAACCAGAGTAGTATTCCGAGACAGAAAGAGAAAAGGAGCGTGCAATTAGGCGTGCGTGGGCGCACAAACATTTAATTTCGCTCCTCGCCTCCTCTGGCGGTAACAACAGACTCGCCGCTGTCGAACTCCCTCAAGACATTTGCAATGTTTCATAATCACACGGACGGTCACGTCGTTGTAGTTACGCAAGTCGTACCACAGTTTGTTTCCCCGGCACGTCGAACAAAAAGCCACTCGGACACTTACTTCTTCCTTCAGTGCTAGTTATAGAAGCACCAAGGGCACGCAAGCACCGACAGTACTTCTTTCAGTGCTAGTTATAAAGCCCCAAGGGCACGCAAGCACCGACAGAAAGCGAAAAACCGAGCCTATCGGAGGGACGACGCATTACGACACCCCTGTCGCCGAGGCTCAGCTATGTGGTACAGGTATACGGTGTTGAGTAGCGTACCGATCCCACCGCTGCCACCACTGTTGAGAAGCCACTTCCGAGGCTGCCACCGATGCCACCACTGTTGAGAAACGGACCGATCCCGCCGCTTCCACCACTGTTGCGTAGACGGGCCGATCCCGCCGAAGCCACCACTCTTGCGTAGCGTAGGTTTATCAGCTCGCGACTGCTTCTGCGCAGAGCTGATAAGACGAGCGGACGAGACGACGGTGAGTTAAACAAGGTTTATGTACAGCATATATACAGAAGCGTTACAATTTCGGCACTGGGGCCGACAGAGACTCGAAAAGCCGAGCTCTTCTCTCTAACACATAGGTCAGCTTTTCGCCTAAAACCGCCGACTCACACACATGCCGGCTCTCCGACACGGGGCCTCCTCTCTCTAGGACTGCCGATCGCGACGCGCCGCAGGGCTTCTTTTATTTACACCGGGTCCAACCAAAATGTCCAATCAGAAGCGCCGCTTTGTCGTCAGGGCAGACTCCTCCAATGGCGCGCCGCGCCAAGCGTCAGACCACCAGGCACGCGGCCGCCGGCTCGCTGTCACGTGCGCCGCTGACTCACTGCACCTGGGCCAGAGGGCGCCGCGCGTGTTCACGCCGTTGAGATGTTCGCGTCGGGCGGGTTGCGGCTGGCCTTGACCCAGATTGCCTTTTTCCGAGGCACGGACGTTTGACGAGGACTCGCTGGCATAACAGCACCCCCGCCGCCAGACAATGCACCGGAAAGACGAGCTGCTTCCACGGGGCTCGGATGTCAGGTGCGCTCGTCCGCCAAGTCCCTCCAGGTTCGCCTCCAGGGCCATGGGGAGAATACAGCTCCAGACTGTTCCGGGAACACATCCCATTTTTGACGACGGATCCCAGCTCCACTGGCTTGTCGCCACAACTTGCTGACCAGCTTCACTCGTCTCTTCTGACCATCTTCGGTTTCAGCACTTGTCGATGGTTCTGCAACTGGCTAAGAACGGTTCGACAACAGACAACACACGACACAAGCAAGTGCCCTCGGTCACCCGACAGAACACCAGACAAAGTATAGTACAACATATACCTATCTACGTGTCTATCGGAATTTTGTTCCCTCTACATCAAGAGGCACATGTGGGACACAAGACTCTTAAAGTAAGAACTTGAATTTTTCACAATTACAACAACGCAACGAATTAGAATACCACAAAGTTGGCCCCTTGAGATCACTCTGAACGAGAGCGCTCAGCCCAGGTCGTGATGAGGTCAAAATTTTGCCCCGAATCGCCAGCGAGAAACCGAAAGGTTGAGAAGGTACTAACTAAACGCACGGCTCAATGCGTCGGCATTAGCGTTTAGCCTTCCTTTTTTGTAGCGAACGTCAAAGTTGTGCTGTTGGAGTATCATGCTCCACCTCAGTAACCGGCCACTTTTAGGCGACGATACCTATGCGGCACCAAGAGCGGCTCACTCTTTCGACGTTGCACAGGTGAACAACGATACGGCTTGCTACGGATTGACTCCTCACCGCTGAGCTCGATATCGTGTTCGATCACCCTCGTGTTTCCGGGACGGTTCGAAAACACATCTTCAAACACCAAAACAATCTTTCTCAGGTCCTCTTTCCGGACTTCACTTAACCTAGGCTCTAGGTTTATCTGCTCCCGGATTACTTTCGATCCCCCTTCGATTACCTCACTAGAACTCAAAATTTCTGCTTCCTCTTCCTTTGAAGCATTCAACAACAGATTTACGACCGCTTGATGTTGAACGTATGGTTTCATCAAGTTGTAAATTTTGTCCGGCCGCCTTCCTAATTTCACTTCATAATTTGTATCGCAAGGCTTCGATAATACTTTGGCGGGCCCTTCCCAATCAACCTCAAGCTTGTTCCTTTTGGATGGCTGCAGCGGCATTACCTGACTTCCTACTTCAAAAGCACGCTTCTTCACCGATTCCTCGTAGTGCTCCTTCGACAGCACTTTTGCCGCGTTTTTCTGGCTTTCCCCTAGCGCTTCAATTTGGCTTTCCGCTAGCGCTTCAATCGAGAGATCCTCACGCTGCTCTCGAATGAGCGTCTCTCGATCAACTCTCGGCAGCTCGCTCCAACTTTCCGCTACAGGCGAGAGCGTTGCAACCCTCTCGCTCTGACTCATTGGCGCCATGTCGTCTCCCCCTACCGCGCCGGCCGTGCCGACCGCTTTCGCGACGGGCCGCTCGCGTGACTGCTCACATGACTCATGCGGAAAATTTCCTTTCTGGGGTTCCGTCGACCCGCCGACAAGGTCACTTGAGAGTTCACTGCATTGAACCAGATCAGGCTTCCGCGTTTGCGATCGCGTGAGGGCCATGCACGCTAAGTTGGGGAAGAACGATTTGCCCTGCTCTTTGAGAAGCTGCTCCGAGTTGTTGGAGAAAAGATAAGGAAAACGATCATTTAGCGCGGCAGACACAGCCGCTTCGGTGCAAAGCTTACCGAACGGGCCTTCAATGACAACCGTGGCGATTGGTAAGCGAACACTCTGCTCCTCGGCGACTTGCCTGATCCACGCGCATTTTCCTGTGAAATCATCCGGAGACACCAATGAAGGATGGACAACATCCATGGTTGCCGCTGAGTCTCTAAGCGCTCGGCACGTTTTCTTATTTACTTTAATTTCTTGGAGATACGGCTCCAACAACCGCATGTTTTTTCCTGATTCTCGGATTGTTGCGAAGGCAAATTTTTCCTGACAGTTTCTCGCGATGTGTCCTTCCTTTTTACAGTTGTAGCAGATTAGCGGCTTCCGTTTGTTTTCCGATTCAGATGCCTGTGTGGAAGAAACCTCCCTCGATTTCTCCGCTTCTGTTTGCCCTTCCCCTACACTGTCCTTCGTAAGAGACGGGTCCTTTTTGAAATTACGGTGCGGAACGGGTTTCCGTTGATCAGGTTTCCTTGAAAAGCCCTCTTTCTTTTCATCCTTTTCAACGCGCGCTGCCCTGCTATGCAACTTTCGGCGAGTATAATACTCCTCAGCTAACTCAGCTGCCTTGTTTAACTGTACGTCTCCAAGTCTGTCCTGCAGCCAAAGTTTGACATCCTCCTCGATGCAGCGGTAGAATTGCTCCAATGCAACGCATTCCACCACTTTATCGCGGTCGTCATAAACACCTTCGCCCTTGAGCCATTCAATCAAATCGGCTTTAAGACGAAACGCGAAGTCAACGTGTGACTCATTCCCCTTTTTAGCATACCGAAACCTTTGCCTGAAAGCCTCGGGTGACAACTTATAACGTCTCAAGAGCACTTCTTTAACCTCGTCATAGCTCTCAAACGCTTCCCTCGACAAGCAAGTTATCGCGTCGGACACTTCGCCGGGAAGAAGAGCTAGCAGGTTCCGCGCCCAAAGAGACTGCTCCAAAGCATTTCGCTCACAGACGTGTTCAAACTTGACGAGATACTTCGCCATGTCCTCGCCTACTACGAACGGTGGCAGTTGGTCCCGAATTCTAAAACCGCTGACCTGAACTGTTGGAGAAGCTACGCTAGGCGCCTGCGAACACTGTAGGATTGCCAATTCTAGTCGTTTCAACTCTAGGCGCTCTTGTCTCTCGGCCTCCTCGCGACGTTCGCGCCTTTCAGCCTCCTCACGTTCGCGAGCTTCACGCCTTTCAGCCTCCTCGCGAGCTTCACGCCTTTCAGCCTCCTCGCGAGCTTCACGCCTTTCAGCCTCCTCGCGTTCGCGAGCTTCTATTTCCCGCCTTTCAGCCTCCTCACGGCGTGCTTTAATATCCACCCAGGCCTCATCGACTTCCTCAGCCGACACTCCCTCATCCTTCATGATCTCAAGGATCGCTTGCTTTCGTTTCGCACGGCCTAAAGTAATGCCGAGTTCCTCACAAATTTCGATGAGTTCCTTCACTTTAAGGTTCTCCATCGTTCACACTAGCCTCTTGCTGTTTGCCCCTGTTAACAATTTACTTGCCGTACCCACTATAAGCCTACTAGCAAGACGCGCAAGCAATTTTTCACACTCCCGTGTTTACCCCCTCCGCATTAACTTTGGTTTCAAAGCACTTCGACTTTGCTCGAAACGATCAAAGCTCACTATAATGCTTCACACAGCCCTTCTCTAAACTACTACAACCTGAGCTAGAGTAGTCTGGTGAACTGAGGGGAAAACATCAGGCACTCACCGCATCGATGTCGCTGACGCCGGCCGATCCCACCGCTGCCACCACTGTTGAGTAGCGTACCGATCCCACCGCTGCCACCACTGTTGAGAAGCCACTTCCGAGGCTGCCACCGATGCCACCACTGTTGAGAAACGGACCGATCCCGCCGCTTCCACCACTGTTGCGTAGACGGGCCGATCCCGCCGAAGCCACCACTCTTGCGTAGCGTAGGTTTATCAGCTCGCGACTGCTTCTGCGCAGAGCTGATAAGACGAGCGGACGAGACGACGGTGAGTTAAACAAGGTTTATGTACAGCATATATACAGAAGCGTTACAATTTCGGCACTGGGGCCGACAGAGACTCGAAAAGCCGAGCTCTTCTCTCTAACACATAGGTCAGCTTTTCGCCTAAAACCGCCGACTCACACACATGCCGGCTCTCCGACACGGGGCCTCCTCTCTCTAGGACTGCCGATCGCGACGCGCCGCAGGGCTTCTTTTATTTACACCGGGTCCAACCAAAATGTCCAATCAGAAGCGCCGCTTTGTCGTCAGGGCAGACTCCTCCAATGGCGCGCCGCGCCAAGCGTCAGACCACCAGGCACGCGGCCGCCGGCTCGCTGTCACGTGCGCCGCTGACTCACTGCACCTGGGCCAGAGGGCGCCGCGCGTGTTCACGCCGTTGAGATGTTCGCGTCGGGCGGGTTGCGGCTGGCCTTGACCCAGATTGCCTTTTTCCGAGGCACGGACGTTTGACGAGGACTCGCTGGCATAACAACGGCGACGATCAGAGTGATCGGCACGCCCTAACCCTAAATGTGTGTGTATGGCAATGACAATGGGTGCCATAACGAAGCGCTACTACAATTTATTTTAAAAACAAAAAGAAACGTAGCGAAAGCGGCAACCCCTCTTTCCCCGTCGCTGCAGTTTGCAGCTTGCCAGGGGCAGCGCGAGTACTAACGAGACGAATGATTCCGGTCGTTAAATATAAAAAAAAGGGGGAGCAGCCGCCACCGCTCTCTTCTCCTCGTGTCGAAGCCCAGACAAGGCTTAGGGCGACCACGTGCCTCCACTCGTCGCTTCGGAAGCTCTCCTCCAAACTACGTAATCGACGTTGCGCAAGCGCCGCCGCCACGCCGGCAGAGAGGAGGGAGGGCGAGGAGGGCACCTTTTTCTTCTGCCAGGGAAACCGCAGGTGGCCGGCGCCAGCTCGCAGGTCTCGACAAACGAGCAGGCGCCGTATACAGTTTAAAAGGACCGTAAATACACGTTGTTGCGCTCGAGTAAATGAATATATAGTAATCCATAAAGACACAGCGAAAGAATGGCTTTCCGGAGCTAGATGCTCGCAGCAAGTTTGTTTGTTTTTCCTCTTTCAAAACACATTCACACAACGCCATGAACAACAAACAAGTTTGAGGGGATTGAATGTTCTTTCCGAGCAGTGGCGTTGCTACAAATTTGATCAGGGGGGGGGGGGGGGGATTCGATCCATATTCCCCATGTGTTTGTATACGCGCGCGCGCATATATATATATATATATATATATATATATATATATATATATATATATATATATATATATATATATATACACACACTCACCTGACCTGCCTCACAAGTTGTGGCGACAATATACACGCACAAAATGTAAACACTTCCGAAGAGAGGGATCCAACCTGGTTACATCACTCTCTCAACGCTCATATTTATTTCATTCCCAAGGCACCAATATACGCAAATTACAAAAATTGCAGAGACCAAGCTTTCCTTAACGTTGCACCCGAACCACAGCTTCGCTGCTCAAGTGCGACTGCACGCACGCAGTTCGGAAAATGTCTCGTACCAAATACATTACAGGGCGAAAAGGAAAAAAAAGTCTCAAGCAGCCTTTATCCACGGCTAGCTAAGTTATAATTGAGCGAAATCGTCTCTCTCTGAAGTATGTTCTTTGTTACCCTCTCGTATATGGGGCACTTTCGCGTAAGGAACAGAAATGCTAGTATCGTACTACCTAATTAATTTCAATGAAGGTCTTCACTTTTTTTTGCATACCCTGTCAAAAATGAAGCCCTGACAATAAGAGACCTGCACTACTGGAAAACACACAAAACTGTAGCACGACCAGAGGAAGCTACGACAAACCCCTGTTCTTTAACAGAAAATGGCATTAGGTTGTGTGCCGCGACAGACAGTATTGCCTGTTTGATGACCCCCCCCCCCTTTCTCTTTCTCTGCGGGAGTGGGTGCGCGCGTGTGTCTACGCGGATTACGCAGTCTTCGAGCTGGCCTCTTCGCAAGGCGCGACACAAAATGTGGCAAAATAAGCTCCGCGAAACCCCGCAAGGTGGCAAAATATGTTCAGGAAAGGTGATGAAAAATAGGGCACTGTGGAATTACAATAGGTATGATGTTGTGAGAGGAATATGGAAAGGGGTCACGGTACCTGGTATGGCGTTCGGCAATGCGGTCTTGTCCATGAGATCAGAGGTTCAAGCAAGATTAGAAATAAAGCAACGTTGAAAAAAAATTGCCCGCAGCTTCCCTCGGGGAAACACTGAGGAGGATGCGGAGCATATAATTGGTTAACGGGGTGTTGAAGTGCGACTTACTTGGGTCGATGGCTAAATTTGTTAACGTGGTTGTGAAATGGGGTGTTAAATTGCGACTTACTTGGGTCGATGGCTAAGTTGGTTAACGTGGTTGTAGGAGGGGGTGTTAAATGAGTGAACACGTACACACGTATGCGAAAGGACGGCGCTGGTCGAAGGGACGTCGATCATTGTGTTTGTGGATTCGTTGGAATTCATTTCACCGCGACCTTGGACATCGACGCGCCGTACAAACCAACCGACGAGCGGCAACTGAGCGAGCGAGCGCCGACCTTGAGTATATATACAGCGCGGCGGCGCATGCACTGTCAGCTGTTGAATGTTCTCGAAAGAGAAGCGCGCGCGCGGCACAGATGGCGACGGCGCGACGGCGCATGCGCTGTCAGCTGTCGAATGTTCTCGAAGGAGAAGCGCGCGCGGCACAGATGGTGGGCGACGGCGCGACGGCGCATGCGCGCGCGTCAGCTGTCGAATGTTCGAGAAGCGGTGCGGACGGCGCGGACGGCGCACTACAAGGCGCGAGTATAAGATGCTTCCGCATCTAAAATAGCTAGGCTTGCTTTGAGAGCTCACGGGAATACACTAAATCAGGGAATACAATGCGATACGGGACGGACATCAATCGAGGGCAGGGAAGCTGGCAGCAAGATAAAAGTTTGAGAAGCGATTGAGAGAAATCGGGGAGAAACGTTGGGCTAGGAAGGTTTTCAGCCACTTGTACATGAAGAATGTCGATACAAAATGAAGGAAGCGAACCAGAAAATTAACGGGTAAGTACTTAAGAAAGAGCAGGGGGCCAAACCAAAACGAACTACTGGTTAAGAAGAAGGTGAAGGAAACGGAGACCGATATGTGAAGAATTGGCATGATTAAGATGTTCGCACTGGAGATCTATCGAACTTTTAGGCAGGAAATTGTCAAGGAAAGGATCTATGATAATACTCGGGGTAGTTCTCTATTGTTTGAGGCCAGGATGGGAGTATAGCAAACCAAGACTTATTGGGCCAAATACGAAGGGGTATAGACACGGTATGCAGTGCACGTGGAGAGGAGGAGGAAACTGCCGAACACCTGATAATGTTCTGTAGAGGGCTTCACCCTGTAGTTCATGATGATGGCGCAGAGTTTTTCAAAGCCCTGGGGTTTAGGGACAGCGAGGGCAAAATAGACTTTAAGCTGGTATGAATAACTAGAAGAGGTTATTTGATTGGTAGCTAAAATCAAGGCACGAGTAAAAATTAAATCCTTCACTGCAAAGTACCAGTCCTCAACTTCACTATATAAAGGGGGAAAAAAAAGATGAATCTAGTTGTTTGTTCACTAAGTATTACTGCTAGGTGCCGTTAGCCTCCGCCCGATCTAAAGGGTACAGCCATATCAATCCATCCATCCTTCCAGGTATGGGACACTTCCACGCAGTAAATGTTTCGGGGCGTGTTCAAGTGTAGAATGATTGGCTTTGGCGACTGGTCGTTGATGCGAAGGCGTGTAAATGCTTTAGTATCACAAGAAAACTTTGCACGAAAGGTGTCAGAGCCACCTGAACACGCCCCTAGTTACAGCTCTGCTTCCATGGACGTTTGTCTGCAGTAGGGTGCAAAAGGCCCAACTTCCCGTCTATAAGCTATACCAGCCTCCCACTCCCCCTCGCCCCGCCGCGGTGGTCTAGTGGCTAAGGTACTCGGCTGCTGACCCGCAGGGCGCGGGTTCGATTCCCGGCTGTGGCGGCTGCATTTCCGATGGAGGCGGAAATGTTGTAGGCCCGTGTGCTCAGATTTGGGCGCACGTTAAAGAACCCCAGGTGATCTAAATTTCCGGAGCCCTCCACTACAGCGTTTCTCATAGTCATATAGTGGTTTTGGGACGTTAAACCCCACATATCTATCTATCCCACTCCCCCTAAAGCCGAGGTGCAACATGGCTTTGGAGCCCCTATAAAAATCCTGTCGACACATATGGACACTTCGAAGATTGTTTCGTACTAAGTACGCTACACTCCCAATCGTCGGAGCACACCACCCACGCAAATCGGCGCATCAGTGTGAATTCCTGAGCGCACACGCACCGCTTCGGCGGAGACGCAAGGAGAGCACCAGGGACGCAGCTAGACGGCGGTGGGACAAACCGCCGAGGGTGCACACCACGCCACCCCTTTTGCCCCCCCCCCCCCCCGACATCGATCGCGCCTCCGGCGGCGGCGCGGACTGTCCCGACCAAGGGCGCGGCTGGAACCCGACGCCCCGACGGCGCCGGTCGATCCAACCAAACGCGCAGCAGTTCCCCTGCACTGCAATGCAGCAGAGAAAGACGAGGTGTCCCAACAACGAGACGGCACCGCGAGTGCAGAGACCGCAATGCAGCGCCAAATGCAAAGCTATCCGTGCACCACAACTCGCTCTGGAGTCGCCACAAAGGCGCTCGTCAGCGCCATTGACAGTGCGGGACAGGCCACCGACCGTGTCCGCTTCCCGAATGCCCGGTCCGTTGGCGCACTCATTAGCGTGCAAAACATATGTACAGAACCTTCTTGGCGCCCGCGAAAGGCGAAAACGGGTGGCATGCCCTGCCGGAAACGCCCGGTGCGCCGTAACGGGGTCAGCGGCACGTGCTGGGATTCCCAGATAAGCCCGGCATCACAGTAAAATACACTTAATTTAGACGGTCCAATCTCCAGAGGAAGTTCACCTCTCTCTTTAATGATACACGCGGCAAGACGGTATCATAAAGTTGCCCCGCCACGGTGGTCTAGTGGCTAAGGTACTCGGCTGCTGACCCGCAGGTTGCGGCATCAAATCCCGGCTGTGGCGGCTGCATTTCCGATGGAGGCGGAAATGTTGTAGGCCCGTGTGCTCAGATTTGGGTGCACGTTAAAGAACCCCAGGTGGTCTGAATCTCCGGAGCCCTCCACTACGGCGTCTCTCATAATCATATAGTGGTTTTGGGACGTTAAACCCCACAAATCAATCAATCATCGTATCACAAAGTCGTCAAAACGAGCGTTTTTTTTCTTGGCGTTGCTAATTCTGTCTCTCCACTTAGAGCATACAGGCATGCCACAGCACTGTATACTTGGCGGGTTTAAATCCCACCTAAACGATCAACCATATCCCACCCCAACAGAATTGAAAGACGCGCAGATATTCGTTGCCGGTAACGCAGCCACATCGCGCGCATTTCCTTTTATATGCAGCCACATAATACGCGCGAGAGTTTTGAGACAGAAACGGCCACCTGCGCGAAGTGGACAGCGCGGACCGCAGCTGCGCTCGCAACAGAACAATGTGCCTATATATGTACAGGCTCTTATGTATATCGCATGCGAACGCGACCTTGTAATAACGGCCCGCAACAGCGCACCGGCGCGCTGCAGACGCCGCTACACATCCGAATGTTTACGCGCAGGTCAATACAAGGCGTGCATGTCCGACTGCTTATCAAGCTATCATCAAACAATACTTTCAAGATATTTACATACTGCAAAGCAGCACGCTGCCGCTGGACCACCTAACTGGCTTTGATGACACGAAAAGGCATGAACTACATATACTACTGAGGCAGAAAATTTATATTTAATATATATATATATATATATATATATATATATATATATATATATATATATATATATATATATATATATATATATATATATATTAGAGGGTGTGCGAGTAATCTCGACCATGTGGAGGAGTATACTTGATTAAGTAATTATAATTATTGAAGTTCCAAAACCTCGATGTGATTGCGAGGGGAAGGATGGGGAAATGTTGACCATCGGGTAGTCCTTAACGTGCGCCCTCAATCCCAAGTATACACGGGTAACTGCAGTCTGCTTGCAGGAATGGATTACACTGATACAGCGTCGGTTGGCCCATACACGGAATTTCTAAAACGCGTCGCCTGTTTTGCCATACATAATCCGAAGCTCTCGCATAATAAACAAACGCAAAGCGATAGCACCGATGATTGCCGCAGCAAAACTTATACTCGTGCCACACGGGCAGAGAAAATGGCATTTACTCCCGAATGCCTTCAGATTTATTGCGATTCGCGCGGTGCCACACGGGCGAACGAAATGGCATTCGTCCGAATGCCATTCGTCACCAAATGCCTTCGCCACAACTCAGTTGACTGAGAAATGCCTACTCTCGACGACACAGCTCGTGAAGTGCGATTTACCTTAAAGTAAATAAAACAAAACATATTC
The DNA here is from genome assembly GCA_013436015.1 of Rhipicephalus annulatus. Classification (NCBI taxonomy): domain Eukaryota; kingdom Metazoa; phylum Arthropoda; class Arachnida; order Ixodida; family Ixodidae; genus Rhipicephalus; species Rhipicephalus annulatus. Next base: position 4,076,936 of record WOVY01009271.1, read on the forward strand.
CGCTAAAATTAAAATTTCCTGTCTCTTATTTGCACTAAACTCTTAAAAAGTGCTTTGAACGTTATACGAAGATCACGTTAAAATGGTTTGAAGTTAATTGAAGTTCAATGTCCTGAAGCTGGCGCATAATAACTCGTCTCTGCTCCAGAATTATTCGCTTTTGAGCACGATGATTTGCACGGAAACACACAAGTGCTGCCGTGAAAAAAATGAACTCTGCGAACATCTTCTGAGAGATATGACAGGTGTGATGCGACAGGCGCCATTTTCTATTTACGCTGTGGATCTGACTAGTGTTGGCTTAGGTTGCTACGGTCGGCTGCAACGTCGTGAAACAAAGCAAGAAACTAAAACTTAGGGCAGCGTATTATGCTTATTTCTACATTTAATGATTATCTGATGTGTATGAAGCTTGTAAACGCTTGTTCATTTTTTTATTGCTATTCACCGAATGCTCACTTGGAAGGTGCTGCGATCGACATCATCAAGTCAAATGTCATTCACTTTGGACGTGTAGCAGCGCCGCAAAAAAAAAAAAATGTCATTCGGGAACTGAAGGCCTTCGCCACCGAATGTCATTTTCTATGCCAGTGTGGCACGGGTATTATATAGCCGCGTGATGACCTTTATACACCAACAGGGAAGAGCGCGAAACCAAACGACAGAGCCCTTTGCCCCGTCGGGAAAATTTATAGTATGTGTTAGGCTTTAAGATGCGATTATGAGGGACGCCGTAGTGGAAGGCTCCTGGAATTTCGACCCTCCGGTGTTCTTCAACGTGCACTGCCATCGCATAGTACATGGGTGGACCCCGACCATTTCGCATCCAGCGAAATGCGAATCATTGGACAAACTGCGCATATACAAATACGCACGTGACCGACGTAGTAACGATGGCCGCGCTTTTGAAACTCTAAACTGAAACAACCTTATAGAAGAGACGTTTATCTACATTCGTGGGCATTTCGCCACACCAGATAGACAAATCTCTAGCTGCACTCGAGCCGGAACAGTGCTCGCGTTGCCCGCCCGGGCATTGTCGCCACGATACTCAAGCACCAAGAACAACGACCGATAAAGCAGAATTATGGTAGCTTTTAGCGCCAAACAAACACGAGAGACGAACAAGCAGTTTATTTCGCGCTAAAAGCTACCGTAAGAATGAAACAACTCGCCCAACAAGTCACTCTACCGAAATAAAGCAGAAAGTGAGAAATCTGCCAAAAAAGGTCATTACGTCCACGAGCGGCCCTGGCCGACCCGACGCCCGAGCGGATCACAGCGCACTGATACCTTCGGCGAGCGCCACGCAGCCAAAACAGCAATTTCATCGCGGCAGCTGTCCATCGGAGTTACGATTCATGCGGTCAAGGGCGTGCGGCTGACCCCGACGTGAACTAAATCAATCGAGCAAAAAGGTCGCATTGGCAGTCTGCGAGCGTACCACCGCCGCTAGCACATTTTATGAGGCGCCCGGTTGGCGGTGTGCGGTGCCACCAGGAGTGAACGCAAGGCCGGCAGTACAGCGCATGTGCGCGTGCCCATTCACGAAACGCTCCGGTGTCCAGTTATTCGATGTGGCGCGTTGCCGGCGCATTTTCTCTCATAGCAGTTTTGAATATCTTTAGATGCGAAGCAGCTCTTTGACTAGCGCCTGTGTAACGCTGTTCTTCCGTACGTCCGTACAAAAGCGCCGAAACGCGCCCCCCTCGCCGCAGGTGTTGGAGTAGTGCCAAGTTGGTCACGCCGCATCTGCGCGTTGACGCCACGCTCCCCTCGCAGCGCACGCTGACGTCACGCTTTCCTCGCTTGCCGCGCGCTCGCCGCAGCGCCGACAGCTGCTACTCCGTCCGTTCACCCGCATCACCTGCCGCTACCGCGACCACCACTCGCAACACCGCCGACTTGTCTGTTCACGCGCAATAATCCTGACGCGCCAGCCATCGCTTCAAACGAATCTTGTAGCGCTCACCGCAAAGCCCGCTTTAGCGCCGTTCAACCCGTGACGCCAGCACCCGTGCGCAACTCTGTTGCTTCGCATCCCAACGGGGTTTCCAATGGGAAGATGGAGTGAATCACGAGAATTTTTATCACTGAAAGTCACGAGAATTCACAAGAGTCACGAGAATTGATATAACTGAAATTGCATTTGCACAATTAAGCACAACGCCCAAAACAGGGTGCGGCGTCGTTGAAAAGGCGTACTTGCCCGTCACGTACCCCCTTCAACACCCGCGCCCGCCCCCTTACGCCTTCCCCCTTCCTTTCCAATCCCTATGCAGCACGGTATTGCTCCCCGTATTAAGGAGACCTCAAAGACAATGACGTTAAGGAAAGTATACATGTCATTAGCAGTAATTGTAACATAAATGTGAAGAGAGTGGACGAAAAATAAGTTTCCGTGGGAAGAGACCGAACCTGCGACCTTCAAATAACGTGTCCGATGCTCTATACCAACTGAGCTAGAGCGTCGATCATCCGCATGTGTCCACTCAGGGGGTATGTCATCATCAGCAGCAGCCTGACTACGCCCGCACAGGACAATTAAAGGCATCTCCCATGTTCCACCAGTCAACTCGGTCCTGTGCTTGCTCCTGCCACTTTGTCCACGCAAACTTCCTAATTTCATCTGCCCATAAGGGGCAGTACATGACCCATACGGGCAGGTTATTATGCCAATATGTGCATATAAACCTGGAAATGTTTAGTCAGAGCCGCTATTGCCATGACAGCGAGTGCGCTCTACACATTTTCAGCTTGCTGGTATCACGCACGTAGCACGAGAACTTGCTACGAATCGTGCTGTTCTGGCAGCCACACATTGTCGCCGAGGGTACGGCTCAACCGTCCTTGGTGAATATGCGCCAGGCCACTGAATGAGAGAGAGAGAAAGAACGAGGAGCAGCACGACGTAGAGGAAGAAATGGTCTGAAAATAACGTTCTGGAACGGTCCGCATGCCCGCGGCGAGAGTACCCGCGCGATGTTTTTTCGTTCTCTCCTGCGTGCTCGCTTAGCAACCATCCGTAGACCACGCGGCTTCGATTTTTCGATCACGAAGGGAACGCACGCTGCTGGCGTCGACACGTTCAGTCAGCCGAGTCGACGGGCGCCGCACACACAACGCAGCAGCAGCGCACCGAACGGTTTGACTGCGAAGCGGCGAAGGCGGGGGGAAACGGACGTTGCAGCAGCCCCGACGAACTACTGCCGCCGCTGCTGCTGCACAGCTTGGAAAACGGCCCAGCTACGCACGCACGTCCACCCACCCGCGCACGTTCTGCGATTTCGAACGGGGAGGAGGAGCTCGCCGTGTTTTCCGCGAGTCAGAATGACGGCGCATGAAACAACACGGAAAAATCGAAGGCAAGCGCAGCCACGACTGCCCGCTTAACGGATTTTTCGAACTTCGCAATGCGCTTGAAGGAACCAACGTACATGCGACCTTTTTTTTTTTTTTTCTTGCGCGGACGAAGCGGCCAGCTCTCCAGGGAAACGGCGTACACTATATCGAACTGTGCGTGCACATCTCAGAATGGCCCACTTTTCTTTTAGGGGCGAAGCTCCTTAGGGCGTGGGCTGTGCGTCCCCTGTATGTAGCCACCTCTAGTTTAGTTCTTGCAGTGTTCACTAGATGGCGGTACAGTCCCCTGTATGTAGCCACCTCTAGTTTAGTTCTTGCAGTGTTCACTAGATGGCGGTACCGTCTCCTGTATGTAGCCACCTCTCGTTTAGTTCTTGTAGTGTTTACTAGATGGTGGTACTTGTAGCTGATGATGAAAAGATGCAAGATGTTATAAACTAGAAAGCGGTACTTGTAGTTGATGAAAGACGCGAGATCTTATAAAATAGGAATGATGTCACATATGGCGCGTGTCATTGGTTGAAGGCAATCGTTCGATTTAGTGCGGCGACGTACGCTAGGGGGAGCGATGTAATAAAATCGAGTGGGCAAAATGTACAGAGGATTCATGGTTTACCAGGTTTACCTCCGGAGCTTCGCCCACTCATCATCATTCACTTCGTGGATATGGCGGAATTTTTTTCTTTATGCGTAGTCGGACACCGGTCACTCCGCCCTTACCTTGCTCACCTCTCGCGCTTCCCTCGGTACGATCTCATGATCATTAGAAAAGCTAAGCAGCAGATGGCCTTCCAATAACAATAGAGTGGTCAATCAGTCACACACTGAGCACGTGGGACGAGATGATAACGATATGCTGTAATAATAATAATAATGATAACCACAGTCACCATGATCACCGACTCGAGGCGTATGACGAGAACATTTCCGATCTATCAGGATGGCATATATACTACACGGCATACCACAAATCAGAAGCGGCGTGCCACGCACCGCACTGCACGCTCGGGTATTTCAGAAATGACGCCGCCACCATAGCAAGACACGAATGGAGAGAACGACTGTTCGAAAGAAGTGCACGCGCGGCCCCGATTGGCATCATTTGCTGTATACACAGGCTCGTTCCTATACCGTACAAAAGAATAAGAGATAATAGGCGATGGTCTTTGAAGACCGCCAATCCCGGAAACAGGCCCCCGTATATAATGGCGCCTCACGTGGGAAAATAATCGGCCCACTACGAGACGCTGATTTCCTACACACACACACACGTAGCGCGTCCCGCTGAAAACTGCGCGCTGAAGCCTCTTCAGCATCCAATTACGCGAACTACGTCTCGCGATATGTATAAGCCGATGCATGCGAACGAAAACGCTTGCATGGCGTAATAAGTGATGAGGACGTGGATGCAGATTGTGTGATACAGGGGCGTGCTCCACTTCAACGAAAGCCTCTTTTCTCCGCGCCGGCCATATCATCTGTATAGGCGGACCGCTGCAGCGGTCACGGAGAGTCCATCATCGTCGGGACGGAGCAGTTCCTCAATCGCGTGCACACGCGAAGGGCTCGCATGCGGCGAAGCGGAAAAGAATAGGCGACGACCGCGCATCACACGAGGAAGGTGTGCGTTTGTGTCCACGATGAGCGCGGTCCGCAGTGCTTCGCATTGATACGCAATCGACCGCCTATAGAGAATGTTACGAGGCCGAATCGCCATTAGCGAACGACACTGTCCCGCGACGAAGACGGCATGTCCACTTGTCCGAACATCGGCTCTATAGCGATGTCGAACGATTTCTCAGTGCGTTTGTCAAGCCTCCATCTCACGCCCCTAACTTCCATGTTGTTTGGAGCTCGTGAACCTGTCACATCAGCATTTCATAAATATATAAGCTGGTACTTTTTTACCGTGCCAAGATAGCTTTCTTCGTCATCTATCCGCCTGCCTAAACCCACTCGCCCCACAATAGACGAGTCGCATCCGCGGCTACGACCAAGCAACTCTTATGGGCATGCCATACGAAGGCGATGCCTCCAAATAGTGGGCATTCATCTAAAGAATGCCACCGGGCTACGATTCGTGGCTCTATAAAGGGGTAACACGCATATATACTTTTGATGTAAGTCGCGTAAACCAGTGTCTACATTGTGTGAGCCACAGGGCAAGCATTCCAATTAAAATACACATCTCTCTACTCAGCGGCTATCACGTTCGATAGCATTAACGTCCTCCTAGGAAAAAAAAAGGCTAACTAAACCAATCAATCAAATCAGAATAAACACGTTCTTTTTTTTTATTTAAGAGCGAAACACGGCGCGCGCGAAACCTGGTGGATCCGGCGCGGACAAACACCCGTTTTGGTGGCCACAATGCTTTTCAAAGAGTATATATAGTATCGAAAATCGGGCCAACTTGGTAACGATTCATTTTGTTGCAAAAGGTTGCAAGTCGAGATGACATCGAAGCAAAGCTTTCAGGTCGGGTCAGACGGGCACACACCGCTGACTGCGGTAAAAAAAGCGTGCCACGCGCGAGGACGAAAGTTCTGGATTGATCGACGCGCGTTCTCCTCCGAAGGCCGTGCGACGCCCGTAATAAATAAATGCGCAACGAAGTTCGCCGATGAACGAGGGGAGAAAGATCCATTAGCTCGGCATCAAGCGCTGCACGTTGTGCTCAATCTGCCAAATGGACCTGCAAGCGCAGTGCACGGCGGGCAATCCTGCCAAGGCCGTCGTGCACTGCACGAAAAAAAAGAAAATGCTCGCAGGGAGAAGGATTTCGCAAGCGAAACAACTGCACGTCAGAAGCAAAAGGCAGCAGCACTTTATCACAAGTGTCAGTTTTTCTGTCCTAGCACTGCAAGCAACAAAACCACAATCGCTGGAAATATCATGTATGCAGGTCGTCAGAGTGGCAAAGAAACAAACAAAATTTCTTGCTTTTAGCGATCGTCTATTATTCCCCAATTACGGATAATACTAACGTTACTAAATGTGTGCGGGCCCAAGTTCACTACCGGAGTGTATATTTCAAGGTGAAATGATACGTCATCACTGCTATACTGTAATTCGCGCTGAGTTTACATACTTTCTACCCATATATATATATATATATATATATATATATATATATATATATATATATATATATATATATATATATATATATATATATATATATATATATATATATATATATATATATATATATATACACACCTCGGGTCATACCGCCTCCAAGTTTTCACGAGACACGCAGTTGTGCATGCAGCAGGCATGAGAATATAGCGTGGAACGTATGCCACCCCAAAAAGTTGAACAACACTCTTCTGTATACGTTCAGGCCCATAACGAAGGACATATCAAGCCTTCGCAGCTAACACTGCTATTTGCAGCAGGCAGCGCTGCTTGCATTAAAGAGAGAGAGAGAGAGAGAGAGAAATGCGTCAAAAACCCTCCACATATTTGTGAACCATGCAAGTCATCTGTGCATGGCTTACCACGACCAATATCTTTGAGTCGCGCATTGTATTCCTTTAATTCATCGACATCACCGTTTTGCAACGTGCAACTCAACAGCGTTTCATATGCTGGAAGCAGGGTGCATCTTGAAACTGCGAATTTCTTTAGAAGGGAACGCACAGTCGGGTACGTGAATCGGCAAACTCCTTCATATTCAACGCGCACACTCTTCAGAAATAAGTACCATATTTTCTCTCCGTGCGAAGTTGGGGGGGGGGGGGGCGGGAACACCGAAAGCGCAATATGGAATCCCATAATTTGCCAAGCGACACGTGCCTCTCTGTACGTCCGCATGTGCTAACCCAAAAGCACCGCTTGCGATTTTGTGCACCTATATTAGCAGATCATAGCCACTTCTCAACCAGGCCAAACACAAAGCCGAAATCTTATCACGCATGAAATAGGGGGACATGCATGACGAATTTGCGCAGGTCAGGCTATATGTACCTGTGCGTGCGAACAATCCACCGGGTGGTACATTTTAACCGCGTCAATAGCGTCGCGGTATGTACGCTATGCGTTAACGGTACGCACACGGCGCCGTATACACCTCCTGCAGTGTCTCCAAGCGAGTTCTTTCCTCGCCATGATATGTGCACACAGTCGGCGATCGCGGCGCCAACTGCAACAATGGCAAGCCGTTTTTTCTTCACATACATTATTCGAGGAAGAGCTCGCCTGTTTCAACTGAGCTCTACGTACCTATACCTCTCTGCCGAAAGCACGTCGGGCGTATAACAAATTTCGCCGCTCGCTAAAAATAATTTTCTCGGTACCCGAACGAAAACGAAACTCCGCAGGCATCGCTGGCGAGAAGAAAGGAAGCCTTTTCGAATCCGCCTCGCCGCGGGAGTCACTCGTTTGTCTGCACGCTTTGCGAGAACCCAGCGCGACCTCGGCGTTTTTTTTTCACTGCCTCTCTTGTCGGTGACCCCGGCCCCCGTCGGCTCGCGGGGCAGCAGGTCAGCGGCGCTCGATAGGACCAACCTGGCCGCGTACATTGCTGCCGCCGTCAGACAAAATGGATACACCGAGCGTATACACTCTAAAAAAATATCGAGTAAAAAGGGTGTCTTTTTGTCCCACAACAATAACCGTCATCAGGCTTGCGTGCGCTTCCTTTCTTGAAAACTCGGCGCTGGCCACTTTCCTGTCGAGAATGCAATGCAACCCTGATAATGGGCATGTCGATCGTAACCGGAATGTACCGGGCACGGGGCGATAGCGCAAGGATGGAACGCAATATAGACGACGATTATTGTTGTGGGACAAAAAGACACCCTTTTTACTCGCTCTTTTTTTTAGAGTGTGGCTGCGTCAGCGTCGAAGCGAAAGCGGCCCAACCTTGGCGCGATGCGCTGCAGAGGTGGCGTAGCGCCCGGACAACGCTGCTATAGCTGCCGCGTCCCACCTCGGCGCTCGGCAACAGCTGCCCCGCGGCTGATGTCTCTCTTTTGTTCCGCGCTAAGCGACACGCAAGCCGTCGCCACGGCCGCACTGACTAACACCCAATGCGGATCCGGATATACGTATATAGTATACACAAAGCAAAGTAAGAGGATTGGCTCACTGAGAAAGCGAGAGGAACAAAAACGTAGCCCCCCATATGAAACGCAACGAGAGCACGTACATAGAAAACGAAATGAAGAGAACGCAAAAAATGAAGAAAAGGATACTCTAAGATACTCTAAGTACGTCGGTGCACCGTAGCGTACTTGTAATGCTACAGTGCACCGCCTTATGTAATGCATCCGGGCCCTTAAGGCTTCAATAAATGAAAAAAAAATGAAATGACAATATTCAAAAAATCACCAGGAGAAAGATTAAAACTAAGCTGCGGACGAATTGTAAGGAGAGCTACATTGGGTGGACTGTGCATTCGCATGAACTGGACGAGGAAAGAGACTATTTCATCAAAAGGTATTTCAACACGTTCTGTCGTCATATATGCAAGACTCTCGCGGCACATGCATTTAACACCCATCTCGGCAGGTGAGAGGTAACATAAGGATTCGAAACACACAGCGGCGAAGAGGCATGCAAAATTTGAAGCTTCGCTTCAAATTTCCAAAGTTGAAAAAAATTTCCAAAGTTGAAAAAAATTACGCGGGACAATGAATCGTGCGCATCTTCATGCAGATAAATATTCATCTAACAGCTATTTACGTAATATGGAACTGTAATTACTTCAATAATGCGCTAGACAATCAAGTTGAAGATTCCTTTAATTATATTCGAGCATATATCGCCGCCACATGCTAAGTTATAATAAGACGTCACAAGATTCAATGTAATGGTAGTATATACTTTCGTACTTGTGTCGTATCGACTAATTGAAATTTCTCGAAACATGTACTTAAACCTGTGTGTCTTCTGCATTTCCGATGGAGGCGGAAATGTTGTAGGCCCGTGTGCTCAGATTTGGGTGCACGTTAAAGAACCCCAGGTGGTCTAAATTTCCGGAGTCCTCCACTACGGCGTCTCTCATAATCATATAGTGGTTTTGGGACGTTAAACTCCACATATCAATCAAACCTGTGTGTCTTTTTTTGTGTGTCTTTTTTTTTTCCAAATACACTCTTGTGCATATACTTGCCGATTAAAGTTTAACGGTGCCAGAGCCGGGCGGACGCTGTCAAAATGGAATACCTTACTTGCGGTCTATAATGGCGCAAGGACTTCAAGGTGACGCTTTTAGTCACCTGCGTTTTGTCCTCACGTTTCTGATGACTTTCGAATCGTCCTCGCGAGAAAAGAACAGCTTGGTTGTCTAGAAGGGCAGTTTACTAACATACATTAAAAAAAACGATGTTTCCGATTTAACCACTCAATTTACAAGGCCACGGCGTAAACGTTTATCTGAATCGTGCTCGGTTCCTATATAGTCGGTAAATCTTACTACGTAACACGCAACCGCGACAGCATGTCCTCACGCGCTTTTTTGGCAGGCTGTTCACCGACGACAAAACAACGCTTGTTGAACGTGCGACTCGAAACACTTCGCTTTTCGACCGCACCCGCTTCCATTCATCTTTAACACTTCGCAGACACACGTATACTCCGCGCAGAATGCCCACCCTGCAGGAGCTGCTCTGCTGCCAAACTGCGTTTGTCCGAAGTGTCCGGGCAATTAGGGGCAGCCACGTTACACGCCTATACAGCTCGACGCCGGTAGCAGAGAGCGGAAAGGCACTTTCGTAACGCAACAGCGCTGCTGCAGAAGCACAAGTCGTGACCAAACGTCCCCCCGATTCGCTTCCGTGCGGCAGCGCGAGATTCAGCCACGCCCACCACCGCCGCGTGCTATCGAGGACACGTCGCCACAAGAAGGCTCGCGCAGCGCGCGCTCTAATCGCTCAGCCGAAAGCAAATGGCCTGCCTGTCCAGAACTGCCATCATCGAGCCGAACGAGCGTTGCGTCGGCAACCCAGGCTTTGGTTACGACATCTACGTAATTCGCGCAACGCCTATAGCGTGTGTTACAGATGCAAAATAAGTAACCGCGATATGCAGCCTCACCCCCCCCCCCCCCAACTGAGTAAGGGGAGGTTCTGATGCGGCATATTAACTTCATCGGGTACAACTTACAATAACCCCTTTCCGGTCCCGAAATAACTGCTTCAAATATTCCTTTTTTCCTCGTACAGTAACTCAGTGGAATGGACTAAGTAATAACCAAGTGATGGAGCCGTCCTTAAAGTTGTTTGCAGCAAATTTGACCTGATTGTTCACATCATGCCGTTCTATTTTTTGTTTGTTTGTTTGGTTTATGCATTCTTGAGTGCCAACATTGTGAAAATTATATCTGTAACCACCCTGCTGAAATCTCTGTAATAGGAATTGCAGTATGAATAAACAAATAAATAATAAATAAAACTTACGAGTGACGCAGCAGTCACACACTCAAACATCAACGCAATGTGAAGAAGTCAGCGAGCCTATTAAACCCCTACATAGCATAAGGCGAGTTGCTGAACTACATAAGGCGAATGATGAGCTAGCTATAGAGGCTGCAGCCGCATTCAGCGTACAGCCGCGGCCACTGCTGTATCGGAAGCACGTGCAGCCTATAGCTGTCGGGCTGACCGCATCAGGGCCCGAAACTGCCTCGAGGTTTCGGCCCGCAGGGCGAAAGCCGGCTCCTCGCGCGCTCTATACAGAATTGGCCGCGGCTGTACATATATAAGCGGTAAAGACGCAACTGGAACCTTGAGAAGGCGGACAGGACTTGAGTTGGATTCGCGTATTACTGCATGCTTTGCAGTTCTACGCAGCCGTATACGGATGCGAGACGAGGGACACGGCGTCGCTAAACGCACCGTCCACCTGCAGGTGCAACGAGCGTGAAAGAAAAATTATTCGCCGTCGTAGCACGGACGTGACGAGGACGAATAATAAGGTCGAGCAAAGGCAGAAGAAAGACGGGAACGGAGAATGCACACAGTCGCCAAGGTTACACTCATTCGCCGTGCCGTGTATCCAAAATGAATGCGTGCATCCACGACGTGACCGTCGCATGGACGCCATTTCAGACGTTTATGTGAAGTGCACGAGTCCTTTCAAACTCCGCATTACCCGATAAGAAGAGGTAGGTTCCATCGCCCGATAAAGAAGCGATGGACGCTTCCACAAAGTGGCCCTGGTGCCCGATGACTGTAACGAACTGTTCACCACCTACTCTAAATGCGTGCATTCACCGCCTAAACTCGAAGAAAAATACTTCGCGTGGCTTTTTTTCCGCGGGTCCCGAATTGCCAAGTAGAGTGATTTCCAAAGAGTGTTCACGTGTCTTTTTAATTTAAAGAGTTACATACGCGGCTATAGTCAGTACTCGCACACACACGCAAAAATCGACGCCCCCCCCCCCTAATGTGTACCGTGGATCTCACAGAAACGAGGGCTATACCCGAGAAACGATGCTATAAGGCTGCAATAACGGATCGTGCGGACAGCTTACACAGTCATGGTCGACAAGGCGACGATTCCTGCACAGGGTATCCAAGCGAAGCTTTACACCAAGACTGTTGGAGCCGAGCAAATGGTAAAGTGACGGAGTGAAAAAGAAGTTTCTGCGTGTGACAGAAGAAAAACTACACAGACACGCCTCAAAAATGGGAAGAAAAAGGATCAAACTATACACCGTATAAGACTTGCATGGCAATACAGAACTGAGCCGCAGGGCGCAGCCAAGCAGAAAAGCACAACGGGCGAGAAGCCGGCCAACTTCGTACTCAGTGCACCGCCGTCTTCCACTTAATGTTCACATGCAGGTTCTTCCAGCTGTTAATTTCGGGACGTCAATCATAACACGTTCCCGAACAACGGCCCAAAACTCGCCCGCAGCCTGGAATTTACGCGCGATACCTTGCAATCTATACCTTGCAATTTATACTGCAAGTCGTTCTCCTTTGTGTATACTTCGGTGAGAGTCCAGTCGAACACACGGCGCGCTTTGCGAGGCGCGCTCGAGGCGCCCGACAAGGGGTGCACAGTACGTCGACCAAGAGCGCAGGCCCTTCCACGCTTCTCCGGATGCAGGAAGTCGCCTCGAGAGGTTCGATTAATTAGCGCCGCTCTCGTATTCATTACGCTATAGCTGGCACGACGTTTCCATCAGTCGCCCTTCAGCCTCTTCCACTAAGGGGGAAAAAAATTGAAAGCCACGTCCCAACGTGGACGTCCAAGTCGGGCCAATGTAAAGAGTTTAGACCGTCTCCTCGCAAGACTCGCATGACAAGCGACGGCTGTTTTAATTGCGCTGCCTCATTTGCTTGTAGAGGAATAGCGCCGCTGTAGCCATAGTCCACTCGCCGCATACTTGGTAACACAGAAATGCACTGCTTTCACAGTTATACATCAGAGTACAAAACACTCGCAAGAGCAGGCGGGAAGTGCCGTGTGGGTCGGCTATAAATCTAGTAGTACATACACGGAGCTCAATGGAAGGACTCCGAGAAAGAGCATCGAGGCTTAAAAGCGAATTTGAATCAATTAATAATAAATTTCGCTTACAAATGAATTATAATAACAATACATCTAATAGAAATCGTCTTAAAACTTGAGGTCAATCTATATATATATATATATATATATATATATATACATTTTTTTTAATCGTCGTGATTCTCTGCCGTGTGGTATACATGACGATGTCCCCGGTAATTCATCACTTAATAAGCATGACTTTGCTAGGGGACTTCCTAGGCTGTCTACCGTATACTTATTCATATACCAACAGCAATGTCAGCTGCTTTAACAATAGCGTCATTCCATCGCATGCAATGCAGTTGCTTACAAAGCTTTTGCGCACTTCACACTTATAGTGACGGCATACGTGAGCCGTCACCGCATGCCCAGGATACGCCCCCCGTGTTTGACAGGCCGAACAACTTGCCGTTGCACAACGAATCCACGTCTTTTAAGAAGCAATGTAAAAGAACTTTTGCCCGTCGAGCCACGCGCCTATATTGTGACTACGAGTAGGGACTACGGTACGCAGAATAATAAACCATTTTAGATGCGGAGCATCTAATGCTCGAGGCTTGTAGTGCGGCGCCGTCCGCAAGCTTCCTCATCCTTCTTCCACCATCTGTGCATCCCTTCCTCCTCGACACACCGCGCGCGCTTCACTCCTCCACCATCTGTGCACCCTTCCTCCTCTACACACCGCGTGCGCTTCTCCTCTTCACGAACATTCGCTAGCTGTATAATGTAGCGCGCATGCACCGTCACGCTTCGAGAACATCGGCAGCTGACGCGCGCGCATGCGCCGTCGCGCTTCGAGAACATCGGCAGCTGACGCGCGCGCATGCGCCGTCGCGCTTCGAGAACATCGGCAGCTGACGCGCGCGCATGCGCCGTTGCGCTTCTCCCCCTTCTCGAACATTCGACAGCTGACGCGCGCATGCACCGTCACCCACCATCTGTGCCGCGCGCGCTTCTCTCCTTCGAGAACATTCTACAATTCTCCTGATTCTCCAGTGGACGCGCATGTGGCGTCGCGCTTCGAGAACATTCAACAGCTGACAGTGCATGCGCCGTCGCGCTGTATATATACTCAAGGTCGGCGCTCGCTCGCTCAGTTGCCGCTCGTCGGTTGGTTTGTACGGCGCGTCGACGTCCAAGGTCGCGGTGAAATGAGTTCCAACGAATCCACAAACACAATGATCGACGTCCCTTCGACCAGCGCCGCCCTTTCGCATACGCGTGTACGTGTTCACTCATTTAACACCCCCTCCTACAACCACGTTAACCAATTTAGCCATGGACCCAAGTAAGTCGCAATTTAACACCCCATTTCACAACCACGATAACCAATTTAGCCATCGACCCAAGTAAGTCGCACTTTAACACCCCGTTAACCAATTATATGCTCCGCATCCTCCTCAGTGTTCCCCCGAGGGAAGCTGCGGGCAATTTTTTTTAATGCGTTAAGGAAGGGCAGTTTGGGGGGGGGGGGTAATGACTTATGCGAAAGGCTCAGCGTGAAGCCGACCAAAACCTTGTGGCCGGCCAGCCGCCATAGAGCCGTCAATTGAATACGATCAAGTGCGATGTACACAACAAATTCATTAAATGCGATTAAACACGGCTTACCACACCTTTAACCGCATGAGGTCAGCACTGTTTACAAATAACGAGGAACGCTGGCTAGTAGCGGCTCATGCATGCTGTCGAAGTAAGTATAAGTACTCAGCTAAAGGCCACTATAAAACGTGTTTCTCGCGTTAGCTGCTTTTAATCGACGCTCATTTTCTTTTCCCTCGACTCTTTGTAATTTTCCTAGACACTTCTTCACATTCGACAACTTTGCGCTTCTTGAATGGGCTGCTGCACCAGTTTAGCGTCTGTTCGCAACGTCAGATCTCTATACCTCCCCCCTTCAAAAGAGGGACACAAGCCCCCTCTCTCACAGTTTCAAACGTCATGCACCTTACGAAGCGTGTCCCTTTCAGAGCAACAGCGCTAATAATACAGTCCAGGGGAGCGGCCAGTTTTCCACGCAACAATCGTCGGCAGCTGCCACAGCTGGAGAAACGACTTCGCTGGTTTGGGCAATCGCTTCCGTTCCCCGTGTACGTAGTTGTATTTTTTTTCTTTCTTTTTAACACGTCGTCATTGTTTTCTTTTTCTTTTTGACACTGCATAATCGCTCCCTTTGTCACCGGTGCCGGCGAGGTTAAGTTATATGTTCGCACCGTTTCACAGAACTGCAACAATCATCGTTGCACCTCCAGCTCAAACTTATTCGTTTCAAGCAGGTATGAAAATGGCCAAGGAAAAAAAAAAACGGCAAAAGTAGACGAAGCAACGTAGGAAAAGGGCCAAATCACACGCAACGCACCTTTGACGATGGCCTTGGCTGCCTCGTTGTAGACCTTCTCTTGCGTGGCGTTCGGCTTGAACACCTTGTCATACACGTACACCTTGCCCTGCATAACAACGATGTGATGGAGAAAAAAAAAGACAAAGTTCAGTTCCGGTCCTGTAGACATATATGTATAGGCACACTTTACGCAACAACAGATACTTGTTTATAACGAACGTCGCGTACGTCAAGCGTGCCCGGTGTTTTTAGCCGATCGCACCACCCCATTGCCGAGCACACACATACACACACAAACACACGCTATAAACATAAGAAAATCGCCGACCATTTACATTACTTATTGCGCTAATGAAAAATTCGATAGGCGACGCGTTACGATAGCGCCGGACATCAAACGCCAAAGTGATGTCGGACATCTGACGCAGTAACATCAAATATCTGTTGACCTAGCATTCAATGGCTTGGCGAGGTGTGCTGCTGTACTCAGCAACAAGCGAGTCTTTAACGTCTCACTGCGCCAAACGACGTAGCGACCGAAAAGTGAAACATTCCGAACGGTTATAACGACGCGAAAAAAAAAAAAACGAAAATCGCCGGGGTATGGAGGAAGCGAGAAACGAACGCAGCGAGCAGAGCCGGAAGTTCCGCCCAGACTTCCGGTACAGACAATTTTTCGGCCAAACAATAGCCCATGGGAAACATCGAACGTCGCCCCCACTTCCCCGCTTTCCTGCGCGCATATAAATGACTCCCTCGAAAAGACACGGGCAGCAGGCAGCTCGTGGCCCCGCAAGAGCGGCGGTTGCGTGCCCCAAGTGATGATAGAATTTGCCGAGAAAAAAGAGAGAGAGAGAAAGATATATAACGTTTTCCCCGGGACCGTACACTTTATGAATCGGTTTCCCGAGTACACCGCTTTGCATGCATGGTTTAGCAAAGCCGCCGAGCGGGAATACACATACCACGCGCGCTGCTCCAGTGAGGCGTAGCACGGGTCGTTGTAACATAGTACGTCTCGTGCAGAAGAAAAAAAAAAAAACATTTCCCGATAGCGATCGACCGAGAAAAGCGAGCCCCGTACTGTATTTAAGAAGACACCGAGTTTTAAGGCTATGCTCCAATTCAAAAGAGGCGGCTTGCCGACTGACCTCATGCGTACACCACTCGCATTTTGGAGAATGTACACTTTCCTTTCTTCCCTTGCACATAGCACTAATGGACGGCCTGTTTGACTCTAAATGAAAAGCGAGATTCCTGCATCACCTGTGCAGATATAAGATTTTCTTTTAATCCGGCACTGCAGTCTTCAGGGAAATTTTGGGACGTCGATGAAGGGAGGGAGGAGATCAGCGTAAATTTCTGTATTCTGTGTATCACGTGTACTTTCAATAGAAATACTTTATTTTTTTGTTTTGTTGTAAATTCTCAGTGATCCCATATATGACTCCCTTTACCCCATAAATGACTGCCCGCAAAGATTTCTGAAATGCGAACCCTCTTAGCAGATAACATTTTCATAGGGGAGTAGTGGAACCCCAAAAGAGAGTTTATGTATGTAAACTATCATAGGCAGTCGTATATAGGTGGCAACTCTGAATTTGCCGAAAAGAGTGACGTACTCTTTTTCTTTGTTCTTTTGTTTCGTTTCCTAAGTGCATGTGTCTATACATATACACCAGCAGAATTACCTGTATTTCAATAAATTCCCTCTCTCTCTGCTAATTTGTCAGTCTATCAACTCCTTTTTCTACATATAAACAACGGGAACACCACAAGCAAGACCTCCAAGCGTATGCGCTCCAGACACAACTTAAACGCTAAGCAAGCAACCAACATCATCTCCGACTGAGAATTCATTGGGGGGGGGGGGGGAAGGCACGCTGGTAAGCTCGCGCGTTTCAGTGATATACTATGTGGGGTCAACCTCTTATCTAAAAAGAAAGGTCTTTAAACCGACAGCGTCGGCCTTGCGTCTGCGATAGCGTCGTCACGAAGAAAGCGCGTAGATAAGACGCCGGCTATTATCTCGACACAAGCAGGATGTGCTAAAACTGCCACCTTTATCACCCCAGCCTCGGAGAGCTCGCAGGTCTCAGCTGATTCATGTGTGTGTGCAAAAGGGCAATGCCGATTCAGGCGCACCCATAGAGGCTTTATGTGTCACCCAAGCCAATACTCCCCGAAGCTCAAAGCGGTGTCTCGTTCCACTTATTGGCGGATATCGTATGTCGAATTTATGCACAGCGAGACTGTTTATCGCTAGTCGAAACCGAAAATTCGCCTGTCCTGTGTGCGAAAAAAAAAAAACTGCTATACATATATACGTTTCACCTACTTATCACTGATCTACTAATATCAGGTGGGTTCCACAGAAATCGGTCGACCCCACTATACTCATCACTGATCCACTAATATCAGGAGGGATAAGCACGAGCGGCGGACACCAATAAAGATTTCTGGATCCCGTAATCAATAATTAAGACTGCATGCACTGAACCGTGCGTCCGATAACTAACGATAAACAGCGAGGCCTCACGTTTCGGCTCTGCTGGTTAACCATCTGTATGGAGCTCTCGGGCGGTAATATCAATACAACCACGCGTGCGAAGCCTCGCAATTTTCCAACCAGCGCAGAACACGTTGTTTGCACACGCACTACCAGACTGAAGGAAAGATATAAGAAAAAGGAAAATAAAAACAGCGCAGCATATCTGCTTACACAACGTAGTATGCCTTTCTGATGCACGACGATTTTACTTTTTTGCACCTCCCCCTTTTTGTCCGCTCCGATTACTGAACATAATTTCACGTAAGTGGGGTGAATACATTATAGAAACACTTGAATACGCTCTTTTAACGCTCTGTCCCATTTACCGTTGCACACACAAGCAATACAAACAACCCAATTAATTAAACGATCGTTGCAACTGCCAGCTCCGGCGGCGCGCATGCAAGTGTCAGGCATCCCCGTCCTTTTTTCGTTTGCTACAACTATATAAGCAAAATATGTGAAAATGAGGATTGCGTATAAGTAATGAACAAACCAGCTGTAAATTCTTGCGTCGACACGCTGCTCTTTATACACTGAAACAAAACTGTTTTAACTTCTAGTGGGTTCCTTTAAGTATTCGGAACTAACCGACAACACACTTAAAATCGTCATCATCACAAGATGTTACCATTGGACGTCTAACGTATTGCCTTCCGATAACAGTACGTCAGCCTCAACAGTGTAATGATGCATACGTTACACTTTTATATCAACTGTCGAGTTTTAACGTCCCGAAAACCACGAAATGACAATGAGAGACGCCTTATGTAGTGGAGGGCCCCAGATAGCTCAGCCCAATGGGATTCTTTAGCTATGCCCCTAAATCTAAGTACAAGGGTCTCGGAAATTTTCGCCACCATCAGAAATGCAGCCGACGCCGCGCCCAGGGGTTCAAACCGGTGACCCGGGTCTGCAGCGCAAGCACTACACCACCGCTGTGGGTCGTATACATCTCACTTAGACCAATGGGGGGCGCAAGGGTGTTATGCGATGTGAGTAGACTTTCCATTTCGTTTGGTTCTTTTTTCCTCTAACAAGGGGGCGTTGCATGTGAGCGTCTCTGTAGTGTGTATACATGTACGTGTCCCATCGAAATAAAGAAGAAGTTACAGAGTCCACGTTTCAAACTGTCCGTGGCTTGTGATTCCACTTCCACTTCCCCTTGTGATTCCGCTTGTGAGGGTACACAACAAAGATGCTCATACAAGGAAACAGCAGAAACTATCTCGAGTCACCGGCCGCCTCTTTTTCCCGCTCCCATTCCGGCGTGGTGTTCAATTGCGCAAGGCGCAAACGCAAGGCAAGGACAAAGTCACAGCCGTTATTACTTCGTGTAAGCAAAGAAAATGAGGAAACAGAAGGGCACAAGACAAAGAACCGTAGAACTGTGTCAGCTGGCACGCACGCTCGCATCTCAGAGTACAAAAGCCATTTCAGCCAGATTACAACGATAAACCGTTTATGCCAATCTATAGTTTCATGAACGCCGAGTTTGCAGGTGGTTTTCAAGAAATACAGCGAGCGAAATTAGACCGTGTTTTTTTTTTTAAATTCCGCCCCAATAGACCACTGTCCATGCGAAATTGTGACGCGACGGGGAACAACAACAACAACAACAACAACAACAACAACAACAACTACTACTACTACTACTACTACTACAACAACAACAACAACAACAACAACAACAATAATAATAATAATATTGCTGGACCATACGGGTATAGCGGTTGTGGCGGTCGAATGCAGACCAGAGAGGCACCGCAGAAGTCTATATGACGTCAGAACGCGAGCCGACGCATGAACTAACAACTTCAGCGGTGGCGTCACCACTCGTGTTTTGTTCTTGCCCCTCACCCCCGTGTTCTTATTATTATTCCTTTTTCGCATCGAGTGCCCGTTCAGTATCAAAGAAGGCTGATGTTGTTACTCTACGGTAAAAGTGATTCCTCTCTGGAGCATTTATTATATCCTCGTTCTGTTAAAAACTTAATCGGCAACACGAGACAAGGAACGGCGAATACGCCACCGTTCCTGGAACAAAAAAAAAGGACGGGGGAGCACGCGCGAGAACCGTTCGCGAAACGGGTTGATATGTTGCGCGTTCGGCATACGCAATCGTCGGGCACCACTCGGTGCCAATCGCTCGTCTGCGATCGACGTGGCGGGGTTCGAGGTTACGCAAACGGGAAGCGCCGTGCACGCCGCCGCCATTCTAACCCCCGCCGCATTCACAAGCGCCCCTCGAGTCGACTTCCAAGCCTTCACTTGACAAAGTTGAGCACTGCGCCACCGCTCGGCTGAAAATGACGCTGCGCTAATCAAGAATCGCAGCAGATCATCGCTGATACGCAGTGACTTGCCGTGCCTACAGGCGGCGCTCCCATCGGCTTTCTCGAGTGAAGGTGAAGCGTTGAGCGAAGAAGGGACGTTCTAGAATACGGGGGTAAGTGCACGATGGCCTCGGGCTGTATATAGGCTATTCCACCCGCTAACAGCATTACCACGGTATACGGCGTATTAGCCACAGTATGCCCGTGTTACTGCGCGAAAAGGCATTTCAATATCCACGCAATTCGGGTATGTGCATGGACTGCTACAGCGTATATGCGGTGTGCACACTGTACGGGCGATTTGAAGAGTCACGCGAGCGATCCGACGTTGAAATTAAGCGCGATTCTTGTTGAATTGAGCATTAACGCCTGCTACACATTTTTTTTTTTATTTTTACGGAAATCACCGGCGGTCTACATAGGTTGGCCGACACGGGTCCTTCGCGCTAACCCGGCTCGTAAAGAATACTGAAACCCGCATGTCATTTTAAAGAAAAATTTAAAACCTTTTTTTTTTTCGTCATGTCGCGCAGCCGGCCGGTTAAGCGGAGCGCAAATTAAAACGAGAGGGTATAAACTCTTCAGGCCACAGGAAACGTCTGGGCATTTAAGTTTGTGTTATACAGATCTTTCAGTGACGTCCATACACTCCATGGTGCCACCAGTACTCGACAGTGACTTGAAGGTGTTCTTTTTCTCGAGATCTACTCCTTCGTGAGGCCGATATTCAGCGAACGAGCTCGGATACAGACGCAATAAAACCACGTATAGCGTGCTGCAACTGCGTTTACGTCAACCCGATAAAGTAGTTTCGGCAAAAAAAGAAAAAAAAACATGAGCGGGCCGGTACGAGCAAGCGTCGAGGCGGTCAACCATGCCAGGGCTGACTGAGGCTTCCGACTTATATATAAAGGACACACTTATAAACGAGGTCGAAGTGGGTCGTCTCGTCAAACTAAACAGGCTCCCGATATATGATTCCTTATACACAGACAAAAAAAAACAAAAAAACAACCGAACTCTTCGGTATGCGCCAGGTACTAAACTCCGTGTTCGATATATCATCCAGGGTCACGAAGCCTCGATAGAACGAATTCCGCGCGGCACGCGTCAAAGGAGCGCGCGCCGTGAAGGTGAAGGACGCGTATACCCGCAAACGTGCCACACCTTGTGTGCACACGCCCTTGGATGTGATGCGCCGGGCAAGCCGCTATAATAACGCGTTCGCGGACGCACGATCATCCGCGCGTGGGCCGGGAGGGGGGTCTATAGCCTACCGCGCCGACAGCATCCGGCACGAAGAAAGCCGCGTAAACAGGTTGCGCAACCTTTTTTTGAAGCGGCGTGCAATTCCTGGATGGCCAGAGACGTTCACGCAACTCATGAAGGGCGCGGGGCGAGGACTCCGCCCTGCATTGCCAACGGAGCCGTCTGTGGGCGCCCTCCGCGCGCCCGTATAGCTGCAGAAAGCAGCAGCAGCGGGGGAGACGACAATGCGGCCACCATGCCGGAAGAAGCGATGACCGCGGCACCCAATTGCCGGCTCATCATATAGGACCTCTCCCCCCCCCCCCCCCCGTTTATTTTGTTTACTATCGTTATTATTTTGCCCATGGCTGTCTCGCAGGGCGCTGTTCATCCACTCCGGCACACGAGTGTCAGAACGACGTTGATCGAACTCGTCCACCACGGCGCGTCCTTTCTTGATACACCAGAAAAAAAAAACTACACAAAGACGAAGGAATCGCGAGAAATAAAACAATAATGATAAACGGGGAAAAAACGTGCACGGTGTAGCAGTGTCTCCGCAACACAACAAGCCATTACTCAAGATTTTTACCCCCTCCCCCACATTCCCCTACCCTGGCTTTATCTCTCTCCTTTCGATCTGGGACGCAAAGTCACCATCATGACATTCCGGCAATGTTTGAAAGACTTGCGATGTGAGAAACGACGCGTTAGGAACACACGCACGACGACTCTCCTAGCCGTAATCGTCACCGTATGTAAACAGAGGACAGACACAGGGGATTCCCCTATACTGTTTGTCTGAAGAACAAAAAAGCGACTAATTTTTAGAACAATCTTTTACACAATTTAGAACAATTTTTAGACTAATTTTTAGAAAGAACAAGCGACTAATTTTTACATACGACAGTGACTCTGCATGAAGCCTGTAATACAACCACGTTTCGATTCATTTCGAACCACTTTCGAACCACTTTCGATTCATTCAACCAATCGATCCATCGATTGGTTGAATGAATCGAAAGAGCTGCCAATTAAAATACTCTTCAGTAGGAACCAAGCTCACTGCTGTTATGGATAAAAAAATGAATGCATATATTTAAACAAGCACCTAAATCAGTGCAATGCGAGAGAATAATATAGACTCCACTGGCGGAGCAGTGGTGTGTCAATTTCAAATTACCTGCGACAAGCTGTGAAATGGCCAAACGACGTGTCAGCACACCCAACCCAGCGAGTTTCTGACACATGCATGGCTTCACCCAGGGGTGTAGGCAGAAATTCTTTTTGAGGTGAAAGGGGAAGGGCACAACCTCGATTTAGGAGGGAGGGAGGCACCTCCTTAAAATGTTTCTTCTTCGCTCTCTGTGCCACGGAGGAAAAATTCGGGAGAGAAAGGGGACACGAGCTAGCTGTGCAACCCCCTGGCTACGCCATTGACTGGAGTGCAGTGATTGTATCACTGTCAGCCGACCTACAACAAAGTGCTGGCCAAATAACTTGTTTTCATTGGTATTCGAGTATAATATTCTTCACAGAATTAAAAATGCAAGGCTCGTTAAATGGTGAGAAAGAGTGTGTGCCTCGGCAGATTAATAGTCGTTACGGTTTCGCGAGACAAAAAAAAATCATATATGCCTTCAGCGACGTTGTAACTCGACCCATGACTTACCTATGTTTTCTCTTTCTTTTCAGTCATCAAATATTAGTGGCACAGCCGAGGTTTAGGAAAATCCCACTACTACTACACATAAATATCGTTTATCGTCGCATCCCCAGTCCTTCTAAGATAAAGTCGGTCTGCCAGTCAGTGCAGTATACATTGCAGTTTGGACGCCCGATCAGAACGACCTCATTGCTTCTGCCTGCCCGCATACACATCTGTAGCGAAACCGAATCGTTCGTTCCAGGTTTGCCCTCGTGGAACGTTTCGCCTCGGAGCTAGCGCACTGGACAACCCAGTCGGCAGCGACATTCATCGATTGATTGATTGATTGATTTGTGGGGTTTAACGTCCCAAAACCACCATATGATTATGAGAGACGCCGTAGTGGAGGGCTCCGGAAATTTCGACCACCTGGGGTTCTTTAACGTGCGCCCAAATCTGAGCACACGGGCCTACAACATTTCCGCCTCCATCGGAAATGCAGCCGCCGCAGCCGGGATTTGAACCCGCGACCTGCGGGTCAGCAGCCGAGTACCTTAGCCACTAAACCACCGAGGCGGGGTGGCAGCGGCATCCACACACTCATGGTACGACAAAGAGCTACTAAGCCACAGTGCGGACAGGAAATCTGCGTGAGCACAAGGAGATAGATAGAGAGAAAGGAAAATCTACGTGTATGTGGAGGAGCGCGCGCGGAAAGTTCCCACAGACTGCACAAGCCGGAAGCTCAGTCCGCAGAGTCTGTGCAGAAGTGCGGTCGGCACGCGAACACGTGTACTACGCACGCGCCGCAGTGCAACGCGTGCCCAAGTGCACGTAGTCGAAAGCCTATCCTCGGGTAGTAGTAAGAGGAAAAAACCGACCGGTCGCGTTCGAAGACGACGGCTGAGGCGCACGTCTGGAGTGTGACGAGCCTGTGTATAACTTATATGGATGATTCCCTTCGCTATCGATTCCTTTCGATATGGAGTTCGTAACTTTACCGTTCGCGATAGGCCAATACATGTAGATGACAATGCACTGTTTCGGGATACTTTACCCGTTTTGTGAAACGCGAAAAAAAAAAACCAATTGGAAGAAAACATACACCATACGTAATAAGAAAGCCAACAAGCTTGTGGTATACAGAGGACAATATTGAAGTCACAAACGCCTATTCTCCAGGAAATTCATGGAGAATCTGGTGACTGCAATTCCAAGCAACAACACTCTCTTACCCCCAGCCCTTCTGATGAGGCCTATGAAATATATATCTAGCACTTGACCTTGGGGCTTTAGGTTGACGCTATTATAGGTGTGTACGTGTGTGTGTGCATGCGTGCGCACTTTATGGAGCAAGCCCTACAACAGGCCTTTCTTCAATTGTTTACAATGAGGGCATTGCTACACTCCCTTGATTATACGCAATGAAGGCACGAATGTTCACTATGCAGAAAAGAAAGAAAGAAAGAAAGAAAGAAAGAAAAAGAAAGATCTCTTTTTGGAAACATCATATTCCTACCTGAAAACGAGGGAATTCCCGTCAAGGGCCGCCTTCCGGTAATAGAGTGCAGACGACAAGGGAAGCTCGGCAGAAGAGAGCGCATGCGAATCTCGAAATAGCCTCGGCGGATGACCGAGAAATGAAGTAAGCACCGCAAAACAGAAAAGTAATCGAAAAGCGCGGCCCGCACTTCGAGCGGCGGGCGAGTTTCTTTCCACACGCAGCAGCGCGTTTCGCTGCAGCAGGCCTCGCGTTCCCCTTGGAGATTCCAGATAACGAGTTCCGGACGAAGAAATTGACGAAACAAACACACACACACACACACACACACACACACACACACACACACACACACACACACACACACACACACAAACACACACACACACACACTTCTCTCACGAAGAAAACCATAGAGCAACGTGAGGAGACCAGTACAGACGGCGAGTGACTTGAAGGAAGCTAACATGGACAAAAATTGAGGAAGTGCAAGAGGCGATTAAGGTAAGCTTCAGCAGCTGCCGCTAACACAGCATCGAGGGTCACGCGCACACTACACACACACAGACACGAGCCCGCGGCCCAAACGGAGAGCTTCTAAAAGGGGCAAGTTCAAGAGGAAGAAGGGTTGACAGGGAGCGACAACAATCCACGAACAGCAGCTGCCACAGCATTAGTAGAGCCCCGGGGGCAGGAACCTTTTAAAGGAGTCGGGGCCTCACAGCTGATGGCCTTCTTAGCGCGGGCCTGTGCGCACGCAGACGAAGGCTATAGAGCGACCGCGAGACCGGAAATAGAAGCCACCGCCCTCTTTTACGCCCCTTAAGAGAAGCAGCCAGGGACGCGGTTAGAACTATACACACATGCTCCAGCTCTCGAGAAACTTGGACTCTCTCTCGTTGGAACTCCAGCGGTGCGCGCACTGCGTACTGGAGGAGGAAGAGGAAGCACATGTACCAGCCGTCTTTTAAGACCCCCATTTTGGGTGTGCCCGTGAATAGGCAAACAAAAAAGCGAGAAGAAGAACCGTGCGCGCCAGAGAATACAGGATAAATGTTATCGTTCGGGACTGCAATCAGAATAGCACAAGATGCGGAGGGGTCGCTCAGGAACACGGCACGGTCTATTAATCGGGAGTTCAGCCAATCATCCCTACATTAATGAACGCGGTTCGTTGCGCAATCTGAGCTAATTAAGAGCTAGAGATGAGTTCTTTGCCCATGTTGCATCACTCTTCGATAACTCAATAGCACCGACCTTGGCAAAGTTTCTTGCGGCAACCGAGATGCGTATACAAGAAAGTTTGAGAGCTAATGTACGTAACAGAGCGCATTATCCTTCTTTTTTTTTATTGATATGACGTCCGTCTTAATGCAATTGCGCGTTAGCATTCAAAAAAAAAAAAAACAGGCGATAGTAGTACAGTTGCTCTGCTCTTGCAGTACTCCCCTCTACACCTGCGAGAGTAAGCGTACACTACAACGAATAACAACCATCATATTCGTTGCAATCGCCGATTTCAGAATATCCACCGAAAGAAGAACGCGTCGGCCGAAAACAGCCGGTGGCAACGCTGGGAGCACCGGGCGCCCTTGATTGCTTGCGCGAGTGCCAAGAACACGCAAGACACGACAAGACACGGGGTCACTCAATGGAGCCTGCGTGCAATCCAGACCGCCAACGGAGCTTTCGATGAAAAATGTATACACTTCCGACGCAGCGGCGAAAAAAAGATACATGCGCTGTACATGTCGCATGCACGTACGCGCCATTGCTCGACTTCCATCAATCAAAAATCGGCTTCAAGGTAAAGAATATAGATCTGATTAGCGCACACGGACCACTTCGCTAATGGTCCCGCGCGCGTATACATCGTGTATATATGCAGTATACATGCTCCGTCGAAGACGTCACTCGCGGAGGGATACTAATTGCCGAGGAGCGCCACGCTCTATCACGCTCTCGCCGAGACCCCACGGCCGGCAGCCCCGTATATCAACGTAATCCCCCGGTATTCCATTCATTACTCCAACTTAATTGACCGTGCTCGCGCTCATTCAATGAGGCCCATTCGCCTTAGGGTTAACGGCACATAGATGGGTTACGATGCGCTCGTATACTGCGTTAGTTTAGTGCACCACCAGGGAAGCGTGTCGGTTTCGCAGCCACGGGAGCCCAGAGTATACCCTTACCGCACCCGACCATATATATACCCAAATGTAATAATTCCTAAAATACGACTCGACATCAATCATAATTGGAAGGTATGTTCTGACAATAGGGTACATATGTATCTGGAAGTTTTACGAGCGAAAACAACGTTATGATGACGGGACAGGCCGCACTGAGAGGACTCCTGTACGATTTTGGTAACCTTAGTTTCTTTCAACGTGCACACATAATTACAGTTACGCGGTGATTGACAAAAGTTTTTCGCCGTCATCTAAACGATGCCGCCGTATCCGGGGAATCGATCCCGCATCCTCGTCAACAAAACAGGGTTAAGGCCGCTAAGACCACTGCGCGTTACTATGAGAATATAAGGGATACAATGATAACTGTGACAAGTAATCGTTGAAGATATGGCTACAATCAAAACAGAGGTGTAGCCAGGGAATGGCACACAGGGCCCCTTCCCCTCGCCCCCCGAAATTTTAGCCATGGCATACAGAGCGAAAAAAGACCTTTTCAAGAAGGGTGCCCCCATCCCATCTCCGAAAAAAAAAAAAAGCTATAGGAAACGTGCACTTGAACAAAACAACAAAGTGCTACTTCAGTTAAAACATACCAACGCATAGTAACTAAGTAGTAATTAGTTTGTAGCCACTATCTGCAACTAAAAACGTCGTTCAGTTGAAAAAAAAAAAACAAGCGCGGCGTTCCGCGCGGAGCGGTTTATACCGGGTATGCAACGCTTTCGTTTTTCTTTCTTTCTTTCTAAATCGAAACATCTAAAGCGCCCGCTTGAGTAATGCCCAAGGTTACATAAGCCTACTCTCTGGGGACCCGGGAAACGACTCACTCGCTCGCCATTTCGCAAGTCCTAGGGTGAGAGACATAAAAAAGAAAGAGCTCACGAAAAGGTATACGCGTCAACCGCAAAGCCACATTGACGGCGCCGGTGCATCGTCTTTCCGCAACTTAACACGTGAAGGGTTTCCTCGGGTCCGAAAAAAAGGGAAGAAAATAACATCGCGTCCGACGAAAGTGTTCAGGTTACAGCGCCTGCATACCGCGCAAACAAAATGTACCCTACCTGTGACCCTGCGCACGTGTTTCAGTTTCACATGCTCAGAAGAAACGCTGTTGTATACATATAAACGTGCTGGAAACGTTTACGACGTCTCGTATCGTGAAAGCCTCCAAGCGAACTTCCCGCACATACTGTACGGCGATGTTCACGGAGAGTGCCAAACAAGGCACACTTATTCCAATAAATTTTCAGTTATTTAGTGTGCATACGCTTGGTCGACCGCGTTCCCTGTACTATACGGTATCCGACTCCCACCACTGCAATGAAACGCAAGATTCCGTTGCAGTTCGCCTTTCGTGCAGTTGGCTTGTTCTTGGCGGCACCGGCAGTTGGCACACATAGCACCGATACGCGGCTGTCGTGCAGGTGCGCGCTTACCTGGGACCTTTACCGGAAAGCAAGAGGGAGAACGGATATCGAGCGTCAGATCCTTGGTTGCTCAATGAAAGTGATCAACGACCAAGGCAGTTTGAGCACCGCTATATACCGGGGAAGGAAACAAAGGTGGCC
Source organism: Rhipicephalus annulatus (assembly GCA_013436015.1). Lineage (NCBI taxonomy): Eukaryota > Metazoa > Arthropoda > Arachnida > Ixodida > Ixodidae > Rhipicephalus > Rhipicephalus annulatus. The sequence continues at coordinate 4,105,197 of WOVY01009271.1, forward strand.
GTGACGTCGTCAAAATAGACTGCATATAATAGTGCAGCGTATACGCAATGTGACAAAAAACCTATTTAGAAATACTATACAAAATATGCAGCCACTTACGTTTCACTACATGCAGAGGGAGTCTTGTATACAGGAATTCCGAAGTATAGGGAACGCTGTCAACCAAGCGTATACATACTAAATACGACAAATTTATCGCAATAAGCAAGCACAAAAGGCGAACAAATACGTTTGTACTTATTTTGTTCTAAATGTACTCGCATACTATATAGGCGCGCTGTATACAAACGATTCCACGTTCTTGAGTGTTCAGAAAACGGCCTCCGAGATGACAAGCACGCTTGACCCGCCGCGCGCCTGATATATCAGAGTCAATGGTTCAAAGGATACATAAAATTAAGCCGTAGTGGCAGAGGAGTTTAAACCAACTCAACAAAATAGTATTCGCCGAGAAAAGCACTGAGAACATTGTAAGATTGGATTAACAGAGCCTGGTCCACCATTTCCGCTCTGGGCATAAGAGCTGCGGGTCAGAATACATGCATTCAATCATTTCGTAATGTCACACCGCAGCGTTATGTCTTGCACCAAGTCTCCGATTGTATAATATAATGCATTACGAAGTATGAAGCAGGCCATCGCTTTTCAAGTGCAGTGTGACGTATACCGAAGAGCTTTCATTACATACCTTCCCTGAGCTGAGGCACTGAGCCGTGCTCCCGGGATTGGGCCGCAAATGATGCCACCATTTTTTTTCTTAAGGCGATGACCACTACCCCAATTGATGTTATACGAGTGTTTCCGCATAAGTAAATCCCGCAGAGCTCTATAACACAAGAGCCAAACCCACCGACTTGCCAGCATTGCGGAGTTCAGAGAAGACGCGTAGTACACACATCATGCCTTCCTTTAAAGCCTATAGTTTATCGTACCTCCCAACGAAATGGATTTCATGCACCGTGCAATCCCATATCGATAGGTCGACGGTAAATATCGATACACGGGCGTTTGAGGCAATAAAAAGGTTTGATAGCACGGAGAGGAGGGACAAAGCTCCGCCGCCCTCCCTGGGAAACCGACAGCGCCGTCTTGGAAAATAATGAGCGGCTTCAAGCGCACCGGAGTATACACATGCCTGTGTATACGTATATATAGACAGAGAAAGCGAAAGCAAATGCAAATGCGACGCGCAGCTTACACAGTCAAGCTTCACGTTCATCAAGGAGCATCCCCTTCCGCTTTGTTGTTTGTTAATCTACGAGGAAAGGAAGCTGCCGGCGGGATAAGGCTGCAGCGCGGAACCGCACCGAATGTGTTGCTGCAGGTTGCCGCGACGGTGCATACGGCGGAGCAGGATGTTGCAGGTTGCGGGCGGATCTCGGCTATATACGCAGGCAATTGCCCCGTCCGGTTTCCTCCTTTCAGGTTATTTAGATTTTGTTGTTGTTGTTTTAAGGCGAAGGGCGGGCATGCTCAGAAAGGTAGCACGCAGCGCGACGCAACAATGCACATTATACCGGTGGCATATACGAGCTATTCCGGGGCACGGTGCTCTACCGGAGCCGCCATATCATATCGCACCACGCCCAAACGTTGGGGCGAAGTGGTGCGTATGGCTATAGGGTTCGGTATACTTTTTCCTGTCCGTCAACAAGACCATATACGCGCCACAAGAATTGCGTAAACCCGATCACTCGCCACAGGTTCGCCAAAAAGATGAAGAGGAGGAACACACGGGCGGCATGCGAACACCGCGTAAAATCCATAGGACGAAACGCCAAGCGCATGCTGTTGCGACCGGGGTTTCCAGACACCGGGGGTCCGGGATGAAGTTGTCGAGGCAGGAGGAAGAGAGACTTGAAGAGGGTTTATTTACAATATATACATTGCGAACTCCCTACACGGTGAGCCCTCAAACGTGGCAGGCCTCTACATGACTCCTAACATAGCGCTCCATGGTGCTTGGTTCTACATGGTTCTGCTCGGTTCTGCTCTGTTCTGCCTGGTTCTCTTCTCGAAAAAAAGCACACCGAATGAGCCGTGGGGCTCATTATAAAGGGTCTGTCCTCCCCAGATCCCTAGATCGGGGACCGCGTACAGAGGGCACCGTCCAACCACGGATCACACATTACCCGCGAGGGTGACGAGCACGCACGGTCCACGTGAACGTTCAAAATTGAAGCGTGGTCACTGCACGGCCATGTGGCACGAACGTGGCTCCTCCTCGTCAAGGGGTGTCGCTGGGCGAGGGGTCTGAAGTTGATGACTGCATCCATCGAAAGGGCCGCCGTAAACAAGCTTCAAATGGTCGCCGAACGACTCGTTCAATTAGCGGGACGATTTCCGGCCGCCGCCGCCGCCGTCATCTTCCAAAGAAGAAGCTGCACTTGTGGTCTCCCGAACTGCTCACGGTGTCGTGGCGGCAAGACGCCGCACCCTCCGGCCAGGGGGGGAACAATACATGGCGGACACAGGCCGCCAACCCGTTTGGCGACTAAAAAGGAACATCAAAAGGAACGCCGATCCATTGTCAGACCTGGCGCCGGTCCTAACAGTAGGCAGCCGGTCGTTCGGTTTGGTTTGAAGATTAAAGGAGCGCCGCTCCCTCTTCAGCTCCGGCGCCGGTCACAACAGCTCGTCCGCCGGCGGGAGAAGCGACCTGAGGGTGACCAGCTGCACAGGTTGCTCGAAGTGTCGCTGTGTAGTGCTGTCTTCCAGGCCACTGCTGATGACGCTCAGCCAAGGACTCTTTCCCTCTCGTTCCTTGTGGCTCCCCTCTGGGAAAAGCATTCATACACACCACCACAGGCACGGGAGAGCACCCTGCCCGCACTGAGACACGTCGAGTCCGACAAATTATCCAAAAGCAACCTTACTTAAGCAGTATTACCAAACACAAAGCAGCAATCGGGACGTTTCTCTGAGGTTTCACCAAAACTCCTAATCCCGATCCGATAATAATCTTCCCATCAAACTGCTTTCAAGAAAACTAATTGTCAAGTGATGCGCTCACCGTGGCATACCCGAGTGCCTGCGTGAGTAATCCGCCGTAACCCACCAGGTATCATACTCATAAAATGAAGCATTTTACTTCACGCTATCTTTTAGTTCCCGAAATTTAGTGCCGCCAAAGCCAGTCGTCAATTCCTCTTGAGAAGACGAAAGCATAACTGCCGTGCTGCACCTGCATTAGGAACCTCTTTATTATACATCCGCAAACGCACATCACAGTGCGCCTGCCTGGAGGAGATACCACCTAACCGTTCCCTTGCTGTTGCCACTTTCACAAAGCATACATATAAACTCACGAGCTAGCTTTTCTTACACACCGGACACATGCGAACAAAACATTAAATGAACAACAAAAAAAGTTTCGCATGAATCCTGAAAAATCTCGCAAGCAATAACTTTGCGTCTCTACGCTCAGTCATAATTAGTTCATAACGTTGCTCCTGCTCATTTACACGTATCTACCATGACGCAGGCTCCTATGCGTGTCGTTTATGCAATCGCACAACGCTTACCTTAGCTAAACGTACAACGCCCAAGAAATGAACAAAACCAAAAAATGTGTTACCTAAACACTATTTGGTAGACGAGATTCTTAAAAAACACATTAAAATCCAAAACAACTTAAACAGTCAAAAGCAAATTTCAAAACAAAATAAATCCACTAATGACCATCGTCAAAAGCTCACGGATGTCTACTCCTTTTTGGGACTAACGCGCGGTGTCGCGTCCTGTGGGTCTTTTTAGGCGAACGGGAAATGGAACAATGGCAAAACCCATTCGCTTCGCCTCCGACCCCCGCAAAGCTCTGCGCTGACAACCTGCGTTCTTACTCTCGCTGAGTACCTCGCACTCCCGCAGTCCATCAAACATGCCGTCGATAGAGCGACGAAAGGGTCTGCCTTTCTACCCAACGTGCTTTTTTTTTTTTTTTCGTTTTGTCCGGCGGCTCGGACGCATACAAACCAACTCCGGTGCCGATGACAAACGCCTAATTCTGTACGCTCTAATGCGTGTCACTATCCTTCCAATAGATCTATACAACGCATATAGGCTACCAAAATGATAGAGCGCTAACGAAAACAAAGTACAAACGAGTTATTTACAAAATCACAAAAACAAACAAAATGTTCCTTTCAACAGTCCCGAGTCGACGTTTTCCGAGAGGCTAACCGCTGTTCGCAACAACTCTGAGTCGAACTCGCGGTGGTCGCGCCCGGAACGATTTTCTCGAGAAGCGGGGTCTACAACACGCGTCAATCGCCCTGCTACCGAACCCCGCGACGTTCCTCGAAGCCGACTTGCTGTCGCTTCCTGCCCCTCGAAAACCACCGACTCTTTTGCCCCGCACCCCGTCCAATGCACCGCGAGAACAACGGAAGGGTCTCTTGCCCCTCGACCACTTACGCACACAATGCGCTTCTCTTTTCTTTGTTCTCTGGCCGCTTGGACGCTTGCGATACGGCAACTTTCTTGAAATTTCGCTCCGCCATTTGAATACATTCCTCAAACGCGTCGCGATTTTTGCCTGCCTGTTTTTACGGCGCTTTCTCCGTTTTGCACGTCTCTTGGTGCCGTCTACGGAGCCTTTCGCCCATCTCTGATGCTCACCAGCACCCACATGCTCATCTGATTTTTCGCGCGGACTGTCTGGATAATTGCCTAGCAATCTATCCTTCAAACACTGCCGCGTACGATGCGCTTTTCTTTTCCGGCGGTTCGGACGCATACGATACAGACCCGTCAGAGATGACAACGGCACTTTTCTCGCGATTTTACCACGCCGTTTGAAACCCTTACTCAAACGCGTTGTGCTCATCTCGAGCTTTGCCTTTTTGTTGCCCTTCGGACGCTTTCTCCCCTGTGCACGCTTCTTTGTGCGGACCTGGGAGCCTTTCGTCCTACTCTGACGTTCTTCATCACCGATATGCTCCTCCGCCATCTCGCGCGCCCAGTCCTGATGATTGCCTATCAGTTCATCGTTAGACCGCGGCCGCGTAGATTGCGCACTTCTGTTCCTTACTCTCCGGCCGCTCAGACGCATGCGATTTAAGCCAGTCAGAGAAGACAACGGGCCTTTTCTCGCAAATCCGCCACGCCGTTTGAAGGTCCTCGTCAAACGCGCCGCGCTGATCGCGAGCCTTGCCGCGCTTCTGTTTTTCGGACGCTTTCTCCGTTTGGCACATTCCTTGGTGCCAAACCTGGAGCCTTTCGTCCGCCTCTGACGCTCATCAACATGGTCTACAGGGCTGCAAGGTTCGATGGAACACTCTGTTAATCTTAACTTCGTTTCCACCACCACGGAACCCTCACACCCTGCTGTGACCGCGAGCTCTTTTCCCTCAGAATGGGTTAAAACCTGTTCCATTCCCTTACAGGCACTAGCCTTCTCTTTGGCCTCAAACGGCACCGCCGCTATATCTACAGATATCAGACCCGCAGCACTCTCTTCGGCCCTAAACGGCACCGCTGCTGAAACGCACCGTTCGTGCGGTACATCTGCAAATTTCTGACCTGTAGCCCTCTCTTCGGCCTTAATCGGCACCGCCGCTACGTCGCACCGTTCGTGCACTTCATCTACAGATGTCTGACCTGTAGCCTTCGCTTCGGTCTTAAATGGCACCGCCGCTACATCGCACCGTTCGTGCGCTACATCTATGGATTGACCACTCTGCTGCAATGCCACCAATTCACAATTAAGCCTTTCTATCTCTTCATCTAATTCCTGCATCCTTTTTATATGTTCTTCATGCCTGCGCTCAGCTTCCAATTCCTCCTGGCGCCATCTTTCCTTTCTTTGCGCCCTTTGTACTTCCTCCTCCTGGTCCAATAAGTACATATTCCCGAAGTGCTCGATTTCCTCATTGTCACTATTGCTTTCGAGAATCACTTCGCGGAGTTTAGAAGCAGGCATATCATCATTAAAATCTAGCTCCAGATCCCAACACAGGTTCAGCAGGTCCTCTCTTGTCAATCTCGTAAGATCCATGGCGACTACTTTGCTTTGGCTCAGCTGTGACAAAACACAAACCCACCAGCGTTTCAATTCTGGGTCTAGAGAAATTGAAGCCTGGCAAATCTCACAGCGGAGACCACAAGCTTAAGCACCCAAGTAGCACTACGTGGCCAACATCCCTCTCTACTTTTTCTTGTTAATTTTTCACTCCTGCTTTTTACAACATCCTAAAATTTAACCCGCAACGTACCCTTAGAAATTTTGAAACATTACCACTTGTTCCTATTGAATCATCTAAGCTTTCCTGCTTTAGCGTACTTGCTCAGATAATCATCCAGTGCTGCCTTGTGCTGAGATAACAACCACAGTGGCCAGGCAGTTGTTGGTTATATCTATCTTTTAACGAATCTAGGCTAAAAGACTCGATATATCTCAAGCACAAAGCCAGGCACTCACCCCATTACGTGCGGTGGTGGTACGCTGCTTCGATCCCGCCGAGTTCCAGGGCTTTCGGCTGGCCTCCGGTACATGTCGCTCTCCGTCGCAGACTCGTATCCCACCGCTGCCACCAGCTGTTGCGACCGGGGTTTCCAGACACCGGGGGTCCGGGATGAAGTTGTCGAGGCAGGAGGAAGAGAGACTTGAAGAGGGTTTATTTACAATATATACATTGCGAACTCCCTACACGGTGAGCCCTCAAACGTGGCAGGCCTCTACATGACTCCTAACATAGCGCTCCATGGTGCTTGGTTCTACATGGTTCTGCTCGGTTCTGCTCTGTTCTGCCTGGTTCTCTTCTCGAAAAAAAGCACACCGAATGAGCCGTGGGGCTCATTATAAAGGGTCTGTCCTCCCCAGATCCCTAGATCGGGGACCGCGTACAGAGGGCACCGTCCAACCACGGATCACACATTACCCGCGAGGGTGACGAGCACGCACGGTCCACGTGAACGTTCAAAATTGAAGCGTGGTCACTGCACGGCCATGTGGCACGAACGTGGCTCCTCCTCGTCAAGGGGTGTCGCTGGGCGAGGGGTCTGAAGTTGATGACTGCATCCATCGAAAGGGCCGCCGTAAACAAGCTTCAAATGGTCGCCGAACGACTCGTTCAATTAGCGGGACGATTTCCGGCCGCCGCCGCCGCCGTCATCTTCCAAAGAAGAAGCTGCACTTGTGGTCTCCCGAACTGCTCACGGTGTCGTGGCGGCAAGACGCCGCACCCTCCGGCCAGGGGGGGAACAATACATGGCGGACACAGGCCGCCAACCCGTTTGGCGACTAAAAAGGAACATCAAAAGGAACGCCGATCCATTGTCAGACCTGGCGCCGGTCCTAACAGTAGGCAGCCGGTCGTTCGGTTTGGTTTGAAGATTAAAGGAGCGCCGCTCCCTCTTCAGCTCCGGCGCCGGTCACAACAATGCACGCACGCCGTGCCAAAAGGGCTGTTCGAATAAAGTCAAAAGGGGGCATTCTGCACAGGTGGCATACTTGGGATTTAGCGTGCGTGAAAGGCTGTCCATGGTTCGAAATCGCGTGCCACCTTTGTGTCGCGCAGCTAAAACAGCTTAATTCTATGGTCATCTATACTTTTCAAAGCGCGCTATGTCTCAATTGTTTCGCGACAATTCAAAGCCTATGCGCTCAAAGGGGGATGTATTAAGCGGAGCTAAAATGACGTACGTAATACACTTCCGCTTCATTTGTATGGCAAGAATAGAGCTCTTCTGAGTACTTGGCGAGAAGATTATGTGTTAAGCGTTGTGGACTATGAATGCCTCTCACTCGTGACGCCATAAAATGGTAGATTACGAGCAGACTCGTTACGAGCGAATTACGCGAAATCGCCCATTCACGTAAACTCGCCAATTGTCCGCGCCAAAAAGCAATACATCACATCAACAACAACAACAACAACAACAACAACAACAATAATAATAATAATAATAATAATAATAATCACGAAAACGACAGACTTCATGCTGTAAACACACAAGGCTCGACCTGATATTTTTCATTCGGGGTATATGTGAGTATACACAGCGGAACTTCTTTCACAGCGCCACCAACGGAAATGTCGCGACGCGCAGTGCTATATAGCGCGTATATACTAAATCCCCACCATGCACACACGGAAACATGCGCCCTCGCGTGTGGAACACCGCAGTGTACGGAGATTGAATAGCCCTGGAATATCATCTCTGCGGGGCCGGCCATGCGGACTTACGCGTATACGTTTTTTTCCCGGTTCGCCGCGGCACGAATACGCGGAAGTGCTGCTCTGTCAGGCATGCACGTCTCGAAGGGAGTTATCCCGTTCACAAAAGAAGCGCCGCTGGTTGTTCGTCGCGAACGATTGGGGGCACATACTATACTATAACTCGAAGGAACGCGTAACGTGATCCAGCCGGCAGCTTTAATCTAACCAGGATCCACGGTATGGCTGGCTATCGGGCATATAATGCGCCAATAGATGCACGTCAGGTGTAATGCATACCTCTCTCTCTCTCTCTCTCTCTCTCTCTCTCTCTCTCTCTCTCTCTCTTTCTACGTGGGACGTATTTCCAGCTGCAAGCACGAGCTCATCTACGTGTGGTGGTGGTGGTGGTAGTGGTTAGAAGGAAGAGGAAAAAGGCACCTAATTTCTGTCTGCCTTCAGGCGACACGGCGCAGTGCCTTATAGGGGTGGGGGGAAGGAGGGATAAAAAGAATAGAAGGAAAATAGACAGAGAGGAAGACAGCCAAGCGAGAGGAAAAAGAAGGAGATAGGAAAGTGGGGATCCGGTCGAAGCAGTCCAAGGGCGGGGTGCCACAATGCGAGAGCTGCACGGTGTCAGGAGACCGCGGAGGGCGAACCAGTCGGCGGGAGCTACGCTGGCGTCAGAGATCGCGAGGGCACAACCGTCCAGCTTGAAATCCTGCGAGCGAATCTGTGTGATAAGCCCTCGTGCACACGCTCGTCTGCACGAGCTCGCCCCCCCTACTTCCTCTCCACCCTGCGCGCACACACGACATCATCGGTTATTATAACGGTTCCAACCAAGTTGGAACAGCATAATAACCAGAGAATTCGGAGCCGGACTACTTGGTTCATAATAAATAGCTGCACAGCGCTACCCAGATACGGGACGCATAATCACACACACTATACGGCGTTTGCCCCGTGTCGTGTGTTATATATGCCCGGTATTCTTTACTGCGCTCTGCAGTCTACTACAAACATACAAGATTGAGCTAAAGAAAGCGTGATAATTAATGCGATGATGGATCACGGCGGGTGAATTCCGCCTAAAAGCAACTGTGCCTTGTAAGCTTGCACAATACGACGGTTGTTTACTTATTTATTTTTTCCCGTTCCCGTCTCTTCGCCCCCCCCCCCCCCGCCTCACCACGGAATAAAATGAATAACGACGATGAATGGGTGTTGTCGCCTAGAAAAATGGTGGAGCGCGCGATGCCATGTGGAATAACACCCTCAAATTTATTATTTTTTTAAACACTACACAAGATCTACATCTTAAGAAAACAGCTGCTAGTAATATCGCCTTGCCCCGCCTCACCGATACGTCGAACAGCTTTAACGCGTTCTCGCAGGCACGTAAGTTGACGTTAATTTTTTCGCTCCTGTTGTCTGTGTCGATACCACACACGAGAGTTGGGAGTATATGCGACAGTATTAAATGCGTTCCTATTATGAATAAATATGCGTGTTTAGCAACAGCCTATAAATAGAATCTCCCTTATACCACCCAAACAATCCAAAGAATTGATTGAACGAGGGAGGACCTTTATGCACCGAGTGAATGAATGAAGAATAGCATTTTAATGTTTACAACTAAAGTATAATCAATCAATTACTCCTTCCAGGATATCTTCCCGTCCTCTAAACACTCCAACGTCAGCTGCCAGCTCTGTCTATATCCCGGCACACATGACAGCGGCTGTTTGCACTCGCCTAAAATCCCAGCCGCGTTTCGATGGTGGCGAAATTCTGCATGCCCTTATACACAAGTTTAGGCAAGCTACAACTAAAGAACGTTTATTCTAGCGACAAATACAAACCACGCAGAAATCGTAGAAATTGTGCAGGCGCTCAACTTGTTACAATTTAACACACCTGAGCTAGACACGATATGGATTCAAGTGCGCGTTAAAGAACCCCAGGTGGTCGAAACTTCCGGAACCCTGCACTACTTCGTCTCTCGTAATCATGTGGTGGTTTTTTGGAACGTAAAACATAAAAGATTATTACATTACACCTGGCTTATGCCCCCTCTGTGTAGTGACTCCGAGCGCATAACCTGACTTTGCCGAGAATAGAACGTGCGATTTGATTGATTGATATGTGGGGTTTAACGTCCCAAAACCACCATATGATTATGAGAGACGCCGTAGTGGAGGGCTCCAGGAAATTTCGACCACCTGGGGGGGGTTCTTTAAAGTGCACCCAAATCTGAGCACACGGGCCTACAACATTTCCGCCTCCATCGGAAATGCGGCCGCCGCAGCCGGGATTCGAACCCGCGACCTGCGGGTCAGTAGCCGAGTACCTTAGCCACTAGACCACCACCGCGGCGGGGCAATAGAACGTGCGAATCGTTACTCGCCGATGTAACCGTTACTCGCCGATCAATGGAATCGGACCGTCCTATCGATGTGCGTGTGAATGAAATAAATGCGAAAGAAAAGAAGAAAAAAACTAATCTCGCCGGCCGCTTTGGCGAGCCGCGAAAGCGTGGCTTTGACGTGTGGCTCGATCGAACAGTCGCGGAAAGGAAAGAGGGGTAGGGGGGGGGGGGGGGGCTGCGTGTACGACGGGCGGCACCATTTGGTTCGGGCAGCCCGGGGTTCAACGACACCGCGTCGCCGGTCGGCTCGACACGCGACGCAAAGTGGAAGAAGCACAGGCGGCGGCAACAACGCAGCATGCGACGACTCCCGTGAAGCAGCAAGGCCTCGAAAAGAGAGGAAGAAGAAGAAGAGCATGTCCGCCCACTGGGACCTCGCCTTGCCTCGGAGGCATTCCGGTTTGAGGAAGAAATAAAAAGGATGGCTTCCGCTTCTCTCTCTCTCCCACTTCGTGCGATGCACGCCTAGCTGACCGTCCCCGCGACACGACCGGACGAGCGCCCTCTACGGAAGACAAAAGGTGTCCCGCCGACGCCACCCACGAGGAAAAAAAAAACAAGTCACCGTCAACGAGAAGTCGACTTCGAAGAGACCTCAACGATGACGGCTCAGCTGTAGCATCACGATGATAGAACAAAACGACGACACAGAGACAAGAAGGGCATGTCTTTCGTGTCCTTCTTGTCTCTGTGTCGTCGTTTTGTTCTCGCGCTATAACTATCGTCATGCCGTACCAACTAGCCCAAGCTGCCACACTTCTATGTAGCATCAAGTCGCAGTATTGGGAGCACTAATAGACTCAGTGATGTTCCGTACTACTATAGGCCAAAGAATTCCCATTCAGAGACACGACAATTCCCTATCTCAGAAAATTTTCCCTGCAAACGTCGACGAAATTCCCGGCATATTTTCCCACACCACAGTACTCATTTCCGCCCCCATCCATGCACCCATGCACATACTATATTTACGCGTGTCTCACGTACTGGCGACGTTTGAAATCATGCACCTCCATTGCCACACAACAAAGGCATTACTTTATTAATTCATACAATGTTAGCGCACTGTACATTGTGGGCTTCAAGTATAACACCAATAGTGAACCAGAGATCGCTCCGCGTCAATATCAGAAACAAATGTAAAAGGCTATGCTTGCGTGGTGCGTGCGCCAGAACCGATTACAGCAGGTGAAGGCGCACTGTGATCGCTAATTATCGGTCGTCACAGGATAATTCAACCATTCCTGAAATACCCTGCAATATCACGAAGACTCCATTTTTCCTTCTGGCTCAAAATGACAGGCAAAAATCACCCCAAAAAGAAAAAATTCCCTGCACGGAACATCCCTGCTAACAGTTTTAGTGCCGCGTACGGGGTTCCTCCAACATCGAAAGGGGAGAGGGAAGTGACAAATTTGACCGCTGTCCACCCCTCCCTCTCCCCCTCCGAATAAAAAAAAATATGACAGGGGAGATAGTAAGCTGCGCAGTCGAAGCGAAAACTTGGAGTTTTGGTCAGTGGCCTCCAATGGGTGAAGATGGGATTCTCGGAACGCAACATCAGGGACACTCCGGCTACCGTTACCGTTCAACACGTGCATGGCCATAACCCTGCCACCCTTTCGAGCCGGATCAACCTAACAACGGCGCTCGCTCAGCAGCTTGAAGTTTGAAGTTTATTCATTATTTTTTCGGTATCTTGGTCGTCACTCCGCTTTCCTAGTATCGCGACTTCTGCAAACTGATATGTGATTGTGAAACAATAATGTTGTTCTGATGTTTTTTTTCTTTTTTTTCTTTTTTTGTTGTTGATGTTGAGTGTGTCACATTGTAGCTCTGTTTTGTTTAGCGGTGCACCTCGGTCCAGATTTCTCCTGCTCTTTCCAGTCATGTCTTGTATATTATTAATAGTTTCTATCAGTGTGGGTCTGGCTTGGTACCAGGCAAGTTGTTAATAGTACCTGCTGTCACTTTGTTGATTGCGTATTTGCATATTTTTATTTTTATTTTGTTCCCGCTCATTGTTGCGGTTGTTTTGTGGACGTATTTGCGTATGTTCTCGCATTCTTTTATTTGTTCTGCCCGCTCCTGCCAAAGGCCTTTTTCAAAGGCTGGCAGTAAATCTGAAAATAAATAAATAAATAAAATAAAATCATCATAGTTTTAAACATACATCACTTATCCAGTGGTTGAATGGAAAGGGGTGGTGAAAAGGCAACTGAATACCTGACAATGCACCGATCCCCGCCCAGAGCACAATAGTGCACAACACTCAGCATGTGTGTCTAGAGCATAAATACATAGATTCAATACAGTGAAATATACAAAGTGTAGACGTAGAGCGTGGAAAAGATAAGAAATAATTACACATCTATAAATGCACTCTTTACACATAAAAGCCCTTTAAAATCCTATAAAAACAAAACGTAGTTGTGAACAGTTGTGAGGAAGTGAAAAATTTACAGTGCGTTTCAGCAAAGCTACACGAGTTGCACTTCATTCGAGCAGCATTCGAGCGAACCCTCTGACGAATAACCGCTTCGACCCAACATTTGTGCAGGGTTAACACGACCCAAGACGACGCTATGCGAAGCCGGCCGCATTTAATATGCAACGGTAAGGTACGTGAGGTGTCGTTTTCGATACCACTGACACCACTGCTTTCAGACTATAGAGACTAGCATGCATCCGAACAGCGGAGCTCCTCGTATAGGTATGTGTTTACACTTCGCAGGCGGCTAGTATATATGCTTCGTTCCTTCGTGCGTAACCTCCGTGCCGTCTCTCACCAGCGTGAAGCCAGTGCTGCACGCGAGGCCGTTGTGCTGAGGAAACCGCAACACGCACTGCAAAGCACGAACTTTCGCACGCGCGGTTATTTCACTTGGACAAGAATGGTAGAAGTTGTTCGACAAAACTGACTGCTATTTCTCGGAACCCCACGTCGGGCACGAACGCAACAACTGTCAATCGATGAACTTTACAATGAGTCCAGATGAAACATGCCGAGTTACTGCATTTCTGCATTTTAATTCTATTTATTATATTTCATGTCATGCAGAACTGCACACTGAAAGAGCAGAAAAATATGGTACAATTTATTTTTCTTTCTGCAGTGAACATGCACTCTAGCCGCAAGCTGCACTGCAAAAATGTAAACTTGCATTATGTTACACACACACACACACACACACACACACACACACACACACACACACACAAATGCGCGCAGTACACAACTCATTTGCTTGGGCACATCATTTGCTTGGGCACAATGTTCAAAAACCAAAAGCTGAATCAGGGTTACTTCAATGGTCACGTGAGGCTCAAAGATTCATTACGGAGGCATATACGTAAATTAGCGCCGTACGCAATTGGTCCGCACGACAGCCTCAATAATTTGCGAGGTTGCTCGCATTTAAACGGTTAATTTGCGTGTGAAATTATCGGAGCATCGCAGAGCATGGTTCCGTCGAGAGAACACGCCAGCACTCCCGCATGAAGGAAGTAAGAAAGGCCAGGAACTGTAGGAAACGCGAGCAACAGGCAAAATAAAGTTGTTAACCTGGAAACACGAAACCAGAAACGGTGATTTTCGCGGGTCCTCAATAAAGGGAACCGAAGCGTGAACATGCACGCAGCAACCTCGTAAATCCATCCAGACAGCCGGCCTCGAGCTTATACATACAGCGAATACTTCGTACAACGTCTCCAGCATCCCTCGCACAGCAGCCGCGAGTGTGAAGTGGATGCGGAAACCTGCCCGAAACGCGCCGGTAAATTACACCGTGCCGTTACGCGGCAGCGTTACAGCACGCAGCACGACGCACGAAAAAAAAGAAAAAAAAAGAAAACACCTCACGACCTCGAACGAACGCCCCGAAATTTAAAGCGCCCCGGACGTCCCAACGTTGGCTACCAGGGGGAGATGGAGGGAACGGGACTTATACGTAAGGTGGCGTTGGACGCACACGGTCAGTCTCTGAGAAGGTTGTTACGCGAACAGAAATAATCCCGGCATACTGCACATGCATTCGAGGGCCGCACTTACGAAGAACGGGCTACACGGCGCGATCGAGCAAATTACTGCGCCGTGCATGCAGTGCCCGTATAGGCGTATCACGCATACACGCACTGGGTGCGGTTGAGGCCAATGTATAGAATAATAATAAAGACCAATGGGTTATGCAGCGGAGCGAATGACTGAGGGCTCCGTTATTCACGGTGCTTGCATGGGGCAGTGTCAAGTACGAAGGTTTCGCGCAACCACTCGTTATACCCGCCCGTATACGCAGAACTCGATAAAAGGAGGAGGAGGGGGGGGGGGGCATCAGAAGTTCGCAGAAAAGAAACCGGCCGACCGTTCCGGCGGCGCGATGATCAAAACGGGTCTACACGCATCATGCTCTTGGCGCGTTGCGCACCGGCGGCAGCTTTATATATTCTTCGCGGCACGTAATGGGCACCCAGTTGCGGGCGTTCTATGCGGACCTGCATAATAAATAGCTCCGCGCTCGCATTATTTATACATACATGCAGCGGTGGGTCCGGCCGTGCGCCGCTGGCGTCCCCTCCTCCCCACCCTGTCGGATAAGACACCATCCCAAGGTTAGCCACCCTATCCCAAGGTCACGTAGTGTTCAACACGTGCTTCTGCGACACACGTGGTAAATCCTACGAATAGGGCATAACCACACGACTGATTGTTTTAAAGACACGGCCTCACCCCACGATATCAACTTACCGATGCTATCCAATGATGTGAATACTAGTAAGGGATTCTTAAACGAAAAGAAGAGAAAAGTGAGCCCCGTAACTGTCTCTCAGGGGGAGGACACCTCATCAGTAGCCCACGAGGGGTGCGGGGTAAAGGAGGGATTAAAAGGATAGGATTAAAAGGTAAATAGGAAGAGAGAGAGGAAGGAGAAAGAGAGAGGCACGGGGACAACGAACGACGGAAGTGAGAAGGAACTAGGAAAGATTGACGCGGTCGCAGGAGTCCGGGGACGGGGCACCACTCGGCGAGAGCCCTTCTGGGCGTCAGAAGATGGCGTAGGGCGAGCCCAGTCGGCCAGAGCTGCGCTGTGGTCGGAGATCGCGGGAGCACAACCGGTCGGCAAGAAATCCAGCGAGCGAGTGAGATGTGACCAAGAACAGCGCTAAGTCATACAGCACTCAAGAATTGAAACGCGACATCACATTTTTACTATTATAATAACGACTGCTACGACCTCGTGATAACCATCCATGTCACTGCAAACCTCGCCGCGAAAGGTGTAATGATGGCTGAGTGTAACAGTTGAAGGCCAAGCCCATACGACACGCACTATAGACGCCGGAAAGGGAAGTGTATACGCGTAACTTGACACCAAGTTTTCACGTTTCAATCTGTGAGTATACTTACTATTCACGTCAGGGGTCTATGGAAGGATATAGTGTATAGATTTCGACCCTATTAAGGGAATTTCCGTTAACTAAAGCTATAGAAAAGCAACTCTCTGCTATATGCAGCGTCCCTCGCCCCGCAACGCTTTGAACGCACGTATGCGTTAAAATGTGTGGCTTGTGCAGACTCGGCGAGCGATTACGCGAATCTGCGCGCCCTCTTTCTCCTGAGGGAGAGGGCGCTGCGCCGAGTCCACGAGACGCCCGCCGACACGCTGCAAAGCGTGTGGTCAGGCCTTCACAGTTATTTCCGGGAAACGCACACACACACACATGCAAATATTATGGAACAAAAGCAGGTTTACTTTACTGACTGAAAAGCACTCGCCACAGCGCACATCGCATGGCGCATTCAATATTAGCGGGATCGACTATCCCACGTGGCCTCCGAGATCCGCCGGCACCACACTGTGTAACGTTATCGCACTAAAACGACCGCGAATAACCGTAGCGTTGCAAAGCTAGAACTTCTCAATCGCCTCCGAACAGACAAAAAAAGTGTACTTCAGAACGAGACGGGAAGGACAAAATCGCCTGCAGCCTCTCCAGTCCAATGAAATGATCAACGGTGCGGTGGAAAGGGAGGAATACAATGCAACTCTTTGTCTAATGCGCTTGCAGAACAAATAAGACCAGAAGGTTCGCGTGTAATCAAAGAGAGAGAGAGAGAGAGACAGTGCCCCAACGGACCTCGTATAGGGCACGGGGGCCGCAGACCCGGAAGCATGACGTTCCGTCTGTGCATCTTCCCTTCCTCCTCCCCCATCACTCGCGCCTCCTACGCAACTTCCTGCCCAACGTGCGCTCAAACTCCGTGAACACGAAGCCCATCTTAACGCGCGGAGCTTTCTTTCTTGTTGTATTCTCTCTCTCTCTCTTTTCCAGACTGAAGAAAACCAGTTTCTCAAAACGGAAACCTGGAAGCCGATTGAGGCGCAGAGCATGCGATGATGATGATGATGCGGCAGCTATAGAGGCCGGACAATGGCGGCGGGCAGCGGCAGTGTTTCCGCTTGCGGGGTGATTCGGTATAAATAGATCTGTCAGTCGTAGACTACGCGCCTGCGAGAGGGTTGAGGGAGAGAGGCTGCATGCACTGTTCCACGACAGTACAAATCCTTCTCGTTCGGTCGAGAAAAAAAAAAGAAAGAAAAACGAATAGGGAGCCATATATGAAAACGCGGTAGGGGCACCGCAGTGCCTTTCGCTAAATTAGTTACAAACAGTGTGCGCTGCAACAATTTTACCGTTATGTGGTTGCGATGACTATACCCTTGAGCACGGCATGCATACCTAAATCTTACAGGTGCAAAGAGGAACGGTGAAATAATAATAATAATAATAATAATAATAATAATAATAATAATAATAATAATAATAATAATAATAATGCGAAAACATGGAAATCGGGAGCGGGAAAAAAAAGTAGCGGGAGAAAATGGAGAAAAATTTTCGCACCAGTGATGAAAAATTGCACCACGAAAAAGAACAACAATTTGATTCGCAAGCACTTCTACCTTCTACAGTGAAAAAAAAGTAGCGGGAGAAAATGGAGAAAAATTTTCGCACCAGTGATGAAAAATTGCACCACGAAAAAGAACAACAATTTGATTCGCAAGCACTTCTACCTTCTACAGTTGACCTCGAAACTTACATATTACTATTCCGCGAATAATAAATGCATGCGCCGGAGCCCGAGAGAAATAGACTCATTGGCGGCGCAACGGGGTCGTTGAATTTAGCTTGCCGGTGGTTCGAAAGGTGGTCGGTGGCCAGTGGCTGGCCACGACCGTTTCTTTTATTTTTTATTTACTTTTTATTTACATTTCACCGACATCGCCGTGAGGCATTACGTAGGGGAGGTACACGTAATAATTTGACTACATAGTTTTCAATGGAAACAATAGATTCAACAAATAAAACAGTTAATCACTTCTGTCTCAATACCGTGGTCAGTTGACGACAAGAGTCAATCCGAACGAAGCGGGCAAATAGTTTTTCGGTAACGGTACAGTCGGTTATTCCATGTTTGAAAAAAAAAAAAACAGCGGTGGGCGCCATCGACATTTTGACGGGCTTGTATAGCGACGCGTAAACACGTTCCGCCCCACCCAAAGTTCGCCACCGCCCTCAAATGATCACGTGACAAATGGTACGGCAGCTGCAAAGCTGCCTCCGAGCACAGCGCGTCGGAAGGCCTCTATATAGACGCGTGAACGCGGTATAGGCTCCCCGACGATTGCATTATCGCACACATATTCGGCACACATATTCGGCACACCACCACTCCTATCACCTACACAATCTCGAGAGTATAGATATATGCTTGAATACCACTCCTCTAAACACCATCTCCCCGTTTTCCTAATTGAAGAGCATGACGCTGGATACTCCTATGCAGTTCATTACACAAAGTCTTTTGAACGAGACGGAAGCGGCTGCAGAGATAACTCGATGCCAGCGCCAAGGACGAGCGGCGTCGGTGGTACCTCGCCGTCGCCATTAAAACCAAATCAAGGCGAGAGGGAGGGCTGCGCCAGTGCACACGGATAGCGATATACATCAAGCAGAAGGGTTTCTCCGTCCGACGGACATGAGCCCCGTCTGTTAACGGGTTGCTATCAGCGCGGGATGGGCCTGTATATAGAAAGCATCGTCCCCCACCCGGAATATGCGGTAGTCGCCGGGCCAACGGCGGCAGTGGCCTAGATCCAGCCGACGGCGTTCCGCTAGAGCTGTCGGCCAAGAGCCTCCCAAGCGAGGAAAGGGGGGTACGAAGGAGAAGAAGACGGACAACTCGTTTTCTCCGGATGACGGACAAGCAGGTAAAAGTAAGAAAAAAAACAATAAAAGCCCTGACGGAAAGGGGACAGTCCACCAATGCCGCGCGGGGTATACCTTGTTTTCAGCCGCGGACGCCGCTATATAGATGGGGTCCAGCTCGGTATGAAAGCTGGTTGCACGACAGGACTGAAACCAACCAAACAGGGAGCACGCGAGAGTAGTGCCTGTCGCCGATAGTGCCGCTATATAACGTGGCATCTTAAGTGGAGCGCACACTTCGTCAGATACACCTATACGCACGCGGAGATTTAGTAGTCCCATCATTACAGCATGGAACCGAAACGCTGGTGCAGCATTATCAACACTTCAAAGAAAAAAAATTAGTGCATAAGTACAAATCGCTGGGCTGAGATCTAATAAAGATCCAGTAGATAAGCATGTCATGCACTATTAGCAATCATTAGTTATTTTAGCAAACAGCCACGCGAAGTGCCATGTCGGTCTCATTATTTTATAAATGAGAGTGCTGTGTGTGTGAGAGAGAGTGAGTTAGATACTGCGGTGAGCACGAACCAATAAGGTTGTACCAAATGACTATAAGCGCAGGTGACTCAGCACGGCTGCCAGTTCTGTATTATATAAACACCTCGAACACCGGAGCAACCTCGAACCAATCGGTGAACAGCGAGCGGACTGTAATAAGAACTCGATTCGGGGAAGCGCACCCCTTCGGAACGTGATCGGCCCATCGATGACGTTCCTTTCGTCCTTCGAGAAAAGAAAATCACGCGTGCCGGTAAATGTGGGTGCATGCTTGAAGAGATTCAAGTTTCATTCACAAGCTACAGGGGCTCGAAGTCCACGCGAAACCGTGAAATGCACACACACGATTTTCGTCGCCAGCTGCCACGTTAGCGGAGCTCATGCTTCTGGTCGTGAAACGCTCGTTTGTTGATTCAAACCGGCCCGTTACAGATCTCGCGAGTCAAGCGCGTGAGCACCACCGAACCACTCCCTCTTTTTGCGTGAATGTCAGTTCAAGCACGCCGTATTTTTCGTGCATGCAGGCTCCCACAGTAAAGGCACGACGACGATGAACCGAAAAGCCGACAAGAGAGGACTGAAGGCGGCTGCTGAAGGAAGAGGCGGTGAGGAGTAGCGTTAAGTCCTCACTGAATCACGTGCCCCGAGTTGCAACGCTAAAGTGGGGCCTATTATAGTGCGCGTATCTTGATTGATTGATTTGTGGGGTTTAACGTCCCAAAACCACCATATGATCATGAGAGACGCCGTAGTGGAGGGCTCCGGAAATTTCGACCACCCGGGGTTCTTTAACGTGCACCCAAATCTGAGCACACGGGCCTACAACATTTCCGCCTCCATCGGAAATGTAGCCGCCGCTGCCGGGATTCGATCCCGCGACCTGCGGGTCAGCAGCCGAGTATACCTTAGCCACTAGACCACCGCGGCGGGGCATAGTGCGCGTATCTTATCTGGATGTTCGAGAACCGTTACATTATAAAAGGTTCTAAACCAGAATTAAGAAAAAAAGTACTGCTGTGTTTTCGACAAGGACAAAAGTGTAACTGCAGTGTAGAATAAAGTGATAGACGCTTGCTGAGATACTTCGCCACTGCTGTACCCGCGGAGGCTGCATCGGCAGCAGCAGCACGCTTCTCGGAAATGCAGCTGCCGCGCTGTCCGACGCAGTGCGCGCGCGACAGGCCGCCTTCGTGAAACCTCTTCTTTCCGCCACACCGAAACACGCTGACGACGGCAGGAAAATCACGCGCTGACAACGCTGGCGTCGCCGCGGAGCTCCACGACAGCGCCGAGAAACAAACAATCCAGGGGGCTCGACCACCGCAGACGCGCAGAGCCTGCAGCAGCAGCAACAGCTGTTGGGACACTGCCAAGGTCAGGGCGCGCGCGCTGCCGCTCGAATGCATGCATGCGTGCATCTCAGCTAGCGCGGCGGCGGCCCATCATGAAGAACACACAAAGGATGTCATCACCACGCAACAACGCTTCCAGCGGAAGCATCAGAATAATAACAACACGGGGCCCCGAGGAGTTCACACCGAGTTCCCACCGGCCCTGCAGCCGGTCTAGATTTAACCGATATAGTGGACAGGAGCTTATACGGGCACTCGAAGGCATTACACGTCGCCGTGAGGGCAGTGCCAAGAGAGCAAAAGTGAGGATCCGAGACCGTCGGTGAAATGCATTAAACGCGAGCGCGCCGCAGAAAGTCCCGAACAATGGGTTGCTGCTCAGCAAGAGGCGGCCCTCCACAGTGCGCTGTTAATTGTTGCAGCAACAACAAGGTGTTCCCTCCCACTCGCGCAAATCCAAGCCTCCGCGAATAGAGCGTGTCTGTGTGTGTGTACACTGCACTCAGTAAAATATACAAGCTGATCGACAAAGGCACCTGAATGACGGATCGGACTGCATACGCTGCGGCGACATTGCATGTTTGTGAAACCGGTAGCGAAAACATTACAAATATCGGAAGCGCCCGCTACTATACGGCATGCTGTATCCCACACTTATACTTCTATAATTATTCAGGAGGGGCTCGCCCCCCAGCCCTTCCTTGCAGGTCAACTGTAGGACTGCTGAACCCATTTGACAACTGTTTGTACGGAGAGACGATAACACCAATAAATGTTTTTATTTACCACATTCTTTAGCGACTGTTCAGTGCTAAAGCAGCTGCCTTCCCTACAGTATCAATAGATATACAGGGCCGACCCTCGAATGATGTATGTGCCACGCTAGCTAGACCAACGACCACCCGAAATTAACATGAGTTAAACATGTCTACTTTCGTTCATCGTACGGTGGCGTTTAAATTAGGTCTTTTTTTGTTCATTCTATTGAATTGTGGTATCCTTTGCCTGGTTACGTTCGATCTTTATCACTGGATGAATCTTTATTGTATATTACTAACCATTGATGTAGAGCACACTTGTTATGCTCTTCTAAGTATGTATTTGCCCACTCCTGCGATAGCCCTGCGGGGCTGCAGTATGATGAAATAAATAAATAAACAAATGATGAGACTTTATGCCCTGGTAGAATATCAACTAGCCCGGTCACACACCTCGCTGCTGTATATATCCACCTAAACGTCCCTACGATACAGAGCTGTTCATTCAACGAATCCGCTAACACGTAAAGCGGCCCCTTATACCAAATTAAGCCACGATCGCAAACACGAACAACAAACAAAACATTTTTCGCTGTCTGTACTCGTGTCCCGTCGCGATGTGGAGAAATCTTCCAGCCTAAACGCTTCTTTCGTTGGGTAAAAAAAAAGGGGGAGCGCAAGACACGCGGATCCCAGGTTGCAACGAGCCGCTTGCTATATACAGCGTCTATAATTAGCAGTGAACCGAGTGACGCCGCGGCCACATATGCGAGAAGAGACCACACACGTATACACTGCATGCGCTCGTGTCACGGACAGGTGTGAGCGCAGAACAGCTTGCGGCTCTATACGAACACCGCATCTCCCATCGTGGCGGGTAAAACAAGCGAGCGGACGAAAGCCCGTCAGAAGTATATATGCGGAGGACAGGCGCCTGCAGGGAATGAGACGGACAGCTGCTGATGGGGCAGCACAGCCGCCGCGGCGAAGTTCAGAACGAAACGGACTCGCAGTGTGCCTGCGTGACAAGGCCATCGGAATCGCGAAGAAAGGGCACGCTAACAACAGGCGCCGCTTATTGTTGCTCCATGGCAGATGTCCAAGAAGGGAAACAACGAAAAACCACCGCAGTTAATTATACGCGCGCTAGGGCCGCGAGAATAAAACGTGTTTTTTATATATTATTTTTAGGGGCGAAGCTCCTATAAGGCGTGGGTCTGTCCATTCCTTGTATGTATGTAGTAGTGCGTAGCAACCAGTGGCACATACCCGCTCTAGAGCGGGTATGTGCCACAGGGGATGCGAGATGGGAGATGGCGGTACTTGGAGTGTTCGCTAGATGGACGCGCGGACGGATGGACGAACAGACTAGCAGACGGACGGACGGACGGACGCTCGTGCAGACACACAAACAGACAGACAGACAGACAGATGGACGGACGGACTAACGGGCGGACGCACGGACATGATGGACGGAAGCGCGGATGGACGCACGGATGGTCGCGCGTACGGACGGAAGAACGAACGAACGGAAAGACGGAAGCACGGACGGGCTGACGGACGCTTCGCCCCACTCATCAGCATTCACTCCGTGGATATGCTGCGATTTTTAGCCCGGGCTACCAGCACTATAACGATGCATGGGGTCCGGAAAACGTTCCGAAAAGAAATCTCCCATATAGGTACTGGCCGCATGCCCATGCTTTTCAGCGTCATACAACAGGGCATCACGCGTAAGCTAAGCTTGAATTGCGTTATTTGCGCAATTACACATACAGATCGCTATGAAAACAACCTCGAATGGCGAGCCAGCCTGGCTGCAGTTCACACGTCAATTATTAAAAGTAATTAAAGTCGCTCGTGGGTGTCCTACACGCTCTGGCCGCAAAAACTTGAGCGCCAATAGTCCTCAATCACAATTGACAGCACATAGGCTTCAGTAGAGTACGCATTAATCCAAGACCATAGAGTTTCCCAAAATTAACTAGAGGGCACTCTGGCGCTGCGATCGTTCAGCGACCATGAGAATGATGGGTAGTACACACATTTGCCTAGTCTTCGTACTTGCGGGCGGCGAATCGTACTTGCTGCTTCGTTTATTGCTGGTTACGGTTTTGTTTTGAAAGAAAAAGCGAAACCTTTTGAACTTAGTGACTTGATTCGAAATGGTAAGCCTTAAAGAATAATGTTGTGAAGCACAAACGGTGAACATTTGCTAATTCATGTTTTCGTAAAAAAAAAAGAACCGCTCCAAGCCACACGAACAAGCACGGAGCCAGAAGCAGGCCAGAAGTACGAAAATTAGACAAATGTGTGTACTACCCATCATTCTCATGCTCGCTGAAGCACCGTGTGTTGCAACTCCCATAGAGACTAGCGCCAGAGTTCCATCTAGTGTATATTAAGAAACTATATGTCTACAACGACTGCGATGAAGTGTATGAAAAGGGCACAACCAGAAACGTAACTTTTGTTTGGGTAGGGTGGGGGGCGGTTGGCGGATCAGTTTTTTTTTATATGGCAACGCCAAAAGTGCATGAAGATACTCTTGATAAGCGATTTGACTGCCTTATCAATCATCGTCACAAACTTGTAACACAGCGTCACCACAGTGCTCTCAAACGGCAGGTGGGAATAATGATAATTCGGCTTTGACGTCCCAAAACCACGGTAAGGTTACGAGGGACCCCGTAATCCTATAGAGGGCACCTGAATATCGGCGGCGCACGGGCCTCAAGCATTTCTGGCTCCATCGAAAATGGGGCCGCCGCGGTCGGGATTCGATCCCACGACCTTCAGCGGCCGAGTACCGTGACCGCCATAGAGCACCGCAGCCGGTCAAACAAACGGCAAAAGTAAAGTAGACAAAAAAATGCCCATTTCGGTCAAAAGGCAAGAAACACTGGCTCTCAACCACCTGCTCGCAAGCATATCCGCGCGCCCTTTAAGGAACACATCTCGGCGGTCCATCTTGTTTATTTGTTAACCGTCACTGAAGCCCGAAACGACCACGGCGCACAGCACGCGTGAAAACAAAAACGCATCGCAGTCAGAGCAGCGGGACGCGCGTGCAGTGCACAGTTCGTTCTATAAAGACTACCACTCCTTTTTTTTTTTTAAATGTCCTTCCAAAAATAAGCCCGGCACGTGATAAGCGCATGCACGGAGAAGCGGAAGGCGGCGGCGTCGTCCATTTGCAACACAAAGGAGACGACCTCACGCGCACAGAGGCGGGGGTGCGAGACGGGGAAAGAGGGGGGGCCCGTACTAGGTGCACGGTGGGTGGGTGCTGTTCCACGAAGCCAGACGTGCAGCAGCGTTATCGGCGTGTCCCGTCAGCGCTGCACGTATACGCGAGGTGACGAAGAGCGCCGCTGCTTCGTCTTCCTCTTCGGTGCGAGGCGTGTTACGTTTTCCTATTCCAGTGCCGCGTCACAAAACTGCGAAAGATGGAGAGTTGCGTTCAGCAGTGGTGTGCGGCACTTACGTATATAGCTTCGCACATGCTTTTCTTTTACTGACTGTGCAAAGCACTCAGCGGTAAGTATACGTATAGTCGATGCAATGCATTTCAGAGAACCGCCATGACACAATGTGGGATGTTCGGTGCGTGACACGGAAAGCTCGGGAAAGAGAGAAATTGCCCGCACAAGAGTGCGCGGGCGCTGCGTGTATTTGTGTTAGTGTTTGTGTGTGAGGGTGAAGGGCGAGAAAGCAGACAAATTGTAAGACGTAATCGCGAGGTGGTAACCTTCTAAAAGATGAAAACGTATGTAACAACCACATGTCCGACGAATTGCGATACCCCCACAACACGGTCACAGTCCGAAGAAAATCTTCCAGAAGTGCGCGTTCTGAACTAAACGAAAGAAAGAAAAAAAGGAGGGGGGCATTTCCCGAAACGAGCTGAACAACTGCACTCTCGATTCACTAATTGACATGTGGGGTTTAACGTCCCAAGACCACCGTATGATTATAGTGGAGGGCTCCAGAAATTTCGACCACCCGGGATTCTTTAACGTGCATCCAAATCTGAGCACACGGTCCTACGGACTGCACCCTCAAACAACGTGTACTCACAGTGGGCTACACGAGGGAATCACATAAAATGTATCTCAAATATGTTGGGATGCTTTCATAATGTGTTTCGGCAGCCAAAAGCAGGTCCTCATCGACGACCTCAACAGCATATCGAAAAAAAAAAACGAACGCAAAGACCAGGAGATTCCTAAAATCAATGCCACAGAGGCGTGCGCCAATATAGCAAGTAGAATCTCGTTGATAAGTTTCCGAGAAAAAAAAGTGCCAAAGAATAACGTACGATCCGGGAAAACGTATGATCCGAATCAGGTCAATTTAATTTTCGGAATTGCGAGCGTAGGAGCCGGAAAATAGAATTATGCGGGAACGTATCAGCGAGGTTCTATCACTGCACATACATTCGCTACATATACTTTAGGGGTATGCGAAATAGGCGCACAATACATTGTGCGAAACACGCAAGGACGACGACTCGTGCTAACGACTGAGTGGGCGGCATCAGTTCAGGTTACCTAGGTTAGACGGCAAGGCCCGATCCGCTTATGACAAGCTGGATTAACTGTACGCCCCGTGTGCGAGGTGAATAAGCAAAAGGAACGCTATACGTGTCGCCAGGCACGCACAAGGCACCAGAAGAAACGCCCAATGCGAAAGAAAGAAAAAGGAATAAAGAAAGAAAGAAAGAAAGAAAGAAAGAAAGGAAGAAAGAAAGAAAGAAAGAAAGAAAACGGGCAGCCAGAGACGAAGGTCTGCGGGTGCAACAATGACGTTATACGGCGGCACAGCGACTGAGCCACGGCTGTTCCAGGGGTGTGGAGGTGTGTTTGGAGATGGCGGTATAATACAGAGTGACGAAGAAATAAAGGGGGCCGCGACGGTTAAAGGGAAGCAAAAAAAAAGAAAAGAAACGGCCGAATCCTGCACGCATTCATGCGGGGGCCTTTTTTTTTGTCTCTCTTTCTTCAGCGCCGCGGAACGCTCCAGATACGCTCCGAATGTGGGTTAACTCACTATACGACGAAGACGACGAGTTCGCTTCTCGCCGTGGCATGAGGCTCTCGGGGTAGGACACGAGCAGACAACGAAGAACGCGTATAGCGAAAAATAAAACAACAAAAAAAACTCGCAAATCGCGGCCCGGGGATAATCATCACAACAAAAAACAAACAAACAAAAAACACTGCAGCGACGGTCAGACAACAAAACAGCGCGCGGTGTGTTTCTGACCGCGCGATGACCCTAACCACACGCGACCAAACAGGGCTTATCTCTTGTTGCAATCCACCCCGTGCTGTGCTTTCGTCTAGCAACTATAATAATACGGCCCACGAAACCAAGCCAGCCTACCTATAGTACGGCATACACGACTAGGGAGGGGAAACCAAGGCTCCGCGTTGTCAGGCAAGTCCAGCAGCAGCAGCCGACGCGGCTATGCATTGCAGGATAACGACGGGGAGGTATAACCTATTCGCGCCGTTGAAGACGACGCCGCCACCGCCAGGCCGACCTTTCACCCACGCACAAGCGCCCCCGTTGTCCTACAATGCTCCAACCTGATCCCGTTTCGACCGAGCGCTGCTTGTACAACTACGGAGGCGAGACGACCGCAACGAAGAGCTCTCCTTTGCATGCATATAGTTCTTCGGTTGCGGGGGGTCTTGCGCTCGACCGAAATTTTCCTACCACATACATGGTATACAGTTTCATCGGTGAGCGACAGCACGCTTGCAAGAGTAGCACAAGCGAAAATATGTTTTAAAGAAATATGAAGACTTCTTGATATTGTCATCCAGAAGTCAGCGCAAACGGACGGTTTCTATAGAATGCGATAGTGCAGAAAGCGTTGTACTTTAAAAAGCTTCCCGTATAGCCTCATTTATAAGCCCCTAGAACACAAAACAAAAGGGCGTTTTCAAATTCTTTCAGGGTATTGGAAAGTCTCTGATTTATCATAAAAAGGGACGGTGCAAGTTCAAGGTAACTTCTTATAATCTTTGAATAGCTGAAAAAAAAGAACACTTCTTTGAGATCATTTTGCTAAATAAGGGGAGAATAGTGTAAAAAACAAACAAACTGCACGATGCTTGTATAAAGGGCACATCGCTGGACAAAACCAGACACCGTTAAACAGCGAAGAAGTATATAACCACCATCGCTTCGATCAAGTCTCTCGTCTGTCGTGCAATCGGGAGAACTACGTGCCTACACTACTTCCTTGTCAAAGACAAAACTTCCTTTTAATCAATCGCACACGAACGGTTAACGACATCGCATACGAGGAAAGTTATCAGCACGTGGCGGCACCATGAAAAAACGGTCCCCTTAACGACCACCTATACTTGCATAATTGAACGGTATATATACGTAATGACTGTGTGGTCAGCGCGTTCACAATCCAGCGTTCTGAGGGTATACATACGGGTGCGTTGTTGTTCGTGTTGTACAGCGCAATGACTTCATTTGTCTGTAGACGCATATCGATTGCCGTCGTTTTTTCTTTGCCCTCCACGGAGACTCAATATTTAAAATTCGCGGGAGGGGCACAAGTCTTCTTGGAACGCTGCACCGCTCTCTTCGTAGGATTTACTTTTTTTTTCTCCCTTGTATACGTTCGCGTTTTCATTTCCTTCTAATTCATACACATTTATTTCCAGAATAAATAAGATGAGCAACGAATAGACATCCAATTCGGTCAATTAAATGAAACGTTAACAGTTATCACTGACATTAGGACGAGTCGCTCAAGCTTCATCGTGCACGAACAAGCTGCCCCACCGCGGTGATCTAGTGGCTAAGGTACTCGGCTGCTGACCCGCAGGTTGCGGGATCGAATCCCGGCTGCGGCGGCTGCATTTCCGATGGAGGCGGAAATGTTGTAGGCCCGTGTGCTCAGATTTGGGTGCACGTTAAATAACCCCCGTTGGTCGAAATTTCCGGAGCCCTCCACTACGGCGTCTCTCATAATCATGTGGTGGTTTTGGGACGTTAAACCCTACATATCAATCAATCACGAACAACAAGCCGACGTTCACGCGATCTGACAATTGTCGTAGAATCGTTGCGATTTCGATAAAAACGACCGCGGTGCCAGTGCGGCGGCGCCTGTTGTCGCTTCTTTCGACAAGAGGCGCAAAAAGCCATGTCGCTTTCTGCGTTTCTTTTTTTTTTTTCGATGCCCGCTTCTAATAACTAACTGCCACCCACGATTTGTAACCGTCTCATGGAATAGACTACACCTCGCTTCTGTCCGAAACAGTTTTCACGGAGTCCACCCGGTTGCGAGCGCGGTGAAACAATGACAATCTGAAAGTTCGAACTTCAGAGCGCGTCAAAAAATATCGTGAAAACGTAATCGACCTTCGGCGTGTATTTTCGGATTCAAAAGCGGGTAACCATGTTCCCCGAATGGGACACGAACCAGGTCAAACTATACCGACAAGCCCAAGCCGAATTCACAAAGCACCCTTGACCGAGGCGTCCGTTATGAGAGATGACTCCCAAATTGCGCTGGCCTAAATATGGGCGGCCCAAACATCGACATTCTGTAATAGAGGAGAGCGAGCCCAGAGCAGCGACAGCGAGTACAGGACAAAACGGATTCGTCTCCGTGCCGCGACATCGGACGTCCATCCCACCTTCTCAAATCTTCCAATTACGTTCGCCCCTTCACCCCTACAGTCATAACGATGACGCGGAGGAAGCAAAGAACCCTACTGAAACGTTCCGTATACGATGTCCAATAATTCCGTATGTTTCCGTAAGAATCTTACGGAAATATATGGAAAATATATGGAAAACATACGTATTCTTTATGGAAACATATGGAATTATTGGACTCGCACAGGGAACGTTTCAGTAGAGAACCCAGAAATAAAACGTCAAGCGCAGTATACCCTCGCCAATGCATTCGCCCGCGGGCCGATTGCGTCACAGTTAGGAAACAGACACGAAGAGACAAAAATAACCAGTGCGCGCGCGCGTCATTCATTTCGGGGGGATGACGACAGTGTCCCCAGGCGGAAACGGGGGCCCCGTTCTCGCTACGCGCCGCAGAGCCGCGAGCCAGAACGGCTACCAAAAAAAAAAAAAAAAACGCAACCGCACAAGGGGCCGGTCCGTGGAGTTGCGCTTTTCGTGCAAAATGAATGACGTCACGTTGAATGCTGCGCAGATAAGTGTAACGCGGCCGCAGTGTCACCGCGCCATAAACGGAGGCATGACAAATGACAAACAGGGAAGGGATAGAAAAAAAACACACGAGATGCATAGTTCCATCCGGTTACGAGTTGATATATGCATATAAGAAGGAACTTGTAGCCTGTGAGAATGATCGCAAATGTGAGAGGATAAACCGATCGCTTCAACAGAAACGATAGTCGCGTTTCTGGGCGCGAAAGCGTATACCCTTGTTACTGTGAGGATATATGTAGACAGCGTTCATGGTTTTTCCCTGCATGACTGTGCATGCAGAGAACAAACATGTTGGCTGCGGCAGCATAATAAACTGTCAACGTTCGCTCTTCACTCGGGATTTTCGGACGCCCGCTTGCCGCGACTGGCCAGAAACCTGCAGCTGTTCGTTGAAAGCGAAAGTTCGACACCGAAGACCGAACATCTCGCAAGATTCCGCTTCGGGTAATCTTCTCAATGCGTATTTCCCTCAATGGCGCGAGTACTGCTAGCCACGTCACTAATAACAATAATAATAATAATAATAATAATAATAATAATAATAATAATAATAATAATAATAATAATAATAATAATAATAATAATAATAATAATAATAATAATAATAACAGGAAGTGAATGGTTCAAAAATCCAGCCTTAATATAACGCCTTCGAACCCCATCCATGTATAACTAGGCGCGCGAAAGACGCCTAGACAAGAAAGAACGATGTCACTCGTATAGTACTCGCGCATAGACCAAATGAAACAAGGCACTTAAAACTGTTAAGCCTTGCTTTGCCTCTTCCTACCACCGCGGTGCGAACCAAGAATACGACCGAATCTGATCGCGTAAACTTTTCTCTCGCGACCCACCACCGCCTTCCCACGTCTCTACTGCTATTTCCAGCAGAACATCGCGCACCTGTTGTCGGTGCCGGCGCCACGGGACGCTGACTCACCGCCATAATGGCATAGTAATTAGCCTCTTCGTCCAGTTACGACAAACAGCCCGCGCAAAAGGACCTTGACGGCGGCGTCGGGGTCAACGTTCCCGCCGTCACGTGCCCCGCTAAGCTAGCTCACCGTGACTACAAAAATGTATACAAGGGACGACACAAGCGGTGAGGTGGCCAACAGCAGTACAATAGTGAACACACAGTTTGAGTTCTAAAGACTGCGGGGGGGGGGGGGGTGGCAAAAACGCAAGTTGCTACAATGTGAGACTTGATGCTGCAATGTGGTCACTAAGAGAAAAAGAAAAAAAAAGAGACAACAATCAAACAAACAGGAGTCTCATTTTCTTACGCATTCGCCTAAGGCAACTCAAAGGCGAAAGTATTTTCTTCGTTTGCTTCTCCTTCTAATTCGATTGTAATAATTAACTGCCCCATACCCCCCCCCCCCCCCAATTAACAGCCTTTCCAGAGAACTTTCTTGAAAGCTTTGTGCAGCTCACGGGGTTTCGCAGCAGTGCCTCCGGGGTGGGCCCGCGTTGCACCGAGCGACATCATCGTGCGATGACGTCACAAAATTTGGCGACTTGTGACGTCACGAATATATTCTCTTTGTGTTGATAACGACGCCCCGGACGCCGACGGTCACTGTTCATGTCCGATGAGGTATATCGGAGCTTTTCTCCCGGACAAACAAATAGATATATCAATCCTACACGCCAGCTAGCCACGAGTTGTTAGCCACGTTGATTGCCCGCGCAAAAGCAGTAAGCTTTGAAACGTGCTCAGCACGAAGACGAATTCGAAAGGGCCAAACGAAGCTCGCTCTATACGACGACAGCACGAACCGACCAAACGGGCTTTGAAAAACCGCCCACCTACAGATCGCTTTCCCATGCATACACATTACGCTATTTGTCACCACGCTTGAAGCTTCGCAGCTCGGACAACAAGAAGCAGTAGCACAGGTGAGCCGAAATCCAGACTAAAATATTCTTTAATTACTGTTGCAACGATCTTCTTCACTCCGCCTATGTGGTCCGCGCTTATGTTTTTTTTTTTTTTTTCACGAAGCATTTAACAGATCGCTGTATGCAATCAGGTAGGAGGGTGGGGGCGCGTATATAGACAGATAAACCGGCACTGCTCAAGGTAAACGAAGGCAAGGACCAAGCAACGACCCAACGCTTTACATTCAAGGTCAATGGCGAAGCGGCTATCTCGAGTCAAGGCCGCGGAATTCATTGCCAACGGGACCCATTAATTTCGGCCACGCCGCTCAACGTATGTACATACATACACAACTAACCCGCCAAAACATAGCTGTAATGGCAGCTCCTTGCGCTTTGACCATATAACTTCTCCGTATAGATAATTTCATTTTCCTTTATTTCTCGTGAGCAGCTCGAACAGGTATCTCCACGCAGGTACGCGTTGCCAGAGTAAGGTGGCCTATCTGCGCCGTTTTGTTGCCGTGCACCTCTTGTACACGCCAACATGGCCGACAAATAATGATCACCGCTCGAAGAAGCCATAATTCGAGTTACGCGGTGCCCAAAAGAGACAGCGAAACAAAAAAAAAAACAACCAAAAGAGTCGAGGGGACAAAACGACGGGGCAACCCGAGACAATCGACGCGCAGTCGGCGCTAATGAAGCCGAGCCAAGATCATTACGCTCCCGAGTGATCACGTGTATACGGGCTCATCCGTCTTCCACGAGCGGGCTCCTTGTAGCGCGTGCGCGCAGGGGCGTACGTGTATACGCCAGTCCTGCGGCGTTAACAACAAACAAAAACAAGCACGAACAAGTTGGCGAGCGTATAATTGCGGGAAGCGTAAAACGAAGCTTCTTCCCTCGACTGCTTTCGGTTGGTTATACAGTATACACGCAGGAAACGGGGCTTCGGCTTCCGTTCCGGAATTCCGGCTATATGCTGAATAGCACGGTCAAGTATAGCGGTCAAAAGAAATATTTGTCGGAGGCCGCGCGGTTTTCTCACGGGAAATACGTTGCACACAAACAACCCGAGCAAAAAGATTGTTCTTTTGACATTATTCACTCCGGGCTGTATACGCATACACCATACGTCGTTTGTTTCATTGCATAGGCTATATACTCGACTTTTTCTATATATGGTAAATTATCATACGTAATGCGGGCTCGGATGTTTTCCGTTGAAAACTTCCGCGGTTTATTTGAAGACGTTTTCGATTTACCATTCGAAACGGGTCAAAAATAGATGTCATATGCACGTGTTAACGGAGCGGTTTCATCGTATCTATGCGCTACGTATATTTAGACGGCTATACGGTGGAGGGGCAAGTACTGTTGATTTGGGAGGAATCAGTATACCTGCAAAGGCAATAACAGAGTGACACCTGCACACGGTGTACTTTGCCACTCGCTTCGCGCGCGTGGAGGAAACGTTTCTTTTTATTTTATTTCTGCTACATAACTGCTTAACCTGTTGCAACAATAATGACGACGTCGTCGCATACCAAACCAAAAGGTCGCTCTTATATTGACTCTTAAAGTTCTAAGTAGAAGCCTCTAGCTATATAGGAGCACTACTTCAGCGAGGGCGGCCTCACAGGATGAGATTGCGGTATTCGGTGACGTAGGTGGATGTCATGCGTCACCGTGGGGCGACACAGCGGCAGGTATGTATGCACAGGGAGATTATAGTCATATCCGAGTCGCCTAGCGCCGCATCGCCGGAGAGATAGAGCGACCCCATGGTGACAGGACGTTGTTGCCAAATTCCATTCGCGGGCGAACACACTTCCAACCCCGGAAGCTGTAACGGGAGATTACTTCGACCACATGACGACAGGAGGACGTTCCATCGAGAGTACAAACGCTTTCGCTGAACAGGTATGATAACGAGAGACTCCATAGTGCAGGACTCCAGAAATTTTGAACCCCCGTTCTGGGGTTCTTTAACGTGCCCCTATATCTCAAGACACGGACCTCCATCATTTTCGGCACCATCGAAAGTTCGGCCACCGCGGCCGGGATTCGATCCCGCGACCTGCGGGTAAGTTCCTGCGTTTCGTCCCCGCCAAAATGCGGCCAGCGTGCGCGCGAAGCGAACCCGCTACTTGGCGCTCAGCGGCATCACACCACGGCCGCGAAGGCCCTATACGGCGGGTTCGGGTTGGGTTAAGAGAATCCGTTCGAAAACGTTTCTCGCACATTCGTCAGTTACTTCCTCTCCAACAGTCAACCGTGCTAACCGAGCCGAGAACAATGCAATCGCAAGTGGAGACGGTCAGGCAGGGAATGAAGAGGGATAAAAAAAAAAGGGGGGGGGGGAATAACACGAGACAAACGATTGGAATCCTTTAGCCACGTTCCATGGAGCGAGAGCGCAGTGCACTACGTGGCATATTGTATATTCCCAGCAGCCCGCCAGAGTCCATGCATGCACGGGATCCCCTTTTACGGAGCAAACCATCTCGTTCTATTTATAATGCCCACGCAACGGAGCATGCACATCCTGTCAACACAGTAAGAGTAGGAGAAAAAAAAAGAAAAAAAATCTCTGCAGCCAAACAACCGACGGCTAGCAGCAGCGGTGCCGAAAACAATGAGCTCGCCCTGCATGCGGGTGTCTCCACACAATAGCGAAGTCGCACCTGCTTCGGCGACGAAGTCGGGGCTTGCGACAGCAACGCAATAGAAATGGTGGACAGAACGACGCAGAGACAGAACACGAAAGTCCGGAACGGCAGCCGATACGCACTCTGAAAAACTACAAAAAGAACCAGCCCACCCAAGATAAAAAAAAAAAAGCGAGACGACGGAGATGAGAAAGTATTAACGAACGAGCAAGAGGCGGCCCGTTGTACCGAACAGGGAAAAGAAAGCACAAAGCTTTCACTAGCACCGATGGGACGCCGGCCAACGCCATTTTCGCTTTCTAATTCAGGCCGCGCGCCTCTCGCAGCCGGAATAATCGGTCGCGATCGGCAGCGGCGGCAAAGCGGGGCGTAGCCGCGTGATGAATGACACGAAGCGTGAGTCATTCGGAACAACAGACACGTCAAGTATGACGAAGAAGAAGAAAAAAAAATGATGCAGCCTTGGAAATAAACGAATGCTGCATGTCGAGCCGTAGGAAGCGGTGTGGGATAGGATGATGTACAGGTGTAGGTGGCTGCAAAGATGACAGGGGAAAAAAAAAAGAAAACACCATCTCCCTCTATTTTTTTCATCGCGTGCACACACACACACACAAAGGACAGGTGCATCTCACAAACAACGTGTCAAGGACACAAAAGCCTCCTCTCCATCTCTCGTGCATGAGATGACACGTTGCGCGTACCCGAGAGCGAGAAGAGACAAAAGAAGAAAAGGGGGGGGGGGGGGGGCTAAGCGAGCAGTGGACCACGCTTCTCTTGCGTGGCTTCACGGCGAGCCGCCGTCACCGAATCTCCCTTAACTATATACAGAGAGACAACCCGGCTTCCTGCGTTGACAGGCACATCTCGCGTCCGCTGCCCACGATGGCCCACGCAGCTTTCAAAAGGACGAGGGAGAGACACCAGGACGCGCTAACTTTCAAGTCATCGCTCGTCCCACTGCGTCTTGCTCGTCCGTGTCTGCAAGCACTACGATGTCTTTTGATGCATTTGAACCAACGTGCTTCAAAAGCCACTTTGCCAAACTATCTTCGAGAGTCGCATTCGCTGTGCGTCATCCCCAAACGCTCAGGTGCGACATACCTCTTCGGAAAAGAGCGCCTGTCACCTTGAAGTAGTTGCTCGAGAAACTAAAATATTTTATAGAATATATCGAAATACGCTTCACCCAAAAGGAAAATGCGAAGCGGTAATCTTGTGGGTTTCCAATGGTAAAATGTTGTGATCGTGTGTGTAAACATTTGCCTTTGTGTTTTCCCGCGCATGTCAAAAAATAAAGAACATCTGACTTCGTACGCGTACATGTGAATATATTTTACTTACGTGAAATCGTGCTCGAATATTTGTCACTCATGGGCTGTTCGATTGTGATGTGTGAGCACAGCTCGTGCTCTGCTGGATAGCGTATTTTGTGCCTTTTCCTTTTTCTTTCTTTTTTTAGCATTGCATACACTTCTCAATGATGCATCATAAAATGCTGATGATTACCCTTTGCTTCATATTACATCCGTGCTTTACATGCAAATACTGTTACTTCCACTATTACAGTTCGTAAAAACATTTCTCTTAATGATCATGTCAAAGTGTTCCTTTTTATTTTCACTCTTAATAGCATACTGTGCAATGAAAAGTGTAAATATTTTTTCTATAGTTCCCCTGAATTCACTGGTTTCACTCCTATTGTCAGATATCCAGGGGTAAAGGCTTCGTCAGGAGACATATCGCTCTACCTCGTGGACATATATCACACACTATGAATTGTGTACATACGCCTGGAACAAACAAATTGAAATATTTCGTCGGCTAACCGGGAAGCGGCCGGTGCCGCCTCAAAGGCACAGAACACTCTTGTATATCATTCAATAATTTCAATTAAAAATAAGAGAGAGAGAGAGAGAGAGAGAGAGACTCACTTGGAGACACACATCACAATAACTTCGCCATTTCGTAGTAGATTGTCCAATTCTTTAATATCATCAAATTTGTGAAATTCAGTGGGTGGCGGCCGCCTTTTCGAAGATGTTCCATCTGGAATCCAGGGCTGACAATACCACGAATTCGGCAACGTGACCTCGCTATAGCACCGACAGCTCGAGGCGTGGGAGGCGAGAGAAAAATTTTCGACAATTACAATATTCGGCTTAGGTCTTGCAGGAAGTTCGGTCACCTGTCCACTTTCTCCGAATGCTGCGTCAGTGACTTCGATAATTAAAAAAAAAAGTTCGCCGAAAATGAGAGCGATCACCACCATCGCTAACGTTAGCGGAGACACGTTAACACGTGCGCAGAAGGTCCGCAAGCTCTGCCACAGCGCACTCGCTATCTCCCTTTTGGCGACCCTCTCTCTCCCTTGCAGCTGATGACCATCAAAACGCGGCGCTTTTCCCGGTCAATGCCCCATGGAGCAACAAGTTTTCATACGGTCCATGTCGTCGCGTTTTCACGTGAAATCAGATAATAAGACTGCAGATATGGGCTTTAAGTGATATTACTAAAGTTCGTAGTTTTTTTTTTTTACGACTCCCAACGACCCGCGAAAAACGTGAAACTCGCCCGAGGCCGCGCCGATTCTGCTGCAGCAACGCGGAGAAATCGCCACAGGCAAAGTGCAGGGCCGATTTACTTTGCTCTTGTGCGGAGCATGCAGCCCGTCAACTTCAGCTACTAGCTGAGCTTGCCACACCTCGGAAATGAAAGTTTGGTCGGATAATACAATTTTCGAGAGATGCGATTTATTTTCCGGTTATATGCACGCAGAGCAGATCGTTTCAACGAGATTCCGCTGAATGTCGCATCCCATGCACAGCCGAATAGCTTTTCTAAAATGGCAAGATTGAGTCGAGTGAAGATCCCGTTATCAAGAGTAGAGAGCGATAAGCTCGGCATCTGCGCACTTGATCGCTTCTTATCACCGCAAATCCGAGAACATATCCCACACGAAAGGAAAAAAAAAGCAAAGAAACATGATAAAATGGCATGGACCTTTACATTTGGAAATGTAGAAGAACTTATCTTCGTACAAAAGCAGTTACGTATCTGCTGAATTGAGATTATTTGGTGCAGAAATCGCTTGTTAGCTGGTTTGCGTTAGGGATATGTTATGGATATGGATGTTAGCTGGTTTGCGTTAGGGATGGTTTGCGTTAGGGTTTGCGTTAGGGACCTTTGCGTTAGGGATATCGCCCTGTGAAGTCACGGTTCTGAGGTGTCAAAGTTATCGTATTAGATAATGCGCATGGTTAAGTGAAGTCAGTAAAAAACGCAATTTTCTTCCACACAACTGCGTGCAGTTTGCGCTTCTACACTGTCATCATACCGAAGAGCAGCATTCGCCGAAGGCGGCAGGTAATTCATATATAGAAAAGAAACCACACAGAATAACATCTGTCTGCCACAAAAATCACGTAGACAGCCCAACAATAAAAAGTGCAGACATTATTGTGCTACGTTCCCGAACTCTCAAGAACCAATAGAAAAAAAATAAAAGCCCAAAGGTTTAAATAACAAAAATATGGCTAAAAAAATAAACTTTCGTCACCAGCCGACAGTCAACAGGCTAAGATCTTTATACTTTTGGTCGCTGTCGTCTTCAGCTCTTAAACAAACAACCTTGTTCTGCACACATGCGCAGTCAAGTCAATTAACAGGTACGCCGTTTCACCTGTCCGAACTACCTTGTGACATGTCCCGACGTTTGTTTATATTTCGACAGACGTCGTAATGGACGAATTCGTTAACTGTGACCGCCCAGGATTCGTTAACGTTTGAACCCCATCGCAATCCATCTGCCGTAGCCTGTAATCGAACCCGAGTCCTCCAGCTTTGCCGCGCAATGCCATAGTTGCTAAGCCATTACAGCGGGTCGCAACGTCAACAAAACATGGTCGTGAAACACAAATCACTCCCCCCCTCCACCCCCCCCACACACGCACAAACACATTTTTATTGTTAGTTTTGTCTCCCAGTAGGGAAAAGAACGTAAATGAAAGAGAGGGTCAGCCTTACTACCAGAGGCATAAGGGGTTGAAGTCAACTGAAGATAAATGAAAAGGGGCAGCTCCCAAGCGCATAATTTCAAGCGGAACCAAATTGTTGAGGGAAGATAAAAAATATATTCGGAGCGGTTTTATACGTAGGAATTTCCATGCGTACGGATAGACCGTAGAGAATT
Source organism: Rhipicephalus annulatus (assembly GCA_013436015.1). Lineage (NCBI taxonomy): Eukaryota > Metazoa > Arthropoda > Arachnida > Ixodida > Ixodidae > Rhipicephalus > Rhipicephalus annulatus. The sequence goes on from WOVY01009271.1 coordinate 4,143,652, forward strand.
CGCATGATTTGTAGAGGGGGAAAAAGGGGGGGGGGTACAACCAGCCCAACATGGCGGCACTCAAAAGCTCTCGTAGTGTACTCTAGCAAACTTAAAGAGACCGCGAAATGGTGAATAAACTGCCCATGAACTCGATTGGATATAAGGGACGAAGAAAGATGGAGGCGAAGATGCTCGATGTTCGTGTACTCAAGATTTAGGTGCAGGTTTAAAGAGCTCCAGGTGCATGGTCGAAATTTCCGGAGTCCTCCACTCCACTCATGATCATATCGTGGTTTTGGGACGTTAAACCCCAGCATTTCTTTACAGAAGGCAAATGAAATTAATACTTGGAAGATTAAGTTGCGTATCTCCTGTCTGCGCAGAACCTCACGAATCAAACATGATCAAAAACAGTATACGCAGTTCACGCGCCTTCTCGTCCATCGAAAACGTGATCACAGGGTATATCAACAACAATGACAAGGTTATATCAAACGGAATAATCGCATTATCCGACCATGAAGAGCTCAAAGGGCAAGTGTTTCCGATTCCCAGAAGCGATATCAGTGCCGTTCAGCTACGGAATGCTGTAGTACTGTCGACAAGTACCACTGGCCGAGCGGACGAGTTGGTACATCATATACTTCTATTCCTTCAAGCTAGCTAAGCGCTCATACTGTCGCCTATCTTGCTTGCTTATGTCTCTCTTCCTTCCTGCTCAAAAAGAGATGCCCCCAGTAGAAGCTACAAACACAGCACACAAGGAGTTCACGCGAACCTCGCTCGTGTCGATTATTCGGTCTCAACAAAAACTGCCGGTCAACGTCACGCGACGGATGCTGGACGTTTCCCTGGACGCAGTCTAAAGAAATGAGTTCAATTCGACAATGCTGTCGCGTTGGGTTCTGTTATCTAGCACTGGCATCCTTTCTTGGGCAGGTCGGGTCGTGTTCAAATGTTTACGCGAATAGCAACATTCACCAAAGGAGCTGCAGGGTTAACTACACTTCATTCAAAGCTTCAACCCAAAATGACCCGTGGGTTGACTAGCTAATAGTTAACAAGTAGAATTATACCAGTGAGTGCCTGCTGAGTATACACGTTTAAAATGCCGGCGCTTCATTTGTGCTGTCCCAACAAAACTCATCATACGGGAGGCTCTCCACGCATTTTTATTCCTTCCAACTGCTTTTTTTTTTTCGTCTTTTTCGTACAGTCCGCACTGCCAACGCAAGGTCTGCCACGCGAAAAGTCGGTCGTTACACCAACGCAGGCGGAAGAATCCGCGGTCGCCACCGCAGCCCAGACGACGACGAGACAGTTTCGGCCTTACACTAAGCGAGCTTTGGTTTTTCCGCATTGACGTTATAAATGAAACAGGAGTAGGCAGGCAGCCGATACATCTGCGCCACTCTCACCAGCTGATAAATGGGGGCAAGACGGGCCGCTGCTTCCTCCTTATTCAAAACTTTGACTCGAAATAGAAATGACCGCAGATTACCAACCGTGCAAAGGGTTTCTCCTATCGCGTATCTTTCCCTGGCAAATACAAAAAGAAAATTATATTCGCTTTGGATTTAGAATTGAACTGCACAAAGCTGGCACTAACGATCACAAAGACGCACTAACTATGCTTGCACCAGAACCTGTTACGAATTGAAAACAGCAGCTGTTAGTTTCCTCCCTCTCTGATTTAAGCAGAAGCCGTCATCTTGTCTTGCGTCAGCGTTTCATGCCGTAAACATTACCATGTCGACAGGAGGCCCGACTAAACTGGTTAATAAAATAATAACAGAGGCGCTGCGATTGTGTCAGCACACACGTGGCATTCGAGCCTCCGATTGTCGTTTCCTAACTGCCCCGAACAATTCCGATTTCTATTATGAACAGTAGAAAACAGGTGAACCATCCAGCAGTACCACATATCACTAATAAACAATATCCCTGTGGCAGAGGGCTTCTGCGATGCATGCATCTGATTTGCAATCTCCTGTTTTATCTCCCTTTTTATGTACGCTGCGCTGAAGGAATGAACAATATAATAAAAAGTCTCGGTAAGCAGAGATTATCGACAATTATCACTCCCACTTATCTCGCCAGTGCAAAACAAAGTTTCATCCAGCAGTACTACATATCACAAATAAATAATGCCCGTGCGGCTTGCGGAGGGCTTCTGCGATGCATGCATCTGATTTGCGATCTCTTGTTTTATCTCCCTTTTTATGCACGCTGCGCTGAAGGAATGAACGATATGGTAAAAAGTCTCGGACAGCAGAGATTATCAACAGTTATCGCTCTTACTTATCTCGCCAGTGCAAAACAGAAAGTTTCCACGGCGCAAAGGAGGGAAATATTGGAGGAGAGCGACCAGCTGAGCTGTTCGATATCGTGACGGCTTGCGTCACAGTCGTCGATCACAAGAGCGACACAATGCAAGGCTTCTATTGCGAAAGCACAGAAGCCAGCCTGTTTGCCTCCAAAAAATCACGGCGGCTGCGATGCTATTTCTGGGTTAAAACACTAGCGATTTAAATTAGACGAAGTTAGGCAACCATTTTACTTTAGCTTTTAGTTCGGTACCTGCGCGCCTACAGTAAGATGAACGAAGAAAAAAGTACGCCACGGCAAAGTAGTTCTATGTGGGCAGCAGCGCTTGCCAGGACGTCGATATATAGCGCTTCTATAGTGTATAATGTGTTAGTATACTTTTGTGCTACGGTACCTCGGACTGATGGGACACACACTATAGCAGCGCAACCAGCTGGAATGAGCTAAGGCGACTTGGCCCAAAACAAACACCCCGGATTTGTCGTATCGATGCTGAAGCTGCCACTGTGCAATTATAAACGCACAGGGGTGCCCTTGGCGACGTTTCGGACATGTTTTTTGCTACATGTGCGAAATGAATGCGGCTAGAACTAGAAGAATAAGTGAGCATTGCGGCTGCGACTCCCGTAGTCGGGGCAACGCCTAGCAGGTACGGGTAACCGATACGGAGAATCAATGAAAAAAATTTCTGTCGCTCGCGCACGACGCGTTCGGCCGTTAGAAAAGTTCGAGGGCGCCTTAAGAAATACAACAAAGTGCACGAAACTCACCGCTATCGAGAGACAATCCTCCGATCCCGAGGGAAACTTCACGATGAACTTGCTGCCGGCACGCTCTTCGGCATCATTGAGCGGCCTGAATCGGCAGACGACTTTGATATTGCACTCGGCCGGAGGTGCCTCCGGCACGTTAGGTGCTTGCTGCATGGTCGCACTTTTTTTTTTTCCCCTACAGATACACACAGCTGAGAACTAGATTCTAAAGAGCATGACCGCACGATGCTCGCAGCGTATCGATCCCAGCAGCTTTAGGCCTACGCGACAGTCTCCATGATCCGCACGGGCTACGCACGTCAGCTGAACATCTGGCCGGTTAGCGGTCGCCCAGGGAGCCCGGAGAAGTCGTGCAGCGGCGAAGCACAATGGCTGAGCACGGCCGACGGGTATGTCTTGAGCACGGCATCCAAAGAGGGAAGAACAAAGGGAATGACCACAGCACTGGGCAATCACTGGAAACGTCGACCGGCCATGCTCAGCCAGCCGCGAGGGGTACGACGGGAGTCGCTCGAGATGACGTCAGAGCCCGTCGGGATCGCCGACGCCGCTCGACGCGCCGACTCAGTGCCATCTCGGTTCGAATGGCCGAGTTAACGGCGGCGCCTCGCTTCGCAGCGGCTACTTCAACGGGAGTGTGAATTGTTTAGATTAAAAACGTGTTCATTTCACAGATTAGACGCGCCGGTGGTTACATGACAGGTCAAAAACAGCATCCAGGTACACAGCTGTGCTTCGTATAGCCAGGCTAAGCGTGGCTTCGAATGAATCTGATATTTGCGATGAAAAAACAAGTACATGCGGAGGGTGGAAAACGGCCTTACATTGAATAACCATGAGAACAGCAGTTGCTACCCTGGAGCCGCGGCAGCAGTTACGACACCAGAATCTTGCTTGCTTGCTTGTTCCTTTCTTTTTTGGCTCTCACCCACTAAGGGGGATTGGCCAAGAAGCCGGTGGTTAATGCAAGTAAATACCTAGAGATTTTCTAGATTAGGGGAATATGATTACTGTGTTTTGACTGTGAAATTGATTTGGCGCAATGTAAAAAAAAGGGGGGGGGGAGAAATAATAGAATTTGTTGAATATCTGTGGTGGAATCGTTATATGAAATTCTCCTGAAAGTTGAATCATTGCAGTGTATCAGCTAAATAATAAGTGGTAGTGTGACTAGTAAAATTCGAGAGCTGATGGCTGACTCAGCAAGGAAATCTTCTTGTGTTATATATGAATTCGCAGAGAGCCCTGCAGATGTTCCTGTCGCTATGTCCCAATGAAATGGCCCCAAAAGACAAAATATTGGGAGTATTAAGTGATATTCCTAATTTTTTGAATAAAATTTCGAAGCAGTTTTTTCTTTGATTTTTGAATCGGTGACATGTGATAAGAAAATGGTCGATATGTTCAGGATCGTTACAGCTTGAGCACAGAGGGGATGGCACCAGACCAGACCTGTTTAAGTAGAAATTAAGAGGTGGTACACGGCAACGTAATTTTGTTACCAAGACTTCCAATTTACGCGTGGGACACCATTTATTATTCCATGTGAATTGCAGGTGCGAGAAATCTGGATTCGGTATAATGGTTTTTGATGAGTCTTCAAGAAGGGAAAGTTTTCTAAACCTCGCTGCTGTTACATAAGCTGTAGGAGGCATGATTGGCACAATCGGAAGATCAAGAGATGTTCGCGCAAGTTTGTCAGCCATATCGTTTATAAATATACTACGATGGCCTGGCACCCATATCATTCGCACTAGACGAATGTTTGCTGGGATTAATGATTTAGAAGTCTCTAGTACTGCTGGTGTCGACGACGATGATAAGAATGAACACACGGAATACGAGTCAGTCACTATCACAGCTGTCGAATGAGTCGCAGGAAGTTTACGAATAGCTAGTATAACGGCCGTTAATCCCGCTTCAAATATTGGTGTATAATCTGGGAGGCGTAATGAAAATGGCCAGAATAATGAGAGAGAAAAAATACCCACACCTGCCTTCTCGCCACTCATAGATGCATCCGTTGCAATTACTGTATTAGTACCTAATTGAGACAGGTGTTGTTCTAATAAACCAATCAAATATTTAGAGGGCAAGTGTTTTGCGTTCATGGGGAAGATATCGTCAAATTCTATTTGGACTTGGCCGATTGGTTTGACCGGTGGTGTGATCTCGAATAAATTAACATTTAAAGTATCTAGAAGTGTTTGAACAAATAGCACTTGGGGTTTTATACACGGGACCAATGTTCATTGAAGAAGACACCAGGCTCGGCAAAGAATATAAATTGTCGCCTTCTTAAAGTGGATTCAGAAAATTTTAAATAGGTGTTTACTGTTAAAATACGAAATCTGCAAGCAAGGGTGGGTATCCGAGCTTCTTGATACAAAACATTGTTAGCTGTGAATTTTGGCACACCTAAACAACTACGTAGCGCTTCCCGCTCTAAAAGAATGAGGGGGTTTATTTTGTATGCTGGTCCACCAGAGAATAGTACACATCCGAATTCAAGAATCGGACGAACGTACATGCGATAAATCATGATCATCGTATCTCTGCGAAGACCGGAACGGAGGCGGCTAAGCCTACTTATCATTCCAACAGCGTGTGTAGCCTTAATTTTAATATATTCAATGTGGTCACGCCAGCTCAGTTTTTGGTCGTACAGTACACCCAGATATTTAATACAATTAACCTGGGGTATTATTTCCTGATGGTACTGAAGGGAAATAGTAACTGGTGCGTCCAACGGAAAAACTATTAGAGCACTTTTAGTTACGTTCAGGTTCATATGAATTTTCTGAAACCAGGTTTCCAATGTTGCCAAATAACACTGTAAAGTCAAATGTAGTGAATAAATATCGTTGTCAGATGCAAAGAACGCGATATCATCTGCATATACATATACGTGTACCTTATCACTCTGTGGTATTGAACTTAACAAAATGTTAAATAGCACAGGCGATAGAACAGAGCCTTGAGGAACACCTCTCGTTTGGCTATACTTCGGCGTGGAAATACCTCGTTGGAAGCAATAAAATTTTCTGTCTTTTAAAAATTCGTATATCCAATTTGTTATGTACTGCGGGAACGTAAGCTCTTTTAGGACATTGATAAGAATAGCATGTTCAACACTGTCATATGCCTTGGCTAAATCAAGGGTTACTAGGGCCGCATATTGTCGTCTGTGCCGAGCAAGCTTTATACGAGCCTCTAAATCAACATGCGCCCACCATATAGAGTAACCTGGTCTAAATCCAATCTGGCACGCACTGAGTATCGCATTATCTGTTATGAACTTCGTAACTCTACTTAAAATCCTTTCTATTAACTTAACTACGTGTGATGTTAAAGCGATTGGCCTAATGTTATCTATCTGCATTCCTAGTCCCTGTTTTTTAAGAAGCGGTATTATTTTTGCAAGTCTCCAGTCAGGAGGTATCCAACTATTTTCAAGTGAATAGTTGACAACGTTAAGAAGGTCTTCAGGAGAGATGTCGAATAATATTTTTAACATTTCCGAAGTGACGCCATCTGGTCCAGGACCTGTGTTTGGCAGAATACGAACGACGTGCGCAAGTTCATCCCTACTTACTTCAATAAAATCATTTCCGAATGACTGTTTTGTACACTTTATTTTGATTTGTGATGTAAATCTCTTCTCCAATTCTATTGCAATTTCCGTTAATGTATTTTCCAAATCAGTTGGAGAAAAAATAACTGAGTCAATATTTACGTGTGCTGTAATAGCTTTACGATTACGGAGAAATCTGAATAGAGCTTTCTTGTTGCCACTCTTGGATAAGTAGGTGTACGGTTTTTCTTCATAATCGTCTTTCGCTAATGAAACTGTTCTCCTAAAGGTAGCTTTAGCAAATAAATAATTTCTCCAATTAGTCGGACATTGGTTGGTGAGGAGTTTTTTCCATGCAGCGTTGCGGCGTCTATAATCTCTGGCGCAATCCGCATTCCACCAGGCAGATATGAATTTTCCCTTTGTTGAAGATATAGTGAACTGTGATTTTTTAATTGTACACTTTAGGGTGGAACAAAGGCTCATAGCTTTCATATTTGTTTCCATATTGGGCAAGGAAGACAGCGTTGACTGTAAGTTCTTTTTAAATTTAGAGTAGTTTACAAAACTTTGCACCTGGCGATCTACCGTCACTAAAGGAATGCTGACTTCAAATACCAGGGGGCAGTGATCACTACTTGTAGCAGTATCAAGAACAGTCCAAGACGATATTGTCACACTTGAGCTGGCAAATGTAAAGTCTAAGACGGATCTCGAATTACATCGAACGAATGTCGGAACTCTGGAGTTCCAACAAATAAGGTTATTCCGGTTAGTCCAGTCCCACAACCGTTTTCCTGATGAATCAGTGCGGAATCCCCATGAAACGTGATGGGAATTGAAGTCTCCCGCAAATAGCATACTGTTTCTGCAAAAACTCGCAGTCACGTCAAGGGCACTTTCATCTTGTATTCCAGCCGGAAAGTAGTTGTTGACTATAGATAGTGGCGCGCATCCGGGAAAGTGAACTTCCAGAACCATTACTTCATAATCGTGTGATATTTGTTGGTAAACTAAGTGTGCTTTATGGCAAATTTTGGATGAAATGAAAAACATTAATCCTCCACCACGTGAGTCTCGGTCAAGTCGAAAGCACTGATAGTCTTTTAGATAGAAGTTTTGATCAGCAGACAGCCAAGTTTCTTGTAAAATTATGACGTCTGGAGATTGTTGAGAAATTAGGTATAATAAGTCTGTAGTTGCAGAGAGAATTGAACGGCAGTTCCACTGAAGTACTCTAAGGTACCCTATGATGATAAGCAAGCAGTAGCAACTGCTTGATCTAAGATACTATCTTTTAAGAAGTCCGCTTTCGTCATTGGTTCCTTCACACTCTTTTTTGTTTTCGGATGAGAAGAATTATTAAGTTTGCTAGTGGGTGATCTGGTGCGTTTCAAAAGGCGAGCATCCATATCTACATCCCGATAAATTATTGATTCTGAATGAGATATACCTTCCTGCTCAGTTGTGTTAGGACTGGAAAGCATTGCCTCGTTATCGATAGAGACATCTGACTGATGTTCGGCAGGTTTACTAGTTGAGGCACTAGGAGGTTGGATACGCTTAGTTATTCGATCAGATGCACCCGACATCTGTGAATCCATAATACTATTGAGTGAGTCGGACAGATTGAGTAAAAATTTTTCTAATACTTTTTCTACGGCCTTTTCTACCATAGCAGAAATGGACTGAGAAAGTGATGCATCCATAGAAAGAGGTGGACGAGCTGCTATACCGGCATAACCCTGACTCCTGCTTTGAATTTCTGCAATTGCTTCTCTACGAGAGCATCGTCTCCTTTCAATGATTTCAATCACCTGAAGTTCTTTTGATCTTGCAGGGCAGTTAGGATCGTCTGCAGCGTGATTTGCCTTGCACAAACAGCATGTCTTATTGTCTGATTGACACTCAGCAGTACTATGACCAGCCCCGTATATGGCCCCGCATATGCGGCATCGAGTCTCCGATCGACAACCTTTAGTACTGTGTCCAAAGCGCCAACATTTAGCACATTGCAGCGGACGGGGAGCCAAAGCTTCGACCTTATAGATAAGCGGCCATGCCTTGATCTCCGAAGGGCGATCTGTTCCAGCGAATGTGGCAATTACAGTTTCAGTGGGAACTTTCTGTTGGTTTTCCTGTTTGGTACAGCGGTAAACAGAAATAACACCTGCTGGGGAAAAGATGTCCAAGACTTCTGCTGGGCTTAGACTTGCGTCTACCCCCCGAACCAATCCTTTGCAGCAAGCTAGATGAGGTGGGATAAAAGAGCTCACCGGATGTGATGCAAAAGTAGTGCACTTCAGAAGGTCTTGGATGCAGGCCTTGTCTGGTGAGCAGCATAGTATCCCCCCGCGTCCAAACTGACGAACCTCTGTTATCAGTAGAGAGTGGGGAGTGATCGCACGAAGTTCCGTTTGGATTGTCTTGGGGTTTTTCATGCGGATGAACCCACCGGTGGTCGGCACCAAAGCGACAGGAACGCTACGGGTTCCATTGCGGAGAAACAACTCCAAAGGAAGATCTTGAGGGGGAACAGAGGCTGACCAGAGGGCAGGCCTCTGGCCCGGAGAAGAAACAGACATGAAATAAGAAGAAGTTACACTTATCAATGCACTAAAACAGTTGCGGAACAAGAGGTAGATCTAATAGAATAAAATAGAAGTAACCGCCGGCTACTTGACCGCAACCCTGAGGATGGAACAAGGAACGCAGCCGCAGGCACCCGATCGTAGGCTCAAGCTCCTTCGCCACCGTTTCTGAGAGTTCGCCACCAGAATCTGAGAGCAGCGCTTTTCAACACCCGAATTATGATTCATTTGACTGGTGAAGTAGGTGCCTCGAAACGAAAGCGCTTGAATTAACGTACAACGGTGCATATGTACGTTTTTATTCTACGATACAATAACGCGCTATCTTGTGTTAAGACTTATACGTGTACGAACACATATTTTTATGTACATTTTCTTTCAATGATAAAAGCTATAAGAGTGGAGAACGCGAGGCACATTGCCTTTTTTTTTTAACGCTTGCCACCGGGACGCTTAAGCACCACGGAGGGAAGCGCAATATTATTATTTGCTAAGAAGGTGCATATCGTACACATTTCGTCACGAGCTTTGTCACGGGAGGGATGTTTCCGCCGGACGTAAAGCTGCGATACCGTAATGGAGCACAAATGCACTTGTTTGTATACTATGTATACCTCCATCAGATATAATATGCAAAGAAAAATAGGTGCGCAGTAGTATGTGAACGCTTCCAAGTTCTTAATACAAATAATTTGTTCCCAGACTCTACTAAAATGTAAATTAACAAATATGGTAGTTAGTACTACGAAACACGCTAAGTATTAGTTGCTGATAAATCCCAGCCTCACCCAGCATCCTCCTAAAAAACAACGCGTTTGCATGCCGTACACATCCATAGCCGTTTTACGAAATTCGGCATAGCATATGAAGATATCTTGTGCTCTTGTGCACACCACGAGTGGATGTACATGGGTGTGGAATCCAAAGTTCCTAGGACACGCTGCCATAAGAATACATGGGATAGTGGCCTGGGAACGTTTGACCAGCACTGTTGATTTGATTGATATGTGGGGTGTAACGTCCCGAAAACACCATGTGATAATGAGAGACGCCGTAGTGGAGGGCTCCGGAAATTTCGACCACCTGGGGTTTTATAACGTGCTCTCAAATCTGAGCAGATGGGCCTGAAGCATTTTCACCTCCATCAAAAATGCAGCCACCACAGCCAGGATTTGATCTGCGGACCAGCACTTTACCTATGTGGTGCGAGCACAAGCCCTTCGCTGCATGGACTTCCTAAGCCGCGGACAACACGTAGGCTGATGAAGCCAAGGCAGGATTATGCGAAAGAAGCTTTTTAGAACGGATGGTTCATTCAATCAAACGTTGCAATTCAGTTCAATACGCGTGACCTGATAGAGTCGAGTTACTCTTGTCCGCTGCTCTCGCGTTTAGCACCCAAGTTATGGGGTGAAGACAGCAATCGAGATATCGCACGTTGAGAAGCCTCAAGCAAGCCTCGTGCGCGAGACTTTCGCGAGGCTTTGCGAGATTTTGAGAGGCCCCGTGAGGCTGCCACCCCAGCCCCGTCCAGAGACACACGTGAACTTTTTTGAGGAGGGAGTAGGTGATAAATAACTAGAACTTGTGACGTGTAACGTCACATGACGATGATGTCAATCGGTCAAAGGTGGGTCGATTTAGGAGGCAGTGAAAAAATCACGTTGAAATCTTTTGTGCTCAAAGAATACACAGTGGAGAGTGTACAACCTGCCGCTGATTTAGGAGGCAGTGAAAAAATCACGTTGAAATCTTTTGTGCTCAAAGATTACACTCTCCACTGTGTAAGTGGAGAGTGTACAACCTGCCGCTGCTTGTTCCTGTCTTCAACCATGAATGAATGAATGAATGAATGTTGCCAGCTTCTCACTAGTGCAGCCAAGCCTGAAAGGAGAGCAGAGCTCAGTGGCCTTCCTCGTTTCTTTTCATTTCTTTTCTCTCTGTCGCTCTGTCTCTTACATCTTTTCATAGGCATGTGCATGGGGGGGGAGGGGGCAGGGTAGGTGGCCATGCTTCCCTCCCTAGTCACCTAGCCAAGAGGGGGGCGCAAGACATCCCTGTCCATTGACATAATAGGGAGGAGGAGCACAGTGTCAACCCCATACACTTGGAGACACTGAGACGAACCTTCGCCACCCTGCGCACATCTGTTCCTCGTACCTGTTGCTTTCTATATGCGTTTTTAGGGGCGAAGCTTCTTAGGGTGTGGGTCTGTCCATCCTCCGATGGTGTATGTAGCCACCGGTGGCACATACCCGAAAGAGCGGCCCTTAGAATGTCTGCTCGATGGCGGCACTTGTATATGATGAGTATATGATGAAAAGATGTGAGATTGTTGTACTTGGAGTGTTCACTAGATAGACGGATGGACATACAGATAGACGGACGGACTAATGGATGCACAGACAGACAGAGGGGCGGACGCATGGAGGGGTGGATGGACGGACAGACGGACGCACGAACAGACACTCGGACATACGGACGGATGCACCGACGGTCACACGGACTGACGCATGGACGGACACATGAACGGACGCACGGATGAACGCGTGGATGGACGGAAGCAAGAACAAATGTGTGGACGAAAGCACGGACGGACGGACGAACGCTTCGCCTCACCAATCATCCTTCACTCCATGGACATGCTGTGATTTTTTTTCTATATCATAGTTTATCTTTCTTTCTCTCCGTATTTCTATCTCTTTGATGTGATTATTCTCTTTTATGCCTGTCCATTTTTTCCTGTCTACTGATTGGTACATTTCTGTCTCTACCTTTTCTGTCGCTCTCTTTTACGCGTTTCACGAGCTCTACTTCACCTAGAAGAGCTTTCCTGGCAACGCTCACCCACTGCTACTGCTAGTTCCAACATCGCAGGCATAGGCGTATCAGCCGGGGGCGGCAAGGGGGACGCGACCCCCCCCCACTGAGAAAAGTTGGGGGGGGGGGGGCTGAGCCCCCCACTTTCGACAATGGTCACTCTTGGCGGCAGGCTGTGGAAACCAACAAGTAAGGAGTAGTTTACCATCACAACAGTAGTCACTCAAGCATGTTCTTACGGAAGAATGAAATTGTTACGAGGCTATGTTACAACATAGGGAAACTATATATATATATATATATATATATATATATATATATATATATATATATATATATATATATATATATATATATATATATATATATATATATATATATATGTGTGTGTGTGTGTGTGTGTGTGTGTGTGTGTGTGTGTGTGTGTGTGTGTGTGTGTCGGCTGACCACTGATTTCGCAGGTAATGGGGCTTACCCAATTTGAGTGGCTCATACCCTGCAGTGCCCCCCCCCCCGCCCACCAATTTTTTTTTTCGTGACACCGAGGTTTTTACTGCCGGCTTAAAAGGAGACTAGACTACCATAATCCCAGCAGTGCCTCCATGGACATTTACTAAACCGCTGGTGTGCCTTCACATACGTGGAATGTCGTATAAGTCGCGTGTTTCTTATATTGCCCTCAAGCAACTCACCTTGGCACATTTAGATGACCGATACAGCGACTAGCTCTGTGCACATTTACACCGATGGATCTGTAACTTCATCCGCCTCATCTGCAGCCTTCGTGATCCCTCAACTCGGTATTTCCCGACAGTACAAATTAGATCATAGGTCATCTTCGACAGCTGCAGAACTTGTTGCTATACAAGAAGCCATAAAATTTGTGAACGACCAAGTTTGATGCAAAATCAGCGCTTCAAGCTATCCATTCTTGCTCAAGAAGAGGCCAATCTTACGAGTTAGCGTTAGGAATCGTCCAAGCATTTGACCCACTGATCTCGTTTGCGTTTCGCTGCGTATCACGCACGTCGCACAGAATATTGTAATACTTACAAGTGGAACGTCTTCCCAGACGACTTCTCTGGTCTGCTGGTGCAGTTGACGGCGCAACAAGCAGGTATTTTTAGCGGAATGCGCGCGAAACCAGCCCATACGTAGCACGCGCTATGCTGGAACGGCGGCCATTTGTCCGACTTCCGGGACGAGCGCTCGAACTTCCGGCGGCCGCACGCCGGAGAGCTCGAAGCGCCATCCAGCACCCTAGTGGAGATCAGTGATTTGACCTAACACACATGAGCAGTCACTTGATTACACTCCAATAGATTCCTGGACACTGCGGCCCGGTTGGCAATGAAACAGCCGCCCCGCCGCGGTGGTCTAGTGGCTAAGGTACTCGGCTGCTGACCCGCAGGTCGCGGGTTCGAATCCCGGCTGCGGCGGCTGCATTTCCGATGGAGGCGGAAATGTTGTAGGCCCGTGTGCTCAGATTTGGGTGCACGTTAAAGAACCCCAGGTGGTCGAAATTTTCGGAGCCCTTCACTACGGCGTCTCTCATGATCATATGGTGGTTTTGGGACGTTAAATCCCACAAATCAATCAATCAATCAACGAAACAGCCGATATCGAAGCAAGAGCGGCAGTATACAACGCTCCTATGTACGTCAAAGTACCGTATTCGCGAAGTGTCGTCAACACATTGTTGAGATAACTCATGCGCGAATGCGCTGCCACTTACTGGTCGCTACCAGATCACCGGAACAAGCGCCGGCGGGAAACAAACCCCGGTATGGCTTTTCGTCTTACAGATAAAACAAGCCGAAGACATGCTAATATACTGCACCGGATTCGCCTGGGCGTCGCCTTCACTCGCCACTACACCCACCTAATCGGCCGTGCGGACAGCCCGAATTGTGAACGCTGCCAAGTGCGCGAAACGATAGCTCACATATTTTGTGACTGTGCATTATACGTGGCGCAAAGAAAAATGCTTACTGCAACGTTGGCAAGCATAGGACGAACACTATTAAAGCCCAAACCTCATAAGCGCGAAAATGCACGCGACAGCGACGAGCGACGCTACGAGCGACGAAACAGGGCGTTCGCGCGACGAGTCGCGTGCTCGTTTTCGCGCGATCGCTCGGTTCTCCACATTTGGAAACCGTCGCTCATCGCCCGGAAGTGCTGGGCTCAAGCAGCCAATAGCGAAATACCGGAAAAGACGAAGACTACATAGGTGCACGTGACCCTGCCGGAGTGACGTATGCGCAACAAGAAATAACTCAATGTTTATTACGCATGTGCATATAAAAAAGTGCTGCAAGGCAATAATAAACACTTTCCGTTTCATTACACAACAATATATTGTTACCACATGTGTAATTTAGGTATGTGCACCTGTGTAGCGGGGAACATGGTGGTAGCAGAAGAAGAGGACGTTGAGTTGGTGGCAAGAGCTCGCTGCTTCGCGTTCACTGCGGTATACCGTCGAGTCGACCGTTACGTCTGCTTCGAATAAACCCCTCGTAGGCGTAACAGAGTGGTGGAGGTGCGGGGTACGACACGTCGACGTACCACGGAGCCACAGCTGTTCGGAGTTCGCCGGAGCCGTCGTCTTGCCGGTCTGCCGCCGACAACAGTCGTCATGACCCAGAGCGAAGGTCAGGAATCAACCGCCTCGACTTCGCGCCAATCTACACTGACTACACCTCGGCATCACTACATGGAACCCCGCCCGTTCGCGGGAATGGCAGGAGAAGATGTGGACGCGTGGCTAACGCACTACAAAAGGGTGAGCCGGTACAATCACTGGAACTCTATCGATCAGCTGGAAAACGTCGCGCTGTTTCTCACGGACACTGCACTGATGTGGTACGAAAACCACGAAGAGTCCTTGACAACATGGGCTCTTTTTGCTCAAGAACTCAAGAAGTGTTTTGGTGATTCCGACTCAAAAAAGAAAAGCGCGGAGCGGACTCTTGCTGGAAGAGCCCAGATTCCTGGAGAAACCTGCACTGCTTATATAGAGGACGTCCTTAAGCTTTGCAAGATTATAAACCCGCAGATGTCCGAAGAAGACAGGGTCGGACACCTATTGAAAGGTATAGCGGAAGACGTTTACAATTTTCTGATAGGCAGGGATGACCTCACCTCTGCCTCCGACGTCCAACGCCAATGCCGCACGTTTGAAAAATTGAAGACTCGTCGTATCGCCCCGAAATTTGGTAGGCTGGCAAATGTGACAACGGTTGCCAGCGTCGACGTGAGTCCGCCCACCGACCTTGCGGCTACTATTCGGGCAATTGTGCGTGAAGAGCTGCAGCGACAAGGTGGTAGGGTCGACGAAACCATTCCTCATCCACCTACCAATCCACCCTACTACACGGCGACACCATCAGCTCCTTTGCCACCATCGGTATGTGTGGCAGACATTAGCGAAATTGGAAATCCGAGGCCACGTCGTGACTCATTCGCGGCCGACCAGCGATATGGCCAACGCCTTCGGCACGGCCCCGCCACACAGAGGTGGGCAGCCCCCGCTCAGCAAGCTCGTCACCGACCCTTCACAGCTGAGCGGTCTCAGCATTGGTTCAGCGAGCGTCCTCTACCAGTCTGCTACAACTGTGGCTTCGAAGGACACATTGCCAGGTATTGCAACTACCGGCAGCCGCCAAGGTACGACCGATCACCGAGATTTAACCGTTCTGGCCTTACCCGAGCACCGACATTCCCGGGAAGCGCGTCTTACGAGATCTCAGGACCACTACGAAACCAATCTCCGGCCTCTGACCGCAGTGTGACACCACCACCTGCCCCTCGCGCCAACCGATCACCGTCTCCTCGGCGCCGCCACTCCTCGCCTCCTACGGAAAACTAGCCGGCGCGGCCGTTGGAGGTGAGGTCGCCGGACAGTCTTCGATTTCAACCGATATACCTCCGTTAGCTTCCATGCTTAGAAATAAGGTTCGAGTGCTTATCGATGGTGTACCGACGATGGCGTTGGTGGACACAGGTGCAAGCGTGTCAGTGATGAGTTTAGTTTTCACCCGCCTTCTTGGACGAAAGGTTATGTTTCGTTGGGACCGTCCTGATACGTTTCGTGGAGTGAGCGGAGAGGTGTTACAACCTGTTGGTGTCTGCACTGTGATTGTTAGTTTGGCATGCCAGAACTTTGTCGCGGAGTTTGCTGTTCTCCCTCATACTACGCACGACGTCATTCTGGGACTCGATTTCTTGAAGCTATGTGGTGCTACTGTCGATTGCCGCACAGGACAAATTACAGTAGATTCTGATATCCCAGTTTCGTTTATGGAAAACTCGCCCTCTCAAGAAAGTGCTCTTTGCGTGTCTGTGGACACAACTGTGCCGCCGTTGTCTGCAAAATGCGTCCCTGTTGTCTGTTCACCTGCAAGCGAGAAAACATTTGACGCAACTGTGGAGCCCGTGCATTTCAGTTGCATAAAGAAGGCAGTTTTAATACCGTACTGTACACTATCGGTTGCGCAAGGGCATACTGGTTTGTGGGTGATTAACTGCTCTAGTGAACCTACAGTGCTGCCGAAGGATCTGAAACTTGCAGAGATTCGTGAACACCAAGTACTCTCGCTTGCCACCCTCGCAGAAAGCAATGATTCCCCGGATAAGACCCGTTGCAATAATCTGCACGCCAGGGACACCAACATTATGGCTATGATTGATAAGTCACTCAGCACCAAGGAACGTAATGAACTGGCGAGTATTCTGCGCAAACATGCCGGTATTTTTGATTTCGCTCAGCATGATTCACCGTCATTCCCTGCTTCTCGTATAAAGCACCGAATCGACACGACATCTCACAGACCTCTCCGACAGAAACCATATCGTGTATCGCCGTCAGAACGCGCCGTGATCAATGAACAGGTTTGCGAGATGCTCAAGCAAAATGTAATTCAGGAATCATGTAGTCCGTGGGCCGCTCCAGTAATTCTAGTGAAGAAGAAGGATGGGACATGGCGATTTTGTGTTGACTACCGCCGTCTCAACGCCATCACTAAAAAAGACGTATACCCACTCCCACGGATTGATGATGCTATCGACTGTCTATCATCGGCCTCTTACTTTTCGTCTGTGGATCTGAGGTCAGGCTACTGGCAGATTCCAATGCACGAGGAAGACAAGGAGAAAACGGCATTTGTTACAACAGATGGACTATTTGAATTCAATGTCATGCCGTTCGGACTCTGCAACGCGCCCGCAACTTTTGAGCGATTTATTGACAACATTCTGCGTGGATTGAAGTGGGAAGTGTGTATGTGTTACTTGGACGACGTTGTAATTTTTGGGCGCACCTTTTGTGAGCACAACACACGCCTTGGTCTCGTATTGGACTGTCTAAGCAAAGCACGCTTGGTGCTCAACTCAAAGAAATGTCGTTTTGGAGAGCGCCAAACACTCGTCCTTGGACACTTAGTAAACAAAGAAGGCATAAGACCGGATCCCGCCAAGACGGCCGCAGTGGAGGCATTTAAGCAGCCAAGCTCGGTGAAAGAACTGCGAAGCTTTTTGGGGCTTTGTTCATACTTTCGCCGATTCATTCCTGGCTTTGCCAATATCGCATACCCGCTCACGTGTCTGCTTCAGAAAGGTGCGCAGTTTGACTGAACCCCGGAATGCGAGTCTGCTTTTTCGGAGTTGAAGTTTCTTTTGACGTCCCATCCGATTCTTCAACACTTCAATCCTCTCGCTCCCACTGAGATTCACACAGACGCCAGCGGTATTGGTGTAGGCGCTGTCCTGGTTCAACGCTTGGATAATCAAGAACACGTCGTAGCGTATGCAAGTCGCTCGCTCAGCAAGTCCGAGCGTAACTACACTGTCACAGAGCAAGAATGCCTCGCAGTAGTCTTCGCAGTGCAGCGCTTCCGGTCCTACCTGTACGGACGCCCCTTTACCGTCGTGACAGACCATCATTCTCTCTGCTGGTTGGTTAATCTGCGTGACCCATCTGGTCGACTGGCGCGCTGGGCACTTCGTCTACAAGAATATGACTTCACGGTTTCGTATAAAAGCGGCCGACGTCACGCTGACGCAGATTGTCTTTCGCGACTACCGCTTCCAACGATGGAATGTGACGCGGACACCTTCGATACCTACATTGCATCACTCGACCAACCATTTCCTGATAACAAGACCTTTAAGGATGAGCAACAAAGGGACAGCACCATACAACAGCTTCTTGCTACCAAACCAAAATCATCGCCTACGCGCTTCTGCATCCGAGACGGGCTAGTTTACAAAAAGAACTACACCAACACCGGCTCACGATATCTTCTGGTGGTTCCGAAGAGTCTTCGCGTTTATGTCTTGCAGGCTATGCATGATGACCCAACATCCGGTCATCTAGGCACAGCAAAAACTCTTTGCCGTCTTCAAGAAAGATTCTACTGGCCCAAAATGCGCCACACGACGGAACAATACGTGTCTAGCTGCAACGAGTGTCAACGTCATAAGCGCCCAACAAGTGCTCCTTTAGGGCGATTACATCCGGTGCCGCCCCCTAGAACTCCATTCGAGCAAGTCGGGATTGACCTCCTTGGACCCTTTCCCCGGTCTTCTGATGGAAATCGCTGGATAGTCGTTTGCACCGACCATTTAACACGGTACTGTGAGACCGCTGCCATACCATCGGCAACTGCAGCTGATGTGTCTTCCTTCATGCTACGTTTTGTCATTCTTCGACATGGGCCTCCCAAAATCGTAATCAGTGACCGTGGCCGACAATTCACAGCAGACGTGATGGAAGAGATGCTTCGTGTCTGTGCTTCAAGGTTTCGGCACTCTACGCCATACCATCCCCAAACGAACGGTTTAACTGAACGAACGAACAGAACTCTCTCGAACATGCTGTCTATGTATGTTGCATCCGATCACAAGGACTGGGACAGTATTCTACCCTTTATCACATATGCATTCAACACCGCTCAGCATGAAACTACCGGCTACAGTCCTTTCTTTCTTCTATATGCTCGACCACCTCGTCATACCCTGAATACCATCTTCCCGTGTTTGGACCACCGTGATCCCTGCATATCCGAGATCATCTGTCGGGCAGAAGAAGCTAGACGCCTTGCTTATTTGCGCACTCTTGCTTCGCAAGACCGCTCGAAGGCACATTTTGACCGCCGACGCCGACACGTGACGTACAATCGCGGCGACCTAGTGTTGCTGTGGACACCAACTAGAAAACGCGGTTTGAGCGAGAAACTGCTACCGCACTATGCGGGACCTTATCTTGTTGTAGACCGTATCAGTGATTTAGTTTACCGCATAGCGCGCCTCCATTCAACTGGCCGACGGTCTGCAAAAACTGAACTTGTCCATGTTGCACGTTTGAAGCGCTTTATTCCTCGAGAGACTGTTTGACTCGCCCAGTGGGCTTCGTCTGCGCGGAGGGAAGTGTTACCACATGTGTAATTTAGGTATGTGCACCTGTGTAGCGGGGAACATGGTGGTAGCAGAAGAAGAGGACGTTGAGTTGGTGGCAAGAGCTCGCTGCTTCGCGTTCACTGCGGTATACCGTCGAGTCGACCGTTACGTCTGCTTCGAATAAACCCCTCGTAGGTGTAACAATATCTTATTTTTAAATTGGAAACCGCTAGCTACGCGGTTTTGTTGGTGCGAGTTGACGGCCTCATGCCAGCAACAGTGGAATTCACTCGCCGAAGCCGTCGCGTGAATGAGGTTTGCCTGCGCTAGCGACTGATCGCGCGAAGCCGATCTTCGTCGCGTCGCTGTCGCGTGCATTTTCGCGCTTATGGAGTTTGGGCTTAAGTGAAAGCCACATATTGTCAGCAATGAACGACCAAACAGTGTCAAAAACTGCTACAAAGGCTGTTCTAGACTTTATAAAAAGCACTGGGCTAGAAACTAGACTGTAGGGTACTATGCTAAGTGGCTATTGTACATACGCACCACCTCTTCTTGTCCCCATCATCACCCTTCATCCCTCTTTCCTTCCCCTTTCCCTTATCCCCTGTGTAGAGTAGCAGGCTAGAGCGAACTAGCTCAGGCCGACCTCTCTGCCTTCTAATAAATTCTCACTCAAAAAAAGAGGCAAATATTAAGTTGACTTTGATTGTGGAAATAGCGCTCCACAAAAGCTTGCAGTGGAACATTTGGGCCAAGGAAGCGCTTATTTTGAAATAAAATCCCTAATGTTCCGCATCGCGTTAGTCCTCTACGTACAGTGCACACGTGCGGTACTGCTTCTACGCTCAATAATGCCGTCGTTCATCGGCGGGAGCACAAGCGCCGGAGGATAGCGGAGGGGTAATCGGGGATAACTATAACTGGTCACGTGCCAGGCCTGGTCCAATGGGGCATCAAAAAAAAAAAGCGAAGAGGAGATACGTTGAGGGCGGGTAGGAAATTTTTAATTTCCTTTTTGTACGATAAGTTTGCACTATCTTAAAAAAAAAATGAACGACCTTAGCTCCCGCCGGCGAACGATGCCATTATTGGGCGTAAAAGCACCACCACACGTGTGGCCACTATAGGTGAACGCAGGCTTTTCATAACTTTTCACAGTTTGGAAAACGCCATCGGCTGCAGCCAGGTGTCAACTAATTGCGATGTTGGCTTCCCAAATGGCATTGCCAAGGATGACAAGTTGTTTTTTACCCGTTCCTCGTGGAACGTAAAACATAAAACGGCGAACAATATAGCTCAATCGTATCGGAATAAAACTTCGATTGGCGTGAAGGTGGGATTTGGGAGGTAAGTCGATTACTGCTAAACCCATTCACGCATACTTTCCATTGGAAATATTTTCGATGAGACTAATGCTCGATACTAATTCCTTAGTTTAAAAGAGAGAGAAAAAAAAATTGCATGTCATTACCAGCCACGTTTTCTGTCCCACAGTAATCTCATCGAAATCCTTAGACTTCGCGATTCACTCATTGCCTTGCGAAAATTCACTGCAACGTTTTAGAAAGATATTTGTGCGAGTGCTCTGTCTTCTCGCTCAGCCCTGGCTCGGCTTGTAGGTTTTACGAAAATGGTTAGCCACAAGCCGTTAAGAACTTATCCTCAGAAAGTCGAAGATGTTTTATTGCATTGATAAAGGATGTTGATGAGGTTTGTATGATAAAAAAAGAAACACAGCAAGTATGTAAAACGTCGATTGATAAGCGTAACTTACTTAGCAATATGCTGCAAAGCGATTCGTATGCAAACTGTAATTTTAAACGCATTTCTGTTCTCTAACCCTTTCATTATTTTTCTCTTGGACTATATGTTTAATTGAAGCAGGTTTAAGAGTTTTTATTCCTTATGTTGTCGGTTCTCATATTTTAAAAAATTTATCTGCATTTTTCAGTCTTTTTGTTACTGATTTTCTGTGTTCAATAATAATTATTATAAGATAGTTGCTCTGTTGTTTCTTTTTGCTGCGCTTTATCAATTCTGGTGTACTTTTCAAGCAGACGTTTGACTTGTAAATAAACGGGAATCTATCCAGAGCAAGGACACCATTCGTCGCTGATTGCATTGTTGTTTACGCAATTAAGAAACAAGATGCTTTGCAGCATGTACTTCAGACGCGTACTTCGTTAGGCTATTCGAAGACGGTGCAATAGTTATAAATGTGTGATAATCAAAATTAAAACTAGTTATTTCACTTTCGAAGCTTCATTAATGAGGCAGGCACTTATCCGCTTTTCTCGCCCCGTTCTCGACGAACGCACGAAGAGGCGTTCGCGAGCGTGCCCACGGTACCCTGCGAACAAAAGAGTGTCTTTTTAGCAAGAGAAACTTCTCATAACTTCTCATAAACAGAACACTCCGGAAGTATCTCCAATAGAGGCACGCGTGATGGATGGGTGGATGCGAAACTTTATTTGAAGTCCTGAGGTGCACGACTCAAAGTGCAGCGAGCCGCCCCCACGTTGGGACAGTCAGGCCAAGCCCCACCGCCCCATCACCGGCCCTCTGGACTGCCCTCAGTAGATCCCCGACATCGGGGCTCTTGTCTTCGTTGTATTGGCCCGTGCCCCCCGCAACGAGTGGCAACACCAGAGCATGTGGTCTAGGCTAACGAATACGGTGCAGTGCCTGCAAGATCGAGCTTTTAGGATAAATGTCGGGATAAATTTTGTGCAATAAAGCCGAGCTGAAATGCGAACCCGTCTGCAGTAGCTTGAGAGTCAAAGCCTGCGCTCGATTTACCCTATTGTTCGGAAGGGGAAAGTCTCTCGAAAAAGATTTTACCTGAGGTGGAAACAAAAGCGCGTGAACGCAGTTTGAAATTGAAAAAAAGAATGCACGCGAGTTCTGCAAATAAGTGCCTCCGCCAAATTGTGCGTTCATACATCGCTGTTCCGTCTGATTTTCCGAAACACGTCTTGAAGACGAACACCACGTGTTATTCGAAATAAAAAAAAAATAGCAGCTGCATGCTTACAGACTTCATAAGATTGCGTTTGTCAGGTCCCGCCTCTTGCTTTCTATAGTAGTGCGAGTGACGCATCCCACACTTACGAGCACAATTGCACAACCCGAATTCTAGGTTTTTCAGCTTGTCGAAAAAAAAAAAAACAGGCCCCAGTTCCGGAATGCAGTTCGCGCATAAAGTGCCTCAATGAAGTTTCTTTCACAGCGGCACCATGTGTGCGATTTTTTTACATATGGGACGTAAGATGATGACTAAGGTACCGACCGACCACAGATTATATTTACTGCACGTCTTACGTACGAACACCTGTGTATATTTGCGTCCGGAATTGTCGACTTTCCAAGCAAGGACAAGCAAGCGCTTCGACGCGTGCATGGCGGCCATGCGCGCCCTGCGACGCTGGCGCCTCGCAGTGACGGGCTGGGAGGAAACGGCGCCGAGAGGATGTTTGCGCTACCTTTGAAAAATAGAGGGACCTTATCTAGAGTGTACTAGAAGTGTACACTGTACCTTGGCCTAACCAGCCGGAAACGGAATTTTTTGAACCACTCGCACCATTCTTTATAGTAATGCCAGGCGATTATTTTTTTTATAAATCAAACAGAAACATGCAGCATTTTATTACGTCTCCTGAGGTACGGAAAGTTATTTTTTATTGTAGCTATATTCATTACTAGCGATAAATTGTAGTCGGACGCTCTGACGTCATCGGGATCATTTCGCAAATGTCTCACTTGTGGCGCACGTCGCGTAAGACATTTGGCTTAATTTCTTGGTAAGTAACGCACTGCTGTTGATAACATTGTCATTTTTAGACGTTGTCATACATTGAGCTTTTGCTCTGACATGAATTTTCATTTCCTTTTAGTGTCCCTTGAAACCACCCTGCTGTTTCATAGTAAGTAAATAAGAAGTCTGGGTAGCTACACTACATTGGTGCGAAGACTGAGGAAGCAGTGGTGCTGTCAGTGATGTTCCGTGCAGAAAATTTTCCCCTTTTGGGGGAATTTTCGCTTGTCATTTATAGTGAAAGGGCAAAAGAGAATCTTTGCCCCAGTAAAATAAAAAAAAACATTGACACCAACTGGGAAATCCAATTGGTCTCAATTAATTGTGACCAGTTGGTGTGACCCATTATCCAATAGGTTTCAATGGGATGCTTTGAAGTGTCCAGTTAGAATGCTAGTCCATTGGCCTTTTTGCAGTTGGTCCTCCAACACATTAAGAAGAAGTCGCTTGGTCCAACTGACCATACCAATTGCGCTGCAATGGGATAAGCTAAAACTAATTGGGACCTTGAACTTCAATGGGACTTCTTAATTGGAATTAATAGTTCCAAATGGTCATGAAAATTGGTACAAATTTTCCATTTCACCAACCTATCAGAATTTTCAATAATGAAAATGCTTATACAATTTCAAGTGAGGTCAATTCATATTGGAAGATTGTTCTTCTGATCGGATATCATTATACATGTCCATGTGATATCAGGCCTTGGATTTGACCTTTCTATATATAGAATCAATTAGAGATTGTTATAGGTGTAATCGGTGCTCTATATATGAAGGCTCTGGGTAAAACTTATTACGTTTACTAAGTTGATATTAATATTTATAATCTAGTCAAGAGAATTGCACGCGAGTTCAGATTGATCAAATGATTAATGGAGAGTTTCATAGTAAAATTTATAAATAAAAATGGGCTAGAAAGCCCTTACACCAGATATGACTCTAATGGAAATTCCGTCAATTGATTTCAATTAGATTTCACTAATTGCCAAGTGATTTCAATTGGACACCACAGAAATGAATAAAGCTGTAAAACAAGAAAATAGTTCATAGAAACATGTTTACAATTACACCATTACTCCTGAAATAAAATATCTTTAAATTTTAATGTGGTTTATACGGTGTGTAATTTATTTCATCTGTTCTCATTACAGTCGGCCGCAAAAATTACCTAATTGTTCATGGGACCTAGAAAACTTAAACGAACAACAGTTTTACGTAAATATATGGGGACTAGTTCTCCGGGTGCATGAAACCAAAACATGACCAAAACCACGCAGAAGAACGTGTGCGGCCTTTCCTTGAGGCGACGTTGACACTTACATGTGTTGACTAAACTGCAGCCAATCAGCAGCATTCGGTGGCTACGTCAATGCTGCGCGGTGATCGATAGCGCAGAGCACTGCAGCTGTAGACACGTTCCCTCTGACGTAACGATCGATGTCTTCTCAATGGGTACGGTCCCACAAGTGCTTTAAATGAGTACGCCCCAAACGGGACTACTGTGCAGTATTTCTGCGGGTAACTGCACTGTACGGCGAAGATGTGTACCTCTACCCCACAAGGGTTTCATCTCCGTGAGAAAAAACCAAATGCCATGCAAGTAAAACCACCAAAAGATGCCAACGCTCTTTCTCAAACTGCTCTTTCAATTCTTCATAAACATCCTCCCACGCAAGAATTTGCTCTAATATGGACACCCACGCATATGCTAGGTCGAGTGGCAATGAGGGGGCTCACGCCTTTGCTTGAGGAATGACTGGCCTGGTTGTTCCTTTGATGTTCTAAAATGCTTTATTACTGATATTAACGCGATTCCGTTCCCAACATCAAGGCTACCTTAGGCCAGTTTATAAAAGTCACAAGCACCGGCGTGGCTGTGGGGTAGAATACTGTAAAAGTACCGGTATGTTCCCTACCCCATCTTTTCGGTATCTTATACTACCTGCCACACACCGCTCCCCTTTATGCATTTGCTGCAAAGTAAGAGCTAATTTAGACCATATCATGTGGGAGTGTACTTGGAAAAAACCACTTAACTCTCAACACATTGATAGTAAGGAGCAGTGGGAGGTTGCCACGTGCAGCTCAGCGCACGAGGTCCAGGACCAGATCCTCGATGGGGCTCAGAGGATAGCGGTGACCTACGCCGGGCGGGCCCTTTTGCTCCCTCCATCACCGCACTTTTCCTTCTTGGGATAAAGTCTTTCTCCTCCTCCGTTTTTACTTCAGACGCTATCATGAAGGGTATTCAGAGAGATAGACAGAGGAGCCAACGAACGTGCTCGCTGTAGACTGGGGTACAACTGCAACGTCACAACTGAATTTCGACCTCTGGTTGGTTTAAGGCTACTTTAAGAATTGAAGGGAATGGCATATCTTCCTTTGAAATACATACAGCACAGGGCTCAGTATTCATATAAATTGAGAAAAACACAAAACAATAGCACCAAAACCATATGCTAGATGATAAGGTGCCTTTGAAGACTAGAAACACTCTCCCAAGCATTCCCACGGGTAAATATTAGGCAGCAGCTGCTCTGTATTTCTCAAGAGGGCTTCGAATGACATCAAACGGCTCCTCCTTTAGCCTGCGTGTTCACAGCTTTCATATATTAATGGGAGACCCGTCTAGACTGTCATTGTTACATGGAAATTACACAATATAACAGCATAAATACAATGCTCGACGAATGCAACAAATGCATCTTGGTGAAAACGGTTGCGGCACCAATCACGGTCTAACACAGTGACCACAAAATGATTTACACTAGTACCATTACTTTTAAGTAATAATAAAACATTCACCACTCATGCTGCACCACTTATGCAGTTATTTCATGTACCGCAGGTTGGTGGAGATGGTTCGCTAACTGTAAATTTTGTCAATATCCGTTAATTTCTATAAATTCCTTGCAATGCTCCAAGATTCCTCATCTTGGTATAATATTAGAACAAAGTATACAGTGCAGTAAAAAGTGTGAAAAAAAGCACTTTACTAGCACATTTTCATCAAAAACTGAGAAAGTCAGGCTTCATAAAGTGTTTTCCTTCGGCACACAGCTGCCACCTTGCCATTATCATAAAGACGAGATGTTGGATCACAAGCTAGCCATACTGCTGAATTCCTTACACCTAGAGATAAAACCAGCTGCATTCAGACTTCCATTTTCTAAGCATAAAGAATAATTTTTTTTAGCTCCATTATCTCTAAATTTTTATGCAGTTGCTGTCACTGATCACTGGGCCATTTTACAAAGCAAGATGAAATAATTTTGTTTTTCCCACTTATATCTTGAAACATTGGCATGTGCTATAAAGCTGTACATTATTGCCTGCATGTCATGCAGATCTTTATAATTGTTTTTCGCAAATGCCTGCAAGAGAAAATGCATGAACCGTTAAAAAATTATTGTGCTTATAAGATTAAAAATATACTAATAGCTTTATAAAAAGGAATAGGCCCTCATGAACATGCCTAAGCAAAAGTAGCAAGAAACATAAGTTATTGTTCAACTTGGGGATGACAATGAAAGTCAATCAAGTGCTGTAACTCAACAACAGATGGCTAGATGGATATTTCTATTTACATTGGCAGAACAAATTACATCTGCATTTCAAACTTTATTAAGTTGTTCCCATAAATTACAGGAATACACATCTGCATTCCGAACTTTATCAGTTTGTTCCCATAAATTACAGGAATGCTACCACGTGTTTTTAATAGAGCCTCTAGACACACTAATGCTATTTTGTATTAGCTTTTTGCCTTAACTCCAGAGCCCTCCGCAGCTGCTAGGAGGCAACTGTGAGAGCTTTGCTGCGTTTGCAAGGGGTGGCCATCAGAGCTGCTTGCCTACGTACCGGAGGGGGTGGGTAAAATCCAAGGGTAGGACAGCATGTTCGTAACTTACGCTCCAGGCATAGTTCTTTAGGAGGTGTTGCTTTAGCGTACTGCACATGTGCATTTCGATCCCGCTATCCCTCTAAGCTCACTAATCTACAACTGTCTATTGTACCCCACTCCAAGAAATAAGGACTGATACTAATTATTGCATGCTAGATGCCGTGCAAATGTTATACATACAAGTCCAATGGTAACTATGCTTTAACTCCCCCAAATGAGTGCTAGCCTGTCGTTTCTGCCATGCATTTCCAAGTTTTGTAACAATAAACCAAACGAAAGCTTCCGAAACAAAGTCATAAGCACACATAAACAACGGATTCATTTCTGAGAACAGGTATGTACATTTTTATTCGAAAAGGCATCAGCCCCTGCCAGAAGTATGTCTTCATACAGCACCATGACAATAACACTAGAGACTTAAAATTGCTGGTTGTAAAATATACATTTTTATGTACAATGTGTAGAGTTCTCAGCCAAAACCATGTAATACAAAACCAAGGCAGGCTTAAAAAAGCTATGAGAAATTCTAAAACGTACAACTCCATCCTGAAGCTACACCCTGAAGCACTGTCGAGCACTCTTGAGGAGAAAAAGGCACAGATTTCGGAGGTTCTCCTCTTCTTGTTTTTGGCAACTCGTCACAATATGATGTGCGTAGAAAGTGAAAAAAGTCGGGTTGATGAGGGCAAAAAAAGCCCACCCTGTTTAGTGGCACCGACTATATTTGGCAGAGGGTAAAAAAATTTGAGCCTCCTCGATTTCCTCTAGGTATTGTGCCATCCACACGTAGATTAAGTAACGTAGACAAACAAACAGACAGACATTAGGACTACACATAAAAGCAACGCATTGCACGTTGTACTGTGAAAATTAAAACAGGAGTAGACAAAACAGGTAATAGTGTACCATATAAGCTGATCTGCATGAAGGGTCTGATAGAATTACTTCAAATTTCAGCAGAACATCTCTCTTTAATAAAACCTACAGTATATGTACTAAAATAATATAGCCGCCACACATACTTAATTTACCCATATGTTCAAGATTATAGTTGCTGCTGTGAAAAACTGTTAGGCCAATGCAACTGCAGAACAGCACATGCAATAAAACATTGTATTAGGAGGCTTTACCACAAAATGATTCTTTTTCGTAACTTTCCCTCCACTCAGTCAAGACTAGAAAGAGTGCTGAGCATGTCTACGCCAAAGGGTGTCTGTGCAAGTGTAAATAAACCTTTCCCCACAGCTTGCATACAGTACTCCTCTTCTTGGCCAAAAAAGTAGAAAACATAGCAGTCTCTCGAGAACAGCAATGCAAAAACTACTGTGAACAAGTCATTTATCTACACGGTCCCAACGAGCAGCTTTTCTGAAGAGCTATTCAGTCCTCTGTCTGTGCGTCGGCGTGTTTCTGCTGGTGGCTGCCACAAACTCCAGCGCGCACTGTTCAGCCCTGCAGTCAGCCCCTCCCACCTAACGGCGGTGTGTCAGCAGTGCTGGTCGTCATTCAAGCCGAACTGCTTGTGTAAACTGTCCAGCCTCTCCACGAATTCCCGCATACTGGCAGGTTGGCTCGGGGAAGGCCGCGATGGGGTTCTGCAGGGAGGAGAAGAAGTGGGTGCATATACAATTAAGAAAACAACCACAACAGTTCTCAGTGACATCATTTAGGCACTTTAGAAAAGCAACCATCTATTTGTGACTATACTTTTTAAGGAAAAAGCCTTAGATTTCTGCATTTTAAGATCACATTGTGAGTTATAAAAAAGCACACAAAAGAAAACCAGCCGCACATTCAAAGCATGTGAGCTGCATTTCACTTTGTTTTTGCTCCATTGGCGAGAATAAAGAAGATAGTTAAATGCCGTTCACACGACTCTCACTTTCTCTTTGCGAAAATGTGAAAGTGACGCAATAATGACTAAGATAGAGACCTTTTGATACTAGCGTTTAATGAGTGAAAGTTTGTTGCATGATGGTAAAGAAGCTAAGTAAGTACTGAGTTAATTAGTATTTAGCAAGAGAACCTAATTAGTAAAACTGACATTTGTTAAAATTAGTGAATGTTGAAAATAGACAAAGTACATGCAAAAATAGCCAGACTGCATGGATGCCTTTCATCTCCCCATCATCTGAGGCAAATACATAAAAAGCCCTGGTGGTTTTTTACACTTCAGATGTGATACCTACAGCACAGCCCTGGACACTGGCTTTCTGAACACTAGTCTTGTTTGTATTACAAGTACATTAGCTTGCCTTGCAAGTACTGTTTGTCATTGAGATGTAGAGTGCCGTGCAAGCATGTAAAACTACTCGTTTGCCCCTACAGCTTTTTGTCATCCAATTCACAATAATTGCTCACTGCTTTAACTAGAAGTGAGATGTCGATGCTCTTAACAGTTTTCAGACTGTTGGCTTTAATTCATCTTGAACATCTAGCACTGCAAATTGAGCAGAAATGATGGGATAGAACATGACCCAAGCATTTTCTATGTATGATGCAATAGTAATCACTTGTGCTATGTTTTCTTTCTATTCTTTGTCTTTAGGTGACCAATTCCTTGACATAATGATGAGACGTGTAGATAAAACCTCTTTATCAGCCCCTAAAGACACTGCTCGTGTCTACTCTAAAGATGCCAGTAACGACCCATAATTATGAGGTGAAACATTAGAGGCCCAGCCACCCAGGTTTTATGTGATTCAGTGCACATTAAAGAACACCATATGGTTCAATTTACGGAGCCCTCCACCAGTTTGCTTCGTAATCATATTGTGGTTTTGACTAACGAAACTGAAAATGATAATAACAGCAGAGCTATTCAAGCTTTTTGTTACGTCGTTTCGCATCAGCAGAAAACTAAGCTGTGCCTAGCGCATGCAAAGCAATGACTCGGTTGGCGAGCACTCCCTTCTTCATAGGACTGACTATAAACAAAGAGAGTTTGCTCTTGGCTAGGTACATTGGAGAAATGAAAAGAGTACTAGTACATTTTTTTTTGTAATGCTTAGTAATTTAATAATAAGGGCTGTTGCCAGCATAACCATGATGGTTGACGCAATTGGTGAATAATGTAGGCATTTCATCAATGCATGGGCCTTCTGAAGAAAATAAAAGAGATGCACTAAATCGATAAAGGAAAGAAAGAGACAGGAACTAAGAGGACCTTGCCAATTAAAACAGCATATTTACAATGCAGCTAATTGGGTCTTAACTAAATAATATACTATAAAAGACCATAACAAATTGTTGATAGCTAATTAACACTATGCAAATTACAACTAGGCCAATTCGAACCTTGCTAATAACCTAGGCCAGCTACAAGCTTCGCTATTAGTACAGCCTTGCACCACCAGTAAATATTTTAATTTGACAGCATTAACGAGCTCATGTTGCAGAAATTCCAGCGTGGACATCTTTGTTTGTAAGCGAAAATTCGAGGTAGATGCAATAAAAAAGGACTTGAAGGGCCCAGTGTGGTCTCCATCGAGAGAACGCACGCTAGCAATTGGGGAGGCAAAGTATGTTGCAAATATTGCTGTTGTGTTCAACTATTAAAGGCGAAGCTTACAGGAGTACTGACACGATATTGAGGCACTCCAAAGGGGACATTTTTCGTTTCCATGGTGTGCACTATAAATGCTTTCCCCCACCAGAGCCTGAAAACACAGATAAAATATTTTTCCTTAATTTTAAAGTTTTCGCTGGGGAGCTTTTGCAAGCCAGTCCCCCTGCAACAGACATTGTAACGACAAGGCAACACAGTTCACTGGATTTCTGAAATATGTGTGCAGCATGCATCTTAAATTGCAGAAGTCCCTGTCAGATTCTTAGGATGATCATTCACTCATCACTGTTTACGTTAACTCCCTAGGACTGACAGAAAACTGACAGCTGTTGCTTGCGTGCCATGAGTTGCAGTCTTCTGTGAGTTCAGCCTTGAGTTGACACGTCACTGTGAAACACTCCCTTAATATTGAAACTGAAATTGCCGTTTTAAGTTGGCGATTTTAAAAACACATATTCAATGCATGTTCAAGAACTCTTTAAAGTTCTCTATACCCATGCTTTTATTTAGAATGACAACCTGAAAGTACTTAAAATTCATGTCAGTACTCTTTTAAGGGCTCTCCAACTATTTTTTATAATGATTAGTATATCATCTGGCTGGTGAAGATAATGCCCACCTGGGTGATGGTGACTGTGGCAACCTGTGGCTTAGCACTGTTGCTGCCGATGCTTGGCTTGTGTTGGGTGAGACCAGTGATGACTG
Source organism: Rhipicephalus annulatus (assembly GCA_013436015.1). Classification (NCBI taxonomy): domain Eukaryota; kingdom Metazoa; phylum Arthropoda; class Arachnida; order Ixodida; family Ixodidae; genus Rhipicephalus; species Rhipicephalus annulatus. The sequence goes on from WOVY01009271.1 coordinate 4,175,117, forward strand.
CGATGACTGTGCAGTGGTCATAGAGAAGCCCTCACAGGTTGAAGCTCCTAGCCTCCATGCACCACCTGTGACGCATATCAACACTCATTGCCATTTGTAGCCTTATGAAAATAAGCAATGCCTTACTTGCTGCCATTCCGTAGCTAAACACAATTGACAGGCCGGTTGTTGGCACGGTAATACATACTTGAGCAAATGCTTCAGCACAGCAAACATTAGTGCTTGTGAATAGAAAACTGGCTCAGTTCTATGAATTTTTGGCGTGCTATGTAATCAGATAGGTGCTATAGCTCCCTTCATTTTATTACAAAAAAAAACACACATCATTTTTGACTAGAACGAAAGCGTAACCGAAACATTATCTGTTATTCTATTCCGAACAGAATAACGAAACGAAATTTTTTCAATTGCGTTTCTGTTCACGCGAAAACTTGGCAATCCGAAATAACTGACGAATAAAACGTGACTGCCCGACTCAGTACTAGCACGTATCTTATGTGAGAATTCCAAGGTAATGCAGTGCTGAAATTGGAAAAAAATAAAAAAATAAAAACAGCGGCAACCAGTGATCTGTATTCATACAAGTGGACTTTCGTGTACCAATGACACAGGCCCGCATAGGTAGGGCATTATTGGCGCAGAAAGTTATTTTATAACAGTGGTCTCGTATACCAAAAATGAGCTCAAGGATGGGCTACTTTTGAGATCATACTCACTCCCTTAATGCAAAACGTTAAAATAAGCATTTAATTTTGAGACATTCACTTTTGACAAAACCTACTAAAACATAAAAGGGTGCTGATTTCCGCTGATTTATAGGCTTATGCTAATAGTAAATTTTAGGCTCAAAGAGGACTCGGATAGTCTGTATATTGCATATTATAAAGAAAAATGGGCATACTTGTCATAACCTAACTAACCTGCACAATATTTAAAAAAAGATTAAACAAGGCCTGTGCAAATGCTTTTTCTTTTGCATCAAAAAGCGTAAAAAACTTTGAATAGTAACAGAATTTGATTTCCGGTAGTGAGCAAGTGATAGCCAGTAAAATATGTTACTATTTCAATTTGCTATAACTGGAGCATCTAAGCTGGTATAACAAGCTTTTTAAATTAAAAAAAAAGATAATCGATGTGAGAATAATATCCTCATTTAACTTTGACTTCGTGGCAGCACTAATTTCTTTTGAATCGTGTTTTCACAGCTTAGCACCACTCCATTACAGCAAAACAACTTTTACGAAAAGATTACATGCAAACTAATATACAGCTGGATAGATGTTTTCACGGCTCAGCACCACTCCACGGGCGGTGAAACAACTTTTACAGGGTGTCACATGCGGTTTAATATGACCTTGTTTGTTTCGAATAATTCGAAATTTTCAATAACTTAAATTATATTCGAAGCGAACTCAAATACTGCATTATCCATTCGGATATTCTAAACAATTAGCACAAGCCTACTTACTTGTAGTAATTCGAGGTACAATTAGTAGTATATTGTGTTAGTTACAGTTACAGCTAGTGTGAGAAAATGTTCTACCCTTGCTCCTGTTTCTTAAAGAGACCCTGCGAAACTCTTTGAGCATGGTCAGAAAATGCTGCCTATTGGTAGTCGAGGCTCCTGAGAATATGCGAGCCAAATATTATTGTGCAGCATGTGGCCTGGAAGTTACAATAAATTCTCAAAATCAGCTAAAAATTGCTTTCTCCTCTCTTGACAAATAAAGATACAAGCTCAAAAATCACTTGTCACAGCCATTGGCTGATATGAGCATGGTGCACTCGGTTGCCACTGGGGCTGCGGTGAGAAGCCGCTACTTGTCCATGCATCCACGTGCAACCGCACTGAAAAGCTGCACATTTGAAGAAAAAAATGAAAAAAAAAAGTTCTCAAGGCAATGAGGCACACGTGGCACATATTTTTCCCTGCGCCATCCCTCCTCGCTTCGCTTGCAGCGCTTTTACCGGTACAAGAGAAGAGGGAACGCAACTGCAGTGTGCGACAAACCTTTGTAACTGCGCACGTATTGGACGGCTTCTAAAAATTTCTGATGTGGCGAATTCGAGAGGCCATAAGCTTGTTTACTGAATATATGCATGGCTACTTCAAAAAGTGTTGCAGCGCTCCTTCAAGAGGCGCGTATGTAACCATATATGAGACAAATCCAATATATATTGTTGTATTCCAATATGTATTGCACCTCCACCAATAATGTTACGAGTAACTTGTTTAATGATCTATATACAGCGCACAGAACTCGACGAGCAAGATGGCGCCAAACCAGCATCCAACGAAAACTGACTTCGTCCTCCTCTTTCATGCAGCCGTGTTTACGAATGTTTTGTATCAATATGCATAGTTACTCTTTTAACAACAAATTTTTTAATGCAAATAAATAACGTTACGAACCGTTACAGAAATTTTTTTTTGTTCCGGAACAGAAACAGAATGAAACTTTTTGCAGTGGAACGAAACTAAAACTGAAATGAAAAACATTTAATTCCAACACTCTTATTAAGACGATGGCGTTCCAGACACTGCGATCAGACTCAACTCCGTCCTTAAGGCACAAGGCAAAAGATACTTGTTTATTGAGCTGCACTCGGAAGCGCTCAGCTTTCACTTGAGCATCCTCGTGTCTCTCTCTCTGCTCTTCTTTTTCTTTGGTTCTTTGTCCCAGCCCGGAACGTGCAAAATAATCAACACCCTAATAGGAACATTGCAGTAGGTGCTTCATTACACTATAAAATAATAAAATACATACAAAAGACCACGAGAAGCAACTGATCATTATTGTATACATAATATTGTCATGGGGTCGTGACGTCGACAAATGCAGGGACTGTAGATCGTAGATGAAACTGTTTATTTGGGCCAAAATTGTGGCCGGTTAACGAAAAGTCCGATTTTAGCAATGCACACTGGTACCAATAGCGCTGAACAGAGCGTTGGCCGTTGATCAATTGACAAGCAGTGAACCCCGTCATCATTTATACATGATGTGGGGAAGCACGCGCGCCCAGCCTCCCTTTCCCTTTTTACGACAGCGCGAAAGCCGTGTTGCGGGAATACCTGCACAGCCGGCGCTCGCGATTCCCCCTTTACCGGTGCGCGGAACGAGTTTCTCCCTCTCAGCGAGAGAAGGTATTATTCTCGTCAGAAAGAGGGAAACCGGGGCAGGGATCAAAACTGTCGTGCACACGGCCGCACGCTCTCTCTGACAGCGGCCAGGAACTACGGAGCTTGGACCCGCGACCTCTCTACGAGCCTAGGACGTCAACGACCGAGGAGTAAGCGTCTACCCTTGTTTTCTGTACTTTCCCCTCGCGACATTTTGCGCGCTATTGCTAACGCCTAGCAATAAAGTGTTGTTGTTGACCTAGCCTATTGCCTTATTCGCCCGAACCCGTGCAGCTGCAATGAGAATAGCTACGGATAGGGGACGTTAATCGTGCACAGTACGACTGCGTGCGACTGAGGCTTTAGTTAGGCTTCTGCGTCAGCTGTACCTTGGTACGGACCCCCTACAATGTGCCGTTGAATATTCCAGCCTTATCACAAGTCGTCGAACAAGCGCAGGAATAATCTCGAGAGTTCTTGTGTTGAGCGAAATCTTAACAGAATGATCTACAATAATCGTGAACCTTTTCGAACAATGAGGCACAGTTTGCGCTGAGCATTCCCAACAGGCTTAAAGAACGAAAACGGAATGAATCACAAGTGGAAAATAAGGAATGTGCAAGGCAATATACAGCAATACAATGGAACCCCAATTATACGACTTTCAGGCGACCACGCAAAACCGTCGTATAATTGAAAAACTAAGACTATAGGCAGTAACACTCAGCCTTACCCCCCCCCCCCCCCTCGAAAATACGCGTACAGGCCGATTAATTAAACCCACGGCATGACCTTGTGTCTCTTCTCTGCAAGGAAGGTAGATTAAACTATTCTTGCGAGTGGCAGCTAATGGCAGCGTTACTTAGTTGGAGGTCGTGCGAACGAATTTTTATTCTCAACTCAAAAAAATCGAATACAACGTGCATCTTTCTACCGATTACCAGAGTACGAAAATAGCCTGCATGTGAAAACAAGACCGAAACCACATTGCCAACAGCTTCTCATCAGAAGAGTCAGATGCAGTGTCATTGCTATCACATAATGGCGACAGACCACGACTTTGCACAGAATGCCTTCCTGTGCACCTGAGCTGCACGCGTTGCAATTTGTTAGCTTGTAAAGTGCAATGAGAGATGTCCCGCTGTTATTATGAACGTTGACATTTGGTGAAAGTAATTTTGCACGGTGAAAACAGCTGTGTACTGCCCTTATGCGTGCGCAAGCCTGTGACTGCGAGTGCAACGAAGGCTGGAGATCAGCTGTATGTCGACCAGAAAAAGTTTCAACAAACCGAAAACATGAAAATATCAGCTTTTCGGCCGGCTGAAGCTACTCTGTGTGGATACGGCTTGACTAGTTATTGTTTCCATGTACGCACACAATCACGGCGTATGTAGAACTGCATAAACTTCCAGGAGAATGAATTTTCCAGTCTGAGAATCATCTTGTCTCTACTTTTCTATTTGTCAACCAAGGGAAACAAGTTCATATTTTGCAATCGTAAATATTTGGGGGACGTTTGATTCGAGTAAGGGTGTTTTTTTTTTTTTTTTGACGGAATATGAAAGTTATCGTAAGATGTGGGGTTGGCGTAAAATTGCGTCTTATAAGCAATGTTTTTAATGCATTACTTCTGTGGAGATTTTTACAGGACCAAACTGATTCATCGTAAAATGTGGGTAGTCGTGAAACCGAGAGATGTATATTCGAAGTTCCACTGTACCTAGTTATAACAAAATTGCTTTACTCAAAATATGGCTTTATTCTAAACTTTTAATGGCCATGACACAAACGCATGTATATTAAGCGACTTTACTTGAAGTGCATGAACAGCTTGACCAGCTTAAAATGAAGTGGCAAGTGGAGGCGTTGACAAGTGGCAGCAGCCCTTTAGCACATGCAGTATCAAACTAATGCTGCCGATGCCTCACGCAGGCACAAAACAGGTTACAAACATACCAAACACGCGACTGATGACTACCTAGTAAAGGGTACTAAGCAAGTGCCCTGTTCTTCCAGCTGCTTATACATACTATGGAGAGAACAGAAGTTGTCAAATTACATGGCGCAGTGTGCTTGAATGGTTAATCTCGGTCGTAATCGCTTTAATGGTGCTCCTCGTGACAGATTCTACACAAAAATAAAACTTATTGTGTGTTTTGCAATGCCACAACATTATGATGTTTTGAATGCCAAAAATGGCCAAAAGACTGTAGACCGGCTTGCACCATAGCACTCCATTGGGTGTGCTGTCCGATTACTTAGAGTGCTCTTTTTGCACCTGATTACTTAGAGTGCTCTTTTCGCAAAGTACTGCTTCACTGAATACAATCGAGGTTTGACTTGCTTGCAGTTTTAGTGTAACTAAAGCTCCCTTGCTTTAACTTTTAATGAGTTTCACATATATTGAAATGCCACTTTTAACAAATTATCTTTTGCCAATTTGCAGACTTTATTTTATTATGGAATTACTGTGTATTGTTAGAGCCAGTATCACTACAAGTGTGATTGATTTTGCCTTTATTTTATTTAACACATGAGATAAAATGGTACTTTTGGATCTACAGAACTTTATCTCAAAATGAAAGACTTAAAGTATCAGCTGTCTGCCTCTGCTCACAAGCTCAGCTGGGCAGGCCTGTTCTTGTTTGATGCGTAGTTAACACATTGTACTTGTATATACCACTAGTTAGGGAAACGCGAGAAAATTACAACAGGAAAAGAGACACTCACCATGTGGAACTGTCCGCACCGCCAACTCCACCTTGTGCAAAAGTACAGGCGCTGGTGGCACACACGCAGCCAACCGCCACTTGTGCACCAAGTGCTGCATGCGGTGCAGTGCTATCACGCCTTGCACTGCTGACCTGAATCGAAACCGTGCAGGCATGGGTGGTGATGATGCTATGCCTGAAGAGCCATCAGCCGACGAGTGGGACGAGGATCCCGAAGGAAGCGGAGCTTCATCCACTGAATCTTGGCGACCACGTGATTGGTAGGTCAGCAAGTGCTGGAAGTGACGACCCCCAGAGGAGTCGGCCAAGTGCAGGCGGAAGCCCTGCTGCCTGGGACGTCCATCATCGTCACTAGATGTCCCTATTCCGTCTATGTGATGCAAAGGCGGGGGTGAAGGAGGGGGTCGACGTCGAGTAGCGGACAGCATCCGTAATGCCACATCTTCGGTTGCCTGGAAGCCCTGAAGCAAGCCGAGTAGGTACTGCTTCTGGTATACAAGGCCTTTGCGCCAACTGTCTGCCTTACGGTACTTCCAGTACAGCTTGTGTAGCAGACGACAGATAGCAGGCGACGGGTTGGCATCTGCTGTTGACTGGCCAAGCAGCAGATCCTGGCTAAGGGTGAGCTGCCTCAGTCGCGATATCTCCTCCTCCGCTTTCAGCAGAGATTGGCTCAATGACAGCTTCTCCCGCGCGCACAGGTAGTGTCCACCACTGTGACTGCCGCTGTTATCTGCCTCACCAAGCAGAGAGTTGTCCAGACGAGTTGTGCTTGATGGAGCACCTCCACGCATCTTCTCAATGTCGCTCAACTGTGCCTGCCGTGCCAGTGTGGATGAAAGGGGTGAGGGTACCGCTCTGAGCTCTTGTATAAGCTGTAGATCCTGCTCGTGAGTCCTGGCTCCACGCCGTCGCTCCAGCTCCAAGGTGGCCTGTAGCTGGTTGAAGTGAGCCCGCTCGGCATTGACTGCATTCAACATGTTCTGCGCGTGAAGTTTCTCAACCTCCAGGGAGCTCCTGTGGGAAGACATGAAACCTTTCGTATTGCATGGAAGGTGCTCCTGCCTCATGCTCTTTTACCACAATTACATAGTGACTAAACATAAATACCCAATCAACTGAACACCAAGTACTAGTTAGGGCATAGTCTAACTTTTGGTGGACCATTCCCTAACTACTTGGTTGTCATTTGTCTGTTGTAGAAGTTTTGTCTGTTGTAGGACAAACTAAGTGTCATATTTACTTGCATAATAGGAGCACATTTTTTCCAGAAAGTCTGCCTCCAAGTTTGAGGTGCGACTATTACACGGGGTAAAATTTCCGAAAATTTTATCTCAGACTACAGCATAGACCGTTCATAATGTAAATGTGTAACTGTTTTTCAATAATGTATGCAATTATCTGCACTACAGTCAAAACAACTTTCTTCAAAGGCTACACTAGTGCAAAACCTGTTGAGCGTGCGGTCTCGTGTGTCCAAAAATCGAGGCTTGCGATCAGGTGTGCATTCAGATTTTTAAGAATTAAAGGAGTACTGACATCAAATTTACTCATGTCAAGATTTTAGCGTGAACGAGTACTATCGGCCCCATAGTAGCGATTCGCGACCAAAAACGCATCTGAGGTACGAATGAATATCTGTAATAATGATTAATATATCCGCTATCGAACCTGATTGAAAATGGCTCAAAAGCGCACCAAATTGTAGTGCTGTCAGCTCAACCTCATGACCACGTCGAGGCCACTGCACAGCTGATGCGTCTTTCGAAAAAAATGGTTACGTCACGCACACTGGCATTTTGTCTGCTAGGAGCAGACGTGCAGTCAGTCCAGCTGTGTCTCTGATGATGTAGACTAAAGCCCCTCTATGCATTTTCCACCGGCTATAGGTTAAGAAGCGCCAACTCATTCTTCGACTCTCCCTTTAGCCCCGGCCTCGACAAGGGGCCTCATACTGCCAGTGAAACCCAACTGGTTCACCACCACAGTATTTACCCTGTAGCAGCTCGGCGCAAAGTGAAGCGAGCAAATGCGGCTGTTCTTCATAGGCGTCCAGTCCCTCTGTCCATCGGCACGTACGAAGTAAATCCAGTGGCTGCGTTGAGGGTCATGGCTTGGAAAGGCATGAAACGCCACGCAATTTCCGCTTTTTCCGCGCCTCGACGTGCAGGTTCTCACTGCGCAGCGGTTCCTCGACAGTCTGGCACGCATTGTCACTCTGAATGATCGTACTCACGCTATGATGCACACGCCAAATCAGTCGATGTGACACGGTAAATCGCACGCATGCTTCAATACAGCAGGGAGAGCCATTAGTGAGAGCATGGCCGGGAGTCGGCTCCAAACACACTCAGATCGTAGACATCATTGTTACTAGCCTATCGTCACTCAGGATGGTATTTGTGAAATGTATCACACCGAACACGTAGCACTAGTGTCAATGTCGCAGAGCATTGTGTTTTCAGTTTTTTTTTTCCTTGGCTTTTCTACGCTATTTGATATCAAATTAAAATAACTTCACACGACGGATGCCATTCAAGCTTGACCAAGAATACCTATGCATACCAAGCGATCGAATGATGGGCACAGGTCGCTCTTGAAATTTGATCTCTGTGCTCCTTTAACATTTGAAAATCTGTGTTGCCAATGAAATGAAGCCGAAAAAGGAAAAAAAAATCAAGAAGAAAGCGCCATCGCGGAAGTTCGCTGATTAGGTTTCAGGCCACCTAGATTATGCACATTATCGCGACTGAAACTTTGTGCACTGTACGCCGTACCAGTAGTTTGACTTTGTAGGCTCGCAATCCGTATTCAAGACATTGCATACCACCAATTGAGTGTTACAGCGCCACCCAAGCCCCCTTTAAGTAGAGCCACTGAAAAGAGTTAAGTAAGATGATTTTGTACAATACTGCAACTTCGATTGCCCGCGACCGCCACCGAAAAGCACCAACGGTGATTAGGCCTCGACCAAGGTTCGGCATTTTGTCACGGGAAGTTTGTACAACACAACATGAAGATTTGGAGCTGAAAAAAATCCCACTCTCAAGAACCGATCCAGGAGTAGCGAGCGTGATACAATGTTTAGGTTCGCGGCCCTGAAATCAATGGCGACAAAAGTTTGTTGAGCTTGTGCAAGTCCATGTAGTGCCAGCGTTGAGAGCAAAGGTGAAATCTCGCAGAGAAAAGCCAAAAAGCATTTAAATTCGCAGGCGAGGTAGTAAATGCGATAGCAACAATGCTAGTCCCGACAGAAAACTCAATAGCGCTTAACGAGGACGCGATCGTGCGTTTTATGCGGAGCGAGCATAGCCGGCTAGCAGTCGGAGTCACGCCGGCCGCAAAGACGATACACAGGCGACCGCCCTGCCTCATCACTCGACGAGCCCGCGGAGCTGGTGCAGCGCTGCCGTGGTCTTTTCTTTTAAAAGTGACAGTCTTTTTTTGGATACTTCAATGCAAAAGTCTCGGTCTGTCTGTCAACCAAAATGGTTCAGCTATTCAAAGTTCAACCACTTCCTCAATGCCCATGAATCTTGATCAGGTGTCTACGTTCATATACTTGTGCGAATTACCGATTGAAAATCAACTATTACGCATATCAGAGGTGCAATACCAACATGTCAACATTTTGCAGTGTGTTTATTTATACTAGAAAATGCATACATAAGTAATTATAAAGACAGTAGCGTTTAATATGATGCACTGACAATGCGATGCTATGCACGAAAATGCGGATGTTTTCTACGGTTTGTTAAGACAATACCGAGCTTCCACCTATCCGTGGATTTGCATTTTACAAACTATGGCCTCTAAAATGATGCGCAGATGCCGCGCACTTGCCATATCGGAGGCCAGGTTCATACAAACCCTCTTGTTTTCCAAGATTACTGTCAGATGGCACTGGTGTCTCCCGCATCACCTCCAGAATCCCATTTATCGAATTTCTTGTGCGGAGCATCAAATCAACAATTTATTCACTATTCGAAGACAGAAGACTGTCGTTTTTTGACAACAATTGCAGTGCAGACATGCAGATACAGGGCCTCTTTTTTGCCGCAGTTCTTTGCTTTTTTTTTCACTTCGGCTGACACAAGAGCCCGTCGAATTGCAACTATGAAAATACGGTACAGAGCTAGTGATCACAGCCAAGTTCAGGGTGTGCCTCTTATGTGCGGAAATAAAAAAATCGAATTTCTTGCGACTAAAACGAGGGGTGCGCCTAATATACAAGTGCATATATTATGAGAGTCAATACAATAATTGCACAAACTAAGTTAAGTAATGAGTACTACCAGGTTTATTCAACAGTCTGAGTAGCGTAACACAATGCTCCATTTCAATCCATGCCAACCTGTACACTGTGAAGGTGGCAAGTACAGTCTATGGAGTGACTGCTGGTTGCTCAACAATGGCAACCAAAGGAAATGTGGCCTAAACTCTTTAAGCTTACATATCTACAAAAAATTATGCAAAGAATTAGTTGAAATCAATAAATTTAGTGACAATAAATCAGTAGCGTAACCTTGAAAATGAAAACAAAATGCTGCACTCTATCAGATTCCATGAAAGTGCTGCTGCACAATATATGCAACAAGAAGCAGCATGCAAAGAGGGCTCAGGAATCAGTGAAAAGACCTTTGAAATAAATATAGCCTTGAAAATTAAAACAAAATGCTGCCCCCCATAGGCGTATCAGCTGGGGGGGGGGGAGCAAGGGGGGCAGGAGCCCTCCCCTCCCTGAGAAAAGTTGGGGGGCTGAGTCCCCCACTTTTGATAGTGATAAATCTTGCTGCACGCTGGCGAAACCATCAAGTAAAGTGAAGTTTTCCGTCGCAACAATAATCACTCAATTATGTCCTTACGGAGAATGAAATTGTTACGAGGCAATGTTACAACATAGTGAAATTTCGCCAACAGTTTCTCTGTGATAATTTTCCTTGTGGGCTCTTTGCGGTGCGATTCGCCTATAAGACGCCTTCGTGTCTTGTGCTGTAGTATAATAGAAGGCAAGCACTGAACAGGGGTCCTACGATATTACATCACTTGTTCATGCTTTTATTCTGCTGTGACTTTTTGATGAAGTTACGGATGGGAACAAGAAAACCTTTTATAGATCGGTCAAAGCATTTGCTGCTTCCGGAAAATAATTTTCTTCAAAAAGGATATATCCTCACCCCTGCTCTGTCGAAACTGTTGCAAGCCGATGAGTGTGACAAATCGTTTTGGATGCTGAAATCGGGCTAAGAGCACCATTCCTCAGCCTGTTAAAGTGCGATTCAACTTCGTGGTATCTAAGAAAGCGAACCGTGTCACCTCTGTGTATGCAAATTTCTATCAAAAAGCGAGTGCGTCAATGAAGTCCTCTCAATATATATATATATATATATATATATATATATATATATATATATATATATATATATATATATATATATATATATATATATATATATATAAAGCATACTTAAGGGCTCGTTTTTCTGTGTTTTTATGCAATGTTAATTAGATCTAACAGACAATAATGCCAAGGAAAGTATAGGGGAAGTTATTAGACCGAATTTCAATGTAATTGAGAAGAAAGAAAAGTAGATGAAAACTCGTTCGATGCTCTACTACTGAGCTACGTAGCTCAGTGGTAGAGCATCGAACGCGTTATGCGAAGGTCGCAGGTTCGGTTCTTGCCTACGGCAAGTTATATTTTCACCCACTTTATATTCTTCACAACTACATTACAATTCGGTCTAATAACTCCCCCTATACTTTCCTTGAAATTGTTGTCTGTTAGATCTAATTTATATATATATATATATATATATATATATATATATATATATATATATATATATATACATATATATATATTGTCACGGGGTCGTGACGTGGCTGAAGACAGGATACTTTATTGTTGGGATTTAACTGTTTATTTGGGCTGGGCGAACCTGTGCCCGGTAAACGAAAAGTTCGATTACAGTAGCAGTCTTGCACAGATAGCAGTCAAGGGAGCGTCGGTTGTCGATCAACTACTGACAAGCGGCGAAGCACGTCAGCATTTATATTCTTGCCGTCGAATGTTCTAGCCTTATCGCTGGCGGTGGCGTAGGTTCCAGAATAATCTGTACAGTTCGCAGAGTAGCCGTGATCTTATCGAAATGAACTACTACAGTCCGGAAGCTTCTCGAAAACTGCAGGCGCGGTTTGCGCTGGGAATTGTGTAGTGTTTTGGGACGATAACAAAACTTGGGAAATGGAACGTGGCGATACATATATATATATATCGAGGCAGACTAGTGAGGTAGGTGTGCCCCCCCACTCGCGAAAGAGTTGGTACGCCACTGCAATCTATCAGATTCCATGACAGTGCAATCGCACAATATATGCAACAAGAAGCAGCATGCAAAAGGCTCAGAAATCAGTGAAAAGACCTTTGAAAGAAATTTAGCATCAATGTGAGCAGCCAGCAAAATGCAAAATGCGACGCACTTGCAGTGGAGGACTTCCTGCTTGAGGGCGAGTATCTGGCGATTAGCATCGGCAAGGTCAGACCGGCAGTTGGCCAGTGCCATCTCCAGTTCCAGACCTGAAGACCGCTGAACATTGAGCTGTGTCAGCAGATCTAGTGTCTTGGCCTGCTCTGCGTCTAGTCGCTGCTTGAGCTCTTCTGCCCGTGACCGCTCCTGCCGAAGCTGACCTTCCAGTGTATCCACTGCAGGGAAGAGAAAGACAGAAGAAAAAAAGTGGTGAAGCAGTGTCAGCTGGCTGCCAATTGGCCAATGCTGCCCCAGTTTTGCCAATACGACTGCCTGCACAAGAGTGTTCCGCACTCACTGTAAAGGCAACAGGTGGCACTGACTGGAGCTCCCACGCTTAAATGCTGATATATACCCTATAAAGAGAACAGGGGGATGACCGCCACCATAGCTCAGTGATAGAGCATCAGACACGTTATTCGAAGGTCGCAGGTTGAGGGCTGGCCGGTGGCAAGTTATCTTTTCACCCACTTTTTTTTTTCATCACATTTAAATTACGACTCCCAATAACACCCCCCATACGTTCTTTGGCATTATTATCTGTTAGTTCTCATTAATACTGTGTCTAACAAAGAAAATAAGCTCATAAATTTTCCCTTTCCTGCCTGCCTGGATGCACTTTGTGGACTGTAGACCACGGCCATTGCATTGTTTACCGAGATCAACTTAGGCTTAAAGTACGGTGATGTTGAGGTTGAGTGACAATGTGAACAACAGCATCCTTTCAGAGCATTCACATTTGCAATGGTGTTTCATGCACAGATGAAATGCAACTGCTGCTACTTGAGTGACCCCCTCTTCCTCCTGCTTATTTCATGCTCGTAAGACGGGTAGTGTCCTTTCTGTTTGGGCATTCAACGGTAGTTATAGAACGCGAGGGGGGTGGGGGCGACACACACGTTATTGTATGCATCCTCCAGGCGAAAGAGATGGGCCGGCTCATTCGATCTCTGCTTCACCAGCGCTAGCACGCTTTAGCCTGCTCGTAAAACTTACGATGTGCGGGGGCATGTTATCAATTTCGACTTGAACGGAACATGGCAGCAATGGCAAAAACTAGCCAAGAGTGCTCACATAATTGCTACCGCATTTACCACCAAATAAGAGTTTTGGGTTAGCTCTTCCTTCAGTTCTCTTTTTGCTAAATTTGTGCGTTTATTTGTCAAATTTTTGTACTGAGTCTGCATACAGTGAAATCCCCTTTATCACAAATTTTTCTGGGAATCTGTTAATTTCGTTATATCCATGTTTAACTGTAACTATTGAGTCTGTAGCATAGTGTTTCAGCTTGAAACAATATTGAGGCATTTCACTTCCAGTGTACCTTTGGCCTTGAGTTTCAGCTCCTTCTGGTCGTGCTGATCTCGGGAACGGTCCATTTGTTCCTGGAGTTCATCGAGTGCCTTCTTGTGAGCCAGGCCCTCCTCCTTCAGCGCCTGCTGCAACTTCTGAACGTCTTCCGCTACAGCTGGAGAAACCTGAGTTGGATAATGTACGTGCAGTTTGGAGCACAAGCATGGGCTAGAAAAAAAAATAACAAAATTGACAAACCACAAAAAGATGAAGCCAATCCCTCATGCTGAAGAAAAAAAAATGTTGGAGCAATGCGAGATAACATTTTCAAGTTGCTAATTGAAGAAAGTTGACGAATGGCCAGAAGGTAAGCCTTTGAATGCTGTAAAACTATGCTGTCTTGAGCATTCCAAGAAATTATGCCTCATATCAATGAGCCCAGAGGTACTTTTGAGTTGCAGACTGATGGCACAAAATCAAGCAATCTTAATTAAAACTTAATTAGATTCTCTATATTTAAGAAAGGGTGCAAGCAACTGACAGTTCTTAACATCTTGGAAAGCTCAATTACCTTAATAGCGTCCTAACTCACTCCAACAGTCAAAACTGTCAAACAGCTCAGGCATTGCATGTGGGCAGAACAGCAACCTATTTAACGTGCTAGCTAAGGGACTCGCTGGGTAAACGTGCAATGACATGGGGGGCCAGTGCTTCATTTTAACATAACAGGCAACAAGGCCCCCCCCGGCCTTACTGCTATGACAGTGGCTGTAGAGTGGTCGGACGCTGCTGTTGTGTTTCCACTGTGCTCGGGTGATGGTGTGAAGTGTCGCTGCAGCAACTGCCGTTCTGTCAAGGACAGCACCTGAGAAGGAGCAGACACTCGCTGTAAGTGATGCATCCAGTTCTGGGCGACAGAAGCCCAATCGTTCTGAGCCGAAATGTGGCGGGAGTTGCGGGACATCAAAAAGTTTTGCCAAGACTGAAGCCTGCTTTCTCTGCATTGCTTGTTCATTCATCCAAAAAGGCACCATGGCCATATTTCAAGGTAAATGAAGGGCAAGCCACAAAAGCTCATAATGCCGAAGTAACGGCAGGTCAATGCTCCACGATACTGCAGATGGTGCAGCATGAGATTAAAGGGGCCCTCTAATGCTTGAAAACATCTGTGCCGAGTGCATAACTGGTAGTGGCCCTCGCCAAAGCTACTGCGAGCAGAAATGACGCTGGAAGGTTGCCGCCTTATGATTGGATAAATGTAAGGTTAAATGTGATGGCGGCATTGCAGCAAAATAGGGACTACTATTGGATTTATTTTTCCATTAGCACGTTCTCTCACTCAAAGCGACAGAGAATAAAGCTCTGTGACTTTTCCAGCTTTAAAACTGCAAAGCTGGTCAAAGAATGCGCAGAACGACATGCGCTGAAGGAAACGCGCCAGAGACGCTTCGGGCGCCGTTATTTGAAGAAACTAAAAGAAAAAAAAATGTAAGAGCCTTGATATATATACGTAATTGCAAAAAGAAAGATCAGTAAAGCTAAAAACATTATAGAAACGTTCGTGAGTTGGCTCGTTTCGCACATGTCGTTCCCTCTGCAAGTACCACATTGTTTGTTACCATCGCAACGGCGTCATTATACGCTGGACGAACAGGCAATATGTGATGCGAGCTTCTTGTACAGTAGAGCTTCCAGTTTATTTTATTGGGCAGCCTTCCAACGTCAGAGGGCGAGGGAAACACGGTAAGGTTAGCCCGCAAAAATCGGGTTGAAGGTAAGCATCCATTTGATTGTATTTTGATATCTCTACGCTGAATAACTTTGCACTGTGTGGCCATATCGGTGCCGTTCTTGCGGCACTTGTCTCTTAAGCTGTCAATGTACACAACCAGATAGAAAAACATGTAAAGCTATAAAGTCGTGAAAAGTGTTAGAGAGCCCCTTTAAAAACTGGCTTAAACCAGATATGCAAGAGACCATTTTCTGTCACTTTAAACACTGTTTTGGGTCTAACTTTCAATTGCATGTAGTGTCGTGGTGGCAGCTCACAGAGCAAACAAACTCATTCATCATGATCCATGGGTGCCAGCAGCATTTTGTTTTGGGGTGTGCTAAGCCATGTAGGATCATGGTGGGAGAGGGGGGTGAGGCTCTGGTGAGGCTTCAGTGGGGGGGGGGAGGGAGTGCTCGTGTAGCTTGAGTGGGGCAAGTGCCCTCGGGGTTTGCACCAAACTGCCGATGCCCATGCCATGATCTACGGTTCCACAAACTGGCTATGCTTTCAATTGTCAACATCAGAAAGAAGAAAAACTGATGGCGCTTCGGCACTCCCATTGGGAAATTCCACATATATAAACTACTAAGAATTAATACACGTATCACTTGTGAGGTTTCGAAAATCTGCAAAAGTTACGTGTCGGGAAGAGTGACTTCCAATATAAACCACTCTTTGGTCAATTTCCCTCAGTTTTCAAGAATAAGAGCACACTAATTTTACAACCCTGCCACACCATTAACGGGACTATGACACTGGCACTCTAATTTTGTGGGCACACACTTAAGGAGAGATGCAATTAAAAAACAGGAATGTTTCTCTAATATATGGACTAGGGTGATAAACATTTCGTGGTATATATAGGCTCTCATGCTGATTTCAAATATGCAATCAGTTTCATAGTAAGTTGCAGGGTTTTCATTTTGTGCCATGAAAAAGTGTAAGGTATAGTTTGTTCTGGAAAAACTTTTTATGCAACTGAACTTTTATGGTTTTGAGCTAATACTGGCTCATATTGCTCCACATTAACTGTAGAATGCAAATAAGTATTAAGAAAGTGTGCATAAGACATTTTACTGGACAAAAAAATTGTAATGAGATAATTCTTAGAATCCTCAGACCATATTAATTTCTTACCTTAAGTTCTTAATGATTATACAGACGATATAAAATTTTAAACAAGATACTTCCACTCTTCACATGTAAAAAAATATGTGGACAAAATTTCATCGCAATTGAGCTATCAGGAGTATAGAAAACATGATGTCCAAACACAAGAAGTTGCCCAAGAATGGATCTTGAAAAAGACACACTTTAAAGGTATCAGTGAGAGCTCATCCACGGGGAATAATCTCTGCCATCATGAGAGCTTGGCAATCATGGTTATTTTGAGCATGTGGTATTGGTGAACTGCTCATGCGAAATGCAACGGCAAGCAGCCAAGTGACCATTTCCAGGGGACTCTAGACAATGAGCTCTTCTTAGTTTTTAGAAGCCACCTTGTGCTCCTTAAGGGCAACTTTAGTCTAATTCGAGTTTAGTTTCAATCTTCTGTTCTTTTTTTTCATGAGAGTAAAACTAAACTTGTGAAAGCAAATAAAAACGAAAGACGTGTAATTTTCGAAAAAACTTGCATTTTCCTACTCGCATCTCTCAATAAAGCTGGCACTATGACGAGAAAAAACGTAGCCTCCGAGTCTGAAATTTCTTGTGCAGTTTTTGGTACATACACGTCACCTTGCTCATGGGTGAACAGAATTGTGGAATATTGCAATTCATATACCGGTGACTTTTTTTTTGCAGCGCCTAATACTCATGCTACACAGATGACAGGAAGCACACAGGACCTCGCTCGTGTTAACTTATATCTGAAGTCGCTACAACTTTAAACGGCAGCAACAGTAACTGTCACAATTAAAATAGCTGCAGTGAATGAATGTAGCAAGCTCACTTGTTAATCGTAACATACGTAGCTGGAAAAATATAACTCATGAATTAGGTAAAAGCACGAGAAATGTCACAAAAAATATTGAGGCACATTTTGCGGCCACACAGCTATGCTGTTATACAGCTAATTTGGGGATGAAGGTCATGTGCTTAGTGCCTGAATGAACACGCCAGAAAGCATTATGCAACAGGCGCACAATATTAAATGACATCAAAGGGGTCCTGCGACGCTTTTTTTGCAACATCCCGCCGCACTGGAGTTTGTGTAGAGCTGAACACTGAGATAAATGCAAAAAGAGTTATCAAAATCGGTACACGGTAACGGAAGTTATTGGCCTTCAAACTTCAAAACACCAGTAGACGACGAGAAAAAAACGTTACCTTTTGCATTTCACCCTCCCTCTAGCGTCAGAGGCCGCTCCCAATCACTGAACGCCTCTTACAAAAATACACTGGACAACTCCCTTCGCCGTGGTACAGCACCCCTAGCGTCGTTTTGCAAATGTTTTCACACCTTCGTATTTCAAAACAGAAATCCTTTTGTATCAGAAGAAGTATAAAGGGTGCTTTTTAAAATAATTTTTAGCGCACTGTGATCTATCTGGAACCATATGAATATTATGCGTGACGTCGCATCAAACCAATAAAAAAGCACGGTCAATGTCGCCACTCCCACTTGGGAAAGCGTCAATTCTGATAACAAAATAGCCGCCTTGTGTCGCTCTAGCTCAAAAACACTGTAGTTTTTCCATAAAAATAAGATTATAACAGCCTTGTTTTTGGCGGTGCTACTCGTGCTATGATATCGGTGCATTCCACAGTTTGAGAAGAAGTAATGAAAACAACATGCTTAATTTGCTGTACGACCATGCCTAAAGGCAGTGTTTTAATACCCTCTTTTAAGTACGCGTGGCACTGCAAGGCATGGGGAAGTCAATTCACTTTATGCCTTAGTGTATGGGCGCTATTTGTGAGCACCGAACAATGCAGGAATTTCAAAACGGCCACCTATAGTGGCCTTTACTGCTTCCATGGTTTCCTTTCCTTGGAAAAGGGAAAAAGAAAGCCCGCAAACTTTCACTCAACATGTTTTTGTGAACTTCCACACCAGTGCACGGCAACTTACATGCAGGCCCTCGCGATATATTTTTGCCAGCAGGTTACGAAGAGCTGGCGGCAGCGTGGAGTCCTGAGAGTTGCCTTCCTCCAGCGTGCCGGTCGAAGCTAAACTCGAAGCCATGCTTGAAGCGGTGCTTCCGTTTTCTGAGGGCGGTGTGCTGCCACGAGAGCGCAGAATGGCAGCCATCTTGTGAGCACGCAGCTTCAGCTTGACACCTGGAAAAGTCAGGAGTACACAAATGAAAATGTAGCCACACCAGATGTGATGTATGTCGTACGCTAGAATGGTCCAAGCAAGCATTAAATGCATGAACATTAACAAGACTATAATCTGGGATTCCATGAAACAACCTCTAAGGCTTTTGTCTCTGTTAGAAAGAGTTCTGAGTCCCCTTTTGCTGATAAAATCTTCTCGTAGTATCACGGAAGTGTAATTTCACGACACAACTTTAGAGTTGCTTATAAGAGTGTGCAAATAGTCCAACCTCTGCATACTTTTCGAGTAGTGTTTGCTACTTGATTCGACTCACACCGGAATTTTGCTGTTCTAACTTCCGAAGGACAGAGTCAACCTAAAACGCAAAATGGCCCCTTTAAACACTCGATATGCTTCATCACACTCTCGCATTGCAGCAAAGCTGCCTTTAATAATCTGCTATGATTGCAAATGAATTAAAAAAAAAAGCCGTCAATTTCAGCATGGAGATGATAGACCGGGATGAAGGGGGGAGGGGAGTCAAATAGTGTTTGGACCTGAAATTAGGGCAGAGAGTGCGAAAAATCGAACGCTGAAGGTATTAAGCACCCAAGAGTCTAGATGCTGAATAGTGATGTGTACGAGGCAGATTTGGAACTCCGGACTCAAACGGAGCACACCCTTGTACACCACATCAGTTAGGTTTTCACCGACGCTGAAAGAGGAGAGGCCCAGGAAACAGCATCTCTGCCTTCCATATGAAAAGTGTTGTAGAGAACACTCTGCATTGCTTCATTCTTGACAACTATGAAGCACCACCCTGCCAGTGCCTCATCAACCTAACCAAAAGAAACCCTTTCACGTTGCTATCTCATAAGAATAAGCTTAGGAATTCTCTCCAATTTTTTTTTCTGCTATTTCTCTTTGAAGTATTAGAAAAATATTCAAGAAATATTCCAGAAGTATTTGATTCGATTTGCACTCAAACTTCAATTTAAATTCAACCACTTAAGTTCACTTTGCACCTGAAATTTGGCTACTCGCACTGCTCTAGTTCCTTACATAAACTACGTTCCTAAGGTTGGTATTGTATAAAAGACTCCACTACACTCTCCATGACAAGTGCCATGATGATAACACACACACTGTAATCACTATACAGCTGACTCCCGATATTGTGATAGAGGTGACAGGTCAATTTTATGGGTATTTGCTAAGCTTGTGCGAATACTGAATTTGAGGTTCGAAGCTAATAGTATATCTACCGCATATTATCAAGGAAAAGTGAACCTATTTGCCAGGACTTAAGCAACCTGCACAATATTAAAAACAACAAAATAAACAATGCTTGTGCAAGTGCCTTTTTTTTTCGTCAAAGAAAGTGTAAACAACCTTGAATAGTAGCAGGATTTGACTTTCAGTAGAATGCAGGTGACAAAAGGCAAAATATGTTATTTTTTAAAATTTACTATATTTAGAGCATATAAGTCGGTACAACAAGCTTATAACTTAAAAAAAAAAAAAACGAATCGATACAAGGGTAATATCTTCATTTAGCCTTGAAGTGGGGATTTGCAGAAGTGCGAATTTCCTCTGGATGCGTGTTTCCGCAGCTTATCACCTCTCCAGTGCAGTCAAACCACTTTTACAGGTGTCACATGCCGACTAATATACATTTATTTATTTGTTTCGAATAATTCGAAATTTTCAATACCTTAAATTCAATTTGAAGTGACTTTTAATACTGCATTATACATTCGAACATTCGAAGCATTCGCATACAGTAAAAGCTCGTTAATTCGACACCCGTTAATTCAGAAATTCGGATAATTCGGACGGCTCTATTGGTCCCGGCCAAAGTGCATGTTAATCTATGGGACCAAACTTTCGTTATTTCGTCGGAATGCGGCACGGGAAGTCTCGGAGGCGCTGTTAATATTATAGGACGCTTGCCTGAACACTCCCGACAGCTTGTGTGCTGTTGGCCATTTGGAACAGTTAAGAAAAATTGTGATGTCAGCCGGAATCTGCGTGAAAACGCAGACGACAATTACAAAATACTTCAACAAATAAAGGTATGCTTCTGCAGCTTGATTTTAAATGTTGTTTTCCCTGTTCATTCGTTAATTCGGACAGTTTTTCCGGTCCCGTGAAATCCGAATTGATGAGCTTTTACTGTATTTGCACAAGCCTAGTATTTACAATGTTATAGCAGTGAGGATTACCACGCGCAAGCACTTGGAGCATACTAGTCTTCATCTTTGGTGAGCACTCATACCGCTCAGTAACAATATAATGACAATCGATATACAGTCGAACCTCGATATATCGAACGGCGCGGCGATCGCGAAATAGTTCGGTATATCCAGAATACGATATAAAAAAATCACGAAAAAAATGCGTCAACAGCTTGCTGAAAACAACCAACGAACCGTTCAAGTGTGGTGCAGTAAATACTCGCTTGAAGATTCAAACATAGTATTTATTGTGTTGGTTTAAAATATTGAGAAAGAGTAGCCTGCTTTTTGTTGGCCATTGTGTGTTTGACGTCTGCGTCCTCAATATAGTCCAGGCGATCCATAAGTGATAGGCCGGTGCCTTCAATCGCGCCGCAGTGGCGGCGCGCAAGGGCCAAGGCAGCTACGACCTCAGCTGATGTCGGGAGCGGGTCACCATCAGCGCTTGCGGGATCCACTTCAGCAGAGTCTTCATTTGGCTGCTCGGCAGTAGCTTCGGTGACAATCTCCACATCCGTGAGCTCCGCCGTTGTGAGCACACAACAGCGCGCGACAGGCCTAACTCCGAACGCACGAACACTGCGAGCACAACGACCAATGCCTGCCGATGCTACGGGGGAGGAGCTTGCAACGAGTGCGCAGTGTGCCGTTGACACCATAGAGACTGCAACGAATGCAAGCTGCAAGGCTGCGGCGTGAGTCCGGGTGTAAAGCGCGCACATGGCGCGCCCATGCCGGCTCGCCTGACTGCTTTCCCCTCCGTGGCTTTCCCTTTCCCGGCGGCAGCGCGGGCCGCGTCCGAGACAGTCGTCTGCGTCCTTTCTCTCCTATACTTTCCTCCTCAATCTTTACCTCCCACTCCCCCTTCCCCAGCGCGAAGTCGTGTCGGTGCCTTTGTATTGAAAGAAAATAACAGCTCCGCGCTTTTCACTTTCCTCATTCAAGAACCTCTACCGCAAGGCTGCGGCGCGCGTACGCCGCTACGTTAAAGTGGCGCTCTCGGCGCCATCGATGTGTGCAGCATTCGTAAACGCCCGTTGCTCTACCACTACTTTCGAGAGTTGCGGGAAAGCTCTCCGCCTGTCAATGAAGCGCAGGCGGTTTGGGGTGGCTGAGTTCGATATATCTATTATATGTCAAAATTTGTTCGAAATAAAAAATCAATAATGCATGCGATTTCCCGCGTGATATAGCAACCGTTCGATATAGGCAATAATTCAATATATCCGTGTTCGATATATTGAGGTTTGACTGTACCAACAGAGAGGTTCTTCAGCAATATTGACTCAATATACCGATGAATAGGCGCCTCACTAACATTGACATGTATTGAAAAGGCATTTAAAATGAATGCTCCATAAAACGAACAATGTTGAACGCAACTTTTCTCTAACAAGGTTTGAATATGTCATCGTGGAAGACAATCAGAACTCACGGTCTAGCTCCAGTCGGAGGGCCTCCACCTCCTTCAGTTGCTCCGCGCGGAGGGTCTGCAGCTGCTGCGAGTGTTCCTCCCTCAGCCGCCACACCAGCTGCTCGTGCTGCAGAGCGATATGTCCCTTCTCAGTCTCCAGCTGTGCTCGAAAGGTGGCCTCGGTCCTCCGAAGCTGCTCCTTGTGGGTGGCATCTTGCTGCAGTGCATCTGCCTGAGCTCTTCGCAAGGCCTCCAAAAGCTCGTCCAGCTCATGCTGGAAGCTTGCCTCCGTGGACAGCAGGCGCTGGTCGGAGCGTGCCATCAGCATCTCTTCCTTCTCTTGCAGCATTCTGGCCATTTCAGCTCGCAGGCGCTCTACCTCTGCCCGGTGTTCTTGCTGTAGGCGTTGCACCTCTTTCGTCTTCAACGGGGAACTTGCTTCCTTCATGGTGGAGAATTCTGTGGCTGCAAATTGCAATGACGAAATGCAGACAGGGATACTTAAAATCGCAGAAAATGACACACATCAAGTGGCACGCATCGCAATGCTTTGGTAGCCTAGTGAGGCTAAGGTGCAGTTTGGAGGCATTCTAGAAATTAGGCATTGGATTGAGTTCGCCTAATTTGAAGTAGAAACACAGAATAGGAATATGTGTACTAGTATGCACTAGAGGAATATCTGTAGCGGCGCTGCTACTGCTGATACTGAAGTCATTCCAATTCGATACATTCCCATTGCAATACATTTTGACATTGCATCGAACTCCAATACTGAAGACATTAGATAATCACTTGGAAAAGTAGTTCAAGGCCCAGTTAACTAAATTTATATCAGGCATTTGAGTTTCAGCACTTTTTCAGTGCTCTTGATCTATTTAGTCATCGCACGCTCACATAATTAAGCTTGATCCTTAAAGTGTGCTCAGAAAAAGTGTTAGTTTTGAGCTAACACTCTAATACATATATATAGGCATATATACAGTCGGCTCTCGTTAATTCAAACTCGAAGGAACCTCTGAATTTCGTTTCAATTATCAAGAAATTTGAATTATCAGAAGTTCTCGGACAGATGACTCTGGGTGAGGTGACACCACAAATTATGATTAGGCAGTAATTTTATCACATTTAAAATTTTTTGAGTATTTTTAAACCCTAACTGCATGCAATGAAAAGAAAGCAGAGGTGTAGGGTCCACAAGTTATTGGCCATTTGCTGCTGATCATACCTTTTAAAGAAATTGTGAATTGCCAACTGCTTCTTTACTATAGGTATGTGCCTTGGCACAAGGCTTTCTATACCAGTTGAGAAGGATCAAGGTTTACCATGATTGCGCTTTGTCTCAAACATTTGTTTACTAGAAAAGCCTTTTTCCTTGAAGGCCTGAGTATCTTATTTTTCATTTTTAGACTGCTAGAATTATATAAGCATGATAATTTTTAAATAGTACTGGAAAATCACCAGATATTTTCTGGTATAAAACTGCAAAAAAGTATGAATTAACCAAATGATGGAGTTTGAATTAAAAGGCTTTAAAGTACATTGAAAGAATAGAAGGCCAACAAAAAAATTGAATTTCGTTTGAATTAACCAAAAGTGTGAATTATCATTTGGATTATCGCGAGTATACTGTAATAGGAAAGACAAAATATGTGAACAATATATTTATTGAGTCTCGATACTGCCAAGTTTTTCAGGAATAAAAGGATGTTAATGTCATTTTCTTGTGAAGTAAGCTTAGCACTGGAGAGTTCAAGGAACGAATGAGAAAGCATCATTGGAATTATGAGACAAGTGTGCTGCCCTTACCTGATGTCCCAACCTGTTGCTCACTGCTCCACTGTCTTTTCATGGTTTTCTTCAGCTCGGCCACCTCTGCTTCATGCATCTTGCACAGCCTGGTCACTTCTTCGACGACACGACGATTGACCAAGCTACGGATGTCTTCCTGAGTCAACATTTGAGCAGCCTGGCCACTGCTGCCACCTGGCATACTGCTGTCACTGCCATTCCTGCTTGGCACCTGTTGCCACGTGTTATGGACTGACGACGACTGCACCTGCACATCGTGCCGCTCTTGCTGAAGTGCCGCCTTTTCGGCTTCAACCGTCTCTCTGAGCTTGGCCATCTGTTCTGCATGCTCCCTTTCGAGTGCCTGCCTCATCTGCTGCTTCTCCTGTTCGTACTGTTGTCGAAGTGCCTCCAATGTGTGCTGGTGCCGTGCGTCCAGTGCAGCTGTTTCCTGCGATGAAAAAAAAAAGAAGTGTACATTTAGGGCTTGCTTTCTTTTGTCAGACACAATGGTCATGAGAACAAACAGACAATAATGCCAAGAAAAGTATAGGGGATGTTATTAGAAGTTATTATAGCGTAAATGTGAAGGAAGGACAGTAGACAAAAAGACAACTTGCCATTGGCAGGGATCGGACCTACAACCCTCAACAGAGGAATGACCATTGCCATAGCTCAGTGGTAGAGCATCAGGCAAGTTATTCGAAGGTTACATGTTAGGTCCCTGCCAGCAGCAAGTTGCCTTTTCTTTTCATCTACTCTTCACATTTACATTACTATTAACATCCCCTATACTTTCCTTGGCATCATTGTCTGTTAGTTATCATTAAGATCGTTTCCTGCAATGTTGCTTAAGGGGGGACATGGTGTGTAGAGATATTTTCTGTATTTGTGGACCAAACATGATGAAAATATACATGCTTATGTAGTTTCTCCTGCTGATTTCAAATGTGCGAAAATTTTCAGTGTAGGTCAAATAATTTAGAAGCCACTCTATTGTTTTCGGAGACAACAGAAAAGAAAGCGTTTATCAAAAAGTAAATATTATTGCATAGCTAGACAGTGCTATTAGCAATAAGTGCAATGCTGCAAGCAGATTTCCAATTAAAGAAAAACTAGTGATTCTGCAGCTGATGAAAGCTGAGGAGTCATGTCATGGCTATCACATACAAAGAAATTGAATACCTTCTAAATTTATATGGGCAGCAAATGGAAATTCTGCTCTCAGCACTTTGTAAAACACAGATCGAGCTTTATGTTAATGAAAAAATTATTGCTCTAGCTGTTCTAGATTGCAAGATATCAACGCGACAAACTAGTAAAGTCGCCAAAAAGCTAACTAGTAAAGTCGCCAAAAAGCATGTTTTCAGAAAACTGAGAAAAAGAAATAAAACTCATTCATTTACATAACTGAACTTGAAAATGATCAGTATGCACCGGGCATGTAGTCCTTTTGACTATGAGTCCCTGAGTGGCGCTTTTTCAGGGACTGGTGCATGTTCTCCGTTGCTTGTCGCTTCTTGACTGATGCTGCCGTGCGTCGTCGGTCCTTTTCAGCCATGCGGCTGCGGCTTTGCCAGCCAGGGTTTAGGCTCAGCTCTTTCATGATGTCTTCTGATGCCTTTTTATTGCCTGCATTGAACTTGAGCACTGCTTCTGCCACAGCTGCCTCCACCATGAATAGCGAAGCATGTCGCTCCTATGGTGCCAGCGCCCATATCATTGAATGCAGGCATTCGTTGTTATTTTGTGTTTTTCCTTGCTGGCATCGTTGCAACAGCTTTCTGTCTGACAAGCGCTCATAAATGGGAAGTAAGGCTTGCTTGGCAGACATGTGGAGGCAGCTTTCGACGATGTTTGGGAATGGGCTCCCCCTTGGTCTTTGCCCCATTTTGTTTGCACCAGGAATTTGGACCAGGTGAGCACAGAGTGCGGTTTGCCACATCATCATTGGACGTGATGTGATGATAAGTGGCCATCACTGCTGTGTGCATAGCATCAACATCATCACTGTGTGTCTTCAGAGCCCACCCATAATAATTGGTAAGCTTTGAGATCACGTCTCCTGTCAAGCGGCCCTTTCCCCTAAGACTCTCAAGGCCAGGGCCTTTGTGTTTTGCAATCAAGTTGCGCAAAGCAGTGCCCATACACTTTTAGACATAATTAATGCAGTCCTCTTTTTCCACTGGGATATACCCATAAACCTTATCTTTTTGTAGCGCAAGGTAACTGCGGCTGTCCCCGTTGCAAAGCACCGTGGTGTAGCACAGGTTGTGCAGCTCAAGTGACCTCCTGAAGAGGATGAGGGCAACCTCAACCTCCATTTCCCCAGCCTTCGTGCCACTGCTTTTCTGACACTGGTGATGTTCCTTCCACGCTGCATAAGAAGGGTCACCTTCCTTTGGGCCCGACTAACATCCAGCACCAAAGTTGATCAAAACAACGAAGTCAAGCACCAGCCCGCTGAACAATTCTATGACAGTGCCGAGATCAATATGCGGCGAATGACCGCGAGTCATAATGACACATCAAACGAGATCGCGATGTTTCCCATGTGGCCTATATTAAGTTCGGCGTAAAGTTCGCAAACCGACCCCGCGCAGTCGCTCGTCAAATTGCATGCAGCACGATTGGCCACGGGCGCCAACTTCGTCTTCATGTAGTGTTGCCACGTTTTTGTGTGAAGACCCCGACGGCCGATGCCCATCAATGAGAACACATCATTCAGCACGGTCTGTCTGTTCCTCGTTGCCTGAATGGCATGCGCAGCCAAAACGTTCACAGCAAAAGGCTTCATGCATTCATCGCTACATACGCGCGGCGAGCTCCACAACGACGCAGTCTCCCCACAGGTCGAACACACAAAACGCAACTTTATGGCGAGCCCGAATTCCCGGTCGTTGCGGACAATCTGCAGTTCTCCGTTGCTTGCCTTGCACTTTGCAAATTCCAACAAAGCACTGTTCACTGCGTCCAAATCTATAATTGTGAGCGTGGTTCCATCAGGTGGCCAAGCTGCTTCGTTGGCACCGCCAACCACGAATGCGCGTTTCCGCTCCGTCGCTGCAGCGGACGACCACTCCGATAACTTATCTTCGGCTTTAGCTCACTCCTTTTCTAAGTCAGATTGCTGCCGATAGATATCTAGACGCACGCAACCGCTGCTCGAAGGCTCCGCGGCTGATGAACTTTGCACAGGCTCCGTGACAACTGATGCGGTAGCTAGGCCTTCCGTGGTAGCGTCGACGACTTCGCCATGGGACGCAGAGAGTGTAGCGTCTCGGGGGGTTTTGCTGTATCACGGAGCACTTCTTAAAATTCGCTACTAGAGTCCATCACACCTTTTTCGCACCAAACTTGTGCCGTGTGCGGAATTCGCGCTCGGGATTCGACATCGTGAAACTTCTCCGCTGACACTGAGGCAAAATGGCGCGCATGGACGCGCGCCTCCACCAATAGGAAGGCAAGCTCAAGTCACGTGTGCGAAGTAACGAATAGGAAGGCGCTCTGATATTTCTTTTTGCTGTTAATTTTACAAGTGGCCAATGGTTTGATTGGACCCATTATGGCGGGAATTTGAAGGCGAAAGACGGCTCTCTCAAATGAGACCAAGCGGGCCGCGCTGGCACACATGAAAGAGCAGGGGCGCGTTACGGAAAATGTGCGATTTCAACGTCGATTTCGGCTTTGTGCCCTCGCCGACGGCACGCAACTGCGACCGTACGTCATCTTGAAAAGGAAAACTCTACCAAAGGTTCATTTGCATGCCGGTGTGGTGGTGCGCGCACATGAGAACGCGTGGATGAACAGTGACTTGTTCGTAGACTGGATCAAGACGGTATGGGAGAAGAGGCCCGGTGCGATGCTCGCAAAGAAATCAATGCTCGTTCTTGACTCGTTCCGCGGCCACACAACTGAGGAAGTGAAGGACCGTTGTTCACGCAACGGCACCGACCTAGTTGTAATACCCGGTGGAATGACGTCAATGTTGCAGCCTCTAGATGTGTCCCTTAACAAGCCCTTCAAAGCGCATGTCAAGCGCTATTACGCCGAGTGGATGGCCGAAGCTGCTACGACTTGACGCCGACAAGACGAGTCCGAAGGCCTGATATTGCCCTATTCTGCAAGTGGATTGTCGAGGCATGGAAGGCCATTCCAGGTGAGATGATGCGAAAAAGTTTCAAGAAATGCTGCATCTCAAACAACATGGATGGAACCGAAGATGACCTTGTGCATAATGGTGAGGACTGCGGCTCAAGTGATAGCTCTAGAGAGAGTAGCGACAGTGAGTGAATTGTGACTAGCCTTGCAGACAGCGTATTCTGCTTGCTAAATAAAGCCTTTTCTGTCTACATATGTGCTACGTTGCTTGAGCAGTAGCTTTTGTACAGCCTTTCTTGTATATCAAATGTGCGGGCAATACGCGAGGATTTTTTTTTTCTTTCTCAGTGAGCTGAAAGTGGGGGTGCGGATTATATGCAGGGGCGTGTTATACGCGCAAAAATACGGTAACCTGGATGTTGCCTTCAATGATCTGCGCACGGCGACATGTCGATTCCAGCCGGCATAACCTTTGAGGGCTTCGCCGACGCTGACAAAGACCTCAAGCTAAGTGCGGACTTGATTGATGACGAAATCATTCCTCAAGTTATGGAGGATTCTGACGACTCCGACACCGAGAATGAAGAGCCATCTCCTACACAGTCAACAAGCTCGGAGTTGAAGCGAGCGCTCATGACACTGTCATCGGTGTACAGCAGCAACATGACGTTGACTTAAATTGAGGCAGACATAATCACGGGCAAGTGGAACGCCGCACAGAAGAAAATAGGCGACTCCTTTGCGCCCAAGTGTTAACCTATGAGATAACGCCGGCCACATTATTTTTTGTTTTTTATAAACGGCTCTTTTCAAAGCCACCTAAACGATGCATTGGCTGAATTGCAATGGGAATCTTGTACCCCAGCTGTTACCCTCTCCGTCAGTGTAAAATATCTAAAAAAAATGTGTGTTTTCACGTACATTCGTTTTCCTAGACTGCCCAATTTTCCAGACGTTTTCGCAGTCTTTTGAGGCTCCGAGAAATCGGACGTCGATTGTACACGTATGCAATGCAGTACATAAGAGAGAGAGACTATCTTAGGCTTGTTTTATTAGCTGCTATAGTAGCTTTGCGGCTAAGATTGAAAATGAACTGTATAGAGTTTTACATGCCAGACCTTGATATACATGCTGCAGAGGGCGATCCTGAATGAATGAATGGCGAAGCTTAGCGTGTGGACAACAGGACACAGAGAAGTACACACAGGACACGTGCTTGCTGAAAACTGATGTCTATTGAAAAGAAAGCCCGCTTCTGATTGTTAGCAATAACGCCACAACAAAACAGCAAATGTTATTGTCAAATATAAGATGTGGGCTTTATATTCAACAAGTTTCAGTTTTCAGTTAGCACTTATGTGCATGAACTCGCTCAGATCATTCCAAGCCAAATGTCCCACTTTCACCTATCAAAGATGATCTGAGCGAGCTCAAGCACTTATGTCTTTTTCTCAAGCACACAGGGTGCCATAATACTACTGTAATATCATTTTCAAGCACAATACCACAAGCAGAACTGACTGCAAACCAAGCAGTGAGGCCAACCTTCACCCACACTTAGTTAAAGTTTTGCTCTATATTCTCCCAAGAAAAAATATTGCTTTGAATGCATTTGCCTATGTTTATGGACTGACTTAGCATGTCAGCTTAGTCAATCCATTACTATGCTTACTAAATTTGCTTTGTTTGACTCTGACAGGAGGCTCTCCCACAGTTCTTACTTAGGGGCTTCCTTAAGAAAATATTTTGCACCTTCACATATATGTGGTAGTTATCGATTCTGTTAATAAACCTGAAACTTGAAGCCTCTGTTAATTTATTTTTCCGATTCCAAAGAGTACAAGAAAAAGGTATCTTGGGGAATGTTTCTTTTAAAGTTTAATTCGAGAAGTGAAGCACAACTGCTGCAGCATAAAATTCCATCCTAGCTCGCAAAGGAAAACAAAAAGGAAAGAAATAGATGCGCAGCCAAAACATGCCTGCTCAAGGTAGGAGGCCATCTCCTTCTCCAGGTCAGTGCGGTTCCAGGTGCGCATGCGCGTGTTAAGCTGGCACTGGCGCTCCAGGTTGGCGATGCGTTGAGCATGCTCCTGCTCCAGCCGCTTGCGCTCGGCCTCCAAGCGTCCTCTCCACGTCTCCTCCAACAGCCGGATCTCCTCATGGTGCTTGCTCTGCTGCTGCTCCCGCTCGGCCGACACTGCCTTGTTCAGAGTGGCTGCAGCCTCGTCCTTAGGCACGCTTCGCGACTGCACACAAATGGGCAGTGGCTGCACTGTCTTGAGAGTCTCCAGTTTATGCTCCAACTGCCATTAGACCAAGGATTTACAAACACACACACACCTATGCACACCTCCAACAGCACCCTAACACACTCCAACGAGGATTCAAATGTCAACCAGAACCACCCTTCCCACCTTAAGAATAGGCATTCACCCACACACCCTAATGTTGTGGTAATATCCCCCAACTCCAGAATAAAAATTTCGGATAATTGTCGTCGCTAGAGGCCGTCATAATCACAGTGTGAGTAAGACCTTCCATGAAAAGGGTGGCAAAATTGTTACAACAGACAAAATGCCAGGTTCTTCCGACATGTGCAATTTCATCTTTTTATGATGCTGTCTTTATGTGCCTAATTCACTGACATTCTGTAATTGGGTATGATAAAGCACTCTGACTGAATTTATCTGCTGCACTTGACCACATACCTGCTCGAGTGCTGGTTAAACTGGTTAATGTTGGTTAACCTTGGCTGCTATACTGTAGCATCATATCATTCAATAGGAATCAGTATGCCTGCTGAATTTCATTCAAAAAGAGTGAAATTGATCTTTCTGCCCTTTTTTCCCTTGGTGAGGCAATGAATTCTCTTAACAATATTTTTTCAATATAAATGATCAACGGACATAAGCAAAAAGAACAATAACCTTGTGACTCATCAGTGTCATCACATTTGAGTGATGGCTTCACTAAAGACAAAGAGCTTTGGATTAGCCTCGTTTTCTCTTTCTTATTTATAACACTCTCCCCTAAAATTGCTTAAAATTTGAATAATTGGCTGGTCTTTATATATAGTCCGTGCTTCTCTTTATGTAGACTGAATATTTCTGTAACTGAGTACAAATTCTATGCGCGTAGCACTGCTGGCTGTCAAATGGTCGAGGCAAAGCAATGTAGACTATTATGTATAGCAAGCCACGGAGCTAAACTATTATACTAAGTGCATTGCTACACAGGGAGGAAAAAAAAGTGCTGAGGACAAATGCAAGGCAGAACTGTGGCCAAACAAACATGCAATTTTGGTACGAAGTCACTTTGCTGAACAGCAGGGTCTGTCGGGATGCAATGGTTTTTGTTTGGCCCCGATCAGAATGCCTCTCATTAAAAAATGTCTACATCAGACTTTGATGCAATGGTTGATGAGATCTCCATTAGGCCTCAAAGAAACGGCAGAGTGACCACTTCCAAGGTATGGATCAGAGGCAAGAAGCCACAACCGATAATAAAGACGAACACCACATGATTATGTACCTGCCTGGAGAATGAAGATGTGCCTACCGTAAAAACAGGAATGTAGGTCAAATTTATTTAAAAAAAAATGCAATGAAAAGTCGACTGCCATACTTATATACCGGTATTTGGTATAAAGAGAAAGCGGAAGTTTTGTAACAATGGGTAGCTGAAGTCAAAAGCCTCCATTGTCATCATGAGCATCAGCAGCGGCGTCGTTAGTCAAGGCTAGGCAAGGCTTACAGTGTTCTAGCAACGCCAATTTGCCTCAATTATTTGCTGTTTTCTTTTTTCTATATCTTTCAGAAACGAGTGGGTGGTGACGAAAGTTTACGATAGGCTTTAAAAAAGAAGCTATCTAGTATGCCAAAGCGCACGGCAACCTGGCGACACAACGGTAAATCGGTGCAACGGGAAAAAGTGTCCACTACTGGAGGAGCCAAAAGCAGCGCATCACACCCTGCAGCAACCAAAAGAAAACTTCATTTCGTGGATGGACTGCAGTGCACCCCGAACAGGAAATGCTATTCGTCGAATTCGTCCAGGAGCTGCATGTAAGGTCGCTACCTGTTACAGTGGAGTGCACCCACGTGAAAGCTATTGAGATAGCGCAGAACTCTGGGCTCACGAGGGCGCAATTCAAGGACTGGCCATCGTGGTTGCGCCGATTTATGAAGCGGAAGGGCTTTGAGCTGAAGCGGCGTAATTTCATATTTTCTGCAAATGCTGCATCAGTAACACATTGAATAGAACGGAGGACGATGCACTCTGGGACGTTACTAGTGAAAAACAAACGTCGTCGGACCCCAGTTCGGACGAGCCTGAGTGACAGCCCTTAGTGGCCTTCGGGCGTTTAACTACATAAGGTTAGTGCCCAAATGAAAAGAAATGACACCACAATGCAGCTGGTTGTGTTGCATATTTACTAAGGTAAGGGTGCGCCGCGATACATAGTGATTTTTAAAAATATTTTTACAGAGATTCAAATTTTGGGGGGTCGACCGGTAATAGATGCCCACAAGGCTAACCCTTCTGCGTCTGTTCTATAAACACCTTGCCAAACACAGTGCCAAGCTGCGTGCACTGCTCTGTGCGGCAGATGAGAAAGACGGCATACCAGGTCATCTCTTAGTGCGAGCACCTCCGATCGGAGTGCCTCCTGAGCTTTGGCGTGGAGTTGCTGGACTTCGTGCAGCCGCAGCTGAAGCCGCCTGGAACTCGCTTCGTGTGCCTCCCGTGCACGGGCCAACTCCTGCTTCAGGCACTCCCGCTGCTCACTATCGACACGCTCCCGACTCACCATCTCTTCCTCCAGTGCGCGCAGCTTTTCACGCAGTGGGGAAACCTGCGACAAACCGCGGCTTTGCATTTCTTCGTGAAACAACATGCCTAGTTAACTAAAATAATAAAGACTGGAAAGGGAGGAGGGGGGGATGAAGTGCCTCAGCCTGAAGGCATAATACTTGCTATCTATGTAGTCACAGGTGTGACCGTAGAAAGTCAACTTTCGTAATACAAACGCTCGACGTTGCACTGTGCACCTTTAAAGATCATGTCATTCACAACAAATTTTCAACCTTCATCTTATAGCCAGTCCCAGCTAGAGGTAACAGCAACAGTAATATGAAAAATGGCCACGAATCTTGCGATGGCAGAGGATAGAAAAGAAAGATAGGTGACATTAATGCTACATTCCAATGCTATGCTAACCATATAAAATGAGATGTAGCACACCCACTCCTGGAAAGATGAAATGACAGAAAACAGAGATACAATGAAATGTAGCATGCATTTTGCATGTCAGTCACAGTGTGAGCCTTTCACTTGGTAACTATAACGAAAAAAAATATATATATGTATTGAGAAGCATAATTAGAAAAAGAAAGCACCTCACACTACACCAGCGTGATGCACTAGAGATTCTATGTGACATGCTACTTACTTCTCAGATTCATGCGAATACAGCTTGTTCTCCTTAATTAGTGTGCGACAGTCTCTGTGCTGGTACAGTCATTTCCTGTGTAGTTTAGCCTTCGAATCGGTTTTTGACAATGTCCCTAATAAATCCATCAGAAGATTTGCACTTTTGGCTTAGTGTGAAAACTGATAATCAATGACCATAGCTTCTATGGCTCACATTATAACAATTCTGCCCAATTCTTGTGCAGAAAACAAGTTAACTTTATGGCTGTAAGACTTTGGTAGGGTCTAGGTTGCTTTTGTGGTCAGTGCAATTGCAGATATTCTTGCCAGATTACATAGCGGTGCGTTTTATGGCAAGCAGGAGTTCCTTGTGCAGGCAATGCGGAGTGGTGTGATTAAGGAGGGAAAGGAGAGAGAAAAGGAAAAGTGTATCATAAAAAAAGCTGCTTACCTGCATGTCCACAGCCTGGTGGAGGGCTTCAATTTCTTCATCTCGCTCCTGCAGCAGTGCTTGCAATTCAGCAATGTTCTGCTTTTGCTGCATGAATGACAGATGGAACACCAATGGCACCAATAGTATGAGCAATAATAATGACAAAGAGAGAGAGAGAGAAGAAAAAGAAGACGAGTTAACAAGAAATAGAGAGAGAAAAAAAAAAGAAGAGTGAAAGGACAAGCAGTAAAATCCTGTGGAATAATACATCTGAGGCTCCAAGTGTGCTGCTTGAAGTTCAGTGCAGCATTTTCTTACACCAGATTCTTAATACTACTTGGCTGAGAAAAAGCCATGCAAACGGCTCAGCACCAAACAGCCCGTTTTATCTACACTGAACACTGTACTTTCTTCAGCATATTTTCTTTAAAACTCTCTCAAACCTTTGTGTCAAACCAATGTCGACAAGACAGAGTGTACCTAGAAATGCAGTCCAAAAATCAATGCAGGCCAAGAGCAGGCGAGTGTCCATACGTATCATGCATAGAAATATGTATGCGAAGCAAAAATACCGCAGACACTTCATGAAAGTGAGGAGTGAACCCTCTCTCCTTTCACCTTGAAACTGAGATATCATGCAGTGAGACCAGAAAAGAGCGTCACCGAAAAGAACTACCGTATCACAAAGTAAGACAGGGGACCGCAAGAGGCCAGATTGAATGAAGAGCCCCTCAGAGATGTTATCTTACCATGGGTAACATGTCTGTCTCTGCTGCTTCTGCTACAGGCCCGTCCTTTAAAATTTGCGAAAAAGATGGGACGAAGGTGATCGTCAAGTTTGATTCAAAGCTGAAGTGCAAAATCACAATAGTAGCAAAAGAAATTTCATAAAGTAGAGGCAACAGAGCCTGCAATGTTTATTGTGTTAGCAAGATTATGATTCAAACTAAATAATTAAAAATATTGCACATTCATTGGGACAAACCGTTCAGAAGAAAACTAATATAGCTTTCATAATGTATAAACTTCGAATTCATTTTTACCAAAGTCTTCCTTTGCCAAAAGTTCTTAGTGCAAACAAGCATAAGATATATAAGTGTAGAAATATACAGGAGGCCTTGAAGAGACTGTACTAGGAGTATTAATCTACATTAAGACAGGCAGGCTCTTTCAAAAGATGGCTGTCAACCACAAATGTAAACAAACTGCCTCTCTCGCATTATACAAAAAACTTCAATCTAGAACTCTTTTCCCAATTCAATTCTAACCCAGATAGCTCTGACAAAAAATAAAATCATAAATACTACTGATGACATCCCAAATGCAATGTTCAGACATGCACAAACAGAGCAAGGCAAAGGGTACATGAACCTGACCTTGCGCCTTGATTTTCCACGCTGCACTCGAAACGTGTCCAGCCAGTTACAAAACATGTTTCTCCATTCTAAGGCTTGCTGGCCTACTGGCGCTCTATTATTTACAGCAGTTCAAACGATGTGAAAACTTGGCAATATGAGCAGTTTCCGGACAAAATCCACGTGTTGGCTCAGCTAGAGAAGCGAGATGGCAGCTGAGAGCCCGAAGGGCAACTATGTGCCAGACTGGCACAAGGCGGGCTATTTTGGGGCTCTTGGCCCATTGCCCCTTGTCTGCGCTCGATTTAGCTGCGAAGGGAGGAGGGGGTGCTGATCTAGCTGAGGGAATACAATGCACACAAGCTTCGAAAAGCTGAAGTGGATCGTCATTTCCAGACACTACAGTCAAGCAGAATACATACATTGCAAGACGATGAACCACTGAAGTTGGCTATTGAATGTGTCACACACATCCTGTCTTTCGCAGTCCTGAGGTGTGATCATCATGTAATTCCAGCAACTTTCACACACACAGTGGCATCCTTTTTGCAGTTTTGTTCACCGAAGCATGACACAAGACACGTAAATGGTGTTGAATAGGCGATGTGAGGAGCTTTCTTCAAGTGTATGCCGATTCTTAAGGAAGCAAAGTTGGCAAATACATGAACAACCGTGACCACCTGAAGAATATGCTTCTTCTGAGTTACATGCACAAGGTGATGTTCTACAGTATGTGATCTAAGTTTATGCATCTCCTGTTTTGATATTGTGACATAATGTAGCATAATGTTGCAGAAAATAACATTTAAGATATCAGCATAGGACATTTGGTTAACTTACAGTATGTCCGCCAAGAGATGATGCAACAAGCAATAAAAGTTCTCACGTACATTAGGTGTGCAAAAGCCACTACCTATTTTATTATGACAATGGTGCCGCATGTATTGAAAACAAAAGAGGAACCACTATAGCGATGGCTTCTCGTTGCATACTGCATTGAAAAGTGAGGACAAATAGAAAGAAGAAAGAACAATGACGAAGACAGGTCTAATGAAATTCGTGATGTACACTGACCTCCGGTAATTCCTTGCTATGACTATTTGAGCTCTAATGATACCGGTGAAGTGCTTGCCTGTAGACCTTGGAAACAACTGATCTGCCATTTCCTAGTTGAATAACTATCTGACAATAGCAGCGAACTGAAGGGCATTTTAACAAGATTGAAACGGAAATAGCATATCAGCACAGGGAGAGCCAAGCGCAACTTTTATCTGATCTTATGTGGTGACGAGATGCGCATGTGGCGAATCTTACAGTAGCCAGTTATTACAATGGGCTGAAAAAGCTGATACCACATTGTGCAGTCAAGTACAGTGTTGGCGATTCAGCCACAGCGAAGCCAAGTCCCGTGGAGCCGAGGCGTGCACTGCGTGTGGCAAGGCAGAAGTTGCATGGCTTAGAGCCGTTACAATGCATCTACGGTTTTTCCAGCACCTTTAGATGTGTCTATGGGTTCTTGCAGACTCTGTAGACAATGTGGGATAATGCCATTACTCGAGTGCATAATCAAGTGCATTTGACGGCAGTGGGGTAACTTGCACACCACATGCAAGGCAAAACAGCCCAAGTGAGGAGCCACTACACTACTTTGCGCAATGGCTACATCATAAAACTAACAAGTGGCGCGATAACTGCACCATCATGATGGTAAGTTTGAGACGAGATCATTACACGAGTGAATAAGGTAATGTTAATGACGACATGTGTGCAATCACGTCCTCACCTTGTTGCTGCATGCTGCCTCCAGCTCAACTGTACGCTCCAAGGACTGAGCTCTACGCTGGGAAGCCTCCAATTCCAGTAGCCGCTGCAGGTTCAGATCGGTCATGGTTCCTCGTGTGTATTTCAGCCTCTGCAACTGTGTGAAATTGTCCACACAAAAACGATCCCTGGCTCAGTACCATGAAATGTCATTGTTGTTGCACATGTGGCAAGTTTCGCTTCCCATGAGCCCAAATAAGGCAAAAGTTCTGGAGAAGATGAAAGCTTGAGAGATGAAAAGTTCAAGAACTTTTCATCTCTCAAGTTGCACTTGAAACATTAAAGACAAGACCATTCGTCAAAGCAGTGACTCTAGACCTGTGCGACTATCCGAGCACTTCCAATATTAAAATAAATGTTAATGTATTGAAATTTAAAGTATTGGAAATTTCCATGCATTCGTAATGAACGAATGGGTACATATTGGTCAGCACATTACCCCATGTAAGAATGGTTTCACCGCAGTAAAGGGGTGCATGCTGTAAATACAATTCCCCCCTTTCCTCCAAAAATGGGGGGAGGGCACTGCTGCAAAGTCCCGCTTTAAGGTTCAAATAAGATATTACTAGGCTTGTGCGAATAGTGAAATTCTAAATAAAGTATTACTAGGCTTGTGTGAACAGTGAAATTTAGGTTCGAAGTGAATAGTGATTTTGATTGGATGATTTTGAATCGAATTGAAATAGTATATATCATATTGTTATGTAAAAATGACATGAGGTGTGGCTATTTACAAGCTGTATTTAATACACTGATGTGTACAGCATCGACCAAAATGGAGGTCAGCACGCACTGCTGACCGACCAGCCCACTTCTCAATGTCGTCTTCTGATCGCTGATAGGTCAGCTACGTAGCATTACCCCCGGCGGTAAAAAGGCTGTCTTGGTGCACATAAATGACGGTCTTCAGATGGCAGGTAGTAGAATTTTAGCCTACTGACGAGCGCTACATCAATACTGGGCGTGGTTGCAAGCAGGATGGTCTCAGAGGCAGGAATGATCTTATAGGTCACATCGGTAACCTGGCGGACAATAAGGTGAGGACCCGATGAACTGAAATAACAATTTCTTTGATAATCCAACTCGACGGACTGGGCACCACAGGAGAACGAGAGAACTGGGTGAGAAGCGAACATTGACACGCTTGCTGTTGTAAAGAGACTTTTAAGCTTCTTGTGAAACCAACAGTCTAAAGCAGGCGATCTGATGTGTGTAGCCAGCACAAGCAATAGCACCACAGGCGTATTCGCTCGGCGGAGGCACAGTAGTTGGTAGTAGGGTGTCCAGTGGTGAGGTCGGATTACGGCAATAGAGCATATAAAAAAGTGAGTAACCTGTGGTATCATGACAAGATGAATTATAGGCAAATGTCATGCTACGTAGCTATAGTATAACAAAAAATGGGCATATTTTCACGACCTAAGTAACCTGCACTACATCTTTTTAAAAATTGAAGCAAGGCCTGTGCAAATGCCATTTTTTTTGGTTCAAAGGAAAAGGAAACAACTTTGACTAATAGCAGGATCAGACTATCAATAGAATGTAAGTTATAACCTGCAAAATATGTTATATTTAAAAATTTACCTTGCTTGAAGCATATAAGCCAGTATAACAAGCTTTTAAACTTTAAAAAATGATGAATTGATGCGAGGGTAATATGTTACTTTAACCTTGAATAGGGGGTTCTCACCAGTGCGGATCATCCCTGGATACGTATTTTCACAGCTTAGCACCACTTTACTGCACTGAAACCACTTTTACAAGAAGTTACATGCAAAATAATATACAGTGTAGGTGCTTTCACGGCTTAGCACCCCTCCACTGCAGTTAAACCACCTTGACAAAAGTTACTTGCACACTAATCCTTACATATTCGTTTGTTTAGAATACTTCAAAATTCTCACTAATTTAAATTCGAATCGAAGCAAGTCTGAATACTGTAATACTCGTTTAAATATTC
Source organism: Rhipicephalus annulatus (assembly GCA_013436015.1). Lineage (NCBI taxonomy): Eukaryota > Metazoa > Arthropoda > Arachnida > Ixodida > Ixodidae > Rhipicephalus > Rhipicephalus annulatus. The sequence continues at coordinate 4,214,377 of WOVY01009271.1, forward strand.
GAAGCCTCTGAATATTTGCACAAGCCTAGATATTACCCACACATTGATTCCCCATTTTTTAAGTTTAAAAGCTTGTTATGCTGGGTTATATGCTCTAAGTGTGGTAAATTTTGAACCATATTTAAAACACTTCAACATATTTTACAGGTTATCATTTGCATTCTACACAGTCAAATCATGCTACTATTCAAAGTTGCTTCCACTAACTTTGAACCAAAAAGAACAACATCTGAACATGCTCTGTTTTAGTTAAAAAATATATTGTACAGGCTAATAGCTTTATGTATACTCATTTTTGTTTATTATACTTGATATATACTATTTGATTTCCATTTGAAATTATTCTAACCAAACCACTATATGCTTCAAACCTAAAATTTACTATCTGTACAAGCCTACTTGAGTCCAACAACAACCCATGTTCAAGAATATTTCATCACTTATCCTGAAGGCCAACTGCAAAGAAATTTTACTTGGATGGAAACAGCCATAAATACGTAGTATATTTACAGTACGTTACGATAACGACAGTGAAAAATCTTAAAGTTGCATGTTTATTTTATAATTGGTGCTCCAATTGCTAGCAAGCAGACGATGCAGAGCTCTAGCGGTGTGCCCAGGCAAATCGGACAGAATTGGATATGACAATTACTACAGAACGTCGCCGTGTCGCTCCTTGTGAGCAATCCTCCCTGCCGCTGTGTGCGTTTGTGCTGCTTTGGCACCGCCTAAAGACAGCGTGTTCTAAATGCATTCGTGCTGCATTGAAGTCGATGGCATGTCAAGTTCAAGTCAAGCAGCCTTTCTGAATGCGGGGGTTAGACACTGCAAACCCACCAGTGGGAAGCCCGGACCAGCGTTCGATAAGAGGCATGTTCACACAGCTTTCTTAAGTCAACATTAAAAAAAAAAAATGAACTCGCGATGTGCGTGCTCGAGGAGCGCGGAGCAGACGATTTTTCTGTCGTTCAAGTCACTTCCAGTCAGCCGTAATGGTGTCGTTTTTTCTAGTTTCCGTCTTAAAAACACTGTCGTTTGAAAGTTTCTTTTTCTAAGGTAAGCGCTTGTATTTCGAAGGCGACGTTTGGCAGGCAGCACTACCTGTAGCTAGACTACCTACATATTGACTTTTTGCGGAGTGCGAAATTTCGTTGCAGTTGGCCTTTTAAGTGTATTCAAGCTTAAATACTTCCTGCAATTTCCTACAGTTTCATTTTTCTTTACTCGCTGACAACAATGCAACTTTCGCACAAGAAATACCAAAATTGACATTTGAGACATTTTCATTGCCTGGAGATAAAGAAGGAAGCCCACAGAAGATTAGATAAGCACTATAACACATGTTCATGTTTCTAATTTGCTACACTGTCGAAATTCTGAGCAGAATGAACTACAAAGTAGGAACTTTACACTGCATGCACTAGACACTGATCAATTTTGATAGACTACCACACAACTAGAAAAACATGACAACAGAGAACAGCCGAGCCAGCGCTTAACTTGCCTTTGTCCACTATGAATGCAACATTGTCTATGAAAGCATTGGACTAGTATAATCGTTCAAGCATCTAGCAAAATTCAGCATAAAAACATTTTCCCCATAAAACTACACCTACTCTTCTCATTGGAACAACATTAAACCGAGTGTTTCATTTAGCTGATTCTATTTTTGCTAAATATTACAACATAATAACTGACTTGCGAAAAGACTGAAAGCATTTAATTAATTTGAAAATTTACCAATATTAAGTTTCAGAGGTTCAATTGCACTCTCCTGTCCCTTGGTTTAAGCACTGTAACAGTGGCAGCAGCACGGCAAGAGAAACATGATATGCACAGTAGTACGTTGATATAATTAAATTCTCTATATATTATATTTACTTGACTGTAACGCAAGTTTTCTTCCAGATTTGAGCTACCTAAAGTCGACCCCTGCATTGCAAACGAATACTGAAACGATATTTTTTTCTCTCCTGAGATGCAATGAAGACACCTCTTCTGTTACAACTGTGCTTGTGTTACGATAGAGTAAATAGAGTAACAAAGTACTTAACTGCATGTTTGTAGAATGCAATGTATTTCTAAACGAATTGTGCTTGTCTAAGGTTTCAATGTAATGCAGTTTCCCTGCAGCTGCCGAGGAAGACTGAGGCAATGAACTTTTTCTGCCAGTGGTCATACGGCATACCGTATTTACTCGGGTAATCCTTGCACTCGCATAATTCTCGCACCCTCCACATCGCCCAATAAAAATACGATTTCTTTTTTTTTCTCAAGTAATTATCGCACCTCCGAAAATTGCCGCAATAATGTAGTCTGCTCGTTCCAGTCATTGATGATGATAGCGTGCGCCATCTGGCGCCATCTCCTAAGCATAGAGCGAACTATTATTGCACCGAGATTCAATTCAATCCAATCCAAGCCAAAGTGGCAAGTGCGCGTCGCGGCGTGATTGGTATGTTGTGTCTGTAATCTTGTTACGTTATGGGGCGATACGGAAGCTACATGGCTGCTTTCAAGTTGAAAGTGATTGATCATGCATGAAACAACGGCAACAGGGCCGCCGGTAGGCCCTTGGGAGTAGACGAATTTTGTGTTCGCTACTGGTGATGGCAGCTTAGAGCCACCAAGACGTGTTGGGCCTTGACTGGGATTTATGGTAAACTTTATTTCTTCAGAAGGCAACTGTAGACGATTCTGTTAAATGGCCATCAGCCAAATACTGATGTCCCTTGCTTACCTTTTGCGGACTCATGTTGAGCAACGAACGCAGCAACGCCCACAAGCTTTGCGCACAGTATTCTAATTCTCGACTATTTGCATGAGCCTTTTGTGTCTCAAATAAATCTTGCCTTGTGTTTAACCTGTGCTTTTATTCTTGAGGTAAATCTTAATTAGCACTTCTCAAAGCTTGCTGTTAGTTGCTGGCGTGAGAATCCCGACTTGCGGCCACTTTGTTTTCTTTTTCGCTCTGTATGTTTTCGTGGAAAGTTTTCCTCGCGTAATTCTCGCACCTCCCAAATTTGCATCAATCTTTTGCCAAAAAAAAAAAAAAGAAAAGTGCGAGGATTATGCGAGTAAATACGGTAGTTGGACGTGCTTTTCGAGAACATGCTTTTCAAATCGGTGCTGCACAACACAAGCCGATCGGCAAAATGGGACAACTTTTCGGCAGGGCGCACCTCTCTCACCTAGCTTTTAGAGCAGCAGGGAGGGAGAGCGGGCATATGATTCACGACATGCGAGAACCCTGGTGCATCACAACTTCACTATTGTCTCTCTGCGCAGCATAGTTCTGTATTCTGTTTAGCAGGTGCAATGCGTCATTGGCCGATAGGGCGTCGACGATACAAGTGCACATCGAGTAACAGACACTGAGTTAGTTACAAAAATGATAGATAGCACTACACGCAACAAGCTCACATATGTCTTTCGAGCAATTGTGATCGCGTGGGAAAAAAATTTTTCTGAAAAGGTTAGTGTCTCCCGGGCGATCTGGATTAACAAAAAAAAGAACATACAACTAAGAGAACAAGAATTTTGTGACAAAGAACTCTGATAAAAAGCTGCAGAAATGAGTAAGCGCCATGATAAACTTTGCAGTTCATGGATGTTTGCAAAGTTCTTCACGGAATCAGTAGCCTTCTGTTGAACTGCACTTTTCACAAGACAAAAAATTTTCCAAATTTTTTTTTGCCTTGGGTAGTGATCAGAAAAGTTCACTTCAATCTGAAAAAGTAGTCAGTGGTTATCAAGCAGGACGTAGCATGCAGTGAAAGCAAGTGAGTTTGAGGTGTGAAGCGATTAAGCCAGGAAAACGTGTGAGTGCCCAGGCAAGATGAAAGCAGTTCAGCGAAAAAAAAAAAAAAAAAGGTGCGACAAACTACACAGCCACCTTTGCAAAGTGCGGGGTAGGAGGGGAGCGGTTGGCCTCGAGGTCTCGGGTGAGCGTGCCGACGTGCTGCGACGGCCTGAGTCGTTCTCGCTGCTTGGCGGCTAGCTCACGCTGGCGGTTCATCTGGCCGCGAAGGCTGTTCACCTGCTCCGTGCTCAGCTGCAACTGCTCACCCCAATCACCACCACCACCACCACCACCAACACCATTGTCAGAGTGGGAGCCGTAGGCGTGAGAGGGGGAGTAGAGGGGTCAAGTCACCGACAGAAGAGGAGAAGGAAAAAACAACAGAACGAGTGCTTAAGTGCAAAGAAAATAAAAACTGTGAACAAAAGAGAGAAGAAGCAGTGTGCAATTAAGAAAACAACTCTGCTCATTTGTTGCGAACCAACACTACAGACACTCATTTTGCCCACAAAAACACGCATACACATACACACAAACATGAGTTTATTCACCAGACATCCAGACAAAGAAGCATGCACCCACCACACACACACAGATTGGTCAGCACTTACAGACAGGCAATTCATACACAACCTGCCTTCCCAAACATATTACTCTTTACCAATGCAGCCCAGTGCATTGCTTTGTTTTAAACATAAAGAAACAATAAATCAGTTTTGAGTACTGTAGTAAAAACAGCACTCAAGAAAAAGAAGGGAAAGAAAAGTTGCTTCAAGAGGACAGTTACATAAAGAGAAAATGAACAGCAACACATCAGTTTCACACTGAAATGCCAGTTGCAGTATGTCAGTTAACATTAAAATTCGATGCATCTTTTTCATGTGAGCTTTTCTTTCTTTCCTGCTACAGCGCAGACCTTTCAAAAACTTGCTAAACTTGACCTTCAGCTCCTTCAGAATACAGTGACATTCATTTTACTGACAAAAAAAATGAGCTAGGCCTTTGCAATTACCACCAAAATCAATAAACCACGACGAGCCTGCGTGCAAACAAGTAATACCTCCTGTCACACGAGGCAACTTAACTGCACCTTGAGGGAATGCACTTTGCTGCAAATGTCATTCGCATGCTGTCACACGGAAGCACTTGGTTGCATTTACTGCAAAGTGCACTTGCGCCAGCGAGTGCGTTCGCCAAACTCGCTTCGCTGCGACGGAATGTCTAGCCTTGGTAGGTACAAAATAATTGGTAGGTACAAAATAAAAGCCTTGGTAGGTACAAATAAAAGGTACAAAATAATTTGTGCCTTTCACCTTGGTCAGCATTCTTTCTTGCGCAAACGCTACTCTGCTGTTCTCGCAGTCAGGCAGTTAAGAGCCACGACAGCTAAGGCCATGCCGAGCACAAACCATGCGATGGCCGCAGCCACCACATTTGTAAAGAAAGCTTATTTTAAGGACTGCTTATGGTTGTGACACATCGTTACTGAGAAAACATTGGCTGAAACGACTAATATCTGTCATGATATTGAAGTACCTATCATCATCATTAGCATAGCCAAGGTATACACTTCCCTTTGTTGTGCAGCAGTGCACGCAGTTCACAGATCAAAGTGACATTCTGATCGCAGATCAAAGTGACATTCTGGAGGCCGTAAGTGCACCTGCTCAAAATGACACTAAATTTGCCAGTGTGACTGGGGTACAAAGCAGAATCACAATTCATCTTTCCTGGCTCATCGATCTTGCTACAAGAGTGCTTGTCTAGGGGTCCTAGAAGCTTATTTTGTTGTTCTTTAACATCTGCACAGAAGGAACTATGTACTAATTGCTAGTACACACATTAATATGGGGCAAGAGGTAGAATGACTGGGAAGTAGTGATTTATTGCCAAAAAAGGCTCTTTACAATAGAGATACATTTTTCAGTAGCTCACATACCCTGTAGAAAGCTCTGCTGATTTTAAACGTAAACATTTTGACAGCAATCTGTCTGGCTGGGTAGAAAGGTTTAGAAAATTGAAATTGCTCCAGCCACAGTTCAAATAGAGTCCGACGTTTCGAGACCGACTCGGTCCCTTCCTCAGGGGGTGACTGTCTTGGTCATGGAAGTGTCGTCGCGTCGTGTTCTCTCACCACGGCTCCGGCTTTCCCTTTCCACCACGTTTCGGAGACCGTGAACGTACACCGAAGGCATTGATCCCAGCGAGCGGTTCACGTTGGCAGGCGTATGCTGAATGTGCCAAGACTCGAGCAAGAGCCTCTTTCCCAAATTCCGTTCTGTTTCAATAACAGAAGCGCCGTCTAAGTCAATTTTATGGTCGTGCTTCTCGCAGTGCTCCGCCAGAGCGCTACGTTGCACTTCCATTTTCCTGACGTCGTTCTTGTGTTGGCGCATTCTTTCCGGGAAACACTTGCTCTCGCCTATGTAGCAGGCTGGACACCCAGAACACGACACTTTGTAGACAACGCCCGGGTGTAGCTCCCTCGGAGGTCGGTCTTTCGGCCGCGGTAGCAAGCGAGCGAGCGTCGAAACAGGTTTATGGATTACCGTGACCCCGGCTTTTCCTAGGACTCTCGAGAGCTGTTCACTTATGCCCGGCACATATGGAATGGCGACGCGGTTGTTTGGCGCCTTCGTTTTTCTCGTGTGCGGTGGTGTGGCCAGGGCCGAAAGGGGGTCGGGCGGTGTGTCGCTTGCAGGTGTCTTTCCGCGGTGCGGTGGTTGTCGTCTCGACAAACGGCGTGACGCCCGGCGGATGAACGCTTCTGTGTAGCCATTCCCTCGTAGCTCGGCGACAATCCTCTTTTCTTCTTTCTTCCTCTCACCCTCCGACGTGCAGATTACTCGTGCACGTGAAAGGAGTGCCGAAACCACTGAAGCTTTGTGGGCAGTTGGATGACAGGACGTAAAATGCAAATACCTGCCGGTGTGAGTTGGCTTTCTATACACCGAAAAGGTCATGCGCTCGCCCTCTCGTCTGACTAAAACATCGAGAAACGGAAGCGCCCCGTCTCGCTCTCGTTCCACCGTGAACTGTATCGCTTGGTCGATGGAGTTTAGATGTTCGAGGAAGCTGTCTACTGCTGCCTTCTTTATTATGCAAAAACAGTCATCCACGTACCTCACAAATACTTTCGGCCTGTCAATAAAGGAGCCCAGTGCCGTCTCTTCTATGTGTTCCATTGTGAGGTTCGCAGCCGTAACGGAGATCGCTGCTCCCATCGCAGTCCCGCTGGCTTGTTTGTAGAAGCTCCCGTTGACGCTGAAATACGTCCCCTTGAGGCAGTATTCCAGTAGGCGACACAGTTCGTCGACGCCCAGGCAGGTTCTTTCATCCAAGAGCTCGTCTTGGTTCAACGCTGCTCGTGCGCTAGATACCGCTAGTGCTACGGGCACACTGGTGAACAGGGACACGACGTCGAACGAGACGAAGCACTCATCGCTGCTCACGGTCACATCTCTCATGCGCTCCAAGAAGTGGCTGGCGTCGCGTATGTGGGTCGGTGTTTGCCCCACGAGCGGCGCGAGAGTCCGGTGGAGATACTTGGACAGCGCCCGGAGTGGAGATGTTGTAAAATCCACGATAGGACGGAGCGGAACTGTGGGCTTGTGGGTCTTGGGAAGCCCGTAAAATCCTGGTGCAGAGCCGTTCCGGCAGATGAGCTGGAGGTACGTGTTTCTCGCCTTTGGGTGCGCTTTAAAGATATCCGCCAGGAGCTTGTTCATTTCCCTTTGGACACTTGGTGTGGGGTCCTTCGTCAGCTTTTCGTAGGCCGGACTGTCCAGCAGGTCTCGCACTTTGTCGTTGTATGCCTCCCTGTCGAGCAGGACCATTGCGTTCCCTTTGTCGGCCGGGAGGATGACAACCTTATCATCATTTCGGAGCGCATGGATCGCCTTACACTCCTCTCTCGACAGGTTGTGCTCACGGCGCTTTCCTATTTTTGATAGTACGCCGATAGCCTTGAGACGCACGTTCTCCCAAATGTCGCTGTCGAGTCGCCTTATGCCTTCCTCCGTAGCCGCGATGATCTTCGGCAGTGACGGGCGTGTCGTGGTCGTGTTGAAGTTGTGTCCCTTTGCCAGCACGCTGTGTTCTGTCGGGGAGAGTTGTTTCGAGGACAGATTGACGACGAAATTCTCGTTGTCAGGACTGTAGTGGTGTTTTTCTCCTTGAAGCGTCGCAAGCTTACTATTGTGGGTCGCTTGTTGTTTCTGCGCAGTTGTTGCAGCCACATTTCGTGCGAACTCCTCCAGTGACGGAAAGATGTCGGGCAGTCGATGTTGAAGTTGCCGCCGTAGAAAGAACAGGTCTAATTCCTTCTTCTTGATGACGCTGTGGCACTCATGGATTCGGGCACGACCATAAAATTGACTTAGACGGCGCTTCTGTTATTTAAACAGAACGGAATTTGGGAAAGAGGCTCTTGCTCGAGTCTTGGCACATTCAGCATACGCCTGCCAACGTGAACCGCTCGCTGAGATCAATGCCTTCGGTGTACGTTCACGGTCTCCGAAGCGTGGTGGAAAGGGAAAGCCGGAGCCGTGGTGAGAGAACACGACGCGATGACACTTCCATGACCAAGACAGTCACCCCCTGAGGAAGGGACCGAGTCGGTCTCGAAACGTCGGACTCTATTTGAACTGTGGCTGGAGCAATTTCAATTTTCTAAACCTTTCTACCCAGCCAGACAGATTGCTGTCAAAATGTTTACGTTTAAGTCATTACGCAGCGACTTCGGTCAGGAAGCAGCGCTCCTCGCGAAGCGGTACGTGAACGTGGCACGCGGCGTCACAACCTACCGCAACCATCTCGACTTCACGAGGACCTGTCGAGAGAGGAACGTGATACCACGAAGCCTTCAGCTCAAGCGCCTGGTGCACACGGCGGAAGGCAACAAGATCATCGCACAAGCTGAACGGCGGCTACTAAACGCCCGAATCCATGAGTGCCACAGCGTCATCAAGAAGAAGGAATTAGACCTGTTCTTTCTACGGCGGCAACTTCAACATCGACTGCCCGACATCTTTCCGTCACTGGAGGAGTTCGCACGAAATGTGGCTGCAACAACTGCGCAGAAACAGCAAGCGACCCACAATAGTAAGCTTGCGACGCTTCAAGGAGAAAAACACCACTACAGTCCTGACAACGAGAATTTCGTCGTCAATCTGTCCTCCAAACAACTCTCCCCGACAGAACACAGCGTGCTGGCAAAGGGACACAACTTCAACACGACCACGACACGCCCGTCACTGCCGAAGATCATCGCGGCTACGGAGGAAGGCATAAGGCGACTCGACAGCGACATTCGGGAGAACGTGCGTCTCAAGGCTATCGGCGTACTATAAAAAATAGGAAAGCGCCGTGAGCACAACCTGTCATGAGAGGAGTGTAAGGCGATCCATGCGCTCCGAAATGATGATAAGGTTGTCATCCTCCCGGCCGACAAAGGGAACGCAATGGTCCTGCTCGACAGGGAGGCATACAACGACAAAGTGCGAGACCTGCTGGACAGTCCGGCCTACGAAAAGCTGACGAAGGACCCCACACCAAGTGTCCAAAGGGAAATGAACAAGCTCCTGGCGGATATCTTTAAAGCGCACCCAAAGGCGAGAAACACGTACCTCCAGCTCATCTGCCGGAACGGCTCTGCACCAGGATTTTACGGGCTTCCCAAGACCCACAAGCCCACAGTTCCGCTCCGTCCTATCGTGGATTTTACAACATCTCCACTCCGGGCGCTGTCCAAGTATCTCCACCGGACTCTCGCGCCGCTCGTGGGGCAAACACCGACCCACATACGCGACGCCAGCCACTTCTTGGAGCGCATGAGAGATGTGACCGTGAGCAGCGATGAGTGCTTCGTCTCGTTCGACGTCGTGTCCCTGTTCACCAGTGTGCCCGTAGCACTAGCGGTATCTAGCGCACGAGCAGCGTTGAACCAAGACGAGCTCTTGGATGAAAGAACCTGCCTGGGCGTCGACGAACTGTGTCGCCTACTGGAATACTGCCTCAAGGGGACGTATTTCAGCGTCAACGGGAGCTTCTACAAACAAGCCAGCGGGACCGCGATGGGAGCGGCGATCTCCGTTACGGCTGCGAACCTCACAATGGAACACATAGAAGAGACGGCACTGGGCTCCTTTATTGACAGGCCGAAAGTATTTGTGAGGTACGTGGATGACTGTTTTTGCATAATAAAGAAGGCAGCAGTAGACAGCTTCCTCGAACATCTAAACTCCATCGACCAAGCGATACAGTTCACGGTGGAACGAGAGCGAGACGGGGCGCTTCCGTTTCTCGATGTTTTAGTCAGACGACAGGGCGAGCGCATGACCTTTTCGGTGTATAGAAAGCCAACTCACACCGGCAGGTATTTGCATTTTACGTCCTGTCATCCAACTGCCCACAAAGCTTCAGTGGTTTCGGCACTCCTTTCACGTGCACGAGTAATCTGCAAGTCGGAGGGTGAGAGGAAGAAAGAAGAAAAGAGGATTGTCGCCGAGCTACGAGGGAATGGCTACACAGAAGCGTTCATCCGCCGGGCGTCACGCCGTTTGTCGAGACGACAACCACAGCACCGCGGAAAGACACCTGCAAGCGACACACCGCCCGACCCCCTTTCCGCCCTGGCCACACCACCGCACACGAGAAAAACGAAGGCGCCAAACAACCGCGTCGCCATTCCATATGTGCCGGGCATAAGTGAACAGCTCTCGAGAGTCCTAGGAAAAGCCGGGGTCACGGTAATCCATAAACCTGTTTCGACGCTCGCTCGCTTGCTACCGCGGCCGAAAGACCGACCTCCGAGGGAGCTACACCCGGGCGTTGTCTACAAAGTGTCGTGTTCTGGGTGTCCAGCCTGCTACATAGGCGAGAGCAAGTGTTTCCCGGAAAGAATGCGCCAACACAAGAACGACGTCAGGAAAATGGAAGTGCAACGTAGCGCTCTGGCGGAGCACTGCGAGAAGCACGACCATAAAATTGACTTAGACGGCGCTTCTGTTATTGAAACAGAACGGAATTTGGGAAAGAGGCTCTTGCTCGAGTCTTGGCACATTCAGCATACGCCTGCCAACGTGAACCGCTCGCTGGGATCAATGCCTTCGGTGTACGTTCACGGTCTCCGAAACGTGGTGGAAAGGGAAAGCCGGAGCCGTGGTGAGAGAACACGACGCGACGACACTTCCATGACCAAGACAGTCACCACCTGAGGAAGGGACCGAGTCGGTCTCGAAACGTCGGACTCTATTTGAACTGTGGCTGGAGCAATTTCAATTTTCTACTAGGTCGCTAAGCCTTTCACAATTTATTTTATTTATTTTTATTTATTCATTTATTTTCACCAAAACAGATACAATGGCGAAAATGGGGAGACATATGCGTACACTGTTCGGAAACAGCTTCTTTGTCCCACTTTACTCATTTCTGGTGGCTGATCACGCTATCTTCTGTAAGCAGTCTCTGGGCCGATCGCGCATGCCATAAAAACGTTTTGCAGCTACCTTTTCTCACAATCATATAACCGCAACAGTGGTATCTGCTGTAATCTCAAGGGGCGCCCAAAAGCGTGCACTACGACGCTACGACACACTTTGCCAACTTAGCGAAACCCTCGCACGACGACTGTGACGACGCCGTTAACATTGTAGCAAGTACAACAAGGTCGTGGTAGCAAGTAACCAACATTGCAGCAAGCTACCCCCAAAGCATCAAAACAAACCGTCAATAATAAGATTAACAACAAAATACGGCCGCTTCCTCGCTTCTACATTAGAAGCAACTCCATGTGTGGATAACAAGCTAAGAAGCGAATTGAGAATCAGGGATGCTACCATGTTGCGGAAATTGTCACGATCTTTTCTGGACGACAAGTTATTTTTCATGGTTTTCCAGAAACCTGCGATGTGATAGGGATGAATGACATTTCAGGACAGCAAATCCTGCCCTCGTCACTCGAAAGTCGGGTGCATGTGGTTAGGCTTTTTTTTTTTTAAAGTGGGGGGGGGAGAGGTGATTCTTTAGAAAAAAGAAGAAAGGTAAGAAAAAGGGGTGTGGAGTGCATGATAACAGTCTGATGTGAGGACAGGATGATACACTCAATACACTCATGGAGAACGAAGGGATAGTTAGAATGAAAAAAAAAAAAAAAAAAAAAAACGAAAGTAGGCTAAAAACGAAAGGGGGGAGGGGTGGTCCCAGAAAGTGAGGGAGGGCGGTAGGTCAGTAGGCACAGGCAGTTTGGTGACCTTCCCTGTGTGCTTATCAGCTGCAATGTCTCTACACCCACACCACTGGTGAACCCCATGAACCCCCATTGTGGCACACAGATAAGACGGGGGGGGGGGGGGGGGGGGATATGCTACCCACAGATAGAAAGAAAAGTAATATCACTCCCTGCAACCCATGAGGGGGGAGCGAGCCAAGGTGGTTGAGGGGGGTCGGCAAAGTAATAAAAAACGAGAAAGAGATCCACTGGGTGAAAGGGTGAAGAAGCCCCTAGTGCCGGTTGGAACAGCAGCAGAGGATGAATGTAGGGGGTGTGTTTATTATGCAGGAAAAAAAATTCTAATTTTTATGACTGAAGTTGAGAGCCTGTTTATTATGCAAGTGCGTTCATTACGCGAGTAAATACGGTATCATAAAATTTTGCATTGCCACTTTTTTTGTCAAAAAATGAATTCAGTGTTGTATATGCAGCTTATAGCAGATGGAACACAACTGCCATGAAAGCAAAAGACAGGTAATATTGTTTTTTCATGGAAGATAAATGATAAAGTACCCCTTTGTCTTACACAGCTGCTTTAGGCACAAACTGACTCATCTATTGGCCACTAAGAATCAAGAAAGAAAGAGAAAAAAGCAGCATAATTTTTGTTGTTATGCTTTTATGGTCATAAGGCCCAAACACATTGCTGCTAATCTAAAATGTCGTGCTGCTGCTTATTCGTGCACAACCCTCAATCAACTCGTGTTTCTCGTAAGCATGCAGAGCAGCTGTAGTCGTTCGTGTTGCTGGTGGCCGAAGGGCCTCTCACCTTGTGCTCGGCGGCCTCGCGAGCCTCTTTCTCACGCAGCAGGTCCTTCCTGAGCTGCCGCAGCTGCTGGCCCACGGGCCCTCCACCCTGGGTGCCCGCTGGGGACAGTCCCAGCCGGGCGTCCTCTACGTGCGCCTTCAGCGCAGACACTTGCAGCAGCTGCTGCTGATTCAGCTCCTGGAGAGCACGCTTCTCCCGCTCAAGCTCCTGCAACAGCAAGCAGAGACATAGATTCTTTAAAGATCAAACACAAACTTAGTAGTGCCCGAAGTGAATTCAATACAGTAGAATTCTGTACTATGCACACACTGTGATATCAACTTAGCAACAAGGCCCATGCCAAAGAAGCCTAACTGACACTGTCGTACAATGGTTATCCCCATTCGAGCTGCCTGCATTGACTGTTTCTAAATTGTGTTTTACAACCTAGAGCTATCTAGGAGTGTAACTGCTTTTCCAGTGTAGCTGTATCACTTCCTTTACAAGTCTATAAACTTATAAACGGCATTGATGTCGCAATAGCTCAATAAAAATAGAAATGTGTTTTTGTTGTCTTTAACTTTCTCAAACAACTGAGATGGGGCTAGCTGGTTCAAATCTGTAGCTTTCGATGGCACAAATTAAACGACTTCAAGAAAGCAGAACACGGGACCAGTGCTACTTTCAACAGCATCATAATACAAGGCAACAAAATTCAGTTGAACGTAGCGCTCGTCTTTTTGTTCCTTGACACATTACTTGTTCCACTTTTCTTCAGACACATCTGTTGCTTTGCCTTTATGTGAAAGCCCGGTGCATGGCCGAAAGTGTGTGTAATTAAATACTTTCTGAACATTTTTCCTGTACTGAACAGCCATTTTTACAATGGATATTCATATTTTTGCTAGTATCCACAATTAAAGCCGTAAAAGCCCAAACGGAGCATTGAGAAAAAAATGCAGAGAGCAGTGCAAAGCACTTGCCGTGCATCACAGCTAGCCGAGTGACATCGCCCGCTGCTCTACGCAAGCTCTCATGTTTTATGCCTGTACTGTGCCTTTCCCAGGACAGAATCTATTTATACTTTTGCAACCATAAGCTTTAGGCTTATCCTAATTTGCAACCGCATCATGTCACGTTTCATATTTTAGCATTTTAGCGGTGAAAGTGTCCTTTAACGAGGAATGTTGCTGGCGTCAATATCTCCATCACACCCACCTCGTGCTGTATGCACCTGTACACAAGGCCAGTAAATATAAGCCGGAAGGACAGAAAATATAAGCAGTAAAGTGTGACAGGTAAAGTGAAGCAGATAGAAGCGAATAGCTCAGAAATTCACAGTCCAGCTTGGCACTTCTTAGTGCTACAGCCATTCTTGCATGCTGGTGTGAAAGTTTGACCAGCAAAAAGGCTATGCCTTCATATACCACAAGCACCACACTCAATTCTGGGAGCACAAGACACATTTTACTATTTAATTACAGCATCATATTCCAATATGGGCAGATAACAATAAATACTGGCACAAAGAGATAGAAAGAGGAGAAAAGAAAGGCAAACTTTGCACAAAGTATGGAAATTCTGACAATCACCGGATGTACATTAAATTTTACCGGTGACCGCGCTCATTTCCACAACTGTTGGCATATAGTACTACTGCTGTGAAAGCTCAAGTCTAGGAAGCAGAGTCATTATTTAGCTACAATGGCGCCATAAGCTTTAGGCTTATCCTAATTTTGCTCGTAGCATCAAATAAAAATAATCTCAACTCAAGCCATCCTAGAGATCTATTTACAAGCTCCAGAGGACGCTGGGAAAACTAAAAACTATTTACATTAAAAAAAAGTTTTCTAGACAGAGCCAAGTTAAGTAAAAGCAAAAAGACGTCAAAGTGAAACAAGAAAAAAATAAAAAGCAGCAAATCTCACACAAAACCTTTCGGGACAGCAGCAAATGCAAGGAACAACGAGCAGTTGCCGGGGGCGTTGCTAAGGAAGCCAAATGTCAACGTAACCATAGCAACCGCAGGAAAGCTGAAAGAAATTTTTACACTGCACTTTGCACTGAAAAGTGACCACTGTTTCAGGCTAATTTCGGATAGTTAGTTCTACAAAATTGTTTTGGAGAATATGAATAAAGTAACTAATCTACTGTCACCAGCCAAACAGTACAGAAACCTGGCAACCTGTGCAGGATAATAGGCTAGACACATTCACAAAACTTTGCAGCCTCTCATTTGTTATTCACATACAAGACCAAGCATAATGCCGAGCAAAAGTGTTTTAGGATGGATAAAACTATAATATAATGCAAAAAAAGAAAAGCCATGTGCTGACTGGTAGCAATGAATGGCAAAATGTAGTCAGCCTGCACACAAAAAAATGAAATGGTTTTGCAAAGAAATTACTTAACTGACTGGTGGAAAACTTTGTGCAGTTGAGAGCAAAAATTAAATTCTAGTGACTCCAAGAAGCATAATCTAGATTGAAGCAGAAAGTTCAAGCAATAGCTAAATATGTAAAAGATATGTAAATATGTAATAGCTAAATATGTAATAGCTAAATATGTAAATTTAGCAGTCTTTAGGAGTACACCCACAACGGATACTTTAGTTTAGCAAAGAGTATCTTCTACAACGTATGAAGTATGAGCTGTGACAAGAATTGACTTATTTAAAAAAAACTATTGCGGTGCATCAAATATTGTACCTCTTTGAACCTATATTAGGCACTATTTATGAATATTCAATATACCCTAGTACCTCATTATAGCAAAATTGCATCTTACAGAAAACTAAGTTTGTTATATCATAAAATTTGTTATAAAGGTATATTCCTAAAGGTGTATGTATTGCAAGGCTATTGTTCATATACTTCGTCATAACAGATACTTCGTTATATCCAGGTTTGCTATATCGAGGTTCGAGTGTAACTTTGATTGCTTAATTACAGCACTGTAAACTTCTTCAGTGAGTTTCTTGACATAGTACAGTTTCTTGTGAGACGAAATCGAATAAACATGAAAATCTGCACATTACAGTTACTAGGCTCAAACTTAAATGCAGCAAAATTAATCTAAACTGGTGCTGTGGCAGCAGACAAAAGCAATGTTTACAATCTTACATACTTAGAAATGATAGAGCTAGGAAATGGATAAAAGTAATAGAGCTAGGAGCTTAACGAGCTGCTGCATGTATTATGAATTTGAGGAGAAAGAAAAGAAAGAGCAAAGAAAATGACAATGGAGATAGATGGCACTGACTGTATCATTCTAGTGGCAGCTACAGCGGCCATATTTTCGATGCAGGTGACAATGCTCGAGGCCCGTGTTCTTAGACTGAGGGACACGCTAAAAATCCCCAGGTGGTCGAAATTTCCAGACCCCTTGACTACGGCGCCCCTCATAGTGATCTTGGGATGTTAAAAATCCGATATCATTATTATTGTTATCCTAGCGATATGGAGACACTCTGACAGATTTGCAGCGATTGAAGCAACCACTTGCCTCCTTTTCTTTCTTGGTGGACTTGAGGGCCTTGCGGAGCTGGGCATTCTCCTGGAAGGTGTCGCCCACGGCTGCCACCAGGGCATCCACTTTCTCCTCTAGGCCACGCAGCTCGTCCCACTGCAGGGCACTGGGTGACAGGCCGTCCCGTATGTCGTCGACCGACAGTGTCTGCACGCCCGCGGCTGACAGCGACGAGGAGTCTTCGCTGGTGCCCGACAGGGCTCCCTCGCGGGATCCCCCCACCGGGCTCAGTGCCTGCACCAGCTGCCGCAGAGAGCCATGCGCGTCCTGCACCTGCCGAATGCGGCTCTCCACTTTCTCCTCCAGAGAGCGCACCTGGACAGAAAAAACAGTGGTAAGGACCACAAAATAACAATTTCACAAGAGCGCATTTGGCTTGTTCTGTACTGATAACAGAATTGACAGCCAGGCTGGTTGGTCTCAATTCATCTTGAAAGGGGCCCTGAAACACTTCTTCAAGTAATCATGAAATGAATTCACTGGAAGAGCTTATTGCCTCACAAATTCAACGCCACAAAAAATTTAAGAATTCATCCAGTGCGAGTAGAGTTACAAAGGTTTGTCGCACGCTACAATTGCATTTTGTTGTCTCGTCCCGATGAAAGCTCTGGAAGCTAAGCAGGGAGGGATGGCAGGGCCACAGAAAAACGTCATGCCCGCCTCGTGACCTAGAGCACTTTTTTATTATTTTTTCCTTCGAATGCACGGCTTTTTCAATGTGATCGCGCGTACACGCGTGGACAAGTAGTGGCCTCTTGCGGCGATCTCTGTAATGAGCGAGTGTGCCATGCTCAAATCAGCCAATGGCTGATAGATGGGCTTGCTTTGTGTGATTTTTGGGCATATTCTATGATTTCTCGAGAGAAGAGAAAACAATTTTTAGCTGACTTTGATAATTTATTGTGAATTCTAGGCTGCGTGCTGCGCTATATTATTTGGCTCCCGTGTTGTTGGGAGCCTCTATATCGATCGGCAGCGTTTTCTGACCATGCTCAAAAAGTGTTGCAGGGCCCCTTTGAATTGACTCACAAAGTACAAAAGACGACATGGACGACAAAGGGGTATACACGGACAGCCCGACTCTGAACTGTAGGTTCACTGTATACGAAAAAAAAAAAATGAGCATGCACACGCATGCACAAGGAGAATTTTATTAAACAGCAAAAGAATAAAACACAAAAATCTGTGTTTCTTTCTTGTGTATGATTTTGTTGATTTTACTTGAGAGCTAGTGCTCTTTGCAGGTGCTTCTTTGTCATCCATGTGGTATTTTGCCCTGTAAAATCAATTCAAGATGTTCCGCTTTAATTGTGATGGCCTGGCTGTTCTGCCCATATTAACCCTTTACATCCCGCAAACAAGCTAAACCACATTAGCAGATTTTGCACATCAGCTACAATGGGCTACCCAACGGTCACATATGCTCCCATCTGTCGTGCCAAAGGTGATCTGAGCAAGCCCACACATCCAGCTTCTTTCTCTATGCACATATGGTGCTATAATAATGTAAACGTAACATTTTTGTTAAGATACCGTAACAAAACTACAAGGCAATGTAGTAAAACCAACTTCCATTCCCCGAGTTCTCCTTTCCTCCATGGTCACAAAACGATATGTCCTGATAGTGTTTTTTGCATTCATTTAATAGGCCAATTTCAAAAAGTATTGAATAAAAAAATGTGAGCACCCTGCACAACTGGTGCAAGGCTGTACTAACAGCGGAGAGCGTCTGGCCAATGTAGATTATTAGCCAAATCCTAATCGGCAATGTCCCAATTGGCGATATATTAATTAGCATGCTTCTAATAAGTATCTCAATTAGCAATATTCTCTCTCTCTGTGTTTCTGTCTATTCCTATCTTTTCCTCTCCTTCTTCTCTTCTGTTTTCTTCCCAAGGCACATGCATTGAAGATTATACCATTACAGGTTCATTCATCTACAAAACAAATAATTTCAATTTTCTTCTTTTCAATGCTTTTGTATATATAGCGTCAAAATTGCTATGTTCATCGATTGGCAACAAGAATTACACATTACATATTTTTCTTGCTCTACAACTTATATTTTTTTGGAAAAAGCGCTTGATTATTCAGTTCGGTATACTGCGATGTTTGCTGCTGTACTTTTTGTGCTGGCAAAACACGTCTTCCAAAGAGCTATGAAAAATGAGCATTTTTACGGTAACGAAACAAGTAAAACTGATAAAAATATCAGCCAGTTTTAAACCGTGAAAACTCTTGGACAGTAAATCTGTAAGTGCGCGAGTCTCTGTGATTGGCTAGCAAGATCATGTGGTGGCATAAATCTGTTGGTAGAATTGAAATACGCACGCTTACACATTTCGAGCGTCCTCATCGTCAGTTTGCTCAACTTATTTATCACTCCCCATCTCTGGCCTAGCGTTGAGTAGTAGTAGTAGTAGTAGTAATAAAACTAGTACCAGTGCTATTACCACTAGTACTACTTCGACTTATCGGCACAGGGCAGATGTAAGGCAGCTTCACCATTAAGAGAGAGAGAGGTTACGCGTGTCTTATTGTCTTTTCACTGTCTCCTACAAGTTAAAGTTCTGTGTCAGGCCTGCAACAAAAAAGAATAAAGAGGCAGCAGCATGCAAACACATACCTGCGCCCTGAACTCTTGCAGTAAGGATCCCATCTGGACCATCTTTTCGAGCTCCTGGGTGCGAGCCTCCAGTTGCTCCTCCAGCTGTCGCACGCGTCTTGCCATGTCGGCTGATGCGTTGCTCTGGGTGCCTCCCCGTGTCTTCTCCAGCTCGTGCAAGGCCTCCTGTTCACCTCGACGGGCCTCTGCCAAGACCTCCTCCAGGTGGGACACCTTCTGCAAGTGTGCATTTGCGAACAGTTTAGATGAGGCACTGGAATGAGAAAATCAGTAATTTGGCCACATAATGGGAAGGGGGAGCACAACATTAAACTCAACTCTACTACCCATTTGTTATTGATATTTATACTATACCCAAGCTTCTATTTTTAGTGACCTGTAGACTCTCAGTAAACAGTGATGTGTTATATGGAATCACTGCTTAAATGGAACAACTGGTATATTATAAGACTGGTTCAGTACTTGTATTCTACACCCCTATTCATCTCTCAGTAAACGACACTCCTGTTAAATGGAACATATTTTTCTGGTTCCTCCCGGTTCCATTTATTGAGAGGCTACAGTACTTATACTTTAATTGCATTGCATATGCCATTACACTTTGTAAACAAGGCACTTGTGTTTTACCTATGAGACACACTATAGAGCCACAGAGAGGTGCAGCAACAGAGAACATCAGTTTGGAGAGCTCATTTGTAACATCTATAGTTGCCTACAAATGCCGTACATCATGCTATTACCTCATTTATCAAATTACAATGAGCCCTTGTATGAATTCTTAAAGACTGTCACAACCCTCGAGTGTGGTTTTATAGCTGCAGTCACACGGCATCTACACATACCAGTGTGAGTTCGTGGACAGTGTGCGACTTGTTAGACAGGTCGGCTTCAAGGTCACGAATGATGTCCCGAAGGTCATGTATCTTGTCGTCTCGAGAGCGAACTTCGGCCTCCAGCTGGTCACGCTTTCGCTGCACCAGTCCGTGATCCTCTACTCGCATTCGCAGTTGTTGTTCCAGGGACTCGATCTGGTAAAGAGATGAGCGCAATGGTCACAGCCCCTGAGCTATCCCAGAAGGTTGCTCACATGCTCTCCCTGGTATGTATGAGAGACTTTATTGCAGAACCAAGGCTTCTGTTATGCAGTTCATCTGGTTTTGATGTCAGCGCCAGTGGTTGGACTAGATGCTAAAGTGGAAGCATCAACTAGTGTGTTGTTCATCTTTAATGCAGCAACGATGCTAGAAACACGAAGCAGATGACCCAATCGAAATGAGAGGCCACACCAGGCCAGTGATTTAGGAATGTAAGTTGTAAGCATGTACTAGTACTTTTTTTTATACCTTGTTCTGTCTATTGTTTCTAGCACTGTTACTGAATGGATGGTTTGACCAGGTTATTCCACAAGTTGGTTATCTCAATGTTTGGAAAATAAGCTGCTAATAAACCAAAGCTTTCTTTGCAGCATTCAAAAATTGTACGTGCTGTAGATAGACAGCAGTATGAACAATTGTGACAAGGAGCACGCTGCGAGGAAGCGTAAGGGGGCAGCATCAAGAAAAAGGAGAAGTATACAGCAAAGCGCATTCATTGCTTGGTTGAAAGCGATAATACAATGAGGATGTGGTGGCAATACAGAAACAAGAAATGTGCCAAAAGTGGCAAGACATCCTCACACATGCTAGGCTGAGGCAAAGTAGTGGACGCAAGAACTTACCCCTATCCTTCCAGTCTGTAGAGACTGGCGTAAAGGTTTCTACGGTTACGAATTTCAAGCTTAACTGCATGAAACAATGATGTTTTTTAAAGAGTCCCCACGCTAATCATTAGCTGTGGTAATGGCCCTTAGAGTTATTGTAGCTGCCTACCTCCTTTGAGAGGCGTTGCTCGCAGTTCTGAATCTTCTCTTTGTCTTTGAGGGCTTCCTGCATCTTGGCCAGTTCTTGGGCAAAGTCCTCTCGCTCCTGCTCCCGCTCGTGTGTCTGCTCCTACACGTGAGGCACAAAAAAATCAGTATCATCTGTAAGTTGCATGACAGTAACAAAGCACGACAGATGTTGAAATAACACACGCGTTGGTGTAACATGCGCCTAGAGAAATAAGCAAAATATTTTCCCATACCATTCTTAGAATCTGTAATCAAGCTAAGTAATACGACATGACGATGGCTGAGAAAACCTTAATAATTGATTCTCCCATAGCTGACGCTGCTAGTGCATGCTGTGAGCTCAGTAGTCTTTACGAGCTCTGCCACAAAGCATAAAACAAATATCTGAAACAAACCTCTACTGTGCTTCTGTGAGTATACTACACAATTATGTTAATAATTACTGCATGAGTTCAGTCTGCATAACCTTGGCATATTACAATGAAGTAAAAGTTATGTCCAGCTAAGGATGCAGCAAATGTACATTCTTGGCCCAATAAAAAAAAACGTAAAGAGCAAGTATTCAAGTATAGAAAAAATAGGTTAAGCTACATTTTTGAAGTACGAGTGTAAGTATGAATTGAATTCAAATAGGGTTGTGACCCCCCCTACCCCTCCCCCTCCGATGCCAAATCTACAATGTAAATAAACAGCTACAAAACGCCCTGTAATGTACCTCAATGAACTTTTTGTGTGACAGCAGCTGCTTGTCCATGGAGTCGATCTGCGCCTGCAGGTCGGCCACCTCGAGGCGCCGAGTCTCCAGAAGCTCCTCACGCTGTGTCGAGGCTTCCTCGAGGGCTGCTTCCAGTTCTGCGAGGCGAGCTGCAAGGACGTCTCGCTCCTGGTCCTGGCTGCGCTGCAGGCGCCGCTTCTCCTCGCTTAGCCTCTCGTGCTCTTCCAGCAGCCCTACTCACCGACATGCATGTAGGCGCGAGCACAAAGGAAAGCAAGCACGAAGGGTGAGGAAGGAGCAGGAGGTATTGGCATCTAGTGGAGACAGAGTACTATGTGGCTAATTGCTGAAAATTAGGGCTGAAGGCGGCGTAAAGGCACTACACTTAAGGACAACATTTCAGTGCCATGCATGCGAAGCTACAGGAGGCAGACGTACTGCACAGACATCACTATACGAAAGCAGTCTACACAGGTGAAGGGGCCCCTCTTTCAGTTTCAGATGTTATAGTATAACTGCAGGGTTGATTTCAAAGGCTCATATTATGGTCGTGACAAACATCTTCAGGTAAGCACTAAACTTTATATCTGATATACAACTGCTTGTTTTTTTATTCTCACTAATTGTGATTAGCAAGATACTCCTAATTACGATGCACTGTGCATGTAATGTGTCCAGTGTGTGCAAATGCACAGAACTTCACACTGACAAGCCTTTTACTAATCAAAGCCATAAAGTACTGCCATCTTGCGGGAGCTGCGGGCAACATGCATGTTATTGATAACATGGCATATATACATAGCACAAATTTACAGTAAAGTCTTGCATAAAATATTTCCATGTCAAATGCATGTTACAATATTCAGCCTTATTATGAGAGTGCATCTTTAAATTCATATTCAAGAAACAAAATTTAAATTTGAAGCAATACTGAGCAGCACTATTATACACCTGCTCTGCCTTTGTAGCTTTGGCTACAAAGCCACGAAAAGTTGGCCCCAAATATAGCACAGCCCTAACAAGACAATGACACAACTGTATAAGCAAACATGCAGACCCTGCTCCTATGCCAACTACACGGCTCTTCTCGCTCTCTTATCTTGTTTGCTCAGCACTAGTATTCCAAGATGGTATACCAAGCGTGCACTGCAGACTGAATGATGTAAGAACCCAACAACTGAGAGAAACACAATAATAAGGCATGCATAGTTTTCTTTTTCTCTCTCAGTTGCCTGCAGTGCAGGTTTTCAAGGATGACCATGACATACATGCCAAACATTAGGCGTTGCAACAGCAAGTACAAGCTTCAGCTGAGTTGAAAATAAAAAGTAAAGTGGCCAACATGACAAAACAGACTTGGATGACAAGACAGAACACCTAGTTTTCCTTTCTTCATTACTGATTTGACTGATGTTTACCACAGGTCAACCAATCTGCACGTTCCAAGGGCAAAACCGAGACGTCGCATGTAAGAAACACCTGACATCACTCATCAGGTCAGATGCTCTCTAGCTGTAATACTACCTTAAAGAGAACCTCAAAGTTGGGCCAATATTTAAAAAAACCCATATTTCCTAATATTTTTCATGAGACATCTATTAATTAGCTTAGCTTGCTTATTGATGAGTGCACAGTGCGATTCACTGTATCACAATAACTGCACTAAAGCTGTACAAGTCGATACGCTGGTCGTACGACTAACACTCTTTAAGTGAAGCTTCAAAATGATGCTTTACCTGTCTTCTAGTTATGCCAAGCATTTGTTAGGCATGTATCAACAAGGCTCTCTCTCTCTCTCTCACACACACACACGCACACACACACACGCACACACACACACACACGCACGCGCACACACGCACGTACACACAACGTGCAAAGACAAACAGTGGTCACTAAAGTATGACAGTACGGCATATAGAATTCTTCGTTAATGAGAACTTACGAATAGAGGGAGCCTCTGTTTGTCTGAAATGAAAAGCTTAAGTGTCCTTGACATAAAATAGAGAATTCAAGAATTTTTCTTTTGGTACATCGTGCACTAACGTCTAACTTACATCAGGTCTGCCCCACCTAACAAAAAAACCCTTCAATCTCAGATTTGCTTTGTCGATAAAATGGACAAAAAAAGTTCATTTACACTGTCCGATAAACAAGGAAAAACACCAAAATACCATAAATGGCGTTAGCCAAACCATGCATGAAGAGCAAATGCTTTGTCGTTGCTATGTTAAACTTAGAAATTGCATCTCAAACCCAAGTATAAAACGCTAATCTGTGCATGCAAAATAGAGATGTGCAGGAACCCACACAAGTACAATGTTTGCACAAGGCCCTACTTTTTGAATGCATGCAACTTGAAAATCACTATTCCATGCACAGGCAAACACTCTTCAGTAGTTGCACTACGCACAAAACAGGGCCATCACACCATGCATGGTTAGTATGCGACGCTGTGACTCCATGCTATAACGAAAGAAACAAAGTATACTGACCAAATAAAACTCTAAAAGAAAAACGTTTCATCTCCAGATAGAAACCTTGTTCCCAATGAGGTCAACTACCAGAAGACATACATTTGATTGACCTTATTGTGTACAAGGCACAGATTAGAAGACAAGTAAAAGGTCTTTCGTCAAACTTTTATTCGGTTGGTGTACTTTGTTTCTTTTGTCATGTTTCATCCTGACTGCCCGCTGAACTTTAGATTTTGACTCTATGCTATGAATAATTTTTCAACAAACAAGATAAAACCGTGAACATTCAAAGATGGCAAACAAATGCACTCAAATGCGAAACAAACCATGCACCTCACAATTTTGTTAAGAAATAAAGACCACGAAACAAACAGAACGTGCAGCCAATCCACACCAACCTTCAGGCGCTTCAGTCGGTGCTTGCTCAGATGTGGAAGTTGGGCATGGTGCTTAAAGAGGGTTGCAGAAAGAATCAAAGAGCGAGAGAGAAAAGAAAGAAAAAAGCAGAACAAGGTTTCAGAAAACGAAAGAATGGAAGATAGCATAAAGTACACCAATAATCTGTAGTGCTAGAAACTTACAAGGGCTGCCAGCAGCAGCCGAATGCCTTGCTGCGGTTATGGCGGGCCAGACTGAAACTGCCACAATGCGCCTACTCATAAAATTTGCATAAGTGTGCCCTGGCCTGGGGCTTCCGTTTACAGAGCTTCAACACATCAAAAAAGATGTGTTGAAACAGTGTTCTCCAACCTGAGGAAGTTTTCTTGCACTAGGTGCTTTGGAATGCTACAGCGAAAATTTCCAACATGAGGATTGCCCGGATCCCCATTTGCGAGAGCTTTGCTCTGAAACCAGCGAGCTGTACCCAGTGTGTTTGAATATATGTGCATGATGCAGGCAGTTAACAGCCGAGGAAAGTAAAGCGTAAGGCTGGGCAACGCCTGTGTCAACCTAAGTAACTACAGACAACTGATAGCAGCGATGTTTTGAACCAATCAAAGTGCTACAGTATAGTGTACCTCGGCTTTATACTCAATGAATCTTTAAGGTATGTGACACAATAGAATATCTTCGCTGTTCATGAACCCAGTTAGAAAAACTTGCTATCGCTTGTATATTTTATCTACGTAGTAGACTCATCAACTGAAACCTCGATGAACCAGCAAAATGTGTCCCATTTAACAGGAGTTTCGTTTACTAAAAGATGAGCGAAGGTGGAGAATCCAAGCAAAAAACCAATCGTGCTGAATCAGTTGTGCCGATTAGGCAGCAGTTTCATTAAACAGATTTATGTTTACTGAGAGTCTACTGTACTTATTACAGAAGAAGAGAAAACTATGCACTAGCAAGAGCAAAGTTTAATTAGAGTGTTTTATGTATTTAGAAAGAATCAAAATTTTTAAATTATAAGGATGGAGGTCAACTGTGAATCATAAGAGAGGTGCTCAAAATTACTGTTGTGAACTAAAATAAGTAATTTGAAATATGAATCAAGGTTCATATAGTTAAAATACTGTCAGGAAAAGCTTTAAAAATGAGTGTTCATGAAATGTGTGTTCATTGAAATTATAATTATTAAAAAAAAACGGCTTGAGAGTAAGCAGTTGACAAAACCAGGCATTATTGCAAACTTCTATAACTTCTGCTTGTCACAGCAAAGTCTCCTACTGTTCTGTTATATGCTACAACACAGTACAATAAAGCAGTGACTGTTTATCATCATGAAAGGAGAATAATGATGGCTGATGCCTGCTGAATTTCAAGTGATATTTCCTTGCTCACAATGAAATGTATGAGGAGGATGGTTTTCTGCGTGAGTAAATAACTCATCTAGATGGGGAAAGCGAGAAAAATTATGAAGACTAACAAACAAACTGTTTTTAAAGGTGAAGGTGTGTTCTTGTAGAGTTCTTCTTTCCTTCTATTTGCTGCTTTTTTCTTAGTGCTTTCCACATCTAAATTGTTTAAGGATTCTCTTCTAAAACGCAATTGGGAAAGGGAAAGCAAGAAGTGGGAAGGAGAATCCAAAAGATATAGCAATGAAGGTACTAACTGATGCAATTAAATGTGAATCTGGCTACTTCTTTGTGGCTATGCGCTCACACACTGCACAAAGATGCATCTTTTTCCGGACCAACTTGCTGACAAAAGGCAAGGGCTAAGTGAACTACACAAAGGTCACAGAGGAAGCTGATGAATGCCCACTTGAAAACACTTCTGCATATTAAGTTGTATATAAAGTTGTACCACGGAGTAAGATAAGACGGGAGTGCCAATTCAACCGCTGCGCAATGCATTAACTCAAACAAACTAAATAGATGCGGGTTGTCTTACTCATTCTTTTGCTCTCACCCTCTGCTCGTTTTTACGCTTTTGCTCATCCTTTATCCTTCCCTTGCACTCTCATCTGACTACTTACAATGCACAGTGCCATCTGTCAAGACACGTGGCAATCATTAAGCAACCTATTCTAATGAGTGCCTGCACTGACTGGTGGAGGCCAGCGGTGTGTACAGAGCAGATGACAGAAAGAGTGGGCAAGCAAATGGGGAAGCAGCAAAGCAGGACTAGGTATGAGAGAGAGATCCCCCCCCCCATTTCATGGCTCTGCTCAAGGACCAATGTCTCTCCTCCACAGATTTTGTTCACTCCTAGCACCATCTGGTGAACACACTGTGAAGCAAGATCTGGCATTGTAGAATGTGTACCATTATACACGAGCAGAGTCGGCGCTCCTGTCCGATCTTACTGCGCGATTTGTACTTAGGTAACTCCACATTAACATGCAGCTAAAGGTGATCAAAAAGGTGTCCATAGAAGCACTCACTGATCTGAGGCTCGTGCAGCCCCTCGCGCAGCATGCGGCGTTGCTCCTCTAGCAGCTGGCGCTGTTCCCCGAGTGATTCCCGAGCGTCCTCAAGGCGCTGTGCTCGCGCCCGCAAGCTCCGCACCTCACGCTGCAGCTCTGTTTGCTGCTCTTCTAGCTGAGACACCATGTCCTCGAGGCGCTGCTTCTCGTGCTCCAGGGCACGCCCTCGCTCTAGGCAAAGGAACGAAACGCAAGCAAAGATGAGCCCCCAAAGAAGAAAGCATGCTCCACCCTTTGCAGTCCAGTGTATCGGTGGAGAGCTCCAAAGTTAAAAGAGAGAAAGGATTCCATAGCTCTACCCTCCAAACAGCACTGCAATGACTACATGACTATGAGGTTCCAAAAGATACACTGCAAGCAGTGGACAAGGTGAGTGTCGAAATATGAACAAAGAGTTTAATACCAGTTTGCACCATTCTATTAGCGAAAAAATTGATGATAAATCATGCCACAATCTCTGGCAGGGCATTGAACAACCAATTATAAATTTGCAAATGGTGCACCTAGCCTGGATATCTGTAGCTCTTTCTCAGATGAAGAAGACTGCGATGGTCATTACAACTAAGCAGAATATCATTTGAACCCCTCTATATGTAACGAATAACCTCGTAAAAGAGACCTTAGTGTGCCTTGACGGAAGCAGCAGTTGCTTAAAAAATGAGAATGTGGCACAAGCTGCTCACAAAAGATATCTCATCTAAGGGCCAAAAGCTGCACTCTGGAGTGTGTTATAAAGGGGTTCAACTATATAGCACTGGCAGCTAGCTATTTTGCACAGACAGCTGTCTGAGGCATGTGCAGCATGCATTGAAGACCATGCACAATGTGGCCTGTGCGTCCAAATCTGGTGACCTCTACCTTGAGCGTGGAGGAGGTCCAGTGCCAGCTGGTTGTGCAGCTGGCTTTCCTGGCGCAACTCCTGGCACAGATCTCGGTTACGTTGCACCAGGCTTCGGAAGTCTTCCCCGCGGTGCTCCGAGACCTCTGCTAGCAGTCGCAGCACCCGGTCTACAGCCGTGCGCAGTCGGCGACTTGCCCCTGCAAAGCAGATCGGGGGTCAAAGGTGATGCCTGTTCTACAGCATCCGTTGTGGTTCGGGTCCCAATTCTTAGTCTTGTTTCGCCAGCTGAGTGACATCTGTTGGTGTGTGAGTAAAATATAACAGTCGTATGTCAATATAACCTGCGTCATGCTACAAATGGTAGACAGCAAAGTGTACGCAGAAAGTGGGTAAAGTTAGGAGTAAAGAAAAGAAGGGATATTGTTAGGCATCCTCATGCAGTTGAGCCCTTCTTTACAAAACAGTACAAGACAGATGGCTTTTTCACACTTACACCCTCCTGTGCTCACACCAGAGTTCACGGAATGTGCAATGTGCCTTCACTAGGTATTTCTGTGTACAAAGAAAGCAGTCCCTAGATAATATTGTCTAGCTATAGTGCAGCTCAGTTAGAGCACAAATAAAAGATGGATCAGTGAAGAAGAGAAAAACAAACAAGATGAGTGCTGTTCCATCTTTTCTTCATGCTCAAACTGAGCGGCGCTCTGGCTATACAATATTATAACGCACCAACTAGCCCAATCTGCAGTACTAGATAATATGTTGCACCAGCCCACTTTCTTTAACAAAATGCACACAACAATGAGTGGTAGTTCACATGTTTCTTAGAACCTACATCTCACCCCCAGTTGCCAATCTAATGTGGTGCATGCGACAGCATTCAGCAAAGCCAAGGACCACTAGTTTGAGATATGCGTCCCCAACAACAAGCCACAGCTGTTCCCCGAAATAGCTCACCAAGGACAACATCCTCGCCCTCCATCTCCGAGGTGTCCTGCATTCCAATGGCTGAGGCAAACATATCCCACGTTCGCGGTGTTAGGTCAGGTCCATCCTCGCAGAGCTCAGAGAGGAAGCCATCGGCAAAGTCTTCCTTTGAGCCCTGGGTTTGGCAGCTCATACCTGCAAGAGCACAACAACCCTTATGAAAAAAAGATATCGACACTGCAACTAATATTCAATCTAGATTTTTCTTTATTGTATTCAACTAATTTCTCATCAGTTGTGTATTGGCAGACCCTGGCAATAGCAGGATCGAATATTTATGTGAGGATATTTTGGAGGATTAAAAAAAAAGGAAAAATAAAATTAACTACTGTTAATGTTAATGTTTAATGAACAACTTTGGCAAACTTGATGTCCAACAAGTAAGAAAGTACCTTAATCAAAGCAGAAATGGCTACCTGTAACACCACACTTTGTAATTTCTGTAAACCACATTAAAAGGCCTGTATCCCTGCACACCGAAAGTATGACCAAATGGTATATCTCAGTTTAATTGGGATTTGAAAAAAAGCAATAAAATAAAAAAAGATTAGGATTAAAGAACAGCACACTAACCCCCAAGGCTAGAGTAGTCTTCGTCAGCAGCCGTGTTGGAGGCCGGTGAATCGACGCGTGACAGCCCCAGCTGACCGAGAGCATCCTGGATCTCCTGCTCGGTATCCACGTAGGTCTTTACGAGATCAGACAGCACATTCAACAGACGCGTATTTGTCTGTGCTGTGTGCCTGAAATGCAAATGAGGAAGGAGGAGCCCGGGAAGCGGGGCACAGGTCGTGGAGACGAGACTGTTGATGAGACCAGGGCCCAAACTCTCAATGCTTTCATGTAATGCCCAATCTTATGAGACCTATGAAGATCACAATGCATAGAGTTTCCTAAAATTAACTAGAACGGACTCTGGAATTGCGATCGCTAAACGACCATGGGAATGATAAGGTAGTACATGGATTTGCCCAGTCTTCGTGCTTGCGGGCACACTTTGTGACTGTTTACTGCAGTGTTTTGGTTTTGTTTCGAATAAAAAAATAATGACCATTTTGAACTTCGTGACTGGATTTGAATTGATGAGCCAAAAAGGCGGTGAAGTGCAACTACCAACGCCTAACACTTGCTGTTTGTCGTTTTATAATAAAGCAGCTCCGAGCCACGTGAAGACAAAAGGAGCCGAAAGTACGAAGTTTCGGCAAATCCATGTACTACCCATTCTTTCCACGCTTACTGAAGCACTGTGTGTTGCAACACCCATAGACACTAGCGCCGCAGTTCACTCTATGGTATTCATAAAAAACTCCAAGACACGATGTACTGGGCTCTATGCAAGTTTCTGCAGACTATGAGGACACTGCTGTTAAATGTTGCTGGATGAGACACACGCGGTGAGAAAGCCACAAACTGAAAATTAGAAACAGATTTCCAAAGTGCACGTATTGAGCCTTATGAGTAGTGTGCTGAATCACATATCCTGCAGAACTGCGCATGTTCAGAGAAATTAAGGAGGTATTAAGGGAGTTGTATTAAGGAATTAAGGAAGTTGTCTTGGTTTCAGTTTTATATCTTAAGAACCGTTCTGTATTTAAGAAATCTTGTGCATCCAACAAAAAAGTTCTGGGCCTTCATTATGCCTAATTTTTATCTCATAGCTTTTTCTTACTTGTTTTAGAGTAGAATGCAAAATAAAATGTGCCTTTCCGGACACAAGAAACAGTATGACCATGAAATTTTACAGGCTAATTTCATTTAGTAGTGGCATATTCCTTCTTAAAAGAATGAATTCCTACATTTATCTCACAAAAAAATAAAAACATTTTTTTCAATTGTCAGGGGCTGTGAAAAAAAAGATCTCCCAATTAGTCTTGCTTTTTATTAATCATAGCTTGCTCAGTTTTTCAGAACTTCAGGTTCAGACTATATGAAAGAGACATGTATAGTGTTAGAAACTTTCTGCGCAATTGCTCAGTTTTTCAGAAAAACTACATCCTCTGGACAATTTTCAAATATCCGATAGTGGGAAGAAGGTACTTTTACTTTTAAAGATGTGTGCTAATGTACTCACAAGAAAAAGCAATGAATATGCTACAAAAGCGTCTTTGTAGCATATAAAATAAAAGCTCATGAAACTGATTGATTGATATGTGAAGTTCAACGTCCCAAAACCACCATATGATTATAAGAGACGCCGTATTCGAAGGCTCCGGAAATTTCGACCACCTGGGGTTCTTTAACGCGCACCTAAATCTGAGCACACGGGCCTACAACATTTCCGCCTCCATTGGAAATGCAGCCGCCGCAGCCGGGATTCGGACCCGTGACCTGCGAGTCAGCAGCCGAGTATCTTAGCCACTAGACCACTGCGGCAGGGCAAGCTCATAAAACTGACAGGAAATTAATATATTTAACCAATATACCCATACTTGTGATAAAAAATACACACACCCAAAAACAATGACCAAAAGCGTGTCAACAAGCCTCCGCAACCGTTGGAAGACGTGGGTTATTTTGGTGAGATTTTTAAATGGCTCCGAATGCGCTTGCCAAGACATGCTTTCACTTCCCAGTGTATCATTTTTTACTCATGAAACAAACAACCCTTATTTGGGCAGGAACAAGCAGAGGACAGAAGATTTATAGTAACATGAAAGAAGGAAGTGACAGAAATATAATAGCTGTATTGTCCTCAAATGATTGCGATGGAGAGTCAAATCGTAAAGATGGTGCATCTTTACAGTAAAGATGATGCATCTTTACAATTAAAATGCTACAACAACAACAAAAAAACAACAAAACAGAGCAATGTTTCAAAAGAGTTACTGCCAAGTTGAAATTTATCTTTTAACTACAATGCAACCTCACAAACAGAACGAATGTTCATCACTCGCCATTCTGTCTGTTTTGCTTCTAGCGAGTTCAAGTACCTATTTTTTAGCCCCTCTCTTGCAAGTTCCAAGCATGCCCGCACCCCAAATGTCTGATAGTGTCAGATACCAAATCTGTCTCATGGTGTAAAGTTGATCAGCCGTGCATAGCATCTCCACAGTGAATCAATGAACTGATCAGCTGCCTATGCCTTTACCTTTAGGGCAGGCTTGTTTAGCATGTGCCATCTTTCATGTCTCGGCGCATTGCTCGGTTCCTTGTCACACACTCCCCAATTTTTTTTCTGCCCAGCACAGGAAACACATGTCTACGGTTAAAGATGCCTAGACCACTCCCGCATCTGTCGTGCTTCCCCGACAAGGCAGTTTAGGTTCCCTCGTCTCTTCCAGCAACATTTACAGTGACATGCCCACTATAATTGAAGCTTTATGTGTCACCCCGACAACATATATAAACCGATATGAAAGTTCGTTAATCCATTTTTACGTTGTGCTTTGCAACTTGGTTGACAATAAAATAATTCTTTGCTACATTGTATACACTTCACGAAACATGAGGGCGGTGCTGCTAGAAATAAAAGCAAAGATATAGACATCATACCAAGAAAGAAGCTTTAATGAAACAATAACTAATGTTGGTAAAAAGTGAAAGAAAGTAAGAGACAAAAAAAGAGCAAGATAAATTAAGAACACTACCATGAATTGCACAACACCAAAACAATGCCATGGAACGACTGTACCATGGTCATGATAATAGCATTCAGCAAAAAAACCTTACAACTTGAAATACAGGTTGAAGCTACTGCAGCAAAACCAGGAAGCATTGCCCTTTCCTTTATGCAGTAGCTGATTGAGAAAAGTACTGCCTGCCTGAAAACCTCTACTAATCCCTGATATCCTCAAATTAAACAGGTACTGACACTCATTTTCAAAGCCGAGTTTACTCTGTCGCACAAACCTCCTGCATATTAAGATGACCCTGAACAAGTGTGAAGCTTGGGAAGTGCACATAAGATACTTTAGCATTTGAAGTAAATTTTCACGCGGCGTTTTGTCACGTTATGTCAAGCTACAATGCAGCAGTATGACTGGCTGTGATGAGGTAAAGTGCAAGAACATAAAATGGCTGCTCACGCGACACTTTCTTGATAGTTTGCTCCTGTAGTGCAGTCACTGCAGTACAGCAGACCCATGAGGTGAGTGAACGGAGTCGAGCTTGCGCAACCACATCACCAGTAGCTTATACTGTGTCCTGACGTCAGAATACACTAGAACCGATACTAGCTTTTATAAAGACATGTTGTAATCAATTTTTCAATGTGCACTCAAGTTTAGCAGGAATTTGTCTGCACTCTTGAAGGCCGAGACTTTCTTTCAAAGCAAATAAATTACAACTGAGAAGATTTGTGCAGAATCCCCTTAAAATGAGCAAATCAGAGAGCATAGAAGTCATGATGAATCAAGGATCCATTTTGGAAAATAAAGTATTTCTTGCTAAACTCTTGCCACGAGGTCTGGCATGATGCGAACAGTAGCTCAACCCATGTTTCAAATTATGAAGTGGGCTCTATTTCTGATGGCGCAATGGGGACAAATTAGTAAGAAAAGCAAGGAAATGAATAGGAAGTGAGGTAAACTTTTTATTGGCAAACAAACAAAAAAAAAGGAACAGCCATCTTAGGCTCAGCTGCACTGGTGAAAAGAAGAACACCATTTGCATAGAAAGAGCTTAGCAAAACGAGCTCAAAGCTAAAACACACATCCCACCGAAATCTCTCAACCACTAAGAGCGCCAAGAGCTGTGACATGCATAAATCCCCAGTGGCTAAAGCATGTAAGATCAATAGAATGAAAGAATATAGTAAGCTGAACTAATACAGATATGCTTTTCTTTAATAAAAGTGCTTGTGAAACCCTTCACTGGCTAGAAAATAGAATAGCTTAGATCAAGGCTAGGGATGACAGACGGCACAAAGGCATAGTTATTTTTAATCTTTTAGGAATTGATTTTTTTTGTCAGTTCTAAGGCATGATTCACCAGTATAATATAGAAAAGTACCCTTATAGGTGGTAGGGTCACCAGGCTCAGAAACAGCATGCATTTCGAAGGTTACAGTGTAACAGGGACAAAGTACGCACAATGCATAAACACTTGTTTTATTGATCGATGTGACTGAGCACACGCACCAGCCAGACCAACCTCACAATGTTTTTTCTTTCTTTCTTCTCCCAACAAAATCCTACTGAAAGAAAGCTACACAGCAGAGCAGTGCAATGTCAAGGAAGGAGCCAACGTTATCACAAACGCAAGGAAGGATCAGGTGAAAGCAATGTGGCTGCTTTCGGAACGAGCTGCTCACGTGGAAATGGAAAGACGGAAGCACTGCAGCACAGCAAACTTTCAAGACCACAGAGCAGCACAAAGCAATGAAGAAGGCAGTGGACAAGTAAAGAACTGTTCTTGGTGACCCACAGGCTCAATGTGCTCGCCGTTCCCTTACAGCAATACCAGTGCCATGCTCGCCTCTTTGCTCCACCCGAAATCCCGACCACGTATGCATAAAGCGCAGATCTCGTGATTCTCAATCCCTTTATAAAAAGCAAGAGCTTTCGTGTTTTATCCGCAATTTTGCATCATAATCATCATCATCATCATCAAGAGGACAGACACCTATCCAGTGTTTCCCCAATGAGCTCACTCCTGTGCTAGCTGCAGCCACGCTATCCCTGCAAAATTCATGATCATCTTTATCTACCTAACTTTCCGCCTCTCCTCACACACTTGACTTCTCTTGGAATCCAGTCCGTTACTCTTAGTGATCAGCGGTTACCTTGCCTATGCGCTACATGCCCTGCCCATTAGTTACACTTGATTTCGACTAAAATGTTCTTAACACGTGTTTTTTTACTGATCCCCTCTACTCTTTTCTTGACTTTAGGGTTAAACCTACCATTGACCTTTCCCCGGCTCACTGTGTTATGTTCAGTTTAAGTTGAACCCTTTTCCTAAGCCTCCACATTCTACACTGTATGTAAGTACCGGTGAGTTGCACTTGTTGAGGGATATGGGTAAACCATCATTCGTGATCTGTGAATGTCTTTTGAATGTGCTTTGTTCCATTCTTATTCTTCTGATAACTTCGATCTTGGATCTTCCCCAAGTAGGCATGTATATCTGCCGTACTTCAGACTGCTGATAACAGCTTTATAAAGAGACAAGATGACTGAAAAAAAAAAAATGGAACTCACTCATGAGTTATAGTACCTTGCACTTTGGACTCAATCGAACTCAGACTCACGAAAATTTTCCTGAGCTGAACTCACTGGGGCTCACAGTCACGAAAATTTCTTTAACTGGACTCACTCATACTTAAACTCATCAAAATATTACTCACCCGGACTTGTGAGTGAGTTTGTTGAACTATGGTCCCCACACATATCCAAATCCTGATATTGGTTGATAAATGTTCCCATTAATCATTAATTGGTTATCAATGTCCTTCTGCTCTTAGAAACTAGTCTACATATGGCATGAGTGTTGTCCATTGGCAAATACTTCAAAAATTTTTCCACAGGTCTCCAGTGGCACATCCATAGAGGGGAAGGAAGGTAGGGGGTGATCGCCCCCCACCTCCTAAAACAAGTCTGTGTCAGCACCCTCGCCGTCACTTCACTGCTTATATTCTACCTCCTATCACCAATTAGGACAAATGAATGAAACTGCTGTGAGCTCACATTCACAGTGTTTATGTTATGAAGGGGTTTTTCTACTAGTAAACGCAGAGAAGTCATGACTATGCCCCCATCTTTGGTGTTACTTCAGGCGATCCCCCCACCCTCCCCCAAATGAGTGGCTGGATCCGTCCCCATCGCAATCATTCCCTTCTCATGTCAGAGCTACTGAGGATACTCAACACAAGCTTCGTGCCCTTGACAACAGACACACTACTATCACGAATTCTGCGTGGCATACTAATAATATGAGTAAATACCTACCAAAATTCTGCCTGATAATTGTATCACTAGGTTATGAAAGTGTTTGAGATTAGGTTAAGATGGCACTGTAATCGAGCGCTATAAAGCTACAGTGCACACAACTAACAAAAAGTAATACACTTTTGATTAAGACAGGATTGAGAAACACAACTTGCTGTCTCAATGCAGCTTGCACTCTGTCTGTGCGCAATAGTCAAGTGCAACACCAGAGATATGCACGACCCTGCATTTGCAGTGAAAGCAACGCAAATGATAGTGTGTGACTAAAAATGCATGTTAGTATGAGATGACTAATCAAGAAGAAAGAAGGCTTGAACCACAACTAGGAGAAAAAAAAACTAGAGAAAAGAATAACAAGGTTTCAAAAAAGGAGAGAGCATTATTTATTAACAGAAATCTTTGCAGAAAGTACACAAGGTATTTTGAAATGTACACTGTAAATGCTGTAAAAAAATGGGAAAAACCAATAAATGTCAAGCTAGAAAAATGCTCCTAAGTAAGCCTCACTTGATAACGCTAAACAATATTTTAGATATTTTATATGTGCAAGTTTTTCATGCATAACGCCTTTTCTGCTGTGCATTAAAATTCCCACGTTATACGGCTACCGTTTATTTTTATTGTTTCCAAACTTGCAGCATTTAACATCCCCAATGCCCATATGACAGGACCTAAGTAGTTTAACACCTCCAATTTCTGTATTTGTGTCATTTTTACTTATGAAACGCTTATAGATTGCTAACTCGTTTTCATAAAGTCTCCACTTTCTAGCTCATTTCCTGAAAATTAATTTTCGCTGTCGTATTGCACTGACTGAATGTAGCCGTCTCTCCAAGAGCACGTATAATCAAAATAAAACAAAACATACTGACACCTTCAGATTATGTTTTGCTTCTTATAGAATTGATCACCGAAACTTGTTGTGAAATAACCAATGCATGCGAATACTTCATCAGCTCTTTTACGTATGGCTGATAAACTTAATAGCAAATCTTCACACGTTTTTGGTTCTACGTTGCTGCAACGCTGTGTACAGCTACGATTATGTCTGTGCACAGTGTGCGAGCAGCCGATTTTTGTTCTGCGGGGCAACACTTTGCGGCAGTTTCGGGCTATGACGTGGTGGCATGTCGGGAGCATGTGTGGCACAATAATCTCGCTGACCACGTCAGAGCCCGCAACTGCTGCAAGGTGTCGCCGCGCAAAGCAAGAACCAACTGCTCGTGCTCTCTACACAGAGCATGGATCTGGCTGTACATGTAGCTCTCATGTGCATATTATCACAACAGTTCTTTCAGTATACTCGTCTGACTCTTGCTAAGACACAGTGATGGGATTTCTGCGTGTAGAAATAAACAAATGGAAGTAAATAAAGAGCAACCGAGCACTAAAGACTTGTAATCTGTTGAGAACAAGGACTAAGAACAAAAAAAAAAAATCCCAAGGTGTAGCACATCATGCAGGTTAATAAAGCAAACAAACCAAAGTGCTACGAGGAAGTAGGTAGATCCACTGCGCAAATGCAAAGAAATCCGCACATTAACAAAGATAAAACAAAAAAGAATATTGAATCTAGCAGCATGCAAGTAATCCCTTTAAAAAAAAAGATCAGGCAAAATAAAGCAGCAGCATTGAAGGAAAGAAAAGTGAAAAAGGGAGTCCCACAAAGCAACCACCAGAAATAGGGCATTACAGATGAACACAAACTATGAAACTAAAAATAATAATAATAAAAAAGGTTCTATGAATGCACTCAACAGTATGCCTTAAGGCTGCTTCCTATAACTATTCAATGCTAGATAACTTAATTTTATTATTTTGAACATGGTGGCCACAACCACATGTTTAATTTCTCCTCCAGTGCACTTACAATGACGAAACAAAAACTTATGGCTGGTATTAATGCCAATTTGTTAGTGAACTCTTACAGCTATAAAAACTATAATTTTCGGGTTCCATGGCCTATTCCAAATTAACAGCCATTACTTGGAATGCTTATGTAGACAAAATTATGTACAAAAGTTTTGGGGTGTCTCACTTCTAAAAATGTTAAAAGGGAGGTAGTCTGTTAGGTGTTGTGCAAAAATGTATACAAATCTTTCTCTTTTAAGGTATAACAAAATATCAATTTATTTTACTAGTATATAACTAGCTATTCATGCTAATATGATCCCTATCCTAGAACATTTTTGTTAGCATAAAAAAATAGCAAAGCTTCCATGATGAACTTGTAGAAACATTTCTTAAAGAGGGTAGTCTTCTGAATTCCACCTTATCCTCAAAGCTTCAGTTGTAGATAGGTGAGTAACTATGGTATTGCACAACTCAAATTAGCAAACACAGTGCTGGGTTGTAAAATATATAACCTTATAGCAATAGCATAGCCTTAGAGTGCAAAATATCTCAAGCACTGCGGTGCAAGCTACCTCCATTACGCACACTTTTGCCATGACGAGGTATAAAATTCTTAATGCAAATGCATCTTTTGAGTAGCGATACCAAACAAAATTTTTGGGCCTTTACATATTGCAGGTGTTGGAAATAGGCTATTTATTTTCAGCAATGATAACACCGTATAAATTTCATCAGTGTTAATGCGGCACTTTATTTGTAAAAGTGGAAAGCCACACTAACATCATTACGAGTACTGCACTAATGCGCAAATACGGTACATAACGCTCTGTAAACTAAATACACCAGGAGTAACTTCATTTTCAGCTACGTAATTACGAAGCAGACTGAACAGAAAGGCCTGCCTCAACACAAATTCTGAGCTAGGGTCGCTTAAGTGTTCAGTAACTTAGCGGAAATATCCTACCAAACATGTAACACAATGACTGTCCAAAGTGCACTGGAGAGAATGAGTGCGCGCCAATATTGCAGCAAGCCTTCCCTCCAATGACGCCCCTAGACAAGCAGAATCTGGCGAGTCAAAGGTAGGGTCTGGGAACGGGGAGCAAAGAGGGGAAGCAGCACGGGGGTGGGCCCAGAAGAGCAAAACCGAAAATTGAAGAAAAAAAATAAAGGCATGTAATTATTGTAACCCCCAGTGAGTTTTCAATTTAGAGCGATGCACTTACAGCTGCCAAGACTGAATCTCATTGGCTGTCAGCCCTGAGCCTGCGAGCCACTCCCTAGAACAGAAGACACCACCACTGCATGTGTAGAGCTGGCCGGCCTTCTCTTCCGAAAATGGCCGACAAGGGCTTTGCGGGAGTCGAAGGTCGTGGGGTAAAAGGATGGCACACAGGAAGGCATGGTGCAGTGGTGCAAGGTAGGGAGGAAAAAAAAAGTACACACAGGCAAGGAAGAAAAATCAGGGAGGGTGTGTGCGTACACATATATGCGAACAGAAAAAAAAAAAATGGAAAAATAGACAAGTTTTAGTAGAGCGTTGCGGTTGCCTACGCATTTTCACCGCGAAGTGGCTGACGGCCACGTCTTGTGCATTCTTATCAAACCGTGGGCGCACACTCAATGAGAGCTGAGCATCCTGCACGGCTAAAGAATGTGCGACGCCAATTGTCATAATGCCATGTGGTATACTAAATCAAAGCACTTTTGGGTAAAGACGAAGCCTGTTGTTAGGCAAGATACTGTCAAAAGGCACAGGTGATCACAAAAATGACTGTGAAATAGGGCTAATGCAGTTAAACCTCATCATAGTGAAGTACCATTAGGACCATTAAATTAGTTTGTTATATCTGACATTTGCTGCAGACGAATAAATACAAATTGGCACTAACAAATTGAAAATCAGGCTTACACGAGAATCCTAAATAAAGAACAAGTTATTACACAAGCTTCAAGTCCATCACAAGCAAGGCCATTCATGGCGGTCTTCTCGTGCCATTTAAAACGTACCAGAATGAACCATGAGAAGGTGAAATTGCAACAGAACAAAGTTTGTTCGACAAAACAGCTCTGCGTTTCTATTTATATCAAGAGGGATGCAAGCACAATTTAAAATAAATTTTTTCATAGTGCGGCCACACGAAAAGAGAGAAAGAAAAGGTGGTGATTTGTTTTTATACAGTCGATCGCGAATATATCAAACTCAGATATATAGAATTATTGGCTCTATCGAACAGTTGAAAAATCCCCTTAAATTTCCTATGCAAAACTATGGAACCGGTGCACCGGTATATCGAACTCCTGCACAGTAAGACTTCCACTATATCGAATGCTGCGTCACGCCGAAGCCCAGAAAGTCCATTTTTTCTAGCAAATATTCATCAGTTTTTGGCCACGTTCTAACAAGTTCCAATCTTTTTTCGAGCGCAAGTGATGAAAAAACTATGTCATTTCATCGCGCTGATCTAGTTCGCTGCACTGCACTTGAGATTACATCCGTACATTTGATGCGTGATTTGCAGGTCTTGGCGCATGGGCATAGTGTTTTCCAAAAGACTGATTGCCGGGGGCACTGAAAGAGCATGCGAAGTGACTTGGTAATCTCAGCGCAATGTTCACATGTGGTTCACATTCCCTTCCTTGTTTGTTAGCGCACAATGGCATGCGAGCCTGAAAAGCATGGCCTTCGAGATGTGCAATTTTGTGACGTATTTTTTTAGTGTTTTCGGCTTCAGAACGCATATCTCGGAGGCTACGCTTTTTTTTTATCGTTTTGCATCAAAGTTGCTAAAAGCAGCCACTGCCAGCTACAAAGCCACAGTGACATTGATATCACCAAAATGTAGACGAGAACTTCTACAAACTCGGCGTTGCGTTTTTTGCACCTTGTGGCCTTCTCGCCTCGTTCCTGAAAAATCTTCATTCGGGAGTTGAACTGAATGTTGACCCACACGCAGAGATAAAAATTATGACTGACGCTCGGAGCGACGTCAAGTAAAACACTGTCGTAAACGTTCCTTGCGGGAGAGGTGATGACTTCGGGTGCCTCATGATCGCTGACAACGGCGCGCGATGGCTCGGTGAATTATGCAACTTATTAGCGTTTTCGGGCACCATCTTAAACAGTAGCGACTTCATCGGTACAGATTACGACATTTCCGACTGCATCGGTGCTGAAATTTTCCGACTGCATCGGTGCCGACATTTCCGACTGCATCGGTGCCGCGGAAGTGTAGCCGTGTGGTTATGAATGCGCCTACGCCTTTGCTCCTGCCGCTAACCAAGCTTTTGCCGCGCTACAGAGCTTGCATCGGCGTTCTGCATCAATCAACGTTGTGACCGAAGGAGCCAAGTTCGTTTACTTGAAAAGCATCAATGATATTAAGGATGACTGGAACTTGGTGGCGTGCAAGAAGACAAGTTTACGGACTGAATAAAGTGTGGTAACCTGCAGCTCGCACCTTGTTTTTGTGCGAATCGTTACGTTAGCTTTTGTAACGATTTCTGAGGCCTGAAGTTCTTCAATTTAGGCCTTAAATATATATATTTTATATTTCGAATTCTCAATATATCGAACTATTTCACGATCCCCTTCAAGTTCGATTTATCCGGGATTGACTGTAAACGTATTATTCCTTTAATGCTACCCATTGAGTTTTAAGCCCCACCCAAACCAAACATTTGCTCGATACAGCTGATATTGCGACGGTATATGCATTTTCGGTTTTGTTATAGAACTATTTCACGATCCCCTTCGAGTTCGATATATCCGGGATTGACTGTAAACGTATTATTCCTTTAATGCTACCCATTGAGCTTTAAGCCCCACCCAAACCAAACATTTGCTCGATACAGCTGATATAGCGACGGTATATGCATTTTCGGTTTTGTTATAGAAATTATAAATTTCTTTGGTTGGCCACTAAGCGTGGCCAGCCAAAGCGTGCATTTAGTTTGACATAACTTACACTTCACTATATTAGCATTCGTTATGATGAGGTTAAACTGTAATACATCTTCAATGAAAGACAACTCTGAGCAATAGATAACATTTACAAACTGCTCTTGCGATAACAAGCAAGTAAAAAGGCGAAACTCGGATTGAAGATGGCATCATCATGCTGACGCTGCAGTTGCAAAAGCCATGCAAGGTCCACAAACACTAAAATAAAATGCTAATATACATAGACAACTTGCAAAACTCTTCATGGTATTGCCTAAAATCATATATAAGGTCAGCTATTTCGTGATTTCGTGTCAAAGGGTTTGATGTGCATGTGAAACTAAAGCTCTCTGATGAATTTAGGAACGGTCACGGTGAAGAGGCATGACAAAGGTGCGGATGAGGACAGGAATTGACACACCACTGAGGGGGGGGGGAATAAAACAAGCAAGAGGCAGGGATGGAAACAGCAACAAAGGCCAAACAGCACAGTGCTATAAACATAAAGAAAATCAATAATATAAAACACAAAAAGGCATTCAAAGGGTAACTTTTATGACCATATACACGGTGTTTCAAGAATCGTGTCCAAAAATCCTTAAAAAAAATTCAACCAGCCCCACGTCGCGGACACTAATAGAACAGCGAAGTTGGTGGCTTACAAAATACTTCACTTGACAAATTATTTTAGCTGGTTGAATGAAATGGGGTTGAATAAAGTGAGAGCAGTGGTAGAAGTAGAAGCCTAGATTGAAAACAGCTTTGTGGGTAAAGGAAGGACAATGCAATATCTGCTTGCTGCTTTCATGATTACCTTTTTCGTAGTGGCAGATGCATTAAGATAACTAGAGACATTAGCTACAGTAGTAATTAAGGAAATTACGCACTTCGGTTTTGCCGATGAGGTTGCTTGTATTCTATTACTCCGTCGTAATTACCAGAGGTCGCCTTTCCGAAATCTCAAAGCCAAACGGCATTTTTGCGGAAAGAACCTCGATTCTCAGGCGTGTCCACCTCTCTCCGATAGTTACCTATAAACTCAATTATTTTAATTGATGCTTCTAGTTATGGTGAGATGTCTGCCATTACAGAAAAAGTAAATTTAAAGGCAGCAAGAAAATATCCCATTTTCCTTGTTTTTGAGGGTTTTCAGAATCATTTTTGAAACACCCTGTATTATCTCAAACATAGGTATAATCTACAAGGAAAGTATCCTGAACTGTCTACACAGCAGAAACTAAGTGGGACTGTACCTAAAAAAATTTTGACTGGTTAGAGCTAACTATAGTTTAGAATATAGGCCAATAGATTGCCGACATGAAAAATTTATTGAAGAATGACTCTAGCTTCAGTGATGGTGATCATAGAATTCATCACTGGCATTGTCACGTATGATTGACATTGCTCACCTGCGCTAAGCCTCTGCACGGCCCCCACTTTATTATTCTACATATTAATCTAGTTTTCCAAACTAAACACATGAATTGCACCTTCTTTTGTAAATATGACAAAATTGTACTTTGTCTTAGCCGCGACAAGAGGCCACACTCTTTACTTGCGTGGAGCTGAAATTCACACTTAATTTAGTATGACGATTTTACAGTTATAGGTTGAATGAGCTAAGCGAAAAAGAGAGCCAGTAGATTGGCCACTGTGTCGACTTAACAGATTCGCTCAAACGTTATGAGCGCACAATGGGTACGCCGGCTTCAATTCTCCTAAATGGACAGCTGGCTCTTATTATGAACTGGTTTATGCAAGGGCTAGCATTTGCCGTAAGGTGTGACATCGCCGAGATGGCATACACACTTGTTGACGAGACAGCACTGCATACAAAGTGGCGACCCCTAGAATGCTTACAAGTGCGATAAGTTGATTGATATGTGGGGTTTAACGTCCCAAAACCACTATATGATTATGAGAGACGCCGTAGTGGAGGGCTCCGGAAATTTAGACCACCTGGGGTTCTTTAACGTGCGCCCAAATCTGAGCACACGGGCCTACAACATTTCCGCCTCCATCGGAAATGCAGCCGCCGCAGCCGGGATTCGAACCCGCGCCCTGCGGGTCAGCAGCCGAGTACCTTAGCCACTAGACCACCGCGGCGGGGCAAGTGCGATAAGTTGGGCAGGTTTGTACAGATGCGTGACTGTTATGTTTAAGTCTCTAGCTTTCACCTCTGTGTCATATGTGCCCCTCATTTGAAGCCTTGTAATGCTTCTTGCAGCCAAAGGCACAATGTTGTCAGGCACATTTTGGCAACACGGACTGAGCATGTCAGTGCCAATCTAAGATGATTGGTTTGATTTGCAAAAATCTCTGCCTTTTTACTTTTGCCCAAAAAGCTTACATCCACAAACTAACCCCCGTATTAAGAAACGCTCTTCTAATTGAACTTCACTTGCCACTGCCTCAAGGCACGTGCTTGAAACACGTTTGTGCTGCCTTGGCCCCGCCCAATGACAGTGCGTTTGAAACGCGTTAGTGATGCACTGCAGGCCATGGCAAGTCAAGTTCAAGTCAAAGAGTGTTTCCAAAAATGGGGCAGACATAGCACATCTTAGCTTATGCAAACCTGTTTACAGGCTTAACTATTTGAACATTAGCAACTATCTACATGTGAGCGTACTTCAGCATGTCCCCATCCCCAGCCCGTTATTTGTGAATGGTCAACAATACGCAGTGATCGCATGGCTTGTGTTGGCTATACTATGACTAATGTTAGCTAATGCTGATTAGTGTTGGCCAAATAAAGATTAGCGAAGACTAATGTAAGGCTATCCACTGTTATAAGACCAACATTCTCTTCACTCAATATTAACCCATTGTTGTTGCCACATGTAGGTAAAATGACACCCGATTCGATTCTGTCTGATGTTTTTCTTTAGCAACGATTGCGGAGTGTAACAAATTCTAGAACACTGGAACCTGCTCTTTGAAAACATCACTGCCATGTGTATATTTACTAACGGCGACTAATCTCAACAAAGCCAGAAGATTTAGCTAGAATGCAAAAGTACTAAAAAGTGGGGTGCTGTTGTGAGAAGTGCAGGTGCATGAACATAAGAGGTTCGTACTCACATTCTGAGAAGCAGGGCCTTACTGTGTGAACAAACACAACAAAGGGAAAAAAACGCGTTATTTT
This sequence comes from Rhipicephalus annulatus, assembly GCA_013436015.1. Taxonomy (NCBI): domain Eukaryota; kingdom Metazoa; phylum Arthropoda; class Arachnida; order Ixodida; family Ixodidae; genus Rhipicephalus; species Rhipicephalus annulatus. The sequence continues at coordinate 4,258,959 of WOVY01009271.1, forward strand.
CATTCTAAAAAAAGATCAGGACTGGGGGTGCAATGACGACTGCTTTTGGTGTCTGGTGCAAATGGTGGTGCACAGGGGGGAAGTTTGGATGGGGTCAGTGTGTGTTATCGCAACAGTGATATCACAACCTCGCTTTGTATCCCAACAGTGATACAAAGTGACTTTCGTTCACTAGGCAGTATCGCCATACACAACTTCTGTTTTCCTGTTCAGAGTTCGAACGCATGCGGAAAGGGCAATGTGTTAGAAGGCAACGGTTTTATGCCAAAGCCATTTTGCTCGATACTGGCTGACCGCTTTTTTCTTTTTCACTAGAAATTAAAGTGACTCACCTTGAGTACATCCAGACACTAGTAATATGTTTTAAAAGAGGAACTGTCGCTATATAGTAATTTTACTACCACCTTGTCAGTTCACTTCTAAGCTCTGAAAAAGTGAACAGTATAACATACAGTGCAACTACTTTTCGGAAGACCTTTGGCACTGCAGGATGTCAATTACTTTCCTTCATATTGTTCGTTGCAGAATGGGTGATGCGGAATGAAATGGCAAGTGTACTGCTAGGAGATCGCAAAACTGAATGAGGGTTAGAGATAAAGTGCTAGACGCTCATTCAGCAGATGAAATTAGGAGAAAAGACTGGAATTAAAGAGTCCTTCACAGTGTGCAATAAAAATAGCTGAGAAGTTATCAAAACAAATGAAATGGGTGCCAGGGAGAAGGGAGGCAGATGACGGCGACATAATTTCAAGACACCAGTGAATGGAATATGTGAGAGCAGGCTGGAATATAATCTGGCACAGTGCCAAGACAGCAGGATATTTCTGGGGGATAGCTTCAGTGGACATGGTGGTGGTGGCGGTGACCATGGTAGAAATGACTGAAACGCCGTGCTCTCTTTTGCTCAAATACTATTTTACAAAAGGCTGTCACCAAGACTACATGTTGTCCTCTTAAACATTTTCGTGAGGAGAGCGTTGATGACCTTTGATGCCAAGTTGTCTGATTTTTTTTTTTTACTCTCTATTAGATACAGGAAAAGTCTGGCGAAGTTTCTCTCATTTGAAGAAACATAACAAACTTCCCCTAAACAAACATATGTGTGCCAAAGAGGCATGTTCAGGCAGAAAAACTGAAACACTGAATGTTCTGCAATAAAAAACATTAAGAATAAAGAAGGGGTAAGAAGAAAACATGCAGAAGAAGCCTAAAAGAAAAGGTACCTGGGTGATCGTGAAGTGGCCCTGATTTCCTTAGACGTGAGCTCATCATTTGCTTTCCGAAGCTGCTCCTGCAAGTCTTCTTTTTCTGCCTGCAGCTGGAGAGAAATGCACTCTTATGTGAACCACTTCTCATCTTACTTCACACCACAGGTGCAAACCACACCTGAAAGAAGTACTGATATCGAAATATCCTGTCTTGTAACGTACTTGTTAAAAACAGCTCAGATTGAAAACTGGCTCTGCATGACTGTGTAGGCCACTCAAATGAGCCCCATCGTGAGTGTAGTGCAAAGAATGCCAATGTGATATTATTGACCCCTTTCAATAAATTGTTGCATTATAGCAGCTACAAATGCCACAATAAAGCTCGTGCACTGAAGCTTATTGTATTTGTGAGCAGAAAAAATATAGCACTTTTTAGAAATAGAGGATGATAAAGAGAAAAATAAATACAGTTGAACCCCTTTATAGGAGACATGCAGCGGGCAGCAATTCTCGTCTTTTATAAGAGGGGGGTCTCCAATAAGCAGGGTACCACGTACGAGTTTTATTATGAATCACTATTTCTATGTAAGCCCACTGGTGTCTTTCATACCCATTTGTCTCTTGCATCAGTGTCTCTTATAAAAGGGTTCTACTGTAATTCCATGAGAGTATATGAAGCCACAGGCATAAAGCCTGCTCTAATTATTGCACTACATAGAGTTGACTCTCATTAAATGAAATTCTAGGAGACCAGAAAAATATGCTCCATTGAACAGGAGTTCCATCTAGTGAGAGATAAACAGGTGTCCAGAATTCGAGTATGAGGCCAATCATACAGAGGCACTTGTTTGATTTAAATGGCAACACCATTTAGAAGTGGGTTTACTGGGTGTCTACTGCACTACCCGTCATGCCCATGGAACATACCTGAACAGTCACAGCTTCAAAGTTGCCTCGCCCAACTTATACATGTACAACAATGCAAACAACCGGTGGAAATAATGCCTACTGTTCCTAAGAGATACTGTGTGCTACATGTTATGGCACCCAAAAATGAGAACATTCCCTGAAAAGTGATCAACTGAGAATACGCGTCCTGTTAATCAGATCAGAACGTAGTGAACTGGAGCAATGCGTATCATTCTGAGCAGATACACTTGCAGCGTTTATGCAGGAGATTCAAAGCAACGGTGTTTTCGGTTGTCTAACCTTGTCAACAGTGACGCTGAGGCTCCTCAGCTGCTTCATCAGTTCCGACCGCTCGTACAGGATGTCCTCTACGGAAATGTCCGACCACTCCGCCGAGGCGTCCCTTGTGTTGACAGGACGAGTAAAACAAAAGTGGTAAACACAGGCTACATTCTTTGCATACCCAGAGAAAGCCACTTAAGCCAGATTACCATTTATGGTAACAACACGCATGGTAACAACAAGATAGCTTACATGTTGAATCCTGCCAAGGTGGGCTAAAACAACACAGAAAAAGGCCTGAAAGCGATTTACAAAAGGAAAAATAGTTGAAAAACTGGCTAAAAAAAAGAAGCTTTCAAATTGAAGAAAATTTCATCGTACATTTGAAAAGAGATACAAGACCTTTCTAGAGGGCCAGTTATGTTTGCCAACTGATCTAACCACAGCACTAGCCGATAAGACAGGGTGGCTGAGTACTCGAAGCGACGAATGTTTAATGTATATGAAGAATGATTTCTGCGGAAGTGCATGCCATAGAAAGAGTGTTATGAATGTAATTCGTAAGTAGCTCCGAGCTACTCACGGATGATAATTTTCGAACATAGATGCCAGCAACAAATAATTTTACTAAATTACTTTAACAACACTATTCTTAAATCCAAGAAACTGCAACACTTTTTACATTACTGCACCTCAAAACTCACCCAAGACCTCAAAGAAACTACAAAGGTATGCAACCTTCAAAATGTAAAAAAAATATTGAAAAACAATTATATCAATTACTATAAAACAATTATATCAAAAGCAATTATATCACTGCACTATACTTAGCTTGCCACCGAAAAGCAGACAAATGTGTAATTAGAAAGCTTTGGTCCCCACCAATGACGAAGATGTTTTATTACACACTTTAATTTGTTTCAATACACTCAAACCTGTTATAATGAAGCTGAAGGGCAGCCACAATTATTTTGTTATATCCATTATTTCATTATATTGATTATAACAGTTTGTAGCAATGTATACTCAGATGGGCGCACACCTATAAGCATGCATTGAAGAAAACTGCCTCGCGGCCCGATGTACCGCTACACGACCACGCGTGCGACGAAAAATAAACACAGTCCAATCTCATTAATTCGAACACGCTTAATTCGAACTTCCGGTAAATTCGAACTCACGCTGTGGTCCCGTCAAAGCTATGTGTATTCTTATGGGCGAAAACGCCCTGAAATTCGAACGCGCAAGCACTTGCGACGGTTAATTCCAACATACCGCGTTCCGAAAATGCTCTCAGTACCATTCCCAATCCCGCGGCGGCACCTCTCAACGCTGCGCACGAAGAAGGAAAAGAAGAAAAGAAAAAAAAGACTGTGGCAGATTGTTTACTCTCTCTCAAATTCCGATCTGCAACGCGCTGTGCCGTGCTTCTCCCTTTTCCGTCTCTGCACATACGGACCCTTCTCCATTTAAGTTTGCGCAAGGAGAGAGAGGGAAAAGAAAGAAAGCTGTCACGGAGAGTTGGCTCTCTCTCTAATGCCGATCTGCTTCTCTCCGCGTGGAGACGCTCCTTCTTTCTCGGTGCAGAGGGTAGCAGCGTAGAAGCAGTCGTTGCCGTCGCCTTTAGAGTGTGTTGGCGCTGCACTTAACGGCGCGCTACTATGCTTTGGAAACTGCGTGCAAAATTGATTGAATTGCTGCAAAGCAAACGTGTGAAGACGCACATCACCGATTACTTGAATTAATGACGGATGTCCTCTGATTTGTGAATATATGCAAGTCTTCTGAAGCTTCCCCAGCGTGTGTTCTTAAGTGAGAGGGAAATCGCATTGCACCGCGACGCTGCTTTTCGGTCATGAGACCCGCTGAGTGCATCCTCAATCCACTCTGCTGGCTGTGTGAGGAAGACGGCTCTCTCGGCCGCGCGTGGCGTGGTTATATCTCTCGGCCGCGCGTGGCGTGGTTATAAAGTCGGCGCGGGAGTTTTCAAAGAGCCGCACCGAACGGGCCTCAAACTCCGCAGAAAACGATATACTTAACACACAACGGTCGGTTGTTTTTTTGATAGACTAATTAAGTTCGTTATATCCATTTACCAGTCAATTTGACTTGGTTACAAGAAGGTTTAAAATGCATGGTTCTCAATGGAGCTTTCAAGGAGAATTTCATTTACTTCATTATATCCATTATTTCATTATATACCATTATATTATAAGGAGGTTTGAGTGTTTTTGTCATAATTACAACATTTCCAGGGGTGCAACAGCCGACATAGGATCTACAGCAATTTTCAAAGCAGCAAAATCTTACATTTAGAGCTCTAAAATGCAAATTTAGAGCAAGTAATGAAAAAAAATAAAACTTCCATATTTTATCACAAAAGACCAAATTTAGAGCAGTATAAAAAGAAAAGATGGCTTACAGTCAGAAAAAAAAGTATGCGGAAACCACTCAACACTACCTAAATCGTGCAGAGTAAACATGAGTACTGCTATTTCAATAAAACTAGTATTTTGAGCCACCCCACTGAACAAACAATGATGTAGTCCACATTAGCATTTGCAGAGCCTGTCGAATTCATTTGACAGAATCTGTGAATTTGCATGTACCGTATTTAGTCGCATAATTTGCACACTTTTTTTCTGGATTTGGGGGCACCAAGAAGGGGTTGCGCAAATTATGTGGGGATTTCGCCAGCCCATATGAAATATTGTGCCATAGTCCTAACGCACACAGTATATACATTTATAAAAAAAGAAATAAATTAGCACACAAACGAAGTGTACTTGTTAATTTTTAAAGAATTAGCACATACTTTACCCAGTCAGATCGTGTCACGCACGGTCTAGCGGGAATCAATAATCGCGAAGTGCGGTTGGGAATCATTGTACTTTCTTGAAGCTCTTTCGACAATGCTGGGAGAAACTAGGTCCCACCGACACGGCGACACTGGAAGAACTAAGCATCGGCACACGATTGAAAAGGCCTCCTTCAATGGCTAGAAACATGCTTCCTCGTGTATTGACAGCGCCGATCGTCCCGTTCAAGTACTTTGCGGCGACATGCTTACCGTTTTCCTTGGCAAAATTCACAACAACGAGCTTTAATTTCACCGTATATATAATTACTGCAGCACATCGCAAGGAAACCATCAATATGCGTCGGCCAGATGGCGAAACTTAAGCTTCCGAAATTGACCACGCGTGCATTGTAGCGCGGACGCAGAGAATGAGGAAAGCAGCTGGAGCACCAAGTCCTCAAACGCCTCCGATGCAGAAAGTCGTCCGTGCCGTGACGTGAGCATGCATTCTCGTCATTATCGCGGTGTTAGAGATTGGGAGATAGGGGGAAGCAAACGCTTGAGCAGTTCCGGCGACCTATCAACGAGTTCGTGTTTGGGTGCGGTATTCTAGGGACTCAAGTTCGGGGAAGTGCTCGGAAGCAGGGACTTCGCACTGGCAGCCTGTTTGACTGCGCTCGTCTGCTCGGCGAGGCGCGCACCCTGCCGGAATGTCGAAAAGTCCAAAGGTGCGCGCACCGGCGAGCTGGCTCGGGCAAGTTGGGGAGCGCGAAATATGTGAGTAAATATTTTTTTTCCCGAAAAGCTGGCAAAATATTAGAGGTGCACAAATTATGCGAGGGTGCAAATTATGCGCTTAAATACGGTAGATCTGCCAAGCTGGCGACCTTAAAGTTTAAGGGATTCGTGAAACTGCATAGTAGGAATGGCGAAAAAAAAAAAGAGGAAAAAAAAAAAAAACTGCCGCACAGTTTTCGTTTATACGATATATATATTTTTTAGGGCAGCAGAAGTGTCATACACTGCTCCACATTGTTTCCAGTAACATTTTTCAGACGTCAGCAATCATGCTAGAGCCCCCAATTATGCAGTAGTATACATGCAGAAGTAACTGAACGAAATGTGCTCCGTCCCGTGAGTATAGTGCTAATAGCCCCTTCCAAATTATAGAACGCTTTTCCGCAGGGCACTGTGTACTGCGGCGAAGGTACCTTAAGAAGGTAGTTTAAGCAGTGCAATTTCAGCAAATTTTATGGTTTTGGCGCAGCTCGGTGCAAAAACGGCGAATTGTATCAAATTAGTGCAGCTGTTGCACCCCTGCATTACAGTTAAAATAACAAAGAAGTATCCCCTATGCTTTTCTTTGCTTCACCGTCTTAAGATTCGTCTATAACGTGTGAACACTTCAACGTGCACTCCAAGCTGTAGCTAGTAGTAAGCATGGCGATATATACGCTGCATGTGTGATTGGTAACATTTTACCAGTGGTACCAGCTCTGAACGATGCTATGAAAATCTTTTGCACGACAATATGCTAGTGGTGCTCAGTTGGTGGACTGTGCCTGCACTATGCATCAGCACAGCAATCAATTTGCTCACCTATTTTCTGCAACAGAAGTGGCAGGGCGATGTTTTGACTCAACGGCTTCCTGAGTTGTTCTTTTCTCGGATTTTCCTTCAGGAAGCTTCCCATCTAAACTATCGAGTGACCCAGCCATCACAGGCTTCTCTGCCGAAGACAGATTGGTTGTCGCAGCAACCACTTCTTCCTCTATTGATGGGTCCTTCTCGTGCCGTTGACGCAAGGAGCTCAGCTGCTGCTCTGCCTTTGCCAATTCGTCCTGCAGCTGCTTGACTCTTGCAGCACACTCTACCCTGGCGGTGTCCACAATCTCTGCGTAGTGAGCCTCTAGTTTGCTTTTCATTTCCTGGATGGCAGACGTCTTCTCCTCAGCCATGCCCTGCTCCAGCTGCGCTCTTTCTTTGGCCAGTTGTTCCTCGACACTCGCGTGCTGTTCCTTCAGCTTCTCAATCTGTGCTTTATGTGCCTTCTTCAGGGCCTCCAGCGCCAGCTCGAACTGTGCCTTCTGCGAGTTGGCCACCAAGTTGTGCTCGGTCTCAAGGCTCCTGCGCAGCTTGCGCTGCTCTTCCTCGTAGCCGGCCTTGACGTCGTGCAGCTCTTGTTGCAGACTCTCTCTCAGCACCTCAATGTTGGCCCTGTGCTCCAACTTCAAAGCCTCTATCTCCGTGGCATGCTTGACCACCAGCTTTCTCTCTATGTTCTCCAACTCCTGGTCGTACTCGAGTCTCTGGGAGCCGAGCGTGTCTGCGTACTGCTCCACTTCGTGCTTCAGTAGAAGCAGCTCTTCCTCTTTCAACTTCACCTCTTCCTGATACTGTTCCTGGCTTGCAAGCAGTTCTTCTACACGCCTCCGGTGCTCGGCCTCGGTCTCCCGCAGCTTCTCCTCGAGATTCCGCAGCATGAGCTCATACTCGGTGCGGACAGCCTCCCCTTCGTCTTCCAGCCTTGCCTTCTCCTCAGACAGCAGCTTCTCGTACTCAGCTTGTGCGGACTCAGCCTCCCGTCGCAGCGCCGCATTCTCTTCTGCAAGTCGTCGAATTGCCAAGCTCGGGTCGAGTGCCGAGTCTGAGCTGGCGCTCCCGATGCTCTCTGCAGCCTCTACAATCTCTTCCCTTTCCTTCTTTAGAGAATCTAATGCACATTGAAGAGATTCAGTCTTCTTCTGCTCCTCCTCGAGTGCGGAGGAGAGTTTCCGCACCTCCTCGGCGTGCCTGTCGATGAGCGCTGCCATTTCGTTTGAAGTCTTTGCATGCTGTTCATCTGCAGCCTGGCTGAGGGCCTGTTCCTTCTCCCAGAGACTGCGACGCAGGACGTCCAACTCTTCTGTCAGTCGTCTGCGCTCGTCGACCAGCCTGGCCTCGGCAGTCCTCTCCAGCTGCTCCACTTCTGCCCGATGCTTGCTCAGCAGTTCTTTCGTGCGCACCACCTACGAAAACACTAAGAATGCTTAGACTCCAGGCAAGCAAAAAAAGAAAGAGGTTTCTGAGAGTATGAGTGGAATGGCAAAAGGGCTTGCCACAACTTCAACGACTGACAACACCACTTAAGGTTCCTGCCTCACATAGTGACCACATTCAACAGTGCATCTTCAAAAGGCACACCCACAAAAGAAAGAAAAAAAAAAGCTATGTAAGCAGTGACTGCTGTATACTTTGTCATGTTCTTTAATGAAAATATTGTGCTTAATAAATTTGATTTTGAGATTTTCTGAGCCACAACTACAATAAGATACCAGACAAGCAGCAGTGGGGGACTGCAAGTCAAGATTACCAGGAATTCTAATAGTACAGTTGAACCTGCTTATAACGAACCTCCATATAATGAATTTCTCGATGTAACAATGTTTTTATATTCCCTGCTATTGCTACATAGAAGCACATGTATTTTACACCTCTATGTAACAAAGTAACAGTGGAAGACAACCTTGATATAGCGAAATTCTGTACCTGTGATTATGTTTCGGGCCTCGTTTTTATTTAAACAGCGCTATAAGAGTGAGGCAGTGAACGTTAGTTCGCTCTAGTTCTGTGTATGTTGTTTTCGTGCGTCATTTATGCATCAGCAGCGCGCTGCATGTTTCGATCTGGTTGCCGTTCTGAGATATAATTCCAAGTTGTTGGTATCGCATTCGTTGCTTCGCCCTTGCGACGAAACTGTAACTTTTCTTAATTTTGGACAACCGTGTCATCACCACCAAGGGGATGCCAGACTAGGCGCTGATGGAAACTCTTTGAGACCATGGTGACAATGGATCTTTGAAGCTCGACTCGTGACGCCCTTCCATTTTGCGTCGCGAGTTTGCAGGCTGGTAGCTTTCGCGATTAGCCGATCAATTCTGGCAACAAGACAGCGCCTTGAATAGAATGCAATGAACACGATAGCAAAAAATTGTAATGTTATAAGAAGTAAGGCTGACAGCCAACTCGTTTGGATCCGATATCGCGGAACTCCTACGAAACGCTGGTGTGAGAAAATACGGCACTCCAGGGAGAAGTGTTCTTTTCACACAGTCCCTTCGCATTGAAACCGCACTGATACTTGCCAGGATAGCAAGCGTGCCAGCGATCGCGACCGCTCTTAAAATCAAAGTTCATTATTACTACTAGAGCGATTCTCCCCCCCCCACTCCCCACGCTGTTTCACGCTCGTTCAAGGCGGGTGGTTTACTTTCTGTTTGAGCATTCGACGGCTATTCTAACATGCAGGAGATGTTATCTTATGCACTTTTCAGGCAATAGGGATGGGCCGACTCATTTGATCTCTGCTTCAGCAGCGCTTGCGCTCTGTTACCAGCTCGTGAAAGTTATGATGCCTGGGGGCATGTAATCAATTTGGACTTGTTACGGAACATGGCGGTGATGGCAAAAACCTGTCGAGAGCATCCATATAATTTATATCACAATAATAAGGCAGTTTTTTACTGTAAAATTAGTGTTTTGAGTTATTTCTTCCTTCAGTCCCCCTTTTGTTTAATTTGCACATTTATTTTACGAATCGTATTGAACATACATATAACGAAATCCTCTCTTTAACAAATTTTTCCGGGAATTCATCAATTTTGTTATATCCAGGTTTAACTGTACATTTAAATCTGAGTACAGGAGAGTTTTCACATTTCACCTTTATTGAACTCCTGAAATTTCCTTGCTAAAGACACCTGACATACTCTGCTGAATATAGACTGTGCCGAGCCAGCGAAAAATCGCCACCCTGCGAAGTTTCCTGCATACCTGCTCAGAGAGGAGAGTTGTCTTCTCCTGAGAGTGCTGCTCCTCGAGGCTTGCCCTTAGCGCTTTCAGCTGCAGGTCTTGTTGGTGCTGCAGGGAGGCCGGGTCGACCTGGGCACCTGAGCACAGCTGCTCGCATAGGCCCCGGTAGCGCTCGAGAGCCGAAGCGGCGTCCATTTTACTGTGCAGCTCCCGGTATACTGCAAGCAAGTGCTCCAGCCGCGAGTGCAAGCCACTCTCTAGCTCCTGGCCCAGTCGCTGGAAGGATAGCACCAGCAGCTCGGCCTCTGCAGGCACGAAGGTGGGATTGAACTTGTCAATATAGTCATCATCTGTTGTATTGTCATTGTACAGCATGCCTAAACTTTCTCACACTTTATTATTTTTCACTGTAAAGTTACTTACAATGTTTTCTTCTTATTGTATATAATACGCAGCCACCTAAAAATCATGTAACATTTTTTTACACTCCCCTAGAACGCTAGCATCATAGAAGGCCGGTAGCATAAACCAACAGCCCGATTCATAGACCTCGAGCATGCGTAGCGTCCACGAGCAATGCATGGCGGATAAAAGCTCACTAGATAACATTAGAGGGGGTGCCACAGAATAGCGTTGCTCTTCCCTACAAGATTAGTGAACAAATAAATATGATGGGCAGTGACAGAATTTCTAACAAATCTGCCTGCCTTGCTAGGAATGTCCTGAGTACTGAAACTGGCTGTGCGTAGTTGCATTTCACTAGCGAAGCTGTGACATAATGCTGCGTCAGTGATGACAATTTTGTACTACAACCTTAGCAAGTACAGCCATGGCGACGTCTGTGTATGGCGTGTGAGAAGCCGGTTTTTGTTCAGCGGAACGAAACCTTGAGGCAGTTTTGGGCTCTGACACAATTTGTCAGAGCCCAAAACTGCTTCAAGGTGTCGCCCCGCAGAGCTAAAACCGTCTGCTCACGCGTTCTACACAGGTGTGGCAGCAGCTATACTATTCAACGCTACTGTTTCCTCTGCACAGCCATTGAAAATATTTTTGTATTTTGTTTTATCATTATTTCCTCTGTAAACTGGGGTCAATTTTGGCCTTGTTGGAGAAATTTTCTATAATTCCCTGATATCATGCCACTGCTTCTGTGCTGTTTCCCACGCTTTTGCAAGTTTTTGCCCCTGATGTGCCACAATGTTATACTTGCCTTGTGTTTTTAGAGATCTTTCTAAATCTATAACTTATGTGTTAAACTTTGCAGCTGAGTAAAACCTGGATCACATGGTCTCAATAAAAATGCCTTGAACCAGATCTACTTTAAACCAGCCTTACATTACAGTAACCTAAAACCTACATTACTACTCCAGACCCGATCCTTCTCCCGCTTATTAATTTTGCTGTAAATGATTACACATTTATAGAATATAGTGGTATTTGATTGTGACAGAAACTGGGGGAATGAATAAGGTAGGATTATAATAAATTTACTTAAGATTGAAAATTTTACTCAATAACCCCAAAACAGACCCAGTTTCTTTTTTGCCTATTACATCACATAGCCAAACATATGGGTTACAACATTTAAGGAAGCTTGCTTGGCATGAGAGAGTGCCAGTTAATTTATTTCAAGAGCACTTTCAGGCAGGTACTTGAGGGCCGCACACATACAACAGCAATATTTTGCTTGTGCTTCTTTTTAGGCTGTCCATTTGTGCAGGCTTTTAAAGGGGCGCTAGCACTTCTTGAGCATGGTCAGAAAACGCTGCTAATTTGTAGTCGATGCTCCTGAGAACACGCAAGCGAAATTTAGCGCACCACGCCGGCCTGGAATTTACAATACATTCTCGAAGTCAGCTGCGAATTGCTTTTTCTTCTTTTGGCAAATGATGCTACAAGCTTAAAAATGACTTGTCACAGCAGTTGTGTTAGCCATTGGCTGATTTGAGCATGGTGCATTCGGTCGTTACTGGCACCACCACAGGAAGCCGTGAATTCTCTATGCGTGCACGCACGATCACACTGAGAAAAAAGACGAAAAGTGTTCAAGTTCACAATGCACGCATGATGTATTTTCTTTCCCTGTGCCATTCCTCCCTGCTTAGCTTCCAGCGCTTTTGTCGGGACGAGAGAAGAGAGAATGCAATTGTAGCATGCGAGAAATCTTTGCAACTCCACTCGCACTGGACGGATTCTTAAAATTTCTGTGGCATTGAATTTGTAAGGCAATAAGCTCCTTTAGTAACTCCATTCTATGGCGACTTGAAAAAGTGTTCCATGGCCACTGGGTTTTTTATGAAATAAACCCAGTGACACAGTATGAAGCAATAAGCTTTTGTAAAATAAATATAAAGCAGACGTTTTATGGCGACATAATTTAAATTTCTTAAACCTCATAATGGCTGAATGTTCCATACATAATTTTACTTATTAGTAAAAGCCATATTTTTCATTTATGCCCATATATTGTTTGATATGAAACAGCTTTAGTGAGAACACAATAGATACATATGACTTGAATAAATATATAGAAAATATTATTCTTAACACAACACCTTAACTAATACCAGAAGAAGCATGCTCATTCGTAATTCATAACATCCCAAGTAAAATGTTCTGCACTGATCACAAGTTCATAGTGGCATTGATTAAGCCAGTAAGAAAGAATATGTACAATTTCGTTCCTGATATATCACACTGTAGAAGCAAGCCTTCATAAAAAACCTTGCTATAAAGGTTGCCATGACCCCGAACAAGTGACTATTTTACCTATGAAGAGATATAGGAGGATGAAAACTGCTTCCTGATGCCAGTCATTAATTATTAAGCAGTCCGTGTAACTAGGTGGCATATAACTGCGGTATTTTGTAATCAATGTAAATACTCGGTACATCTACGTGAATGCGACACAGATGCGTAACATTTCTGCCAGCCACGGTGCACCCACACAAATGTCCGTTATCTACTAAGGAGCAATGCCCAACCTTTCGCTGAGTCCAGATGCTTCCTGAGATCATGCAGCAATGCTTCAGCATCCTCCCCAGCTGCTGTAGGTGAATCTTCTGTTGCTGCAGAAACGGGAGTGTTGGCATACTTCGCCTTCCATTCATCAGTTAGGCGCTGCAGGGAAGAAATGAAGACTTCATAAGACGTGGTTCATATTGTCACAGGGTCATGACAACAACGAAGGCAGCAGACACTAGGTCGAAGATTAAACTGTTTATTCAGCTGAACTTGTGGCCACGTAAAAGGAAATTGAGATTACAGCAAGACACTGGCACTGATATCGGCGAACTAAGGGTCGGTCGTCGATCAACTGACAAGCGGCGAATCGTGTCGGCATTTATACCTTTGCCATCGAATATTCTAGCGTTATCGCTAGCAGCAACGTAGGTTTCCGAATAATATGTGACGTTCCCGAAGTGGGCGTAATCTTAACAAAACAATCTACTAAAGCCTGAAAGCTTCTCGAACATTGTAGGTGCGGTTTGCCCTGAAAATAGTGTAATGGGGTTATAAAAAAAACTTGAGGAAAAGAACGTGGCAATATGGCTGCTACAAATATGCAATGAAAAAATTTAATGCGTCTCATAGGCATGGTTCTACACTCTGGGAATGCTACGAAATCCCATACTACTGAACTTAGAGTCCATGGGAACATAAAAAAAATGCATAGGTAACTTTCATATCTTGGCTTTTGAATCTGCCAACGTTTCAGCCGCCCCAGTACTTTCATACTAGTTTTCCGAGGCATCATGCGCTTCAAAAATGTGTATGCTTGGGATTAGTTTGCAGTTACGAATTACACTGAATTTTTAAAACAACTTAATGCCACACGTTAAAGGTTATAAAAACTCTGACACAAGCATGTGATAATATAAAATCTGCAAAAACCTGCACTGCCTATACAGTATTCTCTATTATTATAAAAAAGTCAACCCATTCCAACCAAATGAATCAGATGACATTTAACATAATATTAAACAGTCTAAAGGCTTTAGCAATGCCCTTTGTGTGCCTTCGGTCTTTTAAAATACCTTGATCAGGGAACCTTTCTTTTTAAATGTTATCGCAGAGAAATTAGGTGTGTCGCTTAAGGTCTTTAAAACGAACACAAAGAGAATTTGGTGACCTATATTATTGAAAGGTCAGCTTAAAATTGGCTGAATGAATATATCTTGTGTCTCGTGTTCCTTAAACAAATGTGCATTATATACATTTCAATTTCAACTCAACTGAGATGCGACAGGATGAGCTGCCTCACTCAAGATTTCTTTTCACAAAATATCATTTTAGAGCTAATGAAAATGAACCGGTTAATTAATGAAAATACACATCACAATATTTCACAATTCTAGTATTTCTAATATTTTACAATTCTAATAATTCTAACATCTATATTATTCTTCACTTCAACCATGACAAAAGATAAAAATGTCAACAATTCCAAGGTGATGCCATATGCACATAAAATACTTCAAACAAGAGTCCCCGACTGTGCAACACAATCAACATAAATTAGCCATATCTCATTAATTCACACCAATGGACATTTTCGATCAATTTATTCAGTTGCATTTAATTTTAAAGAAATGTTCCAGGGCCTAAAGACATACAACATGGGATCTAAAGACTACTGAACTAGTAGTGAGTTCATCGATACGCGAATTAGACATGAGAGTACCGAAATGAGCTTATACTGCAAGGTTCCCTAACACTGCAGGGCATCTCACTTCAAAGGCGAACTAGCGGGGGTTGCACTCATCGGTTTATCGTCGCAAACACGCGTCGCCGCATCGAAAACAAACATTAACACGAAAAAAAAAAAGCGGAAAGGAGAGAGGTGTAATGAAAAGGTGGCTTACGCGAGACGGGGGAAACGAAGGCTGGTGGCGGTCGTTTCTCTGCGAAACGCGGCCCGCGAGGTTTCTCTCTCGCCAACGACTCTCCCTTCTCGCCCTCGAGATCGCTTGGCGAAAAAGCCAGACGCGCAAAAAGCGCACGTGGATTAAGAAAAAAAAAGGGAAAAAAAGGAGGGCAGATGCACGCGCGCGTGCGCGCGGTAAGTCTTTGTGGTTGCCTGCCTCTCCTTTTTTTCTCTCTTTAACGTACGATCGAGAGACGTCGCCCAAAACCCGAAGCACGGCGCAAGCCAAACGGTCGCGCCGCACCATCTGCCCCTCCGCGGCAGAGAAAGGGGAGGCAAGGGCGAAAGACAGCGTGCGGCCGTTGTTGTCCGACCGTGAAGCCACGCGCCCGCTGTCGCCTCTCACCCTCCTCCTCTCCTTCGTTACAACTCCCCGCGCCTTTACATACCGCTCCCCCTGCCTAACACCACGCACGCAACCCTGTGTTGAGAGACTCGAGGCAAGCAACGAACGTCCCCGACGAAGGAGTAGAGATGCGCTCCTTCCTCCGCTCGTCCGCGTCGGTCGCGGCCGACCGCCCACTCCTGCTGCCACGCGCCGCTGTACGCGCGTGCCAGGTGCTACCGCCGCGCTCTGTTGCTGATCCGTGCGCGCCTGCGTGCTATCATCTTGTGTCTGTCGAAATGTACGTGGGCGGGCGTCTCCGCTATGCCCCCCTCCTCTCAATCGTTCACGTTCGCCGAATCCTTCGTAATTGGCCGCAATTTAATCGTATTACTGAGACAGACATCAAAACTGCATCCTAAAGATATATGGACACGGAACTTGAAAGCTGCGCAAGTTGGTACTGGTTCTTGATGTTGAACAGCCATGTCCCTTGTCCTTTGCGGTGTTCAATAGCATGAACGACAGTGTTCAATGGCATGAACGACACTTAGTACTTCGGTTCTCTAGAGCTACAGCCCTGGCTACGGTCCAGCACTACCCGGATAACATTCCAATAGTCCTAATGTAGTTTTTTTTTATTCCCACGGACCATGGGCGTCGACAGCGGGGTATAAAAGAGGCGCCCCCTCCCACCTCTATGCCCCCCCCCCCTTCAAACTTACCCAGATCTTGCCCCTACCCAAGCAAAACCAACGCTCCCCCATCCACTTTCCCCCTTCGTCATGCAACGCGGCTCCACACACCCCAAAACGAAATCCTGCCGACGCTTATGCCCCCGACCACTAGAAGAACCTCGATCTGTCAGACGCCTGCTCAACAGCATCGCCAGCGCCCGACTTACTCTGGGTTCATTGGCAGAGGGAAGGGTGGGGGGTTCAAGGCTCCCGAAAGTTTCCGATTTTGCTTCCGTATATAAACATGCCCACATACAAACACACGCACGAACATAGCCACCTTCCTCCCCGAAAACAATGTTCTGGCTACACCCCAACAGCTCCAAGCGGCCATCTAGGCGGCCCCAGGCCCGGGCCTTCCATTAGCCGGATTTTAAATGAAGTTATTTCACCATCATCATTACCATCATCATCACCCCTGGTCACCATACCTGGACAGTTGAATCTGGCATCTATAGTTCGATGCACCGTCTAGAAAGGGACAGCAACGATCAGCAGCACACGGAGGGCTCGCGAAGGAGGTGCATCTTCGTAGGGAGAAATTAAACCCATGAGTTCCTTAGAAGCAAGAATCTTTAAACTGAAACTTCCTTCTTTTGGTCACGTCATGCGGGGGTGCCGGTTCAAAGGAGACAAAGCGCAACGTACGACAGAACCAAGTCGCCCGTGACGTTCTAGAAGCCGCACAGAAAGGATGTCACATGCCTTCACACACTGATGGCGTCCCAAGAAGTCGTCAATGACACGATAATGGTTAACAACCGACAATTGAAGCGTTCTTGCTTTTCTTTCATTCGGACGACACCAAACTACCGACTGAAAAAAAGAAAAAGAACTCCAACTCTACAGCAGGCAGATTAGGACCATTTGTACTGAAACTTAATTTGGGAACGCACTAATGTGAATCGCCAGCACCTTTTTACAATCACACCCGCAGACTCTAAGGTGGATTAAGATAGAGAGAAAGCAGATCGATGAATGAAGGGGACCGTTGAAAAAAAGTACAAGTTAAAAAACGAAAATAAAAAGCTTCCATTCTAGAGAGCAAAAAGCAGGTTTGCTGGTCGCCCCAACACGGCGCGAAGTCAACAAAGGAGAATGGATGACGGGGAGAGAAAAAAAAAAGTGGCAGGAGTACGCAACAAGAGGGAGCGTACGAGATGAAAAAAAAAAAGTAAGGAGGAAGAATCGAGAGAGTCTGACAAGCTCAATCCACCAAGGCAGGGCCCGACGACTGGGCTTGATGAACGCAAACGGCTCAGAATGGAGCGCGCAAGCTAGGGTCACGAAAACAGGGGTGAAGGTAGAGTAAGGGGGGGTCATCGCATCGAGGCTGCTTGAGGGCCTTGAATGAACGAAGTAGCAGCGTACGATTGGAGGCGCGTAGTAGTGTGTGCGTCGAAAAGACGAAGCGAGGAGGAGAAGGCAAAGAGAAGGCGCAGAAATACACGAGGAACGGAGAATCAATCGTCGTCTGACACAAGCACGTACGAACATCTTCAGGCGTCGGGCACGAAAGGGTGCGCGAGCGTTGATAGGAGGAGGAGGATAGGAGGAGAGAGAACGGGGCCCAAACTGCGCGGGTTCGGCGTTCCGAGCGACGGCGAACCCCTCTTCCCCGCACAACTCCCTTCCCTCTCCAGCCTCACCCGTCCCATCTCTGATGCCCGCCGCTGAAGCCCGCCAGAAGAGAAGCAGGCGAGCGGCCAGTAAGGCCGTTGCGATATCGGTGAGCTTTCTCGAACCGAGTGCGTGTGTTTGTGACGTCCCAGTCTTCTGAGAGGAAGCGCGCTGACGCTTAAAACACAACGCACCCTCCATTTCGGAAGCCGCGTCAACGACCGAAGTCGCGCGACACGGGGTCCACGCATCGAGAATCCATCGATCGTTGCGAAACGAGGAGGCGCGCCCCACGCGCTGAGTCACGCGAAGCATTGGGGGGACGACGCCACTGGTGACGAGGGACCGCCCCACACGAGGAGTACATCGCTCGACAAATCAGGAGCTGACCGACGAGTAATATACACTTCTGAAGGACTGAGGTGAGTAACGCACACGCTTGCAGTAGTCGCCAAACGGCATATCAAGCTAGTTCTAGTAGGGGAAAACGCTTGTTGGGTGTCGGTCATTATAGTCCTCGTCTGATCTTGCACCTATAGATCACCTACTATTCCACAGCAGGTGCGTCCAGGAGCAGACGAGACATTGACGAAGTCGGGCACTTTCATCTCTTCGTATTATAAGTTAGCATTGATGAGAACACAACGAATCCACATCAACGCTAACGTAATCAAACTTAAGACGGTTTTACTCTTCAGTGTTGTTAAGTACTTCACTCTCTGGTGGAATGAAGCGCTGCTGAACACACATGCATGCACGCACGCTCACTCGTGTGAAGCGAGTAGTGAGGAGAAGTGACCTACGGAGTAGCCGTAAACGTAATACAGAAGTTGCGCGAGTTAAAGAACCCCAGGTGGTCAAAATTTCCGGAGCCCTCCACTACGGCGTCTCTCATAATCAAATGGTGGTTTTGGGACGTTAAACCCCACAAATCAATCAATCAATCAGAAGTTGCGCGAGGCCCTCACAGTTTATTATTTAACAGTGCTCGAAGGTAGACATGTCAGAAGCATAGGCATGCGCCCCGAGCAATTTGTAGGCAAGCCAGAAAAGCCGTAAGAAACGAAAGAGAGGTGCCGACACCAGAATTAAGTTTTTCGCGAACTACAGAAATTTAAACCATTTTTAATGATTGCAATGATGAATCTCCCCGAAGGAAACTACTGAAAATGGCGCTTCACAGGAGTACACCACTTGTCTTCGGCGTTATTCTTTTTGGACACTTCAGCGCAGTGGCGTCTGGAAATGTATTTCAGCTATGAGACAGAGCTCAAATATGATACTCGACCACATCTGCCTTCAGAGATAAAGCTATAGACGTTGTCGAATTTCGTAATGCGCATAACGAAGGCAGCTTTTTCTTCTTTATAATTATATAACAAGATATACCCGGGCAAACAGGCCAGCTGGAACAATAAGGTCGCGTGCGATGCAGACGGTGGTGCGCTAAGGAGCCCAGCGCTGACCATGCAAAGCGACGTAGCGGACAGATTTGCATATGCGATCGTAAGGTCCAGCGCCCATGAAGGAAGTTCCAGGCGGGCAGTGGCCCAGAATACATGCACGCGCCCAACTCAAGGACCACCTATGTGTCCCACTACCAATATTGCATGTGAAGTCACTGGGTGACGCAAGGGCATGTCCATACGTTTTTTTTTCAGAGGGAGGAATTTTATGCATGCACTGTGTGTGCTTGTACGAGTCCGCGTATATAGGTACATACAAAATTCAAATAAAAAAGGAGGATGACTAACCCCCCTTCCCCCCACCCCCTTCCAATCAAGTGAAGGAGTCACAGGGCGCCCGATTACTCTAATATAATTGTGAAGTTTCGAATAGAAGACGGCGGGCGTGCTGTCTCGATGGTGGAGGCGCGAGTATGTGCATGCAGATAAAGGTACGCGGCAAAGTTACAAAACAATGTTTTCAAATTAATCGTGATATTTATGGGCACACAACCTCGCACACAGCGCACACCTGGTCTGAACTGCCACGTTAGGCCTTGCACCTACGCTAGACTTAGCGTGCCTTCCAAAGGCGCACTCATCTGACACGTTACGGGGACTGAAAGCTCGAAAACCTGTCCATGGAAAACGGCGTACACAACGCGATTTTCAGACTTTACAGAGAAAGATAAAGGAGTGACAATAGACGAATCGGCACTATTATTAAGCACGTGAAAGAATCAGAACTACAGTATAGCAGTTGCGCCACGTGTTCGTCATTTCTCCTTCTTGTTGTCCTGTCTCTTCGCTACTTACGATGGTACGTACGTCCGAAAACCATTCCACCCAACATTCTACCTTTCGACTGTAGTAGTCTTCGGGACGAAGCCACTGCAGTCGTACCATACACACGCCCACAAGTCTTTCGACTCAAAAGTGCTCCGCCACGGTGGTCTAGTGGCTAAGGTACTCGGCTGCTGACCCGCAGGTCGCGGGATCAAATCCCGGCTGTGGCGGCTGCATTTCCGAAGGAGGCGGAAATGTTGTAGGCCCGTGTACTCAGATTTGGGTGCACGTTAAAGAACCCCAGGTGGTCGAAATTTCCGGAGCCCTCCACTACGGCGTCTCTCATAATCATATAATGGTTTTGGGACGTTAAACCCCACAAATCAATCAGTTCGACTCAAAAGCTCGCCTGTTCAAGCGATCGCGCATTCTCCGCTGATATACACATGCACGCGTTAACGATGTCTGATAAAATACGGCGATACTCGAGGTCACAGGTGCGCGCGGGTTTCTTCGTTGAGGGGGAGGGGGGGCGACGTTTCAACGTTGCGCCCCCACCCTCTTTTTAACCCCACCCATCGAGACTCTTACAATGAAAACACTGTGAAATGACGAAAGATTAAGAGATGGTGGAAGGGGGCAGCCCCCTCGCCGTGTGCGCCCGTCTACGCTCAAGGCGCGTTGGCCAGTGTGAAAAGCGTATAACGAAAGATACACACACTATTGCCTATAGCTTGGACGGAGTCGGCCCATGCACCGAAGCGCCCGACGACAACCTGGTTCCTGGCTGCGTGTCCTTCAATCACGGTCGCGCGCGGAAAAGACGTTTCTCTGACGAAAGCACACGCGGAGGACGAAGAGATGGCTATCACCACATCCGGCCTCCTTGCGCCTCCCTCTCTGTTCTATAACGTACCGCGTTTCGAGTCTACCGCCAATCGCTCGCATTTTCACCTGGCGCGCTAGCATTAAACGGAGGGACACGATCTCGCAACCAGTTCCGCGGAACCGACAGCTGGCCACCATACTGGCCACGAGACGAGAGGGCATTCTATCGTCTGCACACACCGTCAAAATATGTGCGACCGTTTAAAGCGCGCTAGCAGCGTAGCCTGCAAAAAAGGGTGTTTAATTTATAGATCATGGTGTCGAAACCGAAAACCACACGTGTGCGCACGGGGGTGAGAGAAGGGGGTTGCGAAGTCGGCCCCATACATTGGCCTATAATAGCGGAGGGAAGGGGGGCGCAGCGAGGAACCTTCCCCCCACTCCCCCTGAAGGGGAGCTTTGCACACGCTCATGCCGAGAATCACGCACCGAAGCCGAATCTTAAACGGCACTCAACTAGGACTATTATTCTCGGAACGTGTCGGAACCCTATCAGAAGAATAAACAATAGAGAGACAACGGCTACCATTTCGGCACGAAGAGACCCGTATGCACTAAAATTGCGCTAATTCAAATTTCACTGGACCGAAAAAAAGAAATGTCCCAATTCACCGAATGTCGAATAAACGAAAGACTTGAATAACAATAAACCAATGTCTATTACATAAATGTATATGAATCTTCTTGACGAATACGTAGGTACGTACTACCTGGGTAAAGGGCAGAGTAAAAGCCCCAATTTTTCGTCATTCGCTACTTCGTTCAGTATATGACCACGACTCAAGACCCCCGTGAGTTAATGGAGCAGTGACACCAAATCTCAAGCTCAAGATTGATTGCTTGATACGCACGATTTTTTTTTTAGCGAAATACGAGTAGCGTTCGTTACGTAGAAGTTATTCCATTTGGAACAAGCTTGGTTCGTGCAGCGCGTTCGCGGGAATCCTGCGTTTTCATTGTGCCGCTTCGAGAGATTTATCGCGGAGACGTGAGCGCGAATGTGATTACTTGAATTACGATGATCGCGAACAAGTAACACCCACGCAGCGTTCATACCAGCCAGCATGGCCCAAGCAGCCTCGTCGCTGGTCCAGCGTCGATTTCAGAATCACTGCCCAGAAGAGGATCGAACCGAAAATGATTCGCCACGCCGCGAATCACAGCGATTCCGCATTCCTCAGTTATTTTTATCCTTGCTCGTAGACGCTGATGACGGCGTCAACGACAATGTGAGTGGCGAAATTTCAACAGAAACTCGCGTCACCATTTCACGTGGTCACGTGATCAAATTGGGCATGATCGCGGGAGGTGACCGCTAGGCTGTGGGTGGCAGCGCAAAAAATTTACGGACTTTGCACACGCTTTTAACTAGATACAACATTGGTCATACAAACCAATATTACATATATTAATTCGTCCCTCTGTTGAATATTATCACTACCCGATCGTTACTAGGGGATCGATAACTATACGTGTTAACGTAAAAAAAAACGCGACATGCGCAAAGTTGATGTCACTGCTCCAAGTCTAATCTTCGAACCCATTCCTTATCACGTACCGCCACAACCAACACCCGGCAGCGCACGTGGCGATATTAATTTCACCGGTAAAATGGGTGCAGCGACTGATCGTTCGCCCATCGCAATCCAGCAAGCGAGTTTTATGCCAACAAGCGGACAGCGGCTGAAGCTCTGCATCTTTCACATCGCGCGTATTGCCCGAAGTCTGCTAACGAAGCCGCCGAGTGCCGCATTCGCTGTGCACGAAACAGCGGTATTCACAATCGTATATTTATATTGCACACGCAGTTTCTGAAGGCACGGTCTACGCGTACTGAGTCGAGACGAAACTGCTGAGAACACCATCTGATGCTGAGTATGCAGCTCGTCAATGAACAGTCATGTATGACGACTGTATACGCACTTATAAAGGCATGCGGCGAAAATGAAATTATACTGCTATAGGGCGCAGCTCCCCAGAGGCTCTTGATGCGATCGCAGAGAGCGCTCACGTGCGCCGAGTACAAAATACACAAGTTGACCGCAGCCGCTGTAGCCTAAGAACGCGATTGTGCACGGTGTAGGTTGTGAACGGCGACACCTTTTTGAAGGCCCGCGGCCGTTTCAATTGTTCGCGAACGCTGTTCTTGCTCCTTTGCGGCGCTTCGTGCTTGTAGCGCTCCGACGATCGTCCGAATTGACCCGATCGCGGCCAAATATGACCGAATTTACGAGAGTCTGATGCCTTTGAACAACACATACGCTTGGCAGGATCGGAGAATGTGTTCAAATAATCAGGTTTCGCGAATAATTGGGGGGTCGAATTAACGAGATTTAACTGCACGTGGGTATAGGAACAGAAACAATCCAACGAAAAAATTATTGTTGTGAGTGGTTCACGCAAGTATAGTTCGCGACGGCTAAGGAGTATTTAGCAATGTGAGCGAGAATTATACATACGACAGTTCACGTGCTGTAAAGCTATATACGGATATCCATTCGGTGAGATGCTAGCCGTTCAGAACTAGACAACGTCAGTTGCGTCGCGAAGCTCAAACATTCGTTTCAAGGGGCTCCGCAGAATCTGCAAGTTTCCAGCTCGAATGTTCGCTCATCCCATTACACGTATACCAGAGAGGAGGAGAGAAAAAAAACGTAAATTGAGCCAACCAATACGCACCGAGAGCGATAAATAGACGGAGTCATCGAAAAAAAAAAATGGAATACCTATACGAGTACACCAGCATGACTACCTTTTAAGTGGTGCACGGTAACTAAGACACGAGACATCTGTTCCACGTTTAACATTCGTGGAGTTTAGCACTCCTGTATATCTACAGGTAATTTCCATTTACAGTGTGAGCGGTTTACAGGTATACTTGCTGTCTGGCTTTTTTGTCAGCACAATGACTTCGCTTCTACTGCATATACCTGTGTAAGAAATGTATCTCTGCAGTGCTTAACATAAACAGCCCTTCATCGTTAAGAAGCATCACCCACCCGATAATTAAAAACAAATAGAAAAGGCGGAATTTAAATTAATTAAAATGACAAAAATGGTAAAGTTAGCACGCGGCCGATTTCCGAGATGCCCTACAAGCGAGGTGCATCTTGCTTCCTCAAGATGCTAACGAACGCCAGCAAGAAGTGTCAATGCCACCCAAAAACAGCGTCCGCAAGGAATGCCGCTGTTTACAACGAAACTACGCTCGCGCATCCCATAGCCAACTTCCAATGGAGACACTAGCTCCACTGGTCATCCACCTTCAGCGAGCAGAACGGCCTCTATAGTTTTTCTCTTTCATTCCTTTCAAAAAATTTTTCACCGACCTCAATAAAGCGAACTACCGCGGAAAGACCCCGATTTCGCTTCCCGTCACGGGACGACCGAAAACGAGTTGCTTCCTGCACAACGTACAACAACCGCGCGCAACACGCCACACACTGAGCCCCGCATTCCAGCCGGGCGGGGCCAGTTCTTTCTCGGTGCATGGAAGCAGTTAATCAAAGGGGGATAGCGTCGGCGTTTAAAGACAATGCGGACCTCCCTCGGCTGGCCGGCCGATTCGCTTCGCTGACTCTCCGATGGCGGACGCTGAACGCCGGTGGCACGCGCGCTCAACTCCGTCACGGCCTCGAACGAAGCTTTGCGCGCGGGCTGCCACGACACGCGCGCACCAAATGCGGAAGTCCTCGTTCTTCCCATAGTTGTACCACGTTGTACACAGACCCATTTACAGGCGGCAATAGTTGCAACGACTCTATTGCCACACTGTTCCTGTTTCAGCTTCGTCGTTGGTTCTTGGAGGCGCTAGGTCTAAGTTTACGCAATGACCCTTGTATCAGCAATGTGCACAACGCATCAGGGAGCCACCCGCCGCGTGAACGTCGATCGCGTGTGCACGTCAATCAGCGCGTCGGGGAGCCTCACGCGGCGGGTGGCTCTCCGATGCGCTGTGCTCGGAGGCAGCTTTGCAGCTGCTGTTCCGGTTGTCACGTGATCGCAGAAGGCGGTGGCGAGCTTTGGGCGGGGCGGAGCCTACGCACCGCGACGTCGCTACAAGTTCCTCAGAATGTCGAGAGCGCCCACCGCTACTTACAAACATGATAAAGATCTATAAAAAAATAGCATATAATGCTTGAAAGTTTTGCTACTCTTTGTGCACACTCGTGCGTTTGGTGTTGAAAAGTGCCGTCCAAGAAGAAAGGGGCGTGGCTTGAATGACCCACCTTGCGTCGGCTACGCCAATGACCTTTAAGCTACGGCGGCCAAAACGACGGAAGCACGTCGTTGCGAAGAACTCCGACGAAGAGTGGGTTGCATAATCATTAGGCATACTGCAACTGAAAGCGCTGGGTATGGCACTAAACGCGTTGGTACAGTAGAATTGCTTTATGACAACTTAATTTCGCATGGGTTCATTGCTGGAAAATTAGTTGAAAGTTCACTTTCTAAGTTTCACGCCGAAATACAGCACCTGAATGTCAGTGTGTGTGAGGTTATGGATTTCAGTCATTCTCTTTCTTAGCAATTGTCCAATAAAATTTTCTGAACCTAGTAAAGTCTCCGGCCACCTCAGAACTTAATTTATAAAACCTTTCTCGACAAAAAATTACGTAATCCAGCTGGTGCGGTAACTTCAAAGCCGCATAGCTACCTGCACTTTCTACTTGCGCGAGGAGACGCTTAGCAACCGTCTTCTCCCGGTAAAAGTAAACCTTTCTCGCATTGCGAGAGGATAATTTATTACGCAAAGGAAATAGTTTTTTTTTTTTTAGTGCTACTTTAGCGAAACAAGTGAGGTCGTGCGCTATAGGCAAATTAAACACAACCACGGTAGTGAAACCGTGACTTTAGATCGACGTAAACTAGAAATACCTACACATAGCAAACCAAGTGCTATCCTTTGCTGTACTGTTCTGGAGCACGTTGCGACAGCGACGGTACCGCGGCTTCTCACTACAGTCTATCCCACAATTCCAGTCGCAGACACGTCAATGGACGCCTCAGTGTGTCCCGGGGGACGCCTTCACGGCTACGCGGCCATGCTGAACCAGTCGGACGTGTTCGTCGTGCTATCGGCGGCCGCCGCGGTGCTCGCCTTCGGCATCAACATGACCCAGGCGCTGGTCATCCTCTGCCTGGTCTGGCGCTCCTGGAAGTGCGCCTACCACCTGGCGCTCGCGCTGTGCGGCCTGCTGTCGGCCGCCGCTCTACTGTGGCACGTGGTGGCGCTACGCTTGCCCGACGACCACGGCGCGCGGGACGGCTGCGGCGCCATCCCGTCGGCGCTGTCCGTCGCCCTGCTCATCGGCTACGTGGCGCACGTCACGGCGCCCGTGGTGCACCGCTGCGTCGCCGACACCTGGCCTCGGGCGTTCGCGGGACACGCGCGCAACCGCGGTCTCTGCGTGCTGCTCAGCGGTTTCGCCTGGTGCGAGACGGTGCTGCTGGCCGTCACCGTGCTCTCCGACTGGCCCTCCGCGAGCCAGCAACGGGGTGCGACCTCGGCGGCCGGCGCCGACCTCTGCACCCTGCCGCAACCGTGGTCTTCGGCCTTCTCGACATTCGTCTGCGCCCTGTTCGCGCTTCACGTCGTCGTCGACCTGGCCGTTCTCATCGACATGACTGCGTCCGCGATGCGCAAGAGTCGCGCTGTCGCCGCGCCGCAGCCTCTGCCCACCATCGCCGCGGCGGCCGATTCGGCGTGTCGTCGGGGCGCGGAGGTCGACGACGACGACGACTTCTTTGGCGAGGGCGGCGGCTCGTCCCTGAACCGCGTCGACCTGGCTCCCCTGTGGTGCCGGTTTGTGCTGCTGCTATTGGGCACGCTGCCCATGATCGCCGTCATGTTCTTCCACATGGTATCGCTCCCTCCGTCAGCGTCCCCGAACTCCTGCCCGTCCTTTCGCGACGTACTCCCTCTCTGGACGCTGCTCTGCACCATAGTGCTGGGCGTCGCGCTGCCCGTGGGGAGCGTGTCCAGCGACCCCGTGGTGGCCGAAGGATCAGTGCACATCATACGCATCTTGTGCTGCTTCCTCAGGCGCAAGAGGAGGGTGGCACCTGCCAGAGGAATATGAACGTGCGAGACCTCCAGAAAACGTGTGGACCAGTACACCCGCCTTGGCCAATAACTGAGAGACTGGAGCAACGATTTGCCCGAAAAGGGCGACTGGACAGACGCAATGAGCCACATTCGTCAGCCTTGTGGGTACAACCAGCGCCAACACTCGCCAGTCTGACTGTGTCACCCAACGGACTAAATAGTTGTTTTGCGGATAATACAAAACCTCATCGTTGCACTGACGCATAGTGCACGAGACAATGCCTCTGGCCCTCAGTGAGTGATGCGAGTGAACTACAGGCGACACTACCCTGACCATGTGTCAGAGAGCAGTGCATGAACGTTGTGCAGTACGAACCTAGTGCGAGCAACAGTGGACTTTACATGAGTCTGCGACATACATACTGTTCTACCGTGTGATTCGTGGATGCCAACTGCAGTAGTGCCTACATGATAACCCACAGATGCCAAAGGTCTGAACATGCAAACGTCCTTGCATTGCTTTCATGCATTCTCAGGCAGTACCCAAAGATCCTTGTGAATGCTACAGCATGCCAGTAATGCTTTAACTAGCAGAACCATTGACTGTGCAAGGCAATATGGTTGAGGCAGAACATGTAGGTGAGGTTTATATATGTGAATGAGCATTTACCAAAGTTACGTATGTGCCCCAATGTACAGCAACATGTTCTATATGTGTTTGTTGCACGGTGCATTTAGTCAAGAAATGGTGGGGCATAGACAGTGTGTGTGGTGAAAATGGCATATATTAAGCAAGTCACCTTTCTATTGTGTGCCTTGTTCCAGCATATGAGCAGGAGAGCTTAAAGAAGAGCTCCAGAGCTCTTGGCATGTACAAGCATTCAGGTGCATCTGGTCTCCAAGGTTGTTTACATGCAGATGATTATGTATATAAATATATATGAATACAGTATTATTATAAAAGGTGAAGAATTTTATGAGCATCTTGTCATAGTGTATATAGAAATGCCTCCTCTATAAAAGAAGCCTTGAACATTCCAGACAGGAGAATGTGGAATGGCGCTCACTAGGGCAAGGACATAGCAGGTCAGAATTCATAGAAATTTATAGCATATACACATCATTTTATAAAACTGCTCAACAATTGTATTTTTGAGTCATTTTACAAGTCTCAGAGTAGCTCAAATTTTCTGTGCATTTAAAAAGAGATCTTACAAAATGAATGAAACTCTTCTCATCACACAGACGTGAATACACTTCCCAATGTTATACTTGCCCAAAATGTGTTTGTCCAGTCATATGTGAACAATCAAAGAGGCTATGCCGCTCACAGGTGCTACGAAATATTTACACTGTTATTTTGATTGCTTGTGTTGCATTTTTTTATTGTGTTGCTATGTTGTGTTTTTTGTTGCCTAGTCACGTCTAGCACACTATTAAAATGCAAATACACAATAAATGCACCAAGCTACAACATTTATACACAGTCGCTGCAATTAGCTGTGTAGGTTGCCACAGCCATGGCGAGAAATGTAGTTGCAGCAACAGTCAAAGAGCCAGAACAGTAAGGCGTGCTGCTCAATCACTCAGGCACTTCCTTATTCACAAGTTTGGTGTTGCACTCTATGTGAACAGTTTGAGCAAAGAAATCAGGGAAAATTTTGCTTAATGTGAACCTTTAGAAATGTCCTGCATTCCTCACTGACTCCCACTTGACAGTCACAAAAGCATGCATGGAACTCTTCGTGAAATAAGTGGTAAGGTAGTTGAATATTTTGAAGCATGCACTGTGAAAGAGCTCCAATGCCAGCATGCAAAACCGTAGCATATTTGGCAATCACTGTTCATACAGCTTTGAATCCTTTAGTGACCGAAAGAAAATAAAATAAAGTGCCAAAACTAAATAAAATAAATAAATAAAACAAATACATAAAACTGTCCTTAGTTTCACTGATTGATATGAAAATGATAACTTGAAGGTGGCTTCACCTTATTCAGACGCAATAAAAAATGGTAATAACATGAAAGCCACGACACAAATGGCCCAAACGGACAAGTGTGGCCATCTGGCATTACGAAATCCAAGTATAAGTACAGTCTTCATTGGTTCCACGTGGGACCAACTTTTGTTTGATGACAAGCATAGTCATCATCGGTAGTTTTTAAGGAAATTTTTACGACAAATACACTCATCAACGGCTGTGAGAGGGTTAGCATAGAGTACACACAACTTGTTTCAGTGAGCATTACCTGGTGGAGAACAATAGAGCTCAAAGAGAGGATTCACAGCCTAAGAAAGAAGTTTACCACTGCTTAATGCGATCTTGATCAACCAAATGCACTTTGCTCATCAGTCCTGCTTTTGCCATATAACATTTGTTTGCCAGCCGGTTTGTCATTCTCACTGCATGTTTGTATAGTCACTGTTTTGTGATCACTTCTACCTAGTCAAATGGATCCAAAAATATGTACTGATACTTGGAATAAAACGCACGTTTCTGCACCAAACTATGTCTGTGTGTTGTGTGATGACTTAGTTTTGCACACAGTTTTGTTTCATTAAAGCAGTTCAGGGTTGTCGACAGCCTCAGACTGTCATTAGCATTTCGTGCCGTTCGAAGTGGTTCCTTTTGTGTCAGCGACTTCACCCCTGTTTTTTCGTTCCTGACAAGATAATGATAAATGGTGTCCCATATACTTGTAATTAAATGTGGTATGGTAGTTGAAATCAATAACGCGAATTAAGAATCTCACATGTAAAAACATAACAATTATAATCAAATCCTTTTCTTTCTAAAATTGGCGATACCCACACTGTGCTACCAAGCAATGGCTTCCTCACAGTAACGGCGATGGCCACGTTTCTCAACACCGCAGGTGTCATAAAACAACGTCACAGCTGCCACGTCTTGAACATCAGCTATGATGTATTGCCGTTTAAATGTCGAAGCAGTAATCTGCTGACGTGGCTGAACACCAACATGAGACGATCATAATCCCCCCCGGCAAAAATACCTTATAAAGAACGGCCCTAACACCGACTACATATTACAAATACCCGACCCGAAAGAGTTGCATCATGCAAGAATGAGAATAGCATATGCACACAATAGATGCGACATGCCACGAGATATGAACGTAACCGACCAATGTTGCAGACAAGCAAATCATCCAGTGAAAAAGCTTTCAAACATCCTTAGAAATACGGATCTCGTAGAGCTATTTTAGTCTGTAAAGTGTTTTTCTGTGTTTTATGTATATTAAAAAATTGCATTCTGGGATCTTATGTATCAAACATCAAGTGGTTATGAAGCATGTTGCTTCAAAAGTTCCAGATTAAATTTGACGACTGATTAACGCGCATCTAAGTACAGACCAAATTACAGTATCTAAGTACATGGGTGCTTTTGCGTTTTGCCCCCCACTGAAATGAGGCGGCCCTGGCTGGGAATCCAACCCAAGTCCTCGAACTCAGCAATGGAACACATTAGCTGTTAATATTGCACAGTGTGTAGTGGGTATGTTCTGCGTCTTGCGTCTTTTTGATCCTACCAGTCTCGAGTGTGCCGCTAAGCAAACCTCACTTAGTATACATTAAACAGTTTTCTACACCGAACAGAATTCATAATTACACATTAGAAAAGTTTCACAAGCCGATCATGGCGTGTATTAAGTGCACTTAAAGCTTCAATGTAGCCGGCAAGAGTGCACTCAAGTGCAATGCCTTTGGAACTTAGCTTAAAAGGATGGTGCCACCATATTTGTGGCTTGAGCGTTCTCTGCTGCAAGCGTTTCTTTTACAGTTACACCTGTAAAAACGAAATTAATAAATTCCCAGAAAAATTCATTATAAAGAGGACTTCGTTATGTAGATGTTCGGTACGAAAATTAGGAAAATAAATGCACAAATTAAGCAAAAGGGGGACTGAAGGAAGAGCTAACCCAAAACACTTATTTTAGAGCAAAAAAAACTGGGATATTATTGCGATATCAATTATATGGACACTATTGGCAGGCTTTTGCCGTTGCCGACATGTTGCGTTACAAGTCCCAATTAATAACATGCTCGCGCATCGTAACTTTTACAAGCGGTTTTAAGTAAAAGCGCGCGGGTGCTGGTGATTAGCGGAGATTAAAGGAGTTGGCCCATCCCTATCACCTAGAAAGTGCATAAGATTCCATCTCCCATGTGTTAGAACTGCCGTCAAATGCTGAAACAGAAAGTAAACCACTCGTCTTAAACGAGCAAAAAACGACGTGCGGGGGGGAGGAGGAATCGCTCGAGTAGCAATAATTTACTTAAAGAGAGCGGTCGCGGTCGCTGACGCGCTTGCTATCTCAGCGAGTAAATCTGTGCGCTTTCAACGTGAAGAGACTGTGTGAAAAGAGTACTTCTCCCTGGAGCAGCCGTATTTGCTCACACCAGCATTTTGTAGAAGTTCTGCGATATCAGATCCAAAAGAGTAGACTGCCAGCCTTACTTCTTACTACATTAATGTTCTTGCTATCGCATTTATTGCATTACATTCAATGTGTGGTTGTGTTGCCAGAACTAATAGGCTAATGGCGAAAGCTACCGACCTGCGAACGTGCGGCGCGGCGCGGTGCAAAACGGAAAGGTGTGACGAGTTGACCTCCGAAGATCCATCGTCGCTATAGTCACGGAGAGTTCCCATCAGCGCCTAATGTCACATCCCCTCGGTGGGGAGGACACAATGGTCCGAAATTAAGGAAAGAAAAGTCACAGCTTCACCGCAAGGGCGAAGCAATGAATGCGATAGCAGCAACATGGAATGTTACGCACAGAACGGCAAGCAGATCAATGCGTGCAGCGCGCTGCTCACGCACAAAATGGCGTACGAAAACAACATACACAGGACGAGAGAGAAGTAACAATGTTTACTGCTCGACACTTAATGCGCTGTTTAAACAAAAACGAGGCACAAAACGTAATCAGAGGTACAGATATGAGTGCGAACTAACAAGTGCCCCAGCTGTTACTTTGCCGTGTTTGAAAAGTGCACTCTTCGCAAACGACGCCTGTCCAGCTAGCGAAGTAATCTTTGCGCGCCCGGCAACTAAACGCAATCGTTCCAGTCAAAGTCAAAGGCGCGCGATTCTCCGCAATTCCACAGAGCACCTATGGAGATTCTCCCTATCGAAGGATAAGTGCACGCGCACTTATCCTTCGAGAGAGAGGGTGTGTGTGACAAAACATAATAATAAGTATGCACTTAGTGGTTAAAGAATGCACTAGAGGCCGGATTTTGCTATCGCATTCAACTCTTAAAGGCGAAGCTTAAGGGTCCCCCAATTTTTTCTTTCTTTCTTGAGTTTTCAGTTATATAGACACCTATACATACACGGTGAATGACAGCGGCAATGGCAAAAAAAAAAAACAGCCGAGACTGTCTATCGCAATAAAAAAAAAAGAGCAAAGTTGAACGTCGTCGGGGGCCCCATCACGCGCGCGCAGTGAAACTATGCACGTGGGCACACCATCAAAAATGAAGAGGGAACGACACAGGCACCGTGAAAAACTATTCGGTAAAGCCCCCTCCAAATGCAGCGTGGCCCACATATGTGATGCTAACTAAAAGCGCGGCACTGCTAACGTGCAAAAGTAAGGTCTAATCGTTTCACCTGCACTTCGTGAACCGGTTCACAGAGGCGCTGCACTCTGGCGTTTGTTTCACAAGTTTCACATGGCGGCAGCGGCACAGCAGTATTCGTTTAGAAAAAGTGCAGCTGTCATGCAAGGCTAGTTCACGAATTCCCTGCACCTGATTGTGAGATAGTGCCAAGTCCGTGCAGCACAAGATGGCTGCAACAGCAGACGACGACACAGCTGATTGCATTCGTGCCTGTTTTGGCGACGTGCAACAAGTACGAGAGTGAACTTTATCCGGTAGACACGTGCCAAGCAACGTAAGCGGCGCCGTCTTTTACGGATCACAGCCTCCACAACCCTCGAGGTAGCCGATGAGTAGCATAGGGCTTGCACGACATCTGCACTCTCTTATTCGTTTTCGCGTCTCCTCACTGCTGCACTTGCTGATACGTCATCTGCACGAAGACAACACCCAGATGGCACCACCATGAACTAGTTCTGGAAGTGCAGGGTGAATAGAATGAACTAGTATTCTTTTTTTTTTTTTAAGTGGGGGGGGGGGGGGGAGGGGGCAAACCCGCACATGCGCCTGCGGCGGCGAGAACAGCGGCAACGCCAGGCCATGGGGTGTAGGCCCGCCTGCCTGTCTCGCGCTCACCCGCGAAGCGCTCGCTCTTGCCTGCTGCGCCCTGCGCTCCGCCGCTGCTTCGCGCTTTGTCAGGTCGGCGGCGGGGCAGCCGCGGGAGATACATGCTCTTACCAAAATGCTAATATATGGAGCAAAATTCTTAGATTGCCCGTGGGGAAAATTCATTATATCAAGGTTGTCTCCCGCTATTACTTTGTTACATAGAGGTCACAAATATATGTGCCTCTATGGAGCAACGACGGGAAATAGAAAAACTTCGTTATATCGAGGAATTCGTTATATAGAGGTTTGTTATAAGCAGGTTTAACTGTATTTTTATCACATAAATTAATATCGCCATTTTTTATGTGGACAATTTCCCGTTTCAGTTTCTGGGCGCCCAGTTGGGCTGTGGCGTAGCATAGTGGGTGGCTTGGTCGCGTGACCACACAAGGATGTGACGCATGTCGTGCTGATTATAGTCTGCTCTCGAACACACGTGCCACACAAGCACCTGCAAAACAAATGTGCAGCAGCTGCGACGATTTGCTGGTGCGTGGTGGAGATCTCTGAAGGTCACTCACCTCACTCAATAGGCGTGCGCACGGGAGGGTAAGGTGGCGGCCACTTCCGTGGTCACCTATGAGGGGGGGATGCAAATGCAGCCCTACACATTGACATAACAGGGAGGGGCGCTGCGACTTAGGGAGGGGGCAGGCAAAAAGTCAGCCCCGTGCATTGACATAATAGGGAGGGAGTGCGTTGCGACAAGCCTTTGCCTTGCCAACTAGAAAACCTGCGCACACCTACACTCACTTCAGATCTGGTCTGACGTCACTTCAACTTTCGTTGCCCTTCCTACAGAGCTACGACAGTTCTGGACGTGCCTGCGATGGGCTCCGGTTGGAAGAATGAGCATTAAGGTACACTTTGGAGGTGAATTAAAATATTTTCCAAATGTTTGCTGTGTCTAACCATTTGCATGGAGTGTCCTAGCATACAGAGAAAACCCACAAGAGGCTTGTTTTAGCCTCAGAATTTGATGGCACCGCCCCTTTAATGCCAATCACCTCAGATTGCTTTCAGTAGCATGAATGCATCACATAGCAACAACATTACGTTGCTTCTGCCTCAGCTATCACACTTCACATGCATCCTGAGCAATGCTGCTGGTCAGCAATCTCCAGAAATTTTTGCTAAATAATGCCGGGCTCCAAGAACTTGATGCACGACAATGGTGGCTGCTGCAGTGGTTTATGCATTCTGTGCAAGCTGCACGTTCTTACTGCTTTCAGACGCACCCCATGCCAAAATAACATTAAAACGTCCTAAATTACTACGTACCCACAGCAATGGGAAGTTGCTGTACTGTGACCATTAGTGAATACTATATTAAGTACCTGTTTATCTGACATGAAATAATAGTGCCTGAGAACACGCCTGACTAGTTTTTGGTAGGAACGAATAGAAAAGGAGAATGAACTTCACTAGTGCAGAGAGCTGAAAATATATGTCACTTTTCCGGAAGCTATACCATGCGTAACTTCTCATGCACCGTCTCAGGGTTAGAGAGCACATAAAGAGGGCTCTGTAATCATGCACAAAAGTTGCCTTTTAACTAGAGCTGTGAGACTAGCAAAATCTTCGGTGCGAAGTGAATTAGAATGTTTTTTGTTTTCAAATATTTTTAGAACATTTCTAGAATACTTTTCAAATACTTCGAAGTGAAATTGGCTGAAAAAAAAAAAGTTGGAGAAGATTTCTAAGCATATTCCTATGAGATAGCCACATAAAAGTGTTTCTTTTGGCAAGGTCGATGAAGCGCTAGCAGGGTGGAGTTTCACAGTTGTCTTATCATGAATAAGACAAAGCTGAAACCAAATTGTATTTATAAACATGATTTGGTGCAACCAAAGTGTTCCAGACAACACCTTACACGTGAAAGGCGAAAATGCTATTTTTTGAGACTTGTCTCCTCTTTCAACTTTTGTAGAAACCCAACTGATGAGACAGACAAGGGTGTGTTCCTTTCAAATCTGGAGTTCCAAATTTGCCTCGCTGATATCACCATATAGGAACATCAGAAATTTTGAATGCTAAAAACCTTCGGCGTCCAATTTTTCATACTTCCTGCCCAAATTTCAGGACCGAAACAGCATACACCTCTGCTGCATCCATCATCCCTATGTTAGAATCTCCATGTTTGAAATAGGGTTTTCTCAAATCAATGCATTTGCGACCATAGGGGAGCTTGAAAGGTAGCTCAGCTGTAATGGGGGTGTATTGAGGTAAAGCATATTAAAAGTTTGAAGAGGTCACTTTCCATTGGATGTGGGCAGTAATTTAAAAAGTTTGACCGAAGCGTAACATTAAAGGCGACTTTGCCGCATCTTCAGAGTGCGATGAAGTGAAACAAATAAAAAAATTTGAAGGAGCTACTTTTGGCTTTTGACTATATTTGTGTTAGGGGCACGATCGCTGTTGCTAGTGTGCACGTTACCTCGGAAGCCATTGTGCTGCGCCCTCAGCACCAATAGACTGTGCGAAAGAGTGGCCGTGTTCTTTTACACCAGCGTCTTTTAGTTACGAGAGATAGGATCCAAGACAATTAGCTCGCAGCCTCACATCGTATAACATGAAAATAAGCTGCTGTCGTGTGTGACTTTGTTTTTATACATGGCATCTATTTCCCTTTACATTCATTTGTTCGACAGTGTATATTGAAACGATGCTGTTGTGCTTGAATGAAGCGATAAGTGATTCTTGGTACCTTAAAGATTAGTACACTTAAAGGGGTAGATCATTCACTATCTGAGAGACAGAGCCCCCTTTCCATGAGTAAAGCACAATTTTTCACAGTTTCTCCCTGCAGTTTTTCCTGACCCTTGAAGTCCCTTTCAAAAGGTTTGTTTTCCCAGTATTCCCAGTTGGTAGACACCTTGTTTTACAACCATCTACAATAGAAACCTTTACTGATGTCAAAACTAGGAGAGATTGCTGGTGCAACAATGGTCAAGTGATCAGCCCAACATAAGTTTCCTTTCTTAGGCTAAGGAGTGGAACTGAGACTAAAAGCATAGGCTTTCGCAAACAGTGAATTTTAGGTTTGAGGCAAGTTCGAAGCGAATAGTGATTTATGTCAAATAATTTTGAATCAAATTTGAGTAGAATATATGTCACTTATTATAAATATTATTTAAAAAATGGGCATATTTGTCATGACCTAACAAACTGGCACAATATTTCTTAAAAATTGAAACAAGGCCTGAGCAAATGCCATTATTCTGGTTCAAAGGAAGTGGAAACAACATTGAATAGTAGCAGGATTTCACTATCGGTAGGGTGCAAGTGATAACATGTTACGCTTTAAAATGTGTTATAATTAGAGCATATAAGCCAGTACAACAAGCTTTTAAACTTAAAGAATGATGAATCTATGTGAGGGTAATATGCTCTTATAACATTGAAGTAAGACTTCACGCCAGTTTTTTTGTTTAGATGGGTGTTTTCACGGCTTATCATTCCTTTACTGCAGCGAAGCCACTTTTGCAACTACAGTAGAATCTCAATGATATGATTACGGTTGATACAAATTTTGCGATGATACAAATTCGAAAGTTGCTCTGGATAGACTACACTATAAAAAAAACGGAGTGATTTGGTGTTATACGAGCGGTTTCCCTAGCAACTGCGATGATACGAACGTGCGATTGACTGCTGCACGCGAGCGGTGCAACGTTGCTTGTCTGTGGGAGGAAGACCCGTTTGCACTTTCACACTTGGCCTCGAAGGGAGCAAATGCGGCAAAACTCACTGGAGTTTCACTCGCTTCGCTGCCGAAATTTTGGCCGAAAAACACCACAGCGAGGCTGACGCGAAAAAATCCAGCCGAGACCAACTTTGATGCCACGCGATAGCGGATCACCTTTTTGCTATGGCTTTGGCTACACCGGCTGCGCTAGCTTTCAAACCACGTGATGTGAACAACCAGCCCTACATTCAAGATGGCGGCCAAGGCGTCAGCGGGTGCAGTAACTCGCATTGGCGCAATTGCTAACTACCCGAGCAGCACGACATAGCTCACGGCCTTGAAAAAGACACGTTCATTGAGAGCCTGGTTTGGATTACGATCCCTGCAAACACCTTAAGAAGAAGAAGGTGCAGCAGCAGCGAGCCAGCATGCCCTAATGTTTCTCTCTTTTGCACTGCTGGCTGAATCCGCCACCGCTGGTGCCGATGCATCTGCTCGGGTACTTTCTTCTGAGGCATGTTCGAAAACAATGTTTGCAAAGATGTAAACTGTTTCTTTTCAGTGCTTTGCATGAATAAGTAGGGCTTGTTGAGGATTTTAATGCTCAGGAATAACTTCCCATGTGGTGAAGATAATGGCGGTGGCATGTATATTAGGGCGAAACGAATGTGAACATTTTCGACAGGCACGAACGTGGTCTTGCGGCCGCTCTGGAGTTTTCGCTTGACTTCTCAAGCGTGAATTCTCTTGGACTGATTTTGTTCGTATCGACTTAGCGACACGCTTTCCCGACCACTTGAGTGGCGAAGCGAGTGAACTTCAATAAGATTTGTTACTTTCGCTTCCTTTTATGTTGAATGTGAACACACCTTATAGCACTAGCAGCATGAAGAAACCGCGGCTCTTTATTGAGAAGCGGCGAAAGCAGGAAAGTTCAAAAGAAGAACATAAACTTTATTTGTCGAATCCAGACGATTCGAGTCCGGCGTTTTTTAGTGGGCCTGGGCACCTACCGCAGATGCGGTTCCGAGACCTTGTCTCGAAGCGGCTTCCTCGGCACGCTGGACGGCCCAGAGTTGTGCTGTCAGGTTCGAGCTGAGCAGTGCGGCCTTCCAACGCCAGCGGAGGCTGGCAGTGGAAGAGTGAGACGAATCGGCACTGTTTGAATTGTTTATTAGGCCCTGACACTTCCACAGCATGTGACTAAAGGTGGCAACCTCGCCACATGACGTGCATCTGTTTGTAGTGTATATGTCTGGATACATGGCGTGCATGAGTCTAGGGTTTCTGTATGAATCTGTTTGTAATTGTCTCAAGTGTACCGCTTGCGTTCTGTTTAGCCTTTCGTGAGGAGATGGGTATATGCGTCTTTGTAACTGGTAATGTGTAATGATGTCGTGAAACCTGGTCATCCGATCCTCCCATGCCCAGATGTCTGCAGTTCCTCGCAAGGGCTCGTCGTCCTCCGGCAATGCTCGGTGAGTGAGGCGTCGAGCAATGCGGTGAGCCGCTTCGTTGGGGGTCCTCAGTCCGGTATGTGCCGGGATCCATAACAGGTGCCTTCGGTTATCGAAGTCGACCTCTCCTGGATGTATGGGATGTCGTTGGAGTATGTGAAACGCCTCTTGCGAGATGCATCCGTTGGCAAAATTGCGAATTGCTGTTTGCGAATAACTAATCACGTATGTGGCATTGGTCTGTGTGAGGGCCAGTGCTATAGCCGCTTCTTCTGTCGCTTCAGCGTGTGGTGTGTTCACAATGAGGCTTGTGATGTATTTGCCACGATGGCCAGTAACTACCGCCACGAAACTATTTTTATTAGTATAACGCGCGGCATCAATGAAAACCGCTTTAGTGTCGTTGGAGTAGCTTTGAGTAATGCGTTGTGCCCTGGCTTTACGCCGTCCCGTATGGTGTTGTGGGTGCATGTTGCGAGGCAATGCGGGTACGTATACTTGCTCGCGTACCGATCTTGGAATTTCGACTTATGCCGTGCTGCGTATGGTACGTGATGCCAAGTTTTTCGAGTAGGTGTCGGCCTGGGCGGGTCTTGGATACGTGCTCGAGCTGGGAAATTTGTTGCGCCTCCACGAGCTCCTCGAGGGTGTTATGCAACCCTAGCTCTAGGAGTTTGCTGGTGCTAACTTTGGGCGCCAGTCCCAACGCGAATTTGTACGTCTTGCGTATCAGGGCGTTAAGCTTGTCTTTTTCCGCAAGTGCCCATTTGTGAAACGGTGCTGTGTACATTAGTTGGGAAATAACAAAGGCTTGTATGAGTCTATGACGCTGCCTTCGCGCATGCCCGCATGTTTGTTCGTGATGCGTCGGATGAGTTGCATCGTGCTGGTGGCTTTTGCCATTATCTTGCGCAGTGCTTCACCATTGCCGCCGTTCTGCTCAATCATCATCCAAAGTACCCGGATCTTCTTTAACATTGGGATTGGTGAGACGTTTGATGATGTTAGTTTGATTTCTTGTTTTTCTGAAGGTACGTAGTCTTTGGGCGGGTGTCCCCCTTTCACCTGTCTATATAGCAGTAATTCAGATTTTTCGGCCGAGCAGGTGAGTCCCGTGCCTACGAGGTAATGCTCCACGCATTCTATGGCCGCCTGTAAGTGATTCTCGATCTCTCCGTCACTGCCAGTTGTCGTCCAGATCGTAATATCATTCGCGTATAGCGTGTGGTGCAGTCCATCAATTTGATGTAATCGCTCTGGTAACCCCAGCAGGACGAGGTTGAAGACCATCGGCGAGATCACCAAGCCCTGCGGTGTACCCGAGCTTCCAATGTTGATTTGGTTTGATTCTAGTTGTCCCACTCGCATGCGTGCGGTTCTTCCAGTGAGGAAGTCTCGGACGTAGTTGTACACTCGCATTCCGAGGTTCAATCTGTCTATTTGTCGCAATATGGCGTCGTGACGAACGTGATCGAAGGCCTTCTTCAGGTCCAGGCGAAGGATGGCACTCGTTGAGCACCCAGGATTTTCTATGATTTGATGTTTTAGTTGCAGAAGAGCATCCTGTGTGGAGAGACGTCTTCTGAACCCAATCATTGTGTGTGGTAATAGGTTGTTGTCCTCGAGGTAATCTGTTAGTCTATTGAGGAACGCATGCTCCATCAGTTTACCTACACATGATGTTAGGGAGATAGGGCACAGGTTCTGCAGCAGCAATTTCTTGCCGGGTTTCGGTATAAGTATGATCTGCGCTTTTTTCCATGGCTGGGGTAACTTTCCACGCACCCAACACTCGTTAATATAATCTTTGAGTTTCTCCAGCGATCTGTAATTGAGGTTGCGCAGTGCCCTGTTCGATATTCGATCTAGGCCTGGGGCTGACTTGGTATTGAGTTTGACGAGGGCCGCCTCGATTTCGGAAATTGAGAATTCTGCGTCTAGGATGGCGTTGCCTTCTCCCCTGTAGTCCAGATGTACTTGCGGGGGCGTTTGGGATATGTAATGGAGTTCCGCTTCCCGTAGGAAATCTTGCTCCGTTCCCCCGTAAGCGTGTATAATTTTGCATATGCCTTGCCTCTGTGAGGTCTTGGTGTTCGCAGGATCTATGACGTACCGCAGTATCTGCCATGTGCGACTCGTAGTGAGCTGACCATCCATCTGCACGCATTCCTCTTCCCATTGCTGTTGTTGCAGGTTAAGTGCGTGCTTTTCTATTTCTTTGTTGAGCTGTGCTATTCGTTTTCGCAGTCTCCTATTATGTCGTTGTGTTTTCCAACGGCGATGCAGTTGTGTCTTGGCTTGCCACATGTGCAGTAACTGGGTGTCTATTCTATCAAGCCCAGCTGTTGACGGCATCATTTGCGTCGCTCTCTCGATGTCGCGCCGAAGTTGGTCGGTCCATTGCTCAACGTCTTTGATGTCTTCAATCTGTTGCTTGTCTCGATTTTTTCGTAGAAGTTCCCAATTGGTGATCTTCATTTGGCGACCGGCATTGTGTTCCTGTGGGCCGCCTTCTGCTTCTATAGAGATAATGTAATGGTCACTGCCCAAGTCTTGCATGGTGTTTCTCCAAGTCACCTTTCGTGTATTGCACGTATAGGTAAGGTCCGGCGTGGTGTCAGTGCTGATGCTGTTGCCCTGCCTAGTTGGTGCCGTTGGGTCAGTGACCAGCTCGAGGCCAGCGAGTTGCGCCGTTTCCCACAAATGCCTGCCTTTCGGCTGATCGTGTTTGTAACCCCACGCCGTATGCACCGCGTTGAAGTCGCCTCCAATGAATAGTTGTTGCCCCTGGGCGATATCGAGTGCTCGTTTGAAGAGGACGTGAAAGCGGTGTTTGCGGCATCTCGGACTGCTATAGACGTTGAGTACAAAAATGCTGTCGGGCGTCTTACGCGGTGGAATTAGCTCTACGAGGACGTTTTCAGTATCTTTCACTTGGGTGTCGTGACGTTTGGATATTCCAAAGTTCAAAATAACATCATGGAATTTTTCATCTTGCTAGGAAGCGCAGCCACTATTACAACGAACACACAACACAAGCGCTTATGTTGTAAGCGCTTGTGTTGTGTGTTCGTTGTAATAGTGGCTGCGCTTCCTAGCAAGATGGATCCTTACCAACTGGCCCGATACAATTGTTTATGGAATTTTTGCTGCAAGAAATAGTAGACACCAATAAAGTTCTTGTTCATCTTCATGACCAGCTTTAACTTGTTTTTCATTCACACAAATTCGGGATAATATGAGTATTTTGCGATGTCCTTTCTAATCCATATTATTGAGATTCTACTGTAGTTACATGCAAATTACCGTATTTACTTGCATAATTTGCACACTTTTTTTCATGACATTGAGGCTTCAAGAAGGGGTTACGCAAATTACGCGGAGATTTCTTGAATGAGTACGAAATAATGTGCAATAGTCCTAACGCATGCAGTACATACATTAAAATATAATATTAGATTGGTGCACAAACGAAGTGTACTTGTTTATTTAACAGAATCAGCACGTACTTTAACCAGTTCGATCCGGTCATGCGCTGTCTAGTCGGGAGGTCCAATTGAAAGCCATCGTCGAGACCGCTGTCAACGCTCTCCTAAGGCACAATGTCCTCTGTTCCGTCGAGCGCGTTCAGATGTCCTATGTTCTTTAAGCTCTTCTCCACAATGTTGGGCAAAAACTAAGTCACACAACATGGTGATACCGGAGGACCTAAGCGCTCGCACATAATTGAAAAGCCCTTCGTTAATGACAGAAAACTTGTATTAGCAAGCGAGCACCCACCCTGCTTTCTTCTATACCGATCACGCCAATCGTCACACGGTGAAGAACTTCATGCAAAAGCGCATGGCAGCAGCACGGTTCTCGTTTTCTTCAGCAAGCTTTAAAGAAGAGAGCTTGAATTTTGTTGCATATGTAGCCCATCACAAAGGAACAGTAAAAACGCGATTTAAAGTTCTAAAATCAACCAAGCG
The DNA here is from genome assembly GCA_013436015.1 of Rhipicephalus annulatus. NCBI lineage: Eukaryota > Metazoa > Arthropoda > Arachnida > Ixodida > Ixodidae > Rhipicephalus > Rhipicephalus annulatus. Next base: position 4,301,144 of record WOVY01009271.1, read on the forward strand.
TGTGTTGCAGGGAGGACGCATAGAACGAGGGGAACAGTTGGTGCGACAGGCCCTCGCATGCCTCAGATGTAAAAAGTTGTCCGTGCCGTGACGCGAGTGTGCATTCTGACGGTGATAGAGTTAGCTTCCCTCCATCTTCCATCTCAAGCTCCAGCGACTTTTGGGTCAGTATTCCAGGGAGTCTAGTTCGGTCGGAGGGATTCCTCAAAAAAAGGTTCTTCGCACTCGCAGCCCGTTTGACTGCACTTGCTAGCTCGGCGCGGCCGTCGAAAGCGTCCAAAGTCTCTTCGTGCGCGTGTGGGCGAGCTCGCTCGAATGGGTTGGGCAGCGCAAAATATGCGGGTAAATATATTTTTTAATGCAGTGGGCAAAACATTGGGGGTGCGCAAATTATGCGAGGGCAAAGATTAATCGAGTAAATACAGTATTATACACTAAAATAGGTGTTTTCACACTTAACACTCTTCCACTGCAGTGAAACCACCTTTGCAGAAGGTTACATGTAAACTAATACATTTTGATAAGTGCTTTCACGGCTTAGCACCCCGTCACAAAAGTGAAACCACCTTTACAAGAACAAACCTATACAAACACATTAGGACCCAGACAGGCAAGGGCTGGCAATGTTAGCCCCAGCCTCACCCAAGCGTACTCAGGACTAGACTGAGGTGCATGACTCACACTGAGGGCGGTGTAGAAGTCCTTCTCTAGCTGCTCTTTCAGAAGGCCGAAGAGAGCCTCCGTCGAGCTTTGCAGCTGCTCCTTCCTGACGTGAAAGAAGTTCAGTGCCTCGGAACCGTCTCCAGCAGCGGCAGGGCTGTCTGGGCGGACGCAGGTGTCGGGGCCTTTGCCTGTGTCATCGAGCAGGGCCTGGTACTGGTCCCTCAGAGCAGCCTTCTGCTCATGCTCTAGCCGAGCTTCTAGAGCCTCCCTTTGCACCTTGCTGCAGGCCTTCAGTGCTTCTCCCAAGCGCTGCTTCTCACTGGCCAGATGCTCCTGTAAAAGGCATAACGTTGACTCTTGTAGCGAGTACCATATTACTCTAGCGAGGCAAACACCTAGATTATCGGAAATTCGGAGGCTGAAAAGCAAAGGAAGGCATCAACCAATACAATCGTTCAGAACAGCCCAAGCTCACGGACACTGTCAGTAAAAACAACAAATATAAAACAATTTTCTAGCAGGTCATCAGCAACTGAATATCTGTCAAGGTGCAAAAAATGTCAACAAAAGGGGCGAGGCTTCCTCAACAATCTGTTGCAGAATTTTCCAGACTAATGCTCTATGCTCAGTAGTGCTTGTGCGTTTGCTAGTGGGAAGTCCCACAAAGGCTGGGACCTCTCTAGGTGCCCCAATGCCATGATGTTGCGAACAACTGCAGAGATGTATAATGAACACCTAGTGTGGTGGGTGATTTCCTGTATTGCTAGCAGTTTTACAGCCCGTACTTTTTCATGAATACAGTCGAGCCAGCTTATAACGAACCTGAGCGTGACACGGCATCCGTTCGCTGTATCCCGAAGTTTGTAGTAAATGAAACAGAGCTTTCAAGGTGCAAGTGAAAATGCAAACTTTTTTACCCAAAAAAGTCTGTGATGCACGTGTTTCGAAGAGCAGAAGCAATAAGGGTGGTATCGAGTTCATTTAAAAACGGCAGGGTGCTCGTTCGCCGAGGCCCGTGGCATAAGCTGCATGAGCCATTAGCTCCAAAGTTTTGTCGTTCTCGCAATTTGATTTCTCCAAGTCGCTCTCGCCACGTACTTCATTCACAATGCCCCAATCCGTGCGCGTTTCCGCAGTGTCGGCATCATCATCGGCCGTAACTAAACCATCGCAACAGATGTCCCACCAGCTCTCCCAGTTCGGAGTCGACGACTTGCTGCCACAAATCGCCGCCGCAGTTCGGAAGCTTCAGGCTCGGCATCGGGCCTGACGTCAACGAAGTCGGCCTCGCGAAAACAGTTTAGCGCGCATGTAGTCATCACCGCCGCCCACGAAATATTCATCATCTCCACAGCTGAATACCGGGACGCCCGAAGCGGCAAGTTGGCTGCCAGGTAGTCAACAGCTATGAGCAAGCGCTCCGTAACGCGGCACCTAACGCGCGGATTACGCACAAGCCAAGTGGTCACACTTTCGACGTTTTGTTGAGCGGCAGGAAAAGGCGACCTAGTCCTCCCGTCGGCCATTATGACCACACACGCACACCAAGAGCGAGCAAGACGCGCACTTGCAACACAAATGCTAGAACGCGTGGAACAGCTTTGGGCCCGTTTCCAGTCAGAAACGAAACTAATTCGAGCCAGCGATGCGGGCGTCGCGGAGCGGTGGAGACGGGCGAAGGGGTTGTGATGAAGAGAGGAGAGCAGACTTGCGAGAGAAGGGCAAGGAGTTGCGATAAAGAGCGGGGAGGGCGGCCTTAAATACCAAACACACGGAAAGGAGGCAGGTTGGGTAGCTTGCTTGAAAGGTCCGCGAAACTCGCGCGTAGAAAAACGTGGAAAAAGTGCCTGCGCGCGCAGAAGTCAAGGCATGGTCGCCTATATCGGTGCGCGCGGCGGTGTTCGAAGAATCGGCGGCTGTGGTCAAATAATCATTTTGTTGCGCTGGCAGGTTTGCGTGGCCTCACGAACTTCGATATTTCGCGATTCGTCCTGTGCAAATTAGCAGCCATTTTCGCGCTTCCGCACGCGCACGGCAGGCATGCTGAGCCGAGTGCGAAGTGAGCGAGAACAAGTTCTAAACATGAAACGAATCGCAAATTATCAAAGTCACTGGGGTAGCGTACGCGCGTGCACTAGACACTGACTATCGGGTACACTCGGCGGCCGACGATGTTGGCAAATGGTCTGGTCGCTCGAGGCCGGCGACGCCAACGACTTCAGAAGATCGGTGGCAATGTGAAGACACGGGCGTCGTCTGGCGATGCGGGGTGCTCAGAGTAGCGGGGGGACAAAGGACAGAGGGGTGCGTAACAAAAAGCAGTCGGGGCATGGAGGAAAGAAACAACTTTCCTTCCTCCATGGGTTGGGGAGAGCGGCAATGAGAGGGTTGCGGAGGCAGGGTCGGCATTTAATAATAAGAATGTATGGGCACCTCGCCGATGCCTGATCGGTGGTCGAAATTGGTTTCCCGGGAAGTCGGCAGACCGCTGACTCCGTTCGCTGTAACCGATCAGCGGCGCTCAGAGACGTTCGTTGTAAGTGCGATTTTGTGCCATTGAACCAATGTATATTTTCACGGTCACGCGGATATTGTTCATTTTAAGCGAAAGTTCATTTTAAGTGGGGCCGTTATATGTGGGCTCGGCTGTAGTGCGCTATTCAAATGACGTGATTACATGCACTTTAAAAAGTAAATCAAAATTCTTCTCGTGCTATATTTTAACACAACAGTAAGCTACAGCATGACAAATTGAGCTGTTTCTTCTGCTATCACATCAACATGTTGTAAGAGTCAATAGCTACTATTTGTGGGCAGGTAGTACTAACTATGTCTACGCGCTACATGCATGGCCCATGCCCACTTCCTCTTCTTGATTTCAGCTATGATATCCTTAACCCCCGTTTGTTCCCTAATCCACTCTGCTCTCTTCTTGTCTCTTAAGGTTACACCTACCATTTTTCTTTCCATTGCTTGCTGCGTCGTCCTCAATTTAAGCTGAACCCTCTTTGTAAGTCTCCAGGTTTCTGCTCCGTAGCTAACCGTAGGTCCGTAGGATAACCGCTGGTCATTAAGGGTAACTGACTCGATTCTCAGAGAAGGCAAGCGGGTTAGGGGGAGACAGAAGGTTAGGTGGGCAGATGAGATTAAGAAGTTTGCGGGTATAAACTGGAAGCAGCAAGCACAGGACCGGGTTAACTGGTGGAACATGGGAGAGGCCGTTGTCCTGCAGTGGACATAGTCAGGCTGATGATGATGATGAGTACTAACTATGAGCCAGGCTGACTCATTTAACAGCAAGTCTTGTAGCCCAAAATTGAGAAAGAAACACTAAATGCTACTGATTACATATCCTCCACAAAAGTTATGTTAACCTTATAGTTCTCAATGTAGTAAGCATCACACCGTGTTTATGAGTACAAAGTTCAGTAATAAAAAAGTGACAAAGTTTCGTTCTTTTTGATGCCATCAAAAGTTTCCTGGAGAGCTAAAAATTATTGAAATGAGAAAAAAAGACAACAATAGTAATTAACAAAGCTCAAAAGAAGATAAAAAAGCTCAGTGCCTCCTTTGTCTGTTCTGACTGAGTGGCATTTTGTGCCCGTTTACTTTCATATTCCAGGCAACACCAAGCGGTGGGTGGTATCAGTTACAGTGCCATTCACCTGTACAGAGGACAGAGCCCGTTCGTTCTCCACTTGGTGTATTCGCAGTGTCAGAGCCACTAGAGCTTGTAGCTTGAGTTGCAACTCTGGGTCCAAGCTGGGCAGAAGCTGCTCATACTCTGCCTGCTGCCGCTGGCGCAACTCTGTGAGAACTGCATCCTCGTCCTCCGTAGCTGATGACTTCAATGTGTCGGCTGGCAGCAGCTTAGCCTGCAGCTGCTCCACCTGCAGAGGTTTACAGAACACAAAGAACTCCTCTGAGGTAACCGAATTACAGAACGAAGTTGTGGTCGCTTGGGAGGGCACTCACCCCATGGGGAATTGGCGGCATGGGATCGCCAGACCAAAAATTAAGGTCATCCTCTCTCTCTTTTTTTTTTCTCTTCAGATTAGAAGCAGTTTATAATCAGACTAGAAGCAGTTCACAAGAAAGCTGCCCATTTCATTTTTCACAGGTAAGACCGCTACTTCTCACCGTCATTAGCATTACAGAAGCTAAAGCTAGAACATCTTTCGGTGCGTCGTGGTGTAGAATCATTAAAATTTTTGCACAACATAATCAACCATTCATATCGCATTTCAAACACAGCCTTTTTGTCACTTGCGAGGCCTTCCTCTACCCGTAACTTCCACGAGCTCAATCTTGCTACTTATTTTGCACGCACAGGCACATCCAAGTATAGTTTCTTTCCCCGAACAATAGAATTATAGAATTCCTTACCTGGTCACATTCGATCACACCCCCTGAGTGATTATGTTACTATTCTTGTTGAAAATGATTGTGTCACAAAAGCTTAATTCCTCTATTGTTATAAATGTGTTTTATTGTTATTTTGTTGCCACTTCTTATGTATATTTTTTCTTGCGATTTCTTTTTGGACTGTATAACCCCACTCCTGCAATAGCCCTTTTACAGGGCAGCAGTATATGAAATAAATAAATTACGTAATAACAATTTTTGGACCTTGGGCATTGTTTACTGGCCCTTTAAAGCTTTGTTACATTTTAAAATTTGCGACACTTTCCCAAGATAAGCCATAACAGTGAGCTTTTAAAATGAGCTTTACAGTGAACTTAAAGTGAAAATTAATCCAGGTGCAAGTTTAACATGAAGTAAGACATCGCAACCAAACGTATTTCCCCATATGTGGTTTCACGGTACAGCGACTCTGTGCTGCAGTTGCAGCTCTGGGTCGCTGCCACAAATATACACTAGTCAAGAACACATATTTAGGGTTGTAAATATGTGTTCTTTACTAGTGTATATTTCCGGTCATGTGGAAATAAAACGGCATAGACGCCTGCAGAACGCAAGCTATGTATCTGCAATCAGCTGCTATAACATGCACAGTAATTCATGTTTGAAGAAAGGTCGACGCGGTGAACTTCACTTCGCATATAAACCAAACCACAGATTACTTGTTTTCCCACACTTAATATGGCTTTAGCAGTGTTTTGTGCCCACAGGCAGTATGACAAATGCTGGTCCTCGTTTACCGCAATGCCTACGACTAAGATACATTTCTGAGAGCGCATTCATGGCTTCATTCAATTTTTTTTCTTTTTCAGGACAGCTCGCCACGGCCTTATTGGTTATCTTGTACTTGCAATAATGAGACAATGAATGCAGTTCAGAAGATAGTAACTGAGTTGACACTTCATCTTAAGGCCAACAAGGAAATTCATCCTTTCTAGCAAGAAGCTGTGTAAAACATTGTACACCGTAAAGAAACACTATACGAAGACAAATGCAGAGCTATAATCAGCTAACTACAGAAAGGTGAAACAATCAAGGCACCCAAAATTGTGTGCCCCCGTGCCATGTTCCTCCTCCAGTCTATATCTAGCTAAATTAAATAAATAACAGTCAAGCTTACTGCTTGAATTTATTCGCGCGACAAAAACGGTTTTTAGAAAGGTGTTCAGTGCTGCGCTAGTCATATCGGGAATGCAAAGAAATACGCAAGGAAACACGGAGAATGCACTCACCTGTTCTGCGTGCCTCTGCTTCAGTGCCGCAATCTCTGCCTGATGCGCTTCTCGTAGCCGAAGCAGCTGAAGCGAGGACTCGCGTGCAAGACACTCTTGAAAAGAGAGCAACTCTCTTCTGCAGGAGTCCTTCAAGGCTGCCAGAACAGCAGAGAGTCTCTCGCCATATTCTGCGTGCAGCTCTTCGCGCTGCCGACACAGTTCCAGCTGCTGGGAGACACGGTTGCACAGGTCCTGGTTTGACAGCAGAAGCTAGAAAAAGAAGCGAGGGGGATGTTTAAAGGCTACAAGTGGAATATGGAAGGCGCTACAGCGAACACTCCCCCTACACTGCATCATGCAAAAAATCCAAGTCTCCCGAACTCTAGAGGAAATGAAATTCTTGGGCGCATGAAGTCTTTGAAAAGCAGAACATTGCAACTCCACCCATTTGTGGAACAAAGCTACACAAAATTTCCACACAATTCCAAAAATGTAAATCCACACAGAATTCTAAAAATGCTGCCTAGTTGATTGAAAATACCAGACAGGAACGAGCTTTTCATGTACTAAATAAAGAGCTCTCTTTCATAAACCTTTCCATTTCATAAACTTTTCCTCAAACTTGTGAGCTTCTGCAGGGGTGCAACTACCAAAATAAAATTTTGAGCAGTTTTTGAACAAAGAGATCTTACTTTTGGATCACTAAAATGAAAATTTGAAGTGGGTTACAGGGAAAAAAAAAATAATTTTTCATCATGAAAGACCAAATTTGGAGCAGTGTAAAAAACAATGCTTACATTAACAAAAAAAATATGTGCGTACCATTCAACATCACCTAATAATGCAGAGTAAATATGAGCACTGCTGTTTTCATAAAAGTAATATTTTGAACTACTCCACTGAGCAAACAATAGAGTCCACATTAGCATTTGCTTTGTCTATCTTTGACAGACTTTGTGAATTATATGTATATCTGCCAAGCTGGCGACCTTGAAATTCAGGGGATTTCAAACCAACGGTGTGTGCCTATTGGTCTGGCAACAGCACCTGATATCTATCGCCAGGACGATGCAACTAGCACAGGAGTAATGGTGGCGAAAAAAAAAAAAAAAAACTGGTGCACAGTTTCTTTTTCAGGGTGGCAGCAATGTCATACACTGTTCTAAATAATTTCCAATAGCTTTTCTAGACGTCGGCGATCGTACTAGTGCCCACAATCATGCAGCGTATACACGCATGAATAATAGAACGAAATGTGCAGAGTCCAATGAGTAATGTAAACAACCCCTTCAAAATCTTAATACGCTTTTCCGCATGGCACTAGTGTAATGCGGCAAAGGTTGCATACACAGCGTTCTGTATGGGTTAGAGCAAGGCCAAGAAAGTTTTCAACACCGCTGCACCCCAACACTCTTTTATTTTTTTGCGACGGGGTTAAGTTTAGGGCCCAACTTCTTGGCTCGCTTGCACGGCGTGTTCTACAAAATAAAGTAGTAATGGCGCAAGCCTATTGGTCTCGCGACAGCACCTGATATATATCGCCGGGGACGATGCAACTAATGCAACTTCAAGAGAGAAGAATGTTTCATGTGCTGTGATCGCTGGTAACCACTGTTGTCGCTGGTAACGCCGACGTTCGCAGCACATTGACTCTGTTTGAGCGCGAAAAATGCGGTATGCGCTTCCAACCCTACAGTCCATTTTACACATCAGGTGCAAAACTGGGGAAGCTATGCAAGAAGTTCGCCAGCAAGATGGGTAAATGTGCGCATCTTGAGCTTGCCTTCTGTCGTAGTAAACGTTCGTGCGATCCGAGCATGAGCTTGCACCACATGCGTCGTGGTGTCCTACAAATAAAACTGCAAAAAGCGAAAACGAAGAGACTCTAAATGGTACAAAACGACTTATTGGTGAAAATATGACGAGGTTGGTTTACATCTGAGGCTCAAAGTATCTGAAAGGCTGAGGAGGAAGAGAGACCATCTTACAGGTGGTAATCACACAGGACTATTTCTTGGTGTGAACACGTCTACTGTAAAAAGCCTCGCGAGCAGCCATAGCGTTGCACCTGATGTGTGAAACAGAATACAGTTGCTAACATGCCATTTGCCGAGTAGAAAGTTCATATTTTCCGCGAAGTGCTGGCAGGTGCGGTAACACATTTTTGTCTTAAACTTACGTCGTACTGCCGATAGCTATCTGCTACGGTCAGCGGACCGATGGGTGCATGACCACAGAAGACCAGTGGTATGGCTTAGTTACATATCTGGTTGATCGTGCCTGACCTAATGCTTGGATTTATTGATGACACAAACTGCAGAGGGGCAATGTGGCCTCCATTTCTCGCTAAAATTAGCACAAATGAGAAAACTTTGCGGCTGGTCGAGCATTTTGGCAGAGCATGGTGCAATTTCAGCAAATTTCATGGTTTTAGCATAGCTCGGTGAAAAAATGGGGAATTGTATGAAATTGACGCAATTGGTGCAGCTGTTGTACCCCCCGGCTTCATTAGAGCTGGTTTGTCACATTCACGAGTAATTTTCGTATTCTACTCTCACCAAATGCACGGAATGTGACAGAATTCTCGTTGAAAATGCATTACTTCACCTCCGGTTTCGTTGAGTGGTGCTGAATTGATTTTAACAATGTTGCTTAGTTATTCACACTGTCGCCATAGATTACTGGAGAATAGTTCAATGCAGCCCAATTTCATACTCATCATTTCATTCAAGAAAATCTTGCATACCTGAACAAATGTGAAATTAATGAAAATTGTACTGTATGACATAGACTGCTGAAATCCTGCGGTTAACTTAGAAAACGAAGAACGAAAGTGCACAACAAGGCTAAGTTTGGTCAATCTCAGCAACATGTGAAATAAAATATTTAAAGTTCTACTATTCTGTACAAAAGAAATCTCCATTACTATATGTATAAGTTAAACAATTAATTTCAATTAACATAGTACATATACTATACACTATTGTCTGAGGCCTATGCTTGGGCTAAGTAAGACTATATGTCCTAAGAAAGTAGATGTACTGAGAAGCCTACCTGTTTTTCTTCCAGCTCCAACTGCATGTGGAGAATGGCAAGTGGTTTCACTTCATCAATCCCACTTCCTTCTCCGCCGCTCCCTTTCCGGGAACCAGCGTCAGATGCCTCCCCGTTTGTTCCGTCTTGGCGTTTGCACTCCTCCATCGAGGCACTGTGTTCCCTACTGACAACTTTCACCGAATCTAAAGACATGCCACTCGACGACTTCATGCTTTCTCTCAACTGGTCGAGCTCTGCCTCCAATCGTTTGGCTTTGGCTGCAGATTTTGCAAGCGCGTGCTCCAGCTGACGGCATCTGTCCAGAGAAGACCGCAGTCGCTCACCGCTACTCAGCAGTCGGTTGGTCAAGTCCTTGACAGTTTTTTGGAAAGCCTCGTCCCTCGAGCCGAGACACTGGACGTGTCGCCTGAGTGCCGACGTAAAGCTCTGCTCCTGTTGCAAGCGGCTGCTCAGGAGGGCCACCCGGCACCTCAAGCTTTGGTTTTCCAGGAAGACGCGTCTATCGCGACTGGATAGATCAGCGTTGGTCGTAGCTTTCAGCATCTCTTCTGTCTGGGCAATGAGCTGCTCTAGGCTACTGTGCTCCTGTTCGAGCTCCGCTTTCAGTTTTTCTATCAACTCCTCCGCGCCGCGTAACCTCTCTCGGCAAACTTCCAGATCGCTCTCCGCCCGCTGCCTCTCTGCAGTGAGACGAATGTTCTCGGCAACTAATGCATCGTATGCGCCCTTCTCGTTTTCATCGTCATCAAGCTCTGTTGATGCACTCAAAGAAGCGAGTGATAATCTCTTGTCCACAGCCTGCGCAAGTGCAGCGCCGCTGCTTTCTATGACAGATTTCGCAGCCTCCAAATCGTCCGTCTGCACAGCTGAGTTATGCCGCACTCGCTCGGCCGTCAAGAGTGCCGGTGGGATGGGCGACATGCAGGGCGACTGCTCACCCGACAAGAGACGCGTGCGCTGCTGCTCTAAGGCTTTCTTTTCTTGCTCGAGGCGAATGCATTCAGTCTGTAGTTCATAAACCTCCAGCAAGCTTTCGTCTTCCACTTCTTCCTTAGCCCGCTGATACTCACTCTCTTTAATTGAGTTTAACGCCACGTTTCGCTCCTTCCGGAGCGTCTTGAGTTCCTCCTCTGTCGCCACTGAGTTGCGACGAAGGTTGTCATTCTCGGCACGTGCTCTGATCATTTCCCCTTCCAGAGCCTTGAGATCTTCTTCGAGGGTCGTTACCTTGGTGTGCAACGTGGCCACCTGTTCTAGAAGATCAGCTGGGCTAGGTATGGAGATGCTGTAAGCTTCGCAAGCAGCTGCATACTCGAGGCCCTGCATGGCGAACAACTTGAGATCATTGTAGACAGCTTCAATGTCAGAGTGGCTTTCTACACTGAGAAAGCGGGCCGTCATCCAGTCAGAAAGGTGGCTGCAGACCACCTGTTTGCAGCTGAGGAAGTGGCTCTCATCACATTCTGTGTGCTCTGGGGACGGAAGATGCTCGCAGGTGGTGTCGCCCTGTGACTGCTGTTTGGGAAGCTCAGAGACGGGCACCAAAGTCGGTGCAACAGAATCCCCACGACAACCGACTGCTGAAGGGCTGGCAGCTTTGCATTCCCCTGATGCCAAGTAGTCAGGGTGGCTGCCATTGCTCGTAACAATCTGAAAAAAGGAAACACACAGGCTTCGTAGCAGATCTTATGCAGTGTAATAAAGCAGGGGCACAACAGCCAAAACAAAATTTGGAGCAATTTTTGTAGCAGTAAAATATTACTTTTGCAGCCCTAAAATCTAAATTTAGAGCAGGCTACGAGAAAGAACACATACACTTTTTATCATAGCAGACCGAATTTGCAACGCTATAAAAAAGGAAGCGTACATTAAAAAAAATCACTGCATTTCAAGCTGCTTGAAGATAATTATGGGGTGAAGCTTTCGGAGGTGATTATTGTGATTAAAGTTGAGATAGTACTGAGACTTATTGTGGTTGTGATACTCATATATTTTTTTTATTCAAAGAGATAGTGCTGAGACCGATTGTGATATAGCGGTGATTCTTCTTTATAGCTGATATGAGGTTCCGAGTTTCGTGTTACGTTTTGACTTCATAATCACAGCTTCATTAGCTATCGTCTCTGGTGTAGAATTTTCTTGTTGGTATTGCCGCCTTGCATCCGTCACGTACATCGGAACTGTCAATACCGGCAACTTGGTCTCCGCGGCTTCCACCCTGGTGCTCGATGCCCGCGCTACGGTGAGTGCCCCCGCGAAATCGAACCCTATCTCACAGGCCAGCGAACTCTTTCGACTATTCAGCACCACCAGTCAAGATCGCCATCGCCTCGCCGGTCCGCGTCACCCAGTTTGCCCTCATCGTTTCCGTTTGCCTTCTTCGTGACCGGCTCCTGAAAGGAGCCGGTCACGAAGAAGTGCCTGCAGGGGAAACTAGGAACGGCGACTTCTGGGGGTAAAGTCGTGGCCCGACGAACTGTAAAAGACCCTCCTATGACGTAACAACCGGATGAGGACCATTCCGGTTTTGCAGTGTTCTTCGACAGCAGAAAGATCGTTTCTGCCGAAATCGCCGTCTTCGTCGACAATCATGCTGTCAACGCCCTCATCGACACCGGTGCTGACTTTTCCGTAATGAGCACCACACTCGCATATGAACTGAGGAAAGTTACCACACCGTGGCAAGGACCCCAGTTGCGCACGGCAGGTGGCCATCTGGTGATGCCTACTGGTATGTGCACGGCACGCATTCGAATACGTACGTCCACATTTGTGAGCTCTTTCGTCGTATTGCGCGTGTGCTCTCGGCCAGTCATTCTAGGAATGAACTTCCTTCGTGAATACAGCGCCGTCATCGACCTCCGTGAATTACTTGTGTCGTTCGAGGATCCTTTTTGCACTGCAACTGACAGTACACAATTCCGGAAAAGAGCGCTCCGTGTTACCGACGATTCTCTGACTCTCCCACCTCGAAGCAGCCTCTTTGTCAAGTAGAATTGGGACAGGACGTGTCTGACGCGGTAATTGCAGAGGCCAATTTGTCTCTCCTTATTTCACGACAAATCTGTGTTGCCCGAGGAATCATTCAGCCTAGCAATAGGCATGCTCACCTGCTGGTCACGAACTTCAGCAACGAATATCGCCAGCTAACGAGACACACTGCCATTGCATATTGCGAAGAACTTGTCGATGCCGATGGTTCGTCCACGTTAGCTTCATTTTCATCAAATGGCCACCCAGACGAGGCCTTCGCGAGCACTCTCGACGTAAACGGGAGACTACTTTTGGCTCAACGAGAAAGTCTTTTGCATATACTCAACTCATTTCAAGACTGTTTTGCCACTACGTCAAAGGTTAAACAGACACCACTTGCTCAGCATCGTATCATCACGGAGCCCACCGAGAGACCCATCCGACAACATGCCTATAGGGTGTCGCAAGAAGAGCAAGACGCTATACGTGACCAAGTCCAGCAGATGCTTCAGGACGATGTCATCCAGCCATCGACCAGTCGCTGGGCTTCGCCAGTTGTGCTAGTAAAGAAGGACGGTACGTTGCGTTTTTGCGTTGATTACCTTAACATGAACAAGGTCACTAAAAAGGACGTTTATCCTCTACCCCGGATAGACGACTTGTTGGACCGTATACGCAACGCTAAATATTTTTCCTCCATGGATTTGCGTAGCGGCTACAGGCAAATCGCAGTGGATGAGCGCGACTGCAAAAAAACGGCGTTTATTACTCCCGACGGCCTGTACGAGTTTAAAGTGTTGCCTTTCGGTCTATGCTCAGCGCCAGCTACTTTCGAAAGAACGATAGATACGGTTCTTACGGGGCTCAAATGGCAATCATGTCTTGTTTACCTTGATGATGTCGTGGTCTTTGCGGACACGTTTGAACAACACGTACAACGCCTCCAGGCAGTTCTTCAGGCAATCAGAACAGTGGGGCTTTCTCTCAAACCCGAGAAATGTCATTTTGGATATGAAGAACTGAAGTTCCTTGGTCACGTTGTGAGCCATGCCGGCATGCATCCAGATACCGAGAGAACTCACGCCGTTGCCGCCTTTCCCGTGCCCACAAATAAGCGCGACCTATGCCGATTTCTGGGGCTCTGTGCGTATTACAGACGCTTTGTCAAAAACTTTTTGAAGAACGTTTGTTTGGGGTCCCGATCAGTGCCATGCGTTTGACACCCTCCGAAACATCCTCCAGGCTCCGCCTGTACTGGGTCATTTTGACGAAAGCGCCGACACGGAATTACACACTGACGCCAGCAACGTTGGACTAGAAGCGGTATTAGTTTAGTGGCATAATGGCGTAGAGCGCGTGATCGCTTATGCGAGCAGAACATTATCCCCAGCGAAGAAAAACCATTTTGCTACCGAAAAGGAATGCCTCGCTGTTGTCTGGGCCATAACAAAGTTCTGCCCATACTTGTATGGCCGCCCATTCAGAGTAGTTAGCGACCACCATTCTCTTTGTTGGCTCACAAATCTCAAAGATCTCTTAGGTCGTCTAGCACGATGGAGCCTTCGGCTACAAGACTTCGATGTCACCATCGTCCACAAATCTGGGCGGAAAAACACCGATGCTGACTGTCTCTCGTGCACCGGTCGAAAATACCAGCACTGACCTTGAAGACGACGACACTTTTCTTTCTGCCGTATCAGCAACCCACTTGGCTGAGCAACAGCGTCATGACTCGGAGCTCATCCCGCTCATTGACTACCTGGAAGGACGCAATTCCCACCCTCCTTGAAGCTTTGCATGCTCGCTATCCTCCTTTTGCTTCGGCGATGGAGTGCTTTATAAAAAGAACTTTCATCCTACACAAGCTATGTATCTGCTTGTTGCGCCCACTACTCTTCGTAGTGACATGTCACGTGCGTGTCATAATGAACCATCGTCTGGACACCTCGGCTATACGCGCACGCTGCAACGGATTTAACGCTCGTACTACTGGCCACTACTCGCAAAGACTGTGAAGCACTACATTCGCACATGTCGCGACTGTCAACGACGTAAGATTCCACCTTTACGACCAGCGGCACTACTGCAATCAATAGGCCCACCAAAGGTGCCCTTTCATCAGATTGGCATGGGCTTGCTGGGATCATTCCCCACGTCTTCGTCTGGAGACTAGTGGATTGTGGTCGCTACCGACTACTTAACACGCTACTGTGAAACAAAGGCACTTCCAAAAGCCACCACAGCAGACGTCAACCAATTTTTCTTTAAAAGCATCATTTTACGTCACAGTGTGCCAGCTGTCGTCATAACTGATCGTGGGACAGGTTTCACCACAGAGATGCTGCAGGAAGTCTTGCGATTAAGTGGCACGGAACATAGTAAAACAACGGCATACCACCCGCAAGCAAACGGGCTGACTGAACGACTCAATAAGACAATTGCAGACATGCTGTCAATGTATGTGGACATTGATAACACGAATTGGGACGCCATACTTCCTTACATAACTTTTGCATATAACACTGCTGTTCAAGAAAGTACCGGTTTCACACCTTTTCGCCTAGTCCACGGTCGCGAGGTCACGACGATGCTCGACGCCATGCTCCTGCCCGACAACTTAGGAATAGTATACCACACGGATGCCGCCAAATTTGCACAGTGTGCGTAAGAGGCCCGTCAACTTGCTCGTCACCGCATTCAGCATCACCAAACCGCAGACGCACGCCGCTGCAAGCTTCGTCACCGTGAAGTTATTTTCAAGCCTGGTGATAAAGTCTGGGTGTGGACCCCTAACCGACAGCATGGCCGTTCAGAAAAGCTTCTTCGCTGCTACTTCGGCCCTTACAAGGTCGTACGACGTCTCAGCGACGTCACTTACGAGGTTCTCCCAGAAGGCGCTTCGAGACGTTCCCGTTTCACCCCGCAAACTGAAGTCTTTCACGTTTCATGGCTCAAACCATACTTTTCGTGCTGTGAATCACCAGTGAGTGACTGACTTTATTGGTAACTTCGCGTCTATCTTCTTGTTTCGTCTTTTCCTTACATTCTTTCCTATTTTTCTTATTTCTCATTTGACTCTTGACTCCACAACCAACTACGTTATTCTTCCTTACGCCATTCATTTTGTTTGCATGGTAATTTTCGTCTCTTTTTTTTTTTTGCCTTCATGTACAGAATCGAGATGATGCTTCTTGGGGGAGAGGGTAATGCCGCCATTGATGAACGAGCCAAGAAGAAGAGAACATTTTTCGTTGCTCTGGTTCAGGTGAACTCCTGGCTGTAGGTCTTGTTTTGCTCGTGACAATGTAGTGAGCAGCGAGGCGGATCCACCCAAATTCTGATTGTAAGGTGTTTTCTTTCTTTCATTGTTTTTTTTTTTTCATTTGCGGGTGGCTATATTTTTGAAACGGGGAATGTATTGATGCAATTTTGGCATGCCTGCATAATCACTCGTGCACCATGGTGTGTAGCAAGTGTGCATACAGCGATAAAGCCTCAGCAATGCGTTAAAAGCGCTAAAAATGAGCAATTACACACTTTCGAAGGTTACGACGTGCATGCTCCAAATACACGTGCTCTTCACATCTTCAGTGCAAAGTGACTACAGGGCCGCTGCTACTGTCACCCGCCAGAGAATAAGCAGAGATGCGGTGCAGCCACTTTATTCATTCCACTGCCACCTTCCAGTACACTGCAGTTAGAGTCTGCGTGCTTTTATCGACTAACGACGCAGACTGAATCTGGCCAACACAGCCTCCATTTCTAGCTCAAATTAGCATAACTGAGAAAATTTTGAGGCTGGTCAGGCGTTTTGGCACATCGTGGTGCAATTACGGCAAATTTCATGGTTTTGGCACAGCTGTTGCATTCGTGAATGAACAAAAAATTTGAAAGCACCCAGACCGACCACATTAAAGAATTTAAGTACTCCCATGCCTGAAATCTTGAACAAAAACAAAACAGGAAACAATGTTACACTATGAGAAAGAATTTTCTATGGAATGCACAATAAAAAATATAATAAGAAGAAGGAACTCCTTTAGCATTAAATAAGCAGGCTCTGTACTATGAACATGCTAAGTGGACAACATTGGTTAATTTTGTTTAGTCCATCGTGATTGCGAGCAAATGCTTCAACTACTTTAATTCAATGTTCACTAGCTTCCTTATAACTTCATGATAAAATTGCTTTTCCGTCATTGGCACTAATATTTAACCTGTAATAGTACTTCTTTGGAAACTTTGAGGGAGTCTCACTAGATAGTAAGCGGGTGAACTAGAAAAGCTGTGAAAGCATTTTAGTACTTGACAATATGGGAATAAAGGCTCATTCACACTAAAGGAGGAGCGGTAGAAGCAGAAAGCATGTTAGTCTTTTCTCCAGGTGCCGAAAGCGGGCAGAATACGAGGTGGCTAGCCATATCACTCGGGTGACCGATTTTATGCCGGCCGCTGAAGCTCTCCGCTTTACTGCAACCAATCAGAACGCCATGCAGCGCTGGCATTGGTGCATTTTTGGAAGAAGCAATGCCATGTAATGGCCATGCACGCACAAAAGCGCAACATGCTTTACCATAGCATGGACAGCCAGAAGAGACGAGCTGTCTGAACAGGTGCACGCAGTCGCCATCTCACCGCTTCAAAAAGCCCATTTGTCTGCCTTGCCGTTCCGCCTTCAGTGTGAACAAGCCATAAGGCAAACAAATGGAGTGCAGCACAGAAGTGTAGATTGCTCTGGTTTTAATTCTAGCACAGCAAATGTGTTTGCTATACCCTTTTGCTGTACTCTTACCTTTTTGCTGGTGTATCTAAACATGCCCACATGAAACAGTTGCATATGTCCTCACTATTATCATCCTATCTTGGGACCATGGAAGGCAGTGCCTGATAAGAGTTCCTGGTGGACTTTGAAAATAACAGTATGAAACTTCTGAATTCAGGAGTTTTGAAGCTAAGGATGTTTTTAAATTTTGCGTTCAGCTATGTGGCCTAGCCACAAGATGCAGTCAAGATGCAGGCAATTCAAGAGTTAAGCGACACTTCAGTGATTCAACCTCCACGTTTGCACGCCAAAGCAGAACCACCCCCCCATCACCACCACCACCATGACCATAAGAAAGCTATAGTGAGCTTTAAAGCATTAATCAAATATAATAGTCGAACCATAAGCATGTCTTACTCCCATGCATCATTAATGCACACAAGAGTAACTGAGATATGGCAGATGCAGTGAAGATAACAGCAGCAACAAGATCCCAGACCCTGCCGAAGCTCCTCCAAAAATTACGGCGTGATTGGCTGTAGTAATGAAAGCCGAATAATGTTGCTGTGTACTGAGCATCTTAATCACTAAGGAAAGCTGTGCCTGTTTGTGGAACGATTAAGACAGCGCTAGGCAGCATATTGTGAAGCCGGGTTGTACCGAGCTATACTCAAACCTAATTAAAAAAAAGTTGCATCTTACGTAAAATTAAGTTTGTTATATCCGAAAATTCGTTACAAAGTTACATTTCTAACACTACATCTATTGCAAGACTATTTTTCACTTACTGCATTATAACTGATATTTCCTTATATCCAGAATCGTATCGATGTTTGAGTGTAATTACAGTTAAAAGCATCAACAAGCTGCAAACGGTGCTTCATCAAGAAACACACTCTAAGATGGCCAACCATGTACTACTAATGTGCTCGGCATTCCGGTATTCTTAAGGCAACCTAACCTC
Source organism: Rhipicephalus annulatus (assembly GCA_013436015.1). Classification (NCBI taxonomy): domain Eukaryota; kingdom Metazoa; phylum Arthropoda; class Arachnida; order Ixodida; family Ixodidae; genus Rhipicephalus; species Rhipicephalus annulatus. The sequence continues at coordinate 4,319,199 of WOVY01009271.1, forward strand.
AAGCAGCGCTCATGCATCTCAAGCAATATCTCTATTGTGTAACCCTACTCTACCCATCCGCCTGCCTATTAGGCTACTAGACACCCATGCCTGGCTCACCGCGCCTTCCTCGTGGCCTAGAGAAGCGGCAGCTGCCAGTCGGCCAAGCAGGTCAGTGCGTATCTGCTGCAGCATGGCAATCTGCTGCTCCTGGGCCTCCACTTTCTGTTGCAGTTCCTCCACTGCTTCGTTTCTTGCGTTCAGCATCTGAAAACATGAGGGAGAGATATAGATTGGGCATTAGCAGCCGATCATACTGTATGGGGTCTTGCGACTCTTCCTTGGCAATGTATAAACAGATTTACCTAGATCAGAGGTCTCAAACAAGCGGTCCACAGGCTTTCGCTGGTGATTCACGACTTCACAAGAACTTGGCTTAACAATGGAGACAAGCCACAGGCTTTGTGACTGGGCTATATGGCACTCACATTATTTTCTCCCCTATTGCAATAAATAACGCTTTATTCAGATAAGCTACAGAGATGGGACTCGTCAGAAATACAATTTTTTTGTGAGGCACTCTGTGTAACACCGTGTGTTGAAACATCACCTTGGAACAAAAGCTCTATAAAATTTCAAAATAAGCATCCAGTTTTAACCACTGTTGAAGTCACATCTGACGTCTGATCCTCCTAAAAAAATTACTCCTGCGCAAGATACAAGAAAAGCACCGTTTCAGATGGCTACATTAGGTGACATCTTATTCAAATTCCTCCCTCCCCATCCACTCTAAACTGCTTTACTGCTCTTGAGGGACAAAATCTTATGACAGCGACCCGCTACCTCAGGTCAGTTTAACACCCCTAGCCTAGTTGCTAGATACTGCTTTCATGAACATGGTACGGCGTCAAGTGGCATTCCAGTATTACCCCAGCACTTCCATGTCACATTTTCGTGTGCAAATGTTCCTGAGTGATGAAAGAACTGGGCCCACAAACTTGTATCGGAGAACAAAGCCCTGCCACCGATATTCAACAAATGACACAAAAAGACAGAAAGACCGGCTATATTTTCCTGCGCAACTGCCAGTATAATGCAGCACACTTGACAGTAGAGTTATGAATTGCATAGGATGCTGCACTAGCACATCCCCCTTCTTACAACAAAGAAAATTAAAGATAAAGAAAGGAAGGGGAGGGAGGGGAACAGAGAAGAAAAACACTGCGGGCAGCAGCAACCATTCACCTGCTGGTGCTGTTGCCTGAGGCCAGAGTTTCCACCTCGGGCCTCGAGCATCTCCATGCATATCTGGAGCTCTCCCTTCAGCTGGCTCACTTCCTGGGTCAGTGCATGCTCCTGCTGAGAGGCTTCCCGCCGTGCGTGCTCCTGTTCCTGACGTGTCTTCTCCAGTCGCTCGGTCAGTAGCTTGATCAGCTCATCACGCTTGCTCAGCTGACGCTTTACATCGCCCATCTACAACAGCAGAGGCGCCAAAAACTTAATTGACAGCCCTTGGTGACTATGACCTCTACACAAGGTTTTCTCATGGCGACAACACTTTGTTTCCATGTCATAACAAAGATAGTTAAAAGCAGAAGGTGTGCAGATCTAACTAGACACATGAGACAGTGTAAAAAGAGAAGTTCTAGACTGTGCAGATACAAAAAAACCTCACTGATGTGTACCCATCGCATACAATATACCAGTGTTATTGATTACATTGTTGTTACCAAGTGAAATTGTGCAATGTTCTTGTGAATTAAGGTTGCATGTCTTCCTGGATGATGCATTCTTTCCAGTGTTTATAAAAAAAAACTATGAATGACAGTCTACTGCATGTGGTGACCTCTGTGAAAAAGCACTGTGAGATATGGTGCAATGCTCACAAATTGTTCCTACGGCTTCCCACTCCAAAATCCTCCCCAAACAACTGCAGCACAGAGTCTGCTCAAAGCACACCTCTCATATTTTTATTAAGTTTATCATGGAACATGATAAACAAGTTATTGTCATCCCTGTTCCTAAGATACCTCTGTTGTGCCCTGCGTGATCTAGAAAAGGCACAGCAGGACTGAAATGCACACTTGGTCATTATGCCATGCCCTCGAAAAATTTTCGACTGAGGCATCCGCTTGAGGCTTTCCTTTAAATACCTTAAAAACAGCGTAAATCACAGCACGGACAAGAGGATATTGAAGCACACACCATAGCACTAAACCTGCTCCGCAATTTTATTGGGGGCTTTTGTTGTGAGCATTGTGAGACAAAAGGGTTTCTCTGTCTGTTTATAGGGGCTCAGTTTTCCCGAGCTGCTGACTGACAAATTATGTGTGCCTACTGGTAACCCTCGCTTATGAGGTGAAGGAAGTAGGCAACAACGGGCAAGCGACTACCCTCCTCCTAAAACTACCCCCTCCCCCAAAAATAAATAAACGAGTGCCTCTTTTGCTGAATTGACAAGAGAGAAAGTAAAGATGGGACGCTTGCTATTTACTGTAAACAGGGTGCTTTAGCTTACGACACTCCCTGCCAATGTGAACAATGGGCAATTTGACAGCTCTCGGGCAGACTTTTTAGTGTGGATTGAGCACCACATGACGAGGACTGAAACAAGCGTCCATACGTTGTGCTTAATTACATAATGTCACAATTATGCACAATGGCTTTCTATAGAGGCCCTCAAGGTTACCCGCAAAGGGAACCACAGAAGGTACTGAGCATCTCTAAATGTGTCAATGTAATTACATAATCATATCTACAAGGAAGCACCCATAAATGTGTCTGCTTATCTTGTTATACTTCCTGGCTGATCCTGTAGCAACAAAACGGACTGCCAAAGCTTCTGCGCCCACACAGAAAGTAACTTTTGCTAGCCTGACCTTGACAGAGTTGTTTTAGGGCCAGGACATATGTGTGCATCCATGGCCCTTGCGACATCAGTGGGACAGAAACTGCTAATGATGTGCACACTGCCAAATGCTGAGAAATACATGTACCAAGCATTTGGAGACATTTCAGGCGAGATGCTACTCGACCAAAAAGGGTCCTTTAATCTGCTGTCTATAGAAATGAAACTTTTGCTGTATACACAGGCTTTTATGCTCATTTCAAACATGTAATCAGTTTTATAGTAAGTTGCATAGATTTCCTTTTGTACCGTGACAATGTGTAGAATATAGTTCTTTTTGGACACACCTTTTTTGCCACTAAATTTTTATGATTTTGGGCCATTAATGGTCCATCTTGCTTCACATTGACTGTACAATGCAAAAAACTAACAAGACAGTGCATATAAGACATTTTATTTGACAAGAAAAATTGTAATGCGAGAAGTGTTGTTATGCTCAGATTATACTACATGCTTTCCTTAGGTTTGTAATAATTGTATAGGTTATATAAAGTTTTAAACCAGATACTTGCACTTTTGATGTCAAGAAATATGTGGGCAAGTTTTCATCAAAATTTAGCTATCAAAAATGCCAACAAAATGATGTCCAAACTCATAAAGTTGCCCAATATGATATTTTGAAAAAAGCCAATTTTAAAGGTATGAGTGAAAGTTTATTTATATGGCAAAGATATGTTTTTTTCAAACGATTTCTTCCACGAGGAGAGCATGGGAATCATGGTTATTTTTAGAATGTAACTTTGGTGAACTGCTCATGCGAAATGCGACGGCAAGCAGTTAGGTGACCATTTCCAGGGGACTCGAGACAATGAGCTCTTCTTAGTTTTAGTAGCCACCTTTCGCTCGTTAAAAGGGATTTTAGCCTTCTCCTGTTTAATTATAATATTAATTTTTTTTTCCGAATGTAGAGAAACCAAGCATGTGAAAGCAAATGAATATAAAAATTAAGTAATTTTGAAAGAAAAACTTGAATTTTTCGATTCTCAACTTTTCTTTATGTGTAGACTTGAACAAACATACAAGTGACCCAAAGTCTTCCCAATTTCTTAAATACACATTAGGCTCGAAAATGGATTTAAATGTACAGAACAGTGCAAAACGAGGTTTTTGCAAGAGAAAGGGCCTAAGCACTATGCCGTCATGATCGAAACTAACTGCAACTATGTCACAGTGTTGGGTAAACACTGCTGCTGTAACTAATTTCGGTTATGCCGTCTTATCACCGTCCACATTCAAATTTCACGCTGCAAGGCTGACATTTCGTATAGAAGTTTTGAGAGAAAAAAATGCCATACATGAAGTAGCTTTATTCAAAAATGCAAAATAAAATGGCTATAAAGTGTGTATTATAAATAGTGTCAATTTTCCCTACAACAGGGATGTTTAGCACACGCTCTTTTGAGGCAAAAGTGAAATATACCATGATGAAATCAAAATGACTGATGTCAACAGTAAAAAAAAAAGCATTGTACAGTTCCAGGCATTGACTGCGAATAAGCGACATGCTCACTCAGCATTTTACTAGGACGCCCCGAAATATATTTGCGAAGCAAGCTTAGACCGGCACAGTAAGAAACTGACTGGTAATGGGTGGCGTAATATTTTCAGAAGAAGTAAGAAACATACAAAGCTGTTTATATGCATATATCTATCTATGCACGTACAAAAAAACGTTACATTTGACCTGGCACGGATGTAGCATTAATTGCTGTACAGCATGTAATAATTGATAGCCATGCTCCATAAAGAAAGTAAAAAAAAATATTACTGTACCATCCAAATTCTCAACTTAAGTAGCAACGCGCAATGATGTGATACATCTTTGTAATAATGCTGGCAAGATAGAAAAAATTGACTTCACCGATAAACCACGACGCAAAAACTCACCTTTCTCTTGTACCTGCTGAGTGTTTCATTGAAAGACGTGTCTGCATGTGCAGGTGAGAGTTCAGATTCCTAAAAAACAACAACAAAAATGTCAGCAAATGTAAGAAGCTAGAGCATACATTTACTATTCCTAGATGGGAGTCGTAGAAAAAAAAATACAATGTTATACAATAAGTTTGTAGCATGTGGCAGTTATAACATCAAATACGAATAATTCACTCCTTGTTCATTTATAGAGCTAGTTTTTCTTGATCCCTCACTTATTCCTTGCATAAAGAAGTAAGCTCATTCTTTATTCATTTGATTGACTAGTAACATTACTGATATTGTTAGACAGCCGTGAATATTGTTAGGGGCCTTATTACATATTAATGAATTTTTGGAGCTGCAATTTTACAAATAATTTTTATGAAATAGCTCTATTTCATGTACTTGTTAGTTCAATTCTATTTCATGACACTGATATTATTTGGGAACATTTGCAATTTTATAGACTCCCAGAAAGCGTATAAATTGCACGGCATGTCGTAAAAGTCCATTATAAAGTTCAAACAGCTTGGTTTGCTATCCAAATGCACAGAATCTCATAAACTGTACTGCTCAATATGGTTTAAAGTAAAAGTATTAAATTCCTGCCCACTTTTTATGCCAGTGATTAAGCTGAATATGGTTGGTAGCTGTTAACTGTATGAAACTCCGCATACTTGTTTTAAAACTACACCTCACCAACATTGTTACCCATGCAGATGTCTCTGGTAATTAAACATTTTTTAAATTACAATTTGCTTACAGTCAGGCCAAAAAAAAAAAGAGTGCTTATGTACCTTCATCAGCAGTAATCATAACTAGCCTCCTAATTAATGTCATAACTAATCATAAATTATCATAACCCTACCTTTTTTGTAGAACGATTTCTTGACCTGTACATAACAAGCTTCATTTACTGAACAGCACTCACATAATTCTGAGCTCCTAGTCAATATCTTTACAAACCTTCTTGATTATCTCGGGCGATGCACAAGCCTCTATGCTAGAAAAGCTGATGTCGAAGCTTGAATCCAGGCCATTATTAATCTTTGCAGTCAAAGCTCCTGAGGATGTCTGTTGTAAAAGAAAAAAAAGAAAATAAAGTGGGACATTTAGGTAGCTAATCATTCAAATAGTAAAGTTTTACTTGTGCAGAAAATTGTTTGTAATGATGTACTGCAGTGATTGCAGGGAAGGTGAGGATTATGTAAAAGAAAAATAATTTCTTGACACTCTAGTGCAGAAGCTCTGAATGTGGCTGGGCCATTCTCTACTTCAGCATCGGGATTACAGGACTCCATAGTTATTTCATATTTGTCATTTAGCACATAGTTTTAACTCGACATTCAAAAGTATCATAAGTACCCAGCCTAAATTCAATTGTTTAACGGTAATATTAACTACACTGATTTTAGCATAGGGCTTCAACTGAAGTACCAGATGAGGGCACTACCCCCTAGTTAGCCGCTTCAGCTTGTGACAGAGAGCCAGTATTTTAAACATTAAGCATATTTTCCGATGTAACCACAGTCTTAAATTATGCCAGACACACAAAACCAGTTTTACAAAGTATTGAAGAGAATCGTTCTTCCAGTTCTGCAGAACATTTTACAAATATTTTTTTCCCCCTTCAGCATCAATTTTCCAGCTTCATTTTTGCACTCAATGACGTCGAAATGGAGAATATTGCTGCAGTAAAAAATTTGAGATAGAAGACTTGTTTTTGTCACTGCCTTCCTAAGCAGAGCGTCTATTTATGCCTTGTTCACTCTTCCTGAACCTTGAATGTGGAGGAGGACAAGCAAAAGCTTCTGCTCAAGATTTGTAGCCAGTGACAACTGTCCTGTCCGATTGCACTGTCATTGAAAGATTAACTACTTTAGCTCCAATTAGTTACCTCACTAATTATTAACTTCCCGAACAAAAAAAAAGGGCAGGAATTTTCAATGCTTGAATTTTCTAGTTTGAGTGTGCTCACAATGCGTTCGCTGTACCGTACAACACTTACAATGTCTAATGTAAGCTACAATAGGTTTTCAAAAAAAAAAAACTACTTCAAAAACAGCCACAAACCTTTCTGGAAACACTCTCCGGGGATTGTGCGGATGCCATGCTAGATCGGCTGGTATTTGACGAGTGCCGGCTATCATAGTTTGAACTACCACTTGAAGGGAGTGGGACAGAGGATGGACTCTGAAGAGAAATACAAACAGTGTTAGTTACGTGACTCTGCAAAGCTTCACATCACAAGAATGGACAGCTTTTGATGCTGTCAATAAACACGAACAAAAATATTAATGCTGGCACTATTGCTGAACAAATGCTTCACATCAAATTTCGCTAGTCATATAGTTGACTATCCTTGCGAGTCACTGTGAAACATACACAAAGCAAGATTATGATAAAACATTTGATTATATAAAGCAAAAAAGTTCTAGTTCAATGCCCAATACAAAGAAATTCAGTATAAGTTTCCGTTTCCATGCAACCAGTCTGATTTCAATACGTTCCTTATGCAATACAAATCAGTGTGGTATCGCTGGACTGAACATGTTTGTATGGGTGTAACCATCTCCTTGAGAGAACATTAAAATTCTGTTCAGTGATTAATAACTTAATTGCATTATTCATTCTTGTTGGACCCATTCACCCACCCACGCACTTACCCACCTGCACTAGTTACTCCCAAAAGCATGTAGTTATTTTATAAGCAGTATTTTTCAATTTGAAAGGCTCTGATCATCGTTTGTCCAGCAGCGCTGAGAATTGATAGCGATGCCGGTAGCCCTTTTAGCTACTTGTGCATGGAGTCATTGTTCTGCTTTCGCAGGACTTCCTTTAACTATAATTAACCATGTTTATTCTGTGCTTTAAAAATATTTTTACAATGAGATGATGTGGCTTTATACAGCTTCCCTATATTTGTATCGTGTTGCATGCGCCTGCCCCTAATATCGATGCGGCTATGTCGTGGATGGCTTGTCCCATAGTCGTTACTCTCTCAACACGAGCCAAGTCAAGTCACCGAAAACGTTACAGCACATAATTTCTGAGACACAGTGTAGGTAAAAAAACCTTGTCACTACAACTTCTTAGGGACCTAGGAACTGCGTGCACGGTTTTATGAGCACATAGAAAAGTTCCTCAAGACGCGCTGACGAGCACGGGATCATTACGTCATGCGAAGGTAGCGCCACACTATTGCACACTACTAACCCAGGCCTATAAGTACATTTATATAGAGTAATATCTTTTAGTGTAAAGAAGCAAGCAGAATTTTCATATTAACAGAAAAATGGTTGACCGCGTACACAACTTTACGGTCACGTGACAGGGCAGCTCGGATAATGAAAATTATTGCCACCAGGTGGCGCCACGGGCTATTTTTGCGATTTTCAATGAAGAAGTAAAAATATAACTCTACTTCTCATTAGAAAAATAAGGTTGGTATGAGTCACTATGAAAGACAATCTTTTTATCCATGCAGTCATATCATTTCATGTTTCGGGCAATTGTTGGCCCCTTTAAAAATAGGAAGCAAACTGGGAAGTGCTCCAGTAAAAGCTATGAATGTATATCTATAGAAGTGATGGTAAGGATTCAGCTCCTTAACATCCACGCAGAATTATAGAAACCATGGTCATCAATCTAAATATTGTGACAACTGCTCTTCTGGAATTACAGAAAAGTTTAGAAACTAAGAATATAATTTCAATGTTTCTTTTAGGGCTCTCATGATAATTTGGAGCACAATAAAAAGTGACGATGATCCCACCAAATGCTTAACACAACAAAACAGTCTTTTTGTGAGTAAATTGATTGATAAGTAATTAGCTCTAAAGCATAGATGAAACACTCTTTTCATTATCTAGCCACTGAAAAGGTTCAGCAGTATGACCTTGACAAGTTTCATCATAGATGTTGGATGCCCTTTCCAATGCCGGCTTTGCTTTACCAAGCCGGAAACTGCCGTCTCCCACTACAAGGAAAACAAAGCGGGAAAAACCACGACTGTGAGCTTCCTTTACTGCTTCCTCAAGATAGCAATGTCCTCCATGTGAAGTATTCGTCGCTTTTATTTGACAACTCTGCTTACTGGTTGTACAAGAAGGATGAATAAAGCATAAAAAATTCCTCATTTTAGGAATGTGATCAACGGAACACTACCCTGGTTCACAAACTTCACTTGACTATATTGACTAAGTCACACATACGATGCCTGCAATGTCCTACATCACATACTGAATTTAGAAAAAATCTACTCTCTTAGATTTATATGGTCACCCAAAATGTCTGGTCTTTTCCCATGGTCTTCCAAAAAAATCAAGTGTTAAAGGGGTATTGACACAAAAACTCTGGCCTCGCGTTTTTCGACTGCAATGTGTTGCTGGCGGCCTGTTACTCATAACATGACACATCGTTTGCTGCAGTGCACGGCAGATAATTAATTACAGGCCCCTCATTATCAACCAGTATCAGTTAAGGCTTGAGAGAGTTCCGAAAACAAGAGGCTGCCTGGTGCAACTATCATCCCCTGGTGTGTGCAGCTCTCGACCAGGTCAGCACACGGAACTGTGACACACTTCTGCACGGTCCACATCAAGAATTACTTTCGTATAACAAACAGGACAGCAGCGTCGCCAAACACAAAACTTTCAAAGCGTGCGCCAATGCCACGCACTCGTGACCAGCCGTTGAGAAGTATAGACTGTGGGAACAAACGCAGCAAAAGAAAAAAAAAATTGCGGCTACGACATCATCACAATCTGTTTTATTGACTACAGCATGGTGACGTGACGGGGAAGTTGCGTGTCCCCAAAGGGTTCCCTTCGAGGGTGTCAATTGCGCGATGGAGTACAGCGCTCACGCAAGCTTCAAAATTAATTTAAAGTACCTTTCAAGCTATATTCACTGTTGATAGCTAACAGATTATATACAAATGTTCAAGGGAATCGACCCCGCAGGCTATCTCGGTCGCGAATTTTGTGTCAGTACCCCTTTAAGTTGCCCTGCCATCAGCCAATTCACACACTTCTTAGGTCACAAAAAATTAAAATGAGTACATAAAGTGCATAATGTTCATGGAAGACACTGTTAGAAGCATCTACTGACTGTACTGTGTTCTGTAATAATGCATTTTCATGGATTGCATTGTGAAAAAAAAAAAAACTAATTTCACCATCTCCTAAAAAAAATAGAAACAAAGTGTAAACCTGCTAGCATATCTTTATTTATGATAGAAATGCAAGTCAGAAAAGTATGCAAATTCAAGCACTATTCATGACTCGAAGGGAGTGCTCGTCACCTAACGGCCGCGCCAGGAAACGGTGCTAGCAGGGTCAAGCTTGCATGGAGACATGTTACCACGTTTTGTGCTTTCAGAAGCTGCTGCATACTTTCTTTTTTTTGCTGTGCCATATGTGCGGGTCCAAAAAAGAAGTGATACCCAAAGCACATTTAAGCTTGTTGCAATGTGTGGAATCGTTATGGAAAAATGACAACATATCCTTCTATCACTTCCTGAAGGATGCAGATGATGCGCAATGGAGAACGGCACAAATCAGAAACTTACATGCATTTGACAGAAGGTCACGGACACTACGGTAATTTTTTCAAATCAATTCGCTCGTGATGACGTAATTGTTCTCGGTGAGTACACCATTATTTAGCTTGTGAGAATTCTTGTTAATATTCCAGTTTCTCTAAGTGTGGGATATATCGCTTCATTTATATAAGCAAGTACGTGCTTTTGGAAATTTGTTGCATTACATGTGTAACTGTATTATTCACATATACATGTTTTCTGTGCAAGTCGTAGTGCTACGCATTCTCAAATTAAGGTGCTATAATCCTTGCCTGCAAACAGCGTGGATTTTGCTTGAGTGTATACACACGCCCACAACTGCGCGTACAAAGGTCGTGTGTGCGTAGCGTGCCTGTATGTATTTTCGTGCATAGTGTGCGTGCATACATCTTCGAATATCAGCTACTGCCAACACAAACAAGCGAGTGTTTGGAAGCACACACCCTTATTTATTAGAAACCTAACAACATGGATTGGTGAACGGAAAGAAAGGAGCGCTCCTATTACAATCAGACCTACAATTTGCCTTATCTCAAGATACACTGACCAAGGCATAGCTCTGTTCTGTAATAAAGTGAACAGCCTGAGTATTCAGCTTTTGAGGGCACAATGCAACTCAATGGGATACATACAATAGGTATAGCGTGAGCTGCAGCTTAGTTACCTTGAAAACTGATAAGGCCATAACAGCGAAGCAACGTAGCACTAAAGTGCTAGCAGTTTTCGAAGAGGCTTACTGCACATGAGCAGTTGTCTTCTTCAACCTTGGGCAAGCTAGATAGGTTCTTCAACTTATGCCGATGAGGGTGAGGCAGACTGAGGCCAGCACATTTTCGCCTTCGACGAAGCAACGCGATCTGACGCCACAATCAGAAAACTTCAGCACAGCCCCAACCAAAAGTGCCACATTGACCCTGTTAAGCATGGCCATTTTTATTTTTCTGACCCCTGTTGCCAGCACTTGGAGCGTCTTGTGAAGTTGCGAATTGTTTGTGCCTTCTGCATTGGAGCTCCGTTACAATATATCTTAAAAAAGTGCGCCATGCCGAGCAGGCAGGATGCCAAGTATTCATTCATCTAACATCTTATAGTACACTCGTATACCCCATGATTGATTGATTTGTGGGGTTTAACGTCCCCAAACCACTATTTGATTATGAGAGACGCCGTAGTGGAGGGCTCCGGAAATTTTGACCACCTGGGGTTCGTTAACGTGCGCCCAAATCTGAGTACACGGGCCTACACCATTTCCGCCTCCATCGGAAATGCAGCCGCCACAGCCGGGATTTGATCCCACGACCTGCAGGTCAGCAGCCGAGTACCTTAGCCACTAGACCACCGTGGCGGGGCATACCCCATGATGCGTCATCGCAACATTGTTGTACAATCCAATTGCTTTCAACCATTTATTTCTTGACTAACTTGGTCTTATCACTGCTCCATTTGCTTTTGACTCTAAACATGAGCTGAATACTTAAACATGGAAATTCATGGCCATGGAAGGCATATGTTATAAACTTTAGAGAATTTTGTAATGTGCCTATTGCATCGATTTTATCCACTGAAAATTCCAGCATGAGGGGTGTCCAGGAATAGAAGCAAGAGAGTGGCACTACGCAGTACACAAGTATACAGGAAACGTCAATGTGTGTTGAATAAACGGCTTTTAAAAATGTTCTCAAGAATAGTTCCACTGCAAGGACAAAACTATGAATGCAATAGCGACAAACTGGAATGTTACAAGAAAAAATCTTAGCAGCTCACTCCTTTAACGAATGCAGCCACTGCACCAAGCGAAGTGACCTTCAAGCACTCTAAGACTTAATTCAGCTCAAGCTTTGCGATGAAACCAAAGCAAGTACGAAAGTATGAGTCATCTTCTGATCCCCTTAGACGATACAGCGCATGTGATTACGAGTTGCCTTCTTGAACCTCGAGCTCGCTGTAATGAGCTCGAGGTTCAAGAAGGCAACTCATGTGTAACGGGCCTCTCTGAAAAGTGCTAGCACTTTTGCATTGCGTTGCTACACTGCATGCTACAAGGCAAGGCCTTATCAGTTTTCGAGGTAACTACGCTGCAGCTCACGCTGCCTATTGTATGTATCCCATTGAGTTGCCTTGTGCCCTCAAAAGCTGAATACTCCGACCATTCACTCTATTACAGAACGGAGCTATGCCTTGGTCAGTGTACCTTGAGATAAAGCAAATCGTCGTTTGGTTGTATATAGGAATGCTCCTTTCTCTACGTCAAGTTTCTCATAAATCAAGTTTCTAATAAATAAGGTTGTATGCTTCCGAACGCTCGCTTGCTCGGATTGGCAGTAGTTGATATTAAACGCATATATATGCACGCCCACTATGAGTGCACGGACATGACATACGTACACACGTACATACACGCACGCCTTACGTACGAGCGACCTTCGCACGCGTGTTTGTGTGCATATATATACACATATGCTAAATAAAGTTTTCGGTCGGAAGACTACAGCAGCTTAATTTGAGAATGGGTAGCACAATTGCTTGCACAGAAAACAAGCACGTGCAAAAAAATACGGTCACACAAGTACCGAAACAAATTTCCTAAAGCGCTTGCTTATATAAACGAAACTATACTCCGCGTAAGAAGACCGACAAGAACGCACAAAAGCTAAATAATGGTGTACTGACCGAGGGGATTAAGTCGTTGTGAACGAATTGATTAGAACAAACTACCGTAGTGCGCGTACCCTTCTACCAAGGCGTATGTTCCTCATTTGCGCCGTTCTTCGTCGCACGTCGTCTGCATCCGTCAGAAAGCGATAAAATATACGTTCCATCTTTCCACCACGATGCCACAAGTTGCGACACACTGCAATGGTCTCTGGACACCACTTTTCTCCTTTTCGGGCTCGCGCGTGCGGCATGGCTAAAAGAAAGGAACTATGCGGCCGCTTCACAAGGCGCGCGACGTTACAACATGTCTCCTGTCAAGGCTGCTCTATGAGGTTGACCCTGTTAGCGCCGTTGCCAGGCGTAGCCGCTAGGTGGCGAGCGTTTAGTTGGAGTCGCAAACGCAAACGCTACCCAAGCCATACAAAAAAAAGTTTTCTAACGGGTGCTGCTCAGCGTGTCTTTGTGTTACCGTAGGTTTCCTCGACAAGCCTACTAAACTAGACAAGTTTTATTAGAGAAACAGTACTCGTCTCGCTGTGTTACGAACGCCCAAAACAACGACATTTTGATTCAGCATTAACCTAGCATTTATTTCTAACAGGACACTCGCAACGAGAATGTTTGCGAGATAAAAGGTAGGCAAAAACGTTGGCTTCATTTTAGCCGGTAAGAAAAGGCGTGCGCACGGCAGTGGTGAACCACCCACGTCGGTCAACTATGAGGAGGGGAACCACCCTGCCGATACATCGACTTCAAGGGGGGCGCTGCGACAAACCTTCGGCCACCCTAATGGGAAACTCTACGCACGCCTGTGCCAGTGAGATGATGCGAGCGCTTTTACTCCAGCATTAAAGGGTCCATGAAACGGTTTTTTTTTCACATTCCGTTAATAATTAGACCACTGCTGGAGCAAATCATTGGCATCAGAGTGCAATCGAAACACTCCTTATTAACGGAGCTGCAATTGCTAAAATATTGCCCTCCTCCTCCGCTCCGCTTTTCACCCTCAACTCTTCCTGAGCGCTCGGGGCTAAGCTCCGCCTTCACGGTGCCTGCGTCACGATGTGGCGTGAAACCACAGACGCGTAAATCCGTCACCCCCGATCCGATACCGGCAGTCTGCGCTGCGCGTTCGACAACCAATCAGATCAGCTGGAAACAATGACGTCAGTGGGGCAGAGCGCGTCGCTTGGTGTACGGGCGGTTGAAAACGCGTTTGGCCGTGTCGCAGCGATCTGGAGCGATTCGCAGCTTTGGAGCATTCTAATAAATTACACAGTTTACGCAGGGAGTTCAAATCAGTCTCTAAGTAAACCTTGGGACTTCATCTACCGGCCCAATGTGTTTGTAAAAAAAATCGTCAAAACCGTTTCAGGATCCCTTTAAATAAATAAATGAAAGAAAAAAAACCCTCCTTGAGGCAATTGATTGATATGTGGGGTTTAACGTCCCAAAACCACCATATGATTATGAGAGACGCCGTAGTGGAGGGCTCCGGAAATTTAGACCACCCGGGGTTCTTTAACGTGCGCCCAAATCTGAGCACACGGGCCTACAACATTTCCGCCTCCATCGGAAATGCAGCCGCCGCAGCCGGGATTCGAACCCGCGCCCTGCGGGTCAGCAGCCGAGTACCTTAGCCACTAGACCACCGCGGCGGGGCCCTCCTTGAGGCAATCCAAATGGCGTCCAGCCGGGTCAAAGATACCTGCTACGCACACTGGCACCATTCAGCGTCAGTATCGAAACCACTTGGCAACGGCGCAAGCCAAACAAAAGGCACACATGTATACGTAAATCACCGGAATGCTCGCGTCATCGGTCACCAGCTGCAGTGCAAGCATAGCGGCGGATACATATCTCACAGTGACGGACGTATGTCCATAAGCCACGGCTCGCTTGAGTCAGCGTCGCCGCACTTTACGATTCCCCCCCCCCCCCCCCCCCCCCACGATTTCGACTCGAGTGCGCAGCCCCGCCAAACAGAAGGGAGAGATGGAGGAAAGAACAGAGCGAGCCCGCGTCGGCCACGTGCACGCCACCTGACGCAAGCATTCCCCTTCTCGCCGGGTCTCCGAGAACGGGGCCATCGACGCGAACCAACCCGTCACGTCTTTACTGCGTGCGCTTATGAACCTGGGTGCGCGATTTTATAATTTTGCCGCTGCTTTTCTCAGTGACCGAACGGCTACTCTTAAGTTGGGGGAGCTGAAGTCAGAACGGTACGAATTAGGTTCACGTGGAACCCCTCAGGGGGCAGTCGTCTCCCCGCTTCTTTTCAATATTGGCATGACTCGCCTTGCTCGCGAACTGGACGAACTCGAGGGGTTGGAAAGTGCGCTCTACGCGGATGATATCACGGTGTGGGTCCGAGGCGGTGCCATAGGGCGCCTTGAGGACAGATTGCAGGAGGCGGTCAACACGGTTGAAAGAAACATCAGTCGTATGTCTTTAAAGCTTTCAAGTAGTAAATCTGAGCTATTAATATACAGGCCCACCAGACAAGGACGGCGACCTAAGGGCTGGGTCCCCCCTGAGCAGGTGGATGTGACATTATTGACTGCTAGTGGGGCTAGAATTCCCAAGGTTAGCTGTATCAGGATATTAGGCATGCTCATTTCAGCGGATGGACGTAACACGGAAACTTTACGTAGATTAGAGCAACATACTGCGGCTACGCTTCGCCTCATTATTAGAGTTTCTAACAGGAAAGGAGGCATGAAGGAGGACAATCTTCTTCGCCTCTTTCATGCCTTCCTCATGAGTCACGTTCATTATGTTGCGTCTATGCATCACTGGCTCGCTGCAGAAAGGGAGAAGCTCAATGTACTGATCCGTAAAACTGTTAAAAGGGCACTCGGCCTTCCAATCCGAACTAGCACGGAGGGGCTGTTAGCATTAGGAATTCACAACACGTTGGATGAAATTATAGAGGCTCAACGCACGGCGCAGATCTCTCGCCTCTCGGTCACCCGGGCGGGTCGGGAGATTTTGGCACGTGCCGGAATTTCTACAATACTCCAGGAAGAGCGGATGACTTCTCTTGACTCCGCCGTTAGACAGGCACTCGTAGTTTATCCTATTCCTAGGAATATGCACCCTCAATTTAACGTCGCAAGGAGAAGGGCTAGAGCCAAGAAAATTTTGGAGCAGGTGCACTCGAAGTCGGGATCGTCGACCTTCACGGACGCTGCGCGTGCGGATAGGAATCGTTATGTGGCCGTTGCGGTCTCTGAGCGAGGTACAGTAATGTCGGCATGCTCTGTCAAGGCAACCTCCCCAGCAATAGCTGAACAGGTATCCATCGCACTAGGGCTTTTGGATTCATCCCGTGTTCAGATCTACTCTGATTCCCGTTCGGCGGTTAGAGCCTTTGCCTCTGGCAGGGTCTCCCCACCTGCTGCTAGAATTCTCAGAGGTAGGACCATCACTCCACACGAGATCATTTGGTTCCCGGCCCATATGGGCTCCACGATCAGCGGCATCACCAACTCCAACGAATTGGCCCACGCCCGGGCGCGAGGACTTGCCTTCCGCGCGGGGCTTCACGGCCCTGGCGCGTTGGACCGCTCCGCCCCGCCCGGGGTCGATCCTCTGGATGGGGGTGCGGCTGATCGAGGGTCGCGGGACGTTCTAGCGACATTTAACGAAGTCACTTCACATTATCGTTTGAGTCGTAGGGTCTTTCCTCCACCCCATTCGCATCTTACCAGAGGACAAGAAGTCACGCTCAGACTACTACAGACAGGGGTTTACCCCTGCCCAGCTAATGTATCTATTTATATGGATATATCTCCTGACTGCCCGGACTGTGGGTGTGTGTGTACATTTGAGCACATGATGTGGGACTGCCCCCACATACCCAAGGAACTCAAGGCGCAAATCATCCCAAGACAAGGGTTTTATTCCGCCATCAAAAGTACGGATCGTCACCGTCAGCTTCGGGCAATCCAAGGGGCCCACGATGCCGCAGGCAGGTACTCCCTGCCTGTTCCAACGTGGGAGCGGCCCGCAGGGGCGTCGGGGTAAAACCCGACTCTCCTCCCTCGGTGTACAATAAAGTTATCTATCTATCTATCTCTGCAGGAAGAAGAGACACTGCAGGTATTTGGAGTCGGAAGGTAACGCGTCGTTTCACGAGCCCCGCCAACCCGTACGTAAGTGGCGGTGGTTGCCACTTCTACGCATCGTTGAGATACGGCGAAGCACCTGACAAATTGACTCCATCCGATGTTGACCTAAAAACGACGGGAGGCATCGCCTGTTCTCTAGCTTCAAGAAGCTGCCTGTCAAGGATGATGGCAATTAAAGGGCGAAGTCAGAAACTTATTTCGGGGAGGGGGGGGGGGTCATTAAAAGCTCTTTCTGTAAGTTCGTGCATGTGTATATCGACATGCGAAATTTAAAAAAAAATGATTCTCGAGAAAAAACAAACAGCTACCACTACGCGATTACTTCAACAAACAAAAGGACACCTGAGAAGAAAAATAAATAAAACAGGCAACAAGTATAGAAGTGAGGACCCTCTATGCCACAAAATCATCTGCATAGTCACCTTAAACCACGGCCGCACCAAAATTAAGTTCAAAAGCACCTGTCGGCCGTTGCGAAAAAGCTGGGCCACCGTTATTTTCGAAAATGGACTACTGTAACTCCAGCAGCATGCATAGCCAGGGGCGTATAATTCAAGCGTGGTCCTTGAGGCATACAGTTCGGCAGAATAAGTGGATACCCACCGATACGCCCTCGCCTTCACATATACCAGTTAACTCCACTGACCTTCACTTACTCTCACGCTTACCGGCCACCCTAAGCCCACTATAACTAACCGTGCTCATTATCGTACATATACACCGACACACTGTACCCCCCCCCCCCCCCCGTCTTAATGTAGAATGTCAACCGTGGAATGACGAGCCGAATGAACTATGTGTCTTGGATGTTCACGCATGCATAAGCGTGCGCAGGCTTCCCCATCAGGACGCCCCCTTCCTACGATGTCAATGTATAGGGCTTGCTTCGACCCAAGGAGGATTAAAGAAAAAATTGCTGGAGTGGAAGCTCCCGCAACGCCTTGCCGGCAGAAGTGAAGCCAGCTTTTGCCTCTGCCAAGATGGCGGAAACATGCTTTTTTTCTCAGTGCTTACTTAAAGATCAAGTGGTTTTGATATGTTATGTATATGCTACGTCAGTTCTATATTAAAAGATGGTTGTTCCCGACGAAATTACACACAGAAACGAGTATGGATGACTGAATCTTTAAAGAACTTTGCCTCCAATTAGAGGCTCACTAAGGAAAACTAGTAACTGTAAGACGCACTTGGAGCTTTATGTGACCCAGAAAAGTTTCCACATTAAACTCGTTGGGCGTTCGAGGGAAACGCTTCGTTTTTAATCGCCATCTTGCCAGAGGAACGGCTTCACTTCTGCGCAATCATTTCCACTCCAGCATTTTTTTTAATCCTCCTTGCTTCGACCCCCCCCCTCTCCCCCAATTCCCCGTGTCCCCGTGCGCACGCCTGTGCACGCATTCATGGGCGTTCATCATGCACTGTCCAACGACTTCGTAAAAACAAAGCAAAGCCTCAGGCTCTCACACCAGCGACACAAGGTCATGCATCTTGAGACTGGGAGATGATTTAGACTCCAACCAACAAAAGTTTTGAAGAAACCCGACGTTTCGAAACCGACTTGGTTCTTTCCTCTGGGGTGACTGCGGAGGCTACGTAGTAGCGGCGTCTTCAAAGCACTCGAGTCGTGGCACATACAGAGGACAGCCCGTAACACCAACCGCTCTCTCGGAACCCTTCCCCCAGTGTATACACACGGACTGCGCTCCATAGCAAAACGAGATAG
Source organism: Rhipicephalus annulatus (assembly GCA_013436015.1). NCBI lineage: Eukaryota > Metazoa > Arthropoda > Arachnida > Ixodida > Ixodidae > Rhipicephalus > Rhipicephalus annulatus. The sequence goes on from WOVY01009271.1 coordinate 4,338,095, forward strand.
GAGAGAGGGGGGGGGGGTCATTATTCACCCCGCGAGTGCTTTGAAGACGCCGCTGCTACGTAGCCTCCGCAGTCACCCCTGAGGAAGGAACCAAGTCGGTTTCGGAACGTCGGGTTTCTTCAAAACTTTTGGTTGGAGTCTAAATCATCTCTCAGTTTCATGCTCAACCAGACACACTTCTGTCGAATGTTTACATTAAAAGTCATCTTGATAATCGAGTAGAACCGCGAGAAAGAAAAAAAAAAAACATGGCTGATCCCCCTGTATAGCAATCGTTATAACACGAAGGTGAAACGTGTCTTTACATATGCAGTTGAGCGTTGATTTTTCATTGTTTTAGCAACCAATTGCTCAGTAACAGTATGAAAGGCAGGCAGCTCGAAAGTTGCAGCGCACACCCACAGCAGAAAGCACGCACGAAATAAACAGACACAGGACGAGCGTGGTCTAACAACTGTCACAGCTCGACAAAGCACGCTGTAGAAACAGAGAAATGCGCACGAAACGAGCGCCCAAGTGTACACATGGCAAGCGCGGACTGTCACAACTCTTCCAGCGTCGTTTGTCAGCAGCGCGCTCCTTCCGTAAACGCAGCCGCGGCTGCGTGTAAAGTGACTTTCGTCCTCTCCCGAATTACAAGTCTGATAACAGCGCGCCCCGCGCAGGCGGCGCTTTGTGGAGGCGACGACCTTTAGAGCGCACCCAAAGCTAAAGTTTTACCTAACGCAAGTACGTCACGCCATCTCGCCACTAAAATGCGATAAGAGTTTCGAAGCTCCAAGGACTGACAAACAGTGTATCGAGTATATAGGTGGCTTGCCGTTATCATTCGCTACAACGAGCGCAACGTGGAGTTGTGGTTAGCGACGCGCGCTGGGAATCGAGAGGTTGCTGGTTCAATTCCGCGCGACAAATGTTTACTTTATGGTTTACTTCTGTGCAATTCCTTAATATATAATTTTCAACGTCACTTCCGTGACGAAAGTATACGTCGGCAGAGCTGTGGTGTACCCCGCCATAAACACTTTCACGTTAAAAAAAATCCCTCCGAAAAGAAGCGTGCAAGGTAGCTAGATCTTAAACACAATCCTCTTCATAAAATGGGCGCGTCAGCGTTCATTTTAAACTCGCGAAAAAGTACTGTTTCCTGTGCATTCAAGCTTGCTCCAAAGCACGTAAGTAGCATGACGCTCGGAAAAATACAGCACCCACAGAAACGTTCCGTGTGGATGTTCAAAGTATCAATGTATTACCGAAGAAGATACGCTAGCTGTTACGAAGTATTACACATTCAAGCCCGAAACTGGGGTCAAAATAGTCATTTCTCGTGTTTGCACAACAGCAAATGCTTCAAATGACTGCACATTTTTTTTGCTTAGATTTTTTTTTTGCATGAGACACACGACATGTCCGGTAAACTGCATGTGAGCTGTTGCCGCGTTCATTTGCAACCGCATGGACCGCTCTCAAACTGCTAAAGCTATCGTGGCTAGAGCTCACAGAGTTCAGAAACAACACCTCCAGGAACAAGATACCGAGTGTGCATGGATATCATAAACGGGTAGGAAGAGCGAAAATGCTGCAGACGCTGTCAATTAATCCCGCATCATTTTGCAATGTAACTAATTTTGGTCAAGAAATGAGGCGGAAATGAACACTGCTGGGGGAAAACGTGCTAAAGCGATCACAGAAATCTCATACAAAAAGAAAACCAACAATAACAACCGAATAGCCTGTGATAAGCCAAATGAAATATGAACAAAGTTGACGGATGACGAGATGATCGCGAAGGTTCCAAGGTCACTATAACATAATGCAGTTCCCACATACATGTGGCCTACGGGTGGGTAACGCCTAAGAACGAGTCATATGGGCCCACAATTATATCGTTAGGCTGACCCACTAGTCGCACTTAAGGCAAACTTCACTTGTTACATGCCCGCTGGCGCCGGTCGCACACGTTGAGTGAAGAGAGCATTTACAAATAAAACGATGTAAAATGCGAGTAAAGATAGTGTGAGTTGGTCACCAAATAAGAAATTCAAGAAGCATAGAAATAGATCATCGTTAAACCCTAAAGCGGATGTACAGTGACCTTCACCGTGTGCTTTGCTGAGTGGCGAAACTACAGAGGAAAGGAGGCGGGACAAGATGCCCTATAACTCGACCCCATCTTCCCCCTAATATCTTTATTCAGCTTGACACATTCGTGGATTCACCTTAAATTTATATATTAAATAAACGCATATAAGTACGTATAAAGAAAGTTAGTGGAGACAGCAGGGAGCACGTCAGCCAGCCGGCTGGCTCGGCGTCATCCGTGCGCTTTCTCACATTTAGGCCGCGCAAAGAACGTCCTGCAGGACTGAAATAGTTTTTTTTTTTACATTCGATTCCGTCTACCGATGTGCTTACAGTAGAAATCGCATAAACACAGCTTCAAAAGCGTCGTCCCCATTCTAAGAGGTGTAGTACGTACCGGGGCATCCGTCCATCAACTGCGCAGTTCATCTTGCACCTCCCTCGCCGTCGTCATCGCAGAATCCTTTCCGACGAAAACACGACGGCGCGTATACAGAAGGCAGACCGTCGTCGTGCGCACGCACACACACCCATACAGACTTATACAGGGCCGCCACTTCGCGCAATCAGGTGGAGATGAGTGGATGCTCAGCTACGCGCCGTTTCTCTTTCGTTTCGCTTCGAAGGCGGACCAAATAAATACGTAAAAAACAAGGACGCCGTAGGAGAAGACGCGCAGTCGCGACACAACATTGTCACAAGAACAAACGAGCGCACGCACACACAAACGCCCTATAGACGTGGGACTCGGTGGCAGGGCCAACGAAGAGAAAATATACCAAGCGGCGGAGTGGGGTGAAATCACGTAGTCGTCGTTTTTCGTCGTCCCGTCTTTTTTGGGCTGTCGTCGCTGTCGTGCCCGTAAAACGAGCGAACGTAATATATACACATAAAAAAAGTTAGTGGTGACAGCAGGGAGCACGTCAGCCAGCCAGCCAGCTCGCCGCCATCCGTGCGCTTTCTCACATTTCGGGCGCGTAAAACTTTTCACCGAGCGTAGGCGGAGCAAGAGCAAGGAACCGCACAGCGAAGACGGTCGCCGATCATCAGCCGCCTCCACATCAACAAGGCCACAGGAAGGCGACCGCGTACAGACGCGAGTGTTATTGTGTACTCTGGAAAGGGTAAATACGAGTCAAATGGCTGCGCAAGCTGGTTGTTGGCTGGCTGACTGGGCGCCGAATATCCGAGCGGTCCCCTACTTCTCTCTACACAGGCGATAGACTCGCTTCTGGCAGTGTGTCGACGTACACTTGCGTTTGTTCCAACCCCCCCTCCTCCCCATCCCTCATCCAAGCCTCGTCGTCCTACGGCGTCACCGAGCACGGCACCCCACGCCGGCATCCTTCCCCTCCTCATTCTAGCAGCCCTGTCCTCCCCCCTCATTCTCGCACAGGGAGCAGCCCTGGAGTAGAGAGAGACCCGGTGTTTCCTAAGGACACCGTTATATTCTCGGACAGTCGGGCGCGGGGCGCTATTTCCGTCGGCGGAGCAGCTATAGGGCGCGCTCGGGCGAGACTCGCCTTCGGGAAGGGAGGCGAGGTTACCCAACACCGCGACGCCCAATTCTCGCCATCCTCCGCTCCCTCTTGCTGCTTCTTTGCACCTACGGTCGCCGATGCGACGAGGGCCCCGGGGCCAGCTGTTCGCCTTCCGTCGGCGACTTCGCCGAAAGCGACTGTGAGCGCGTACGGGCGCGATAATTTCGAGCCAAGATGCGCCCGGTCGTTGCACCCGCGTTCAGAAAGCACTGCATTCGGCGTCCTCGAAAAAAAAAAAAAAGAGAGGGAGAAACAGAGGAACGACGGCTGGAACGAAGAGGTAAGGTTCGCGCCAGCGGATGTCATCGACTTCTGGCCTTTCTTCAGCAGCAGCAGCAGCTGCGGCAGCATTAGGCTTCTTGGCACCGACGACATAACACGGGAGCCCCACGCGGTCTTGCGGAATCCACGAGAGGCCCTGTCACTGGCACGTAAACAACCTCGAAAGCCGCGAAGACGTTCCGAGGACTTTTAAGCTACGCCTCGAGGGTGTACATAATTAGGAAGAGAGGAGCGGCGCGTCCGTCGGAGACGGAGATATAGTATATATAGGCGGCAAACGAGCCACCTGCCGGACCCCCTTCTTGCCGTGAAGACAGCAAAGGGATAATGGTGCATCAACATCGCCATTTGATAGCGATAGCAATTACATAAACACACGAGACGCTTTTTTTCTGCCATCGCCGTCATGTCCCGCTCAAGTTCCAAATCAATGACACCTTCCAGCACGTCGCACGTTCTTAGCGCGGGCTAAAAGCTGCTTAACGATGACTGCATGCGGCCGCCGTTCAGAGATGAAACACGCCGCAGACGGAAGGAACATGAAGGGGTGCAACAGGAGGGGGGGCGCTGCGTCGCTCGGTCAGCGAACTTCGACCATGATATAAAACGAGATCAGTTCACTGCAAATACTCCTTACGTGTGATATAAAACGAGATCAGTTCCCTGCAAATACTCCTTACGTGTGATATAAAACGAGACCAGTTCCCTGCAAATACTCCTGTACGTGTCACACTCACGCCGCTTAGCGTTGAAGCGACAGACGGCACGAATTCACTTCGTGGAGCAGCCACGTTTTCTCAAAGTGCAGTGCTGACACGATTCGAAGGCATCGCGAAAGGGACACTTTTTCGCTACGCATAAAATGCTTCATTTCAATCTTGACGTTTTCGTAAATGCAGCGTCTGCACACCAGCTCATTTTCAATGGACATTATCCAGACGAGTCAAGACAGTTCTCGAGTTTGCGAGCTCTGCACGCAGGCGAAAACGCAGAAATCACCGTCCTGGTCACTGGACGACAATTGACCAATTATTGTTTACGGGCAACACGAGCAGATGACAGAATCGCCGTTAGTACGTCGCCAGTTGCTGTCTTTTTCGTGCTGTCACACTGCTACGCCACGTCACTAAGTCCCTCGATGTCGAAATTGAAAGTGTTCTAGAAGGTACATGTAATACAAATATATTCGACGCATTCTCGGCCATCCCAATACTCGTTTTAGGTGCCTCGACACGGGTGCCTTTATATGAAGCAACAATCACCAAAATTTTTCCAATTCGTGTCAGTACTCCCAGAGTGTATTAAAATTATTCCTGATGCGAGATCTACAGAGCTAGTTGATAGTCATAATTCTTACAATATTTCGATTTTCAGTGTTGCATAGCGCTTGCGGCGAAACTGTGACTTTTTTTTTTTCTATGCATAACATGAGCCCAGGCATGATTCAGAATCTCTCGGTTTAATCCGGAACCAGCTGTATACCACAAAGGCATGGTCCTTGGTTTTGCTGGCTGTTATTCGGAGAAAACCATCGATGGTGTATGAGCATGGAGACTGTCTATATCGAGCTGAATCCACGTGTCGAGCGCCGTTTGCAGGTCCACTTTTTAGAAGCGCATTCTCTGGACAAGTACCGGTGCAATTGAGGACGGCGTTGAAAGTGAATCAGACGAAGCGTTCGACGTTCACAAAAGCGAAACGCGCCATGCTTATGTCTGCGTGCACGCACATCAAACGGCCAGCTTGAAAGTGACTTATACTATATAGTTCTTACCAAGCAAGTAATCTTTCTGATGCGCCACTTGGATCATCACTGCATCTCTATAAATAGAACAAGTAATTTTTTTTTCTCGCGAACCCGTTTTTTTTTTCAGCATGACGTCGGCCCTCTTTCTATGCTCCTCAAAGACGCCGCTCAAACCGGAGTTGCAAAACACACGAAACAGCAACGTCGAGCAGAAAAAAGATGAAGAAGAACGTTCAACTCGCACCGCTCAGGAATGTGTTGCGGCTGAGAGCCCACCCCTATAGGAGCGCGAAGTATATACGTTCCCACAGCAATAGAACTGCGTGCGGTGGCTTTAAAAGCGTTCTTGAAACGAGGCAAACCCGTGTCACGGCCGCGTGTCTCGAGTCGACTTTTACGCGCGTGGCTTATAGCCGGAATGAGTGAATCCTTAATAACTGGTCTCGTCCTTGAGGTTCAAGTTATGCTTAAAATTGCAAGGCGCGCAAACACACGGGCAAGTTATCCTCTTCGTTCCTCCGTGTGCCCGCGTTTCCTTTGGTATATATAGCGCGGACTGTGAAGCTCATTAGCGGTTCTGCGAGTTTTTTTTTTCGCATCCATTGCAATGATGCAGCTTGAGTCCCCGGGCTCAAGTCGCACGCCTGCCCTTTTGGGTACTCGGTAAGAACCGCGTAGTCTGAACCAGCCGGAAACGACACTGTTTCCCTCGCCGTTATCAACCGTCCATTTAGGCACTTCGATTCGAGGCCGCTTATCGACGTTCACTTATTGTACTCTCCCAAGAGGGAAACAGAGTCGTCATTGAGGAAACAGTGTCGTCATTGTCAAAGTGAGACACGTTGGCGCCGTTTGCGCTAACGTCACTCAATGAGCATCGAAGTTTCGGTGGAGTTGTGGGGTGCTCCGTTGACTCGATAAGACTCAATGGCCTTCGAAAACGCCCGCGTGGAAGCGCGTGACTGATAAGTGAATCAATACGCCGTAGTTTCAAAGGCCTTCCAAATACCCGTGTGACACCGTTATAAAAGTTCAGTTACCGAGCGTCAAACTTACGACCTCTCGCTCGCCAGCGCGCGGCGCGAGACCACAAATCTGCAGAGCGTATGTTGTCCAGCTTGCTTGCTATAGGCGAGCTATTTATAAACACCATATACCATAGAGTTTCATACAATAATACCTAGAGGACGATCTGGCGCTAGTGTATACGCGGGCTCCTTCAGTGAAGCTCGTACCCCCTTGATAATCATGCATGAAGTACAGGTTTCGGATCTCTTTCGGATGTATCGCGTTCTTGAGAATCATGACGCTTGTTTGCCGAGTGTAGAACAAAGCGATATGAGGTTATATTTAAGTTAAACGTGCCTCATTTTTTGTACGTAAATTTTATTGCAAAACGATAACCACACAATGCGGCAGAAGTGAAAACTGGACAAATATAACTACCAGTGTATGCATTGCTCTGTCACCGCATTCCAGATTTAGCATCAAGATGTAATGAATTATTTTTGCAACATCTGAAAACAAAAACATACTTGTTTTGCCCTCGAAGGTACGCATTATCTATTTATGGAAATATCAGTACAGTATTAGGTTGCAAACACTTAACGTTTCGTCTGCTGCGATGCCAGGTGCGTCTGTCGAAGTGGTCTGCCACCAACACACCTCTCGTTTCGTAGTGAAGATAGAGTCAGGGGAGCTTGACGGTGCTTCTACTTAGCTTCGTTGTCGTTATGCAGTCGATTTAAAGAGGTTTTGGCAAGACGGGCTAACGAAAAAACGTGAACTCGATGTAATATTCTGCACTGGCACGAGACGCTATATTTATGCGCAGCGGTGAATGGACGACGCTTCGCTTAAACTGTCAAATACGACTTGAAAAGCTCGGAAGCCGCAGCAACTATCAGGCCGAGTGGTCTTCAGCCTCTTTGAACAACAAAGGCGCTGTTTCAGTGCTTTGTACCGCACCCCATTACCCACGCTGCGCGAAGAACGAAACTGAAACAGTGAAAAAAAAAAAATCGTAGACAGTTCGCTTGCTAACGCAATCCAACCCGAAGCCTGTACTTCCCATATTTCCCACGGGATATACCGTTATAGCCGTCCTCAGAGCTCAGCAACTTCAGCGCGTTTTCCTCACCAGTAGCGAGATGGCGCGATAGGCGCGCGTAGGGAGGGGCTTTAGCGGTGGGCGCGCTGTAAATGTCGTTACCTTACGCGTTGCGATGCACGCGCGCCTCCGCATGACATGTGGTTTCGTGAGCGCGCGCTTGTCTGATTCTGGCGCTTTGTACGTCTTCTGCTCCCATCATGCCTCCACCGCAAGTTTGCTTTGAAGTTATAGTAGTTAAATAGAGTACAAAGGTCACATCTCTCGCTGCCGCGTCGACGAAAGGAGCGCAATCTGATTCTGGCGCTTTGTACGTCTTCTGCTCCCATCATGCCTCCACCGCAAGTTTGCTTTGAAGTTATAGTAGTTAAATAGAGTACAAAGGTCACATCTCTCGCTGCCGCGTCGACGAAAGGAGCGCAATCTGATTCTGGCGCTTTGTACGTCTTCTGCTTCCATCATGCCTCCACCGCGTTTGCTTTGAAGTTATAGTTAAAAAGAGTACAAAGGTCACATCGCTCGCTGCCGCGTTGACGAAAGGAGCGCAATCTGATTCTGGCGCTCTGTACGTCTTCTGCTTCTACTATGCTTCCACGGCAACCTTGCTTTGAAGTTATAGTAGTTAAATGGAGTGCGAAGGTCACATCGCTCGCTGCCGCGTTTACGAAAGGAGCGCACTGCTCAGACACGAAGAAGTAAGCCGAGCTGTGACAGTTGCTAGTCGGCGCTCGTTCAGTGAACATTAATTTGGTGCGTGCTTTCTGCTTGAGGTGCGTGCCGATAGTTTCGAGCTGCTCGCCATGACATCACAATTTGTTGCTGTCGCATTCATTACTTCGCCCTTGCGGAGGAACAATGCGCAATTAACGCCCAACTGCCTCTGCGAAGACACGTTTCACTTTCGTGTTACACCGATTCTTAGACAGAGGGACCAGCCGTGCTCTTTAACCCGCTCTCTGCTACAGAATCTTACAGCAGCGGTCCAAAGGATTCCAATTCCTGAGAATATTTGAATATGAGCACGACTTTTAGTATTTGTAGAGTGGTGCAACGAGGTTGCTTTCTCAGTTGTTACACAAAGTTGCAACATTTGAATAGCATCTTTCCCCCTTTTTATAATCGATAAAATTTCACGTGCTGATATCATCCGGTTCGGTAAAAACAGTAAATAAATACGTATACAATACTTTCGTTAGAAGTACAGGTGTGCATTCTTCTTACAAGTTATTTCGCCACCATTTCAAATTTCGGTCCGTGACCAAGCGAGCCTCTCCCCCCTTCCTCCCTCCCCTTCAAATCTTGTGCAATTATCTTTCACCACACGGGGAAGGGGACGGGGGATCTGCTCAGGATTTTAGAGATGAAAACTTTGCGAGGAAAACAGGTCCGACAAGCTGACTTGAAGACAAGTATACGCTTGTCGAAGCGTCAGCTCCAGCAACACCCCGTGGTCGAAATGTTTTCATCTCTTCGTGGTTCAATCTTTCACATGCCGAAGTTCTATCTCAGATAGATAGATAGATAGATAGATATAGATAGATAGACAGACAGATAGATAGATAGATAGATAGACAGATAGATAGATAGATAGATAGATAGATAGATAGATAGATAGATAGATAGATAGATAGATAGATAGATAGATAAGGGCCCGAGTGACCACGGATCGTGGCTGAGCAAAACGTCCGACGGAACCACCAATGAAAAATATTGTAACTTATGGAAGATAAAGTTGGCACCCAGCCACCCATAGAAATTTTTGAACTACGCCGCTTTACTTTGTGAGATACCCGCGCGACTTTCCTGGCAGCCATGTGCTACAAAAGGCCGCGGATGTCAATTTTACCTTTCTTCCACCAAGCGGGATGGCGCTCAACTGACGCACCATATTATAATTTACGAGCTGCAGTGTCACTGCATGCATTCCGCTCAGCCTCCCGGCCTTACCATGCAGGAGGCGAGGTTGTCGTGGCTGTGTTGCTCTCCACAGGCAGTTGCGGGCGACGGCGGCGACAAGCAGTCCGACGCGGCGCCAACAGCCGCAGCGGCGGGTGGCGAGGCGACGGACGACGCACCGCTGCTGCTGCTGGCCGGGGAGGAGAAGCCGGGCCTCTGTTGAGCCGAGCGACGTTGAAGGCGCTTCCGCTTCTCCGCAAACTGCACGAACAGATAAAGCGAGGAAGGAAAGCAATTAGCGAAGGGATGCAGGGGTATCAACATGTGAAGTGTTTATTAGACCTTGCTTGTGGGCTAGAGTTTGGTAATACGCCATCTGGAACGTTGAATACGACCAACATGCTAGCGGTCTCGCAAATTGACTCGAAGCCCGACGAACGACGTTCAACAGGCAAGCGAGCATTTCGTGTAGAGTATACGCCTCTTCAAACACGTCGAAGGTTTTCGAAGACATGTCTCGAATGAAGCCCACCTCCAAAAGAAATATCTGTCGGTTGTTTCGAAAACCACGGATAATCAAAAATAAAGCCTCACGGAAAGGACGCCGGCGCTGACGAGTCGAAAGAGTGTTTCGATGTACAGCGATCGACCGTATCACGACGAGCGCTATAGCCATGGCCATGCAGAAAAGCGAATGTGCGGCCGCCACCCGTAAAATAATCCTCATCCGAATGCATGTAAAAGCTACGTTGTCCCCAGGTTCAAACTGTGCGAAGAGCGCGATGAGTTTACCTCGGAATCCTTCGCAGACATGCGGTAGCATGAGCCGGTTAAAATAGCCCGCGATCGATGACGATGATGATGATGATGTTCCTCTCTCACTGATGGCGCTCCCCCACAAAGGGGGATCGGCCAAGAACCGGGCGGCAGAATCTTTAAGTTATAGAGGACTACGGATATGAAAACATCCAATGGAAATTAAGTCTGGAAATCAAATTGCGAATACTGAATGCAAATGCTGCATGCACGAGAAAACGGTCAACCAGACGGATCGGAGCCGGAAAAAAGACTAACCCCCGTATTCACAAACGCTCCTCGACTTCACTTTCACCCTTCACTTGACAGAGTTGAGCATTGCGCCACCACTCGGCTGAATATGGCACTGCGCTACTCAGGAATCGCAGCAGCTTATCGCTAATATGCAGTGACCTGTCGTGACTAGAGACAGCGCTCCCATCGGCTTTCTCAAGTGAAGGTGGAGCGTTGAGTGAGGGGACGTTCTTGAATACGGGGGTAAATGAAAATATGCCGTGATTGCTTGAATGACGGGCTCGACGCTCGCGCTATACCTAACTGCACAGCTTTGTCTTCCTCAGAATCGACAGCAGGCTACTATGCTACCAGCAGTTGCGGCGAAAAGTGTTTGAAGATTACTAAATTTTAACATGACGAATTTGTACGCTATACGAAATACACGATGCAGAAACCGATATCGCATTATTTATACGCAGTCCTGTATACGCAGTCGTCATGACGTCGATGAACGATGCAGGAAGATAACCATCACCATCAGCATCAACGAAGTGTACAATGAGCGTATTGCTTTTTGAACACGTATAGTGGGCAGCTCGCCGATTCGAAGAATGATGACAATAATGTTCCTCGCACATTTCCGGCACTCGCCCACAAAGGCGATCGGCCAGGAACCAGCCGGCAGGATCTTTAAGTTAGTGCGATATGGATCTAAAAACGTCCAATGTAAAATTAAGTTATAAAATCAAATCGTAAATAATTAATGAAACTGCTGCACGAACCCACGGTCAGGCAAACAGATAGGCTCGGAGTCGAAAATAAGAAAAAGAATGTACTAAGAAGGTATTCTTATTGTTTCCATTACGTACGCAAGGTCAGCCGTGCGAACCTCACTGTTACTATTATTACCTAATGTAATACCTCCGAAGGATAAAATCACTGAAACGTTTATTTCTAAACTATACCTTTTCAACGGGATGGACAAGGCGTCTTTTTTTTATAATAATATCGGCGACAGAATAAGAAAAATTGTCTATTGTTTGTATTTCCTTGCAAAAAAGACATAACAAAGACGCTGAGCGCCCAGCTTAATGTAAGTGATTCAGACGCAGGATTGTACAGCGTAATCTGGTGATGAACAATGGCGCATTGGACACTTGCAGAAGGCATATGCATCCTATAAGAGAGCCGAAAGCGGTCGTAGGCTCACACTTTTCTTTCCTCGCGGCACCCGGATGATTTGTTACACGGAGTAGTGAAGCCTGCCTGGCAAGCGAACGAGATGACGACGCAAAACAGTGCCCGATTAGGCTATCGTGCGCTATATGCTTATAAACAAGAAGCTCGGGAGAGCGCCGAATTTTGTCTGCTTTCATTTTTATGAGGCTTTGCTTTTCCCGAGACACCCATTCTGCATCATGAGCTACCGCATCGCCAATACAGCTCTGAATGTATCAGCCTCCCCTTATGCATAGTACGTGTTCATGCGACAATATACCCGTCTCTATAACGGTACCCATCCTTGCAATACGCGTATACCGGTTAAGATGTTCTTTTGGTATTAGGTTGTCACACCTGTACATGAAACTACAAATGTAAAACATGTGTAGTTGTTCTAAACTGTACAATTCACCAGTAGTATGTGTATGGGTGTTCGGCGTTAAGCATTATGATTTTCTTGAAATTCAGGCACTGTGAAGAACACGAAAAGCACCTTTGCAGACAACTTATGTATCCAGGGGGACACAAAGCGAGGCAATGATTCTGGCTGTCAGTGACCCAGTTAACTAAGACTTAACTTTTCAGTGATTGCGGAAAGCGGGCGTATTTGTATTGAAAAGTTTGGAGGCAGCCGAATTTTAAGAAAACCACAAGGCTTAACTTTTAACACCCAGTCTATAATTAGGCACTACGCATTAAAAGGTATGATAACCAGAAACGTCGTAGCCGTACATCCGGAAAAAACTGTGACCACCTGGGCACACCAAATTTAACGGTCATTTAAATGAAAATGTCGGGGCGTTTTTGTACTTCGTCCAACGAAAATGCGCTGTGGCTACGGTCTGTAGTCGGGAATCAGGAGTATGAGTGCGGGGCTTGTTTCTGTAGGATTACAGCGGCATCTTTAGACGCGACTTGAAACACTGAATAAAAGCCGACATATCCGCAAGAACACGAAGGACGCTATCGAACCCGCGTCCTCGCGCGGCACGACATACCTTACCTGCAAAGATACATATACAGCGGCGGGTAGTATAGGACCAAGAGCTGAGCCAACGTCACAGAGGCGGCGGCGATGACTCAGCACTGATGAAACCTAGGTTTATAGCGCAGTAGCACCTAGCCGAAGGTGCCATTAGAAAGGACGCGAACAAGATAACGCCGAGTATATAATAAAGCAGTGGATACATTTAAAACAATTTATTTTTCACCTAGACACGTGGCGCTTTCGCCACGTAATGGTGCTCATAATTACGCGAAATATTCGCAGACTATATATACTTGAAAAAGCGTGAATAAGACATTTCAACATTGCCTGCAATGCGTGAATAATTACGCTTGTACACATGTATACACTTCTTGGCTCTAGCGCATAGTTGTACATTGGTTCAACGCTTATGCACGAGTCAAAAGCCACCTGCAGCATTTAATGTTGCCTGCCTGCATGCAATTCGGGAAGGTGCGACATCACAATTACAGAAAGAGGTATACGCTGTGCATGCAATGGAACTGTTAAAAGGAGCCGCGTAGTAACTAAGCAGAGGGAGAGAGAGAGACAAAGAGGTGGAAAGAGAGAGAGAGAAAGAGAGAGGGAGATAGATAGATAGAGAGAGAGAAAGAGAGAGGGAGATAGATAGAGAGAGAGAGAGGAGAGAGATCCAACGCAACTTTTCAAAGCATCTACGGGACGCCGTATACAGGTGGCAGCGCCAGGTGCCACCTCTCTCAGAGGCGTGCCAGACGCCCCATACACAACACCTCGCAATCCCGCGCCGGACGGCTTCTATATAATTGCCCCCGTTTATTCTCACGCCCAGTGACGATGCATGTAATAAAGTGCGTCTCGCAACAGAGGCATGCACAACACACACCACGTCACCACCGTGCTTCTTTTGTTCGCACGACCAGCACTGCGCCATAAATAATACATAGTGACGACATCAGAAAAAAAAAACGGGCGCGCTTCAAAGAAGCGTCCTTCCGAATAAGTGGCGTTGGTGCACGGGAGCGCACGCACTCGGTGCATGCACGGGGGCGCAATTTTGCACAATTAGGCGAAGCACTGTAGGGAGAGCCGAGGTCTTGTGCGTGCGTTGTGCAACGGTGCGCGATTCGAGCGTGCACAATAGCGATGGAAAGTCCAGAACACCGCGGAAGTGACACTTTGCTCAAAGGAGACGCCTTTGGAAATGGAGCTTAATATGCGGTATACCATTTTACCGTAGTGAGGCGAATGTTTCTACGCGTGCAATCCGTGTATGAAAGTCACGACGCCATTTGAGGTTATAGTAATGGGACAGCGATTCTTTTTCCCATTAAATTTCAGTTTAAATTCCGCCCGTACAAAATTTCGAGCGTTATCCCTTTTACTTATTCTGAGGGGCTGTGCCTCGCTCCAACCACGCCTTCCTGCCCCCGTTGCAGCAATCGAAGTACCTGCCACTTCAAAGTGCAGTACTTCACTGCAAAGTGAAGTACTTCAAAAGTGCAAGTATAATGATATATTGCTGGACGTCAAACATTATATCGTTATACTTGCACTTTTGAAGGCGGCCTCTCTGTAATTCCCTGAGGCCCCGAAGGTATCAAATAAATAAATAAATAAATAAATAAATAAATAAATAAATAAATAAATGCATTAAGGTGAAAACCTTATGTGTCTCACCAAACGAAAAAAAAACTGTCTCTTGGTGGCAACTGATTATGGTAGCGAAAATCGGACGACGTGATACGAAGTTTCGGTACACGGGTCACACGAGATGTTATGTTAAGACGTTACGCCATCACGAGACATCGTCGATTGGGCAAAAGAGTACCGTCAATCCCGCAGGCGAAGCAACACCGCCACGTGATCTGCAGAAAGCTCTAGGAGACAGGGCGGGGCAATGCAATCGACCGCGGAGATGATGAGAAGAAACAATAAGGTGGTGGTAGTGGTTAGAAGAGCAGAAACGCACCTAATTTCTGCAGCCCGGTCGGGAGCACGCCGCATTGCACGGCGCAGGAAAAAAAAAAATTAGAAGGAAGATGGAAGCTAGAAGAGCAAGAAAGGAGGAAGGCAGAAGAGAAGGAAAAAGAACAAAAAAATTGGCAGATCTCACGTACAGTGGGAATCGATGATATGCGAAACACGAATGGGAAAAGGTGATAGGTCACTTTAATATCAGCACAACGTTAAGAGGCGGAGGTAAATTATGCCATGCATGACTTACAAGTCATGATTATCATGTTTGAACGGTTCATTCACCTTCGTCTATTAACGTCAACTGATACCAACTTTGGTATATGTGGAGCTAGCGAAACAGCCCTGAGCGTGCTATGAGCGTAGCATGTAGTCATGTTTTACATGAAATCCATATCATCATTATCATGTTTGGACGTGTCATTTACATTCATTTTCTATTCACGTCACGTAATACTAAATGTGGTAAATGTGCAACTAGTGAAACAGCCGCGAGAACGCTGAGCGTAGCATGTCGTCATGTTTTACATGAAACGCATATTATGATTATTAGGTTTGGACGTGTCATTTACCTTCGACGTCTATTCACTCCCCGTGATAAGAAATTTGGAACACGCAACGGCGGCGAGCGCGTCATGAAGGGCGCACACACACACACACACACACACACACACACACACACACACACACACACACACACACACACACACACACACACACACATATATATATATATATATATATATAATATATATATATATATATATATATATATATATATATATATATATATATATATATATATATATATATATATATATATAAACTGCTACCTTTCCTCTCTCCAGTTCTTCACTTTTTTTTTGAATAGTCCAGAAGAAAAGCCTCGCGTCACCTCTGCAAGGCAGAACCTTGGCAATATGTTTTCGTTCAGGTTAGTTCTCGTTAGATATCTCTCAGCCGGAAAGCGACAGTACCCTACCATTCATCGCCTCGCTTCTCATTTAACTAGTTTATTACGGTACCGTGTTCGATTCGCCCCTTCCACAACATGTTTCTTGCTTATTTCTGACTGTGTTGTATAGAATTGGCTGAGCCCCGCTCTCGTCTCTCTCAATGTAACCAAACGCAAACACAGTGCTTTAACACGGTAAGTGGCTATATACCTCGGTACTTGCAAATCCAGAGGAGAAAACAACTATACAGGCAGATTTAAAGCTGCATTTTACATGACGATAGTTATAGCGCGAGAACAGAACGACGACACAGAGACGAGAACTATCGTCATGTCATAGAAACTAGCCCATCTGACACACTTCTAAGTTGCATCTTACAGGATGTCGCTCTATTTTCTGCGACAAGGCATACGCGCCGTATAGACTTATAAATCTAGAATCGATGCTTATCGTCAAAGTTCGCCACCTCTTCGTCACAGGTAGCTCCGACAAAGCGTAACACAGCGGCCGCTATTTCTTCTCACCAGGCGCGCTCAGTGACGATATCACCGTTAAAATTCAAAGATGAGTATCTAAAAATGACGTTGTGAGGGTGGCCGAGAAAGGGCGTTACGTGACGGCGTCATCATCATCATCAGGACTTGGCCGAGAGAGGGCACTACGTGACGGCGTCACCATCATCATTGGGACTGGAGTGGTGGGGGTTGCGTGTGTGGGGAAGGGAGAGTTCGGGCTGGTGGGGAAGAGTGGCAAGACGTAGCGGTGTGTTGTGTGCGATTTAGGGTTAGCGCGTGACAACGTGTCGATTTTTGTAGTTAAAATTAATAAAGAAGAAAGAAGATAGAGTACGCCACGAATTGCGACAGCTCGCATCATAAACACAACTGCCCTTCAGCTCATAATTAAGGAACTAATCAGTAATTTCGTGCTAACTTGTGATTTCAATAGAACCTTAGCTGTGGAAAACGTGCTGTGTTCGTGTGCGAAGACAGCTGCCTGACACCCCCCCCCCCCCACGTACCCATCCCCCCCCCCCCCCGACAGAAAAAGAAAGTTGTTTAAGCAGCGCTTTGAAGGCGCAAATCATTTCTTCTCATTCGCCCATCAGTGGAATTTCGTCGAGCCAATCACTTGGAAGTACACTTGGAAATCAGTGACGTCGGGCGGGCACATTTCGGCGCGACACTCGAAAATGGCACTTTTACCCTGGTTTTCTCCTGTAATAATGAACTTATGATGGTAAGATTAAAGTTCTCAGAGAACACTTTCTCATCCTTAACCAATTCATCGTTTTCCTTCAGTGACCCTTAAAAAGGTACAAATAGAATAAATGGCCTATAAGTGTCTGTCAGAAGCACCCATAAACACCGATGGCATACAATTCTTCCGTGATTCTATAGAACGACATGAGATTATTAAACACGAAATTTTTATTAACCATATAGAGTGGTTATTATTATTATTATTATTATTATTATTATTATTATTAAACTTACAACGAGCCGAGCAAGAAGAAGCCGCACCAGATAGCCGTGAGCGACACGTGCTAGACAAACGAGGAGCTTTCAGCTCAACTAACCACTAATTTTCCAATTCAAAGGTGAAAATCACACAGATATGCCCATTTACGAGACTATGTGATTACTATACCTTACAGTTTCTCGACACTCCAGCCGCAACAGGAAAAAGAAAAAAAAAAGCACCCAGGCACGCACACACAACGCGGTTTCACAAAGGGGAGGCCGCCAGTTAACGCGGCACGTAATAATTTCGACGGCCGCAGACCACCTATTAGTAGCCCCGGAACCAGTTCTTTAGCGAAAGATTAACGCACGGGCACCACAGCCAGCACGCCCGCACTCCGTGGTTTGTCGGCGCATGCGCAGAGACCACTCCGGACGCGGTTGCACACGCAGGCGCGCGACACTGCAATAGGCAAGAGCGCAGAGCAACCGCAGGAAATGCAGAAGACAAGAGCAATGACAGAAGAAGCAAAAAAAAAAACGAGGAAGGCAAAGGACGATGTATTATTGTATAGTAATTAGATAAATATGTGGGGTTTAACGTCCCAAAACCACTATATGATTATAAGAGACGCCGTAGTGGAGGGCTCCGGAAATTTAGACCACCGGGGGTTCTTTAACGTGCACCCAAATCTGAGCACACGGGCCTATAACATTTCCGCCTCCATCGGAAATGCAGCCGCCGCAGCCGGGATTCAAACCCGCGCCCTGCGGGTCAGCAGCCGAGTACCTTAGCCACTAGACCACCGCGGCGGGGCATTGTATAGTAATTCAGCGGGAGAGAAGTAAGTCCTGCTAGAATAATGGCACAGTCGACGAGATTCAGAACAGAGAGGGAGAGAGAAAGAAGCGGAAGAAAAAAAAAATTGGCCTCGTATCTGGATGTAATCTGCAAATGTCGTCGAAAGACGATAGTCTTGCGTGTGGAGAGAGCGAACAATTTATTTGATGTTCTGCGCAAGAAAATCGGAGAATGGTATTTTGGAGGCGCTGCGTTAGAGTGCCTCGAGCTTGCAGCGGCGGCGAACGAGCGCATCAAGTCACGTCACACGTGAGACATGAGTGCCACCTGGCAGTGTTCTTGTAAACCGAAGCACGTGGTTCTGAGACGGGTGTGCACGCCCGTCTCAGAGGTGACAAGGTGTAGAACGAGAGGCGACGGGTAGGTGCCACCACCATCGCGTCTTAGCAAAGCGTTGGAAACGCTCACCTTTCCGTGCAAGCGTTGCATGGTTAGCGCAGCGTGACAAGCGCTACGGTCCTTAAAATTACTTATGTATGTATGCCTTTTCTAGTAAAAGATGCATGCAAAATATATACGTGTTGTTATGGTGCCTCAGGCTTGCGCAATATTTGTTTATTAATTGACAATTGCACAAGTATGAACGATAAACCTTGAGCAACATTGGTGGGCGCTGCGGATGGGGTCGGCCGTTTCAAGTACCCGGTGCCGTTAAGAGTGGATAAACAGACAAATATACAGACAGGCCAAATTTTTTGCGTCGAAGGTCCCCAAGAAAGGCTATCGTCTTTAAAAAGAAAGCCAGCAAGCATGGCCTCAAGCTGAACAGGAAACGTTCTAGGCAGGTAGGTTCAGAAATAAAGGTGAATGGGGTGGTGGCAGTGGTTAGAAGAGGAGAAAGGCACCTAATTTCTGCAGCCCGGTCGGGAGCAATGCACAGTGCCTTAAAAAAGGTGAATACGGTAGAGCGCATGCGGGGAACAGAACAGAGAGGGAGAGAGAGAGAGAAAGAGAAAGAAAAAAAAAGATTAGGCCAGAAACAAGCGACGCGGAGTGCAGGAGAGCCGTGCATAGACACGCACACGTACTCTCGTCTCTGTAATTGAGAACAGCGCAGTGGGAACGACTTACACTGGTATCGTCGGCCAATTGAGTCCGGTAAGCGAAGGCCGCGTATCGGTCGCGCCTGTTATTGGACCTCTTATCGCGAGCATCGTTGAAACGAAGAGTTTACGCAAAACGAGCAAAGCCAAGCAATCGGTACTTGGCGCAGTCTTCTTCCACTTAAAAACGTCGCACAACAGCGCGACATACGATTTTCTGGTAGGCCGACAGGGTCTGGCCGAGGAGCTTTAGGCGTCACTGCCCGCAACTAAGCGAGCCAGAAAAGTGCACGCTGTATAGCTATAGAAGCAGCAGCGGCGGCGGACTGCCATTGTCTTCGAATCACGCTGGCGCGAATTCAACCCGCAATCAAAAGTGCGCGCGGTTGCACCGCGCATAAGCGTATATGACACTAAACCGTCTGCGTTTCGAGTGCTTCCAACAAGGCCACGACATCGAGGGAAAAGGAAGGAGGCGGCGGTGGATGATGAAGTTGGGTGCAGCACACGGGAGACAGACGGCCCCGTTCCTCCGTTCCTTGGACAAAACGAATATGGCACCGAGTTTCCGCTAACCGGTGTATATGCGGCGACAACGGTACGCAGCCAAGCCGAGTACGCGTCCGACGAACTGCAATTTAGGCTGTGTTCCAATACTCACCGTAGACGGCTAAATAGACAGCTAAATGGACGGCGGCCATCTTAAATCCCATTCCAACTTTCACGTAGCCGGCAAAGTAGACAGCTCAGAGAAGACTGCATCGTAGACAAATACGATGCAGGCTACTTTGCTGTCTAAACAAGATGGCGGCTCAGCGAATCGCTCAGATAGATCAAATCTCGCCAGAATAGCCGTCTGCACACAAGCAGACGCCTTCCCAGACGCTCAATGTGAGTAAAGTTTATTTGTTTATAATATTAGTTGTTTGTTTATTTGTTTTAGTTGTTTGTTTTAACAGTCGCCAATAAACCCCTTTTCAATAATTTTCACACGAAATAAGCCAGAAATTACAACTGTTACGTTTGTTTCTTCTAGCTTTTTCTTCTCGACGCGAGGTGGCGCATCGTCGCGTAAAAGCTGTCTAAACGTGTTCCAATTCTCGGACAGCATGGGCTCGGTGCGGTCTTCTAAGCAGTCTTCGTAGACTGTCTACGTGCTGTCTAAGAATCGGAACACAGCCTTAGATGAGCCACGCTCCTTTAATACGCGCGGGCGAACCCCGCACCCACTAAACACACCACAAGTCACAGCTGCTGCGAATCGCCCCCCCCCCCCCCCCCCTTATAGTTAGCTATCAAGCGCAGTACAAGCGTTTTGTGGCATCGCATCACGTGACTCCCGGTGTTTGGCGCTGCATGCCATTAGTTTACACACACTGTGTCGTACATTGGCATGTCGCTTTAGCCAGCCATGGCAGTAAACACAAGTCATGTATGTCATAGTATTTCCTTGAACAGCGCATCGCAGTGGGCGGCCCAGCGATACACTGCTCGTGCCAACACCTACCCTAGACAAAGAGATCAGATAGAGAGATAGACAGATAGATAAATAGATTAACATATAGACGATGTCCTATATGTTGATAACAAAAAAGCTAAGAAAAGCAGCGGTTGACTTTGAAGAACGCGTTCAATTCGCTTTCTCAAGTTATTACAACCGTTAAACACGAAAGAGGCTCGCCGATTACTGATACTGTACTGACCTGTTTTTGAGGAGCCTCTTCACATCAAGATGTCTGAACATACATCGCAAGCCATGGGAGCACCCACATGATTTTGCGACAGCGTTCCCAGGTATATACAACGGCGGTATTACCGTTGCTCTGCGCAGCTAAAAATCTACCGAGTCAAGGACACACGCATTCGTACATGTTTCAGGGGCTGCGGTCGACAGAGCAGCTGTTGCGCGCTACTAAAACAAAACAAAAAAGGCTGCGTTACAACGAACGGGATCAAAGGGTATATATGTATACGATAAGCTGCGAAGGTGTATTTCACGCCCAGTAAATAAGAAGTACGGCAGCACCGCAGGTGGTCAACTTTATTCGTTGTATTTTTTCGAGCGTCCGCCAATCGGAAGCGAAACAAACGTAAGCGCACAGCGTTTGAGCAATTAGCGCACCAGCAAGTGCAGGGGGGCCCGGAATGGAATGGAATGCAAAACTTTATTACAAATAGCTTTTTTCCGGTGAAGGTGGAGCCCTCAGTACAGGGCCCCTGTGGCCTTTGCCATCTTGCAAGCTCTGTCGATCAGCTTGAGCTGTTCTTCAGGCTAAGAGCTGGACAGCGCAGCCTCCCACTGCTCCGGTGTTGGTGTACAGTTTCTTGGCACTACCTGTGTGTGTTCGCAGGCCCATGTCACGTGGTAAAGTGTGGGGTGTTCTCTGCATAGCGGGCATTTGTTGGTGTATATTCCCGGATAGATTTTACTCAGAAGACTGAGATTGGGGTACGTATTAGTCTGCAGCTGTCTCCAGGCAACCGACTGCTCTCTGTTGAGGTCTTTGTGGGGAGGGGGTATATCCTCCTCAGGGCTCTCTGCTGTTCTAAAATTGCTCCATAGCGTCTAGTAACTGTGGCTGGTTCCTCGTCGTTGTGCTTCCCCGGTCGGCGTATTCTCGGGCAATGGCGTCGGCACGCTGGTTCTTTGTCACAGTTTCATGGCCTGGTGTCCACGCAATGGAGCAGCTCGAGAAGTTGATTTTTCTTCCCTTGATTATGCGGATGGTAGCACTGGATATGCGTCCACTGCTGTACCGTCGACACGCTTCTTGCGAGTCAGTAACTTCTTCTGTAGTAGACTTCTCGCTCTGGTGTGTGATGGGGGGCCCGGAAAAACCGAGGTGGCCTGGCGACGCATTTAGATGTGTCGCCTGGACAATGAGGACGCGGCAGGTAAACACCCAATAAACTCGTTCCTTCGCTGCCAGAAGGCACAGCCGATGCGGAAGAAGTAAGTGCTAGTCCGCGAGGAAGCGAGGGCGTCTCTTCAGATAAACTGCCCTCGCACGCGGTAAGTGATAAACGTATAATAAAAAAAAGGGCGCGTAAACGCGGTGAAGCGCGAACGAACGCGTGCGTAAACGGGACTACGGTGCGGGCGACATGCGGACGCAAATCGCAGAGAGAGAGAGAGAGAGAGAGCAATGTCTCGCTCGAGTCAACGAGGGCAAACAAAACAGGTAACGCGCGAGTTCGGTTGCAAGAGGGAGAAGACCCGAAAATACTCAAAAGGCGAGTGATAACGAAAGCGGAACAACAAAAATAACATAGCGCCCGCCAGAGGGACGGGAAGTAAGGTAAAGAGTTAAAAAGAAGCGTCGCCCACTAGCGTGGGAATTCCCCGCGGCAGCAACAGAAACATGTTTTGGTCGCTCGCTCGGTTGCTTCCGCGTCGAGGGCTTCTGCTGCGTCGTTTCCTCTGCCAACTGACAAATTCCCCCCTCTCTCTCTCGCCCTCTCTCTCACACACACACAAATTACCCTCCTTTTCTCTCTCCCTCACACACACACGTGAAAGGTGGAGAGGTGTTCGAGGAGGAGAGTGCCAGAGGTTAACGATGCGCAACCGCGTACTGACGCAAATTGCTTCCATCTGCTCGTTAAATCCGCGCGCTCGAGTTCTCCATCAACGTTATACATTCTTTCTCCTTTTTTTGTTTTTGTAAACATCGCGCTGAGAAAACAAACTACATGGACGTCTCTAGCTAGTACGGTGACGATCGGAAAGCACCGGGGGGGGGGGGGGCTTTCCGGTCGTAAAAAAGGTTCTATTATATCTCGACGAAATGACGTAGAAAGTCGTAGAAAGACTGAACACAGAGGTTAGCATGCTACGTACGCAATGCGCTGCTGCCAGCTTTTTGAGCAGAAGATCCTCACGTCGTTTTTTTTTTTTGTTTCTTGAAAGGCGATGTGTTTCCGGAGCTTTTCCGTACACTTTCTGTAATTGCTAGGGCCTCGTTATTTCCGATAAGTTCAGACCGAGCTACATATGCAACCGCATTTACTCGCACAGGCTAATGCTGTCTAGCTCTGGGAGGTTCCTTGTCACCTAATGGAGCTTGACAGGGCTCTCTGAGACCACCATGCTCGAGAACACCTGAATTACATGATAACTCACGGGTTCAACAGTCGAAATAAAATTTGGAGCGACTTTCGGAGCAGCACATGTTACTTTTGAAGCACTATAATTCGAATTTAGAGCAGGTAGAGCAGGGGAAAAATTATTTTTTTTTAACACGAAAGACCAAATTCGGACTGGTATGAAAAAGAAGGGGTATATTCAGAAAAAAAAAGAATATGTACAAATTACTCAACATCCCCTAAATCCTGCAGAGTGAATATAAGCACAGCTATTGTAACAATAGCAGCATTTCGAACCACACCACTCAGCAAACAATGATAAAGTCCACATTAGCCAGGCCGGCCAAGTACTTTGACGGTGTCTGAGGATTATAATGTGTATCTGCCAAGCTGGCGACCTAAAGATTTGGGAGATTCGTAAAACTGAGGACGGGTGGGGGAAGAAAATACTGGCGCACAGTTTTGCTTGATTTTTTAGGACTGCGGAAATATCACACACTGCTCCAAAAGATTGTCAGTAAAGTTATTGGACGTCAGCGACCATATTAGTAATTAAAATTCCGCCAAATATGCACGAATGAGTAATTGAACAAACTATGATGTGTCCCGTGACTAGTTCTACCAGCCCCTTCTAATTGTCAAAACGCTTCTCCGGAAGCCACCGCTGTACTGCGGCGAAGGTGGCTTAAGCGGCGTTCTGCACAAGTTAAAAAAAAGGCAAAGAAATTTTCGAACCACTATAGCCACCCCCCCTCCCCCTCTTTCTTAGAATGGGTTAGATTTACGGCACAGCGCATCTCGCTTGCAAGACACGTTAGACTAGATTAAGTAACAATGTCACGCGGCCGTTGGCCCAGCGACGGCACCAGATATCTACCGATCAAGTGTGCCGTTGCTATGGCAATCGACGTGATCGCCGGCAACGCCGACGTTCGCAGCACGTCTAGTTCGTTCGCGCGCAGAACAGCGACACACGCTTCCATCTTTAGTTCCTGACACGCCATAGTCACGTCCGCTGACTGGGAAATTTATATTTCTCGCGAAGTGTTGCTGGCCACGGCAACGCGTTCTAACTTTATAAGCGACCCCAAACCATCCACCGCCGTCGGCGGCGTCCGCAGTCTTCTCTCTATCTTTAAAAGAAAGAGGACTGGGCGGGCCGCAGCGCGACGCTCTACCGAATAAGCCACGGACGCGACGCTGATATCCCCCTTCGCTCACTCCTCCGCTCTCCTCGCTCGCTGCAGCTGCGCGCGCACCCCTCTCTCTCGCGCGCCCGCCTTCTCTCTCAGTCTCCCGTCGAGAGCGGGTCGTGCGATGGATGTCCCGGAGGCAACGCTACCATCTGGATATAAGGCGCGTTACTGACACCGATATCGGCGTCGCCAACGGATTTTAACTTTACTCCCCCTCATAGCATCACCCCGTGCATTCGCACTTAACCATGTTCACCCTCGGGGAAATGCTTGGGAGTTTTTTGTCTTGAAGTTGCGTCGTCCCGCCGATTGACATCCGCTGAAGTCAGCCTTCAGCGTCGTCATTCCATCAAATATTGTATGTAGGGTCTTCACTTCACTGTACCTCAACCTTTGACATCTTACGAGAGGATTAAAAAATATCGCGAACATTACGTGGTCTGAATGGATTTCCAGCCAAAGATGCAAAAGTTGCCCGCAGGTTCATTTTAAACATATTGTGGGCCCGCGGCGTTGTTACTTCATCTGGTCGATCGCGTTTCGCGTGTGTCTTGCCGTGGCTTAGGGTTACTGTCGGCGCACCTGGATCCCTGGATTTAGTGAGGACGCAAACTATAGGGGGCCAACGTGGTATTCATTTCTCGCTGAAATTAGCATAACTGAAAAAAAAATTGAAGCTAGTCGGGTATTTTTGTGCAGCGTGGCGCCATTTCGGCGTACTTCGTGGTTCCGCAAAAATGGCGAACTGTATCACATCGGCGCTCAAATTGACGCAGCTGTACCCCTGGATAACAACTACATTGTTTCTAAGCTATCAATTACAGTTTCCGTTCTCCCGTCATTGTTTTCAGACACGCTGTGCCCTGGTGCTGTGGGAAAACCAGAGATAAAAAAACACAAAAAGATCATTGTCAATGTTAACAGGAAATGAGAAACAGTCGTAGGCGCCTCATGTTTCTTGCATCAGTCTTCGTAAAGTGTCAGTGTGCGCTGCATTTGCATTGTAATGATGAACCCCCAACGAGCTTGAGATGTGTTATTAAGACAAAAAAAAAAAAGCGCTAGACACGGCCACAGTTCGGAGCTATTTCGCGACAGGTCTGGGAAAGGTTAAGAAGTAGACAGGTTCTGTCATCGGGACGGTGACAAAACCTGTCTACAGCGCCGTTTGTTCCCGCCTTAGTGCTGTACGAAACAGCCCAACGAGGTACCTTCCTGCGTTATTTAAGCTTACTTGCAGGTTCGCCACGGCCTCGCGGTCAACCCTCCACCCATTCGTTCTGTTTGCCCACTTGCACGAGTCAGCCCACAAGGTGTACCCGGAGAACTCCAAGGATTGAGAACCACAGCGCTGCAAGGACACGTATATAAAGCGACAAAAATAGCGCCGAGCATTCGCATATCAGAGCAGCAATGTCAGGCAGGTGTACTACGTCATGATACGAATAAGCTCTGCAGGGAGAACATAACGATGATAAGCATCGCATATTAAAGCATCACAAGATTATATATACTTGATGTGCGCGTAAAAAAAGCGGAGTCCTTGGCGCGCCAGCTTGTGAAGCCGCCTTCCGGGCTCGACGTAATCGTAGTCACGATATAAACGGTGAATATATTCTCAGACCCACTCACGACTGTGTATCAGCCACAATTATTTTAATCGGCACTATAGCCGTGCGTGCAGACGGAGTTAAGTGTGCCTCGACCAAAGGAAACACCCGGCCACCACGCCCCTGGAAGGCCAACGCTGCATGCTTTGACAAAGAATGTGTGAAAAATGACCAGTGGACCTAAACATTAAAAAGTGCAAACTCATGCATGTATCTAGATCTTCCCCTACCTCATCTTTTTAACATTCCTCTTAACAATCCCCTGGATTGTGTTTACTGTTATAGGTATGCCCCGCCATGGTGGTCTAGTGGCTAAGGTACTCGGCTGCTGACCTGCAGGTCGCGGGATCGAATCCCGGCTGCGGCGGCTGCATTTCCGATGGAGGTGGAAATGTTGCAGGCCCGTGTGCTCAGATTTGGGTTCACGTTAAAGAACCCCAGGTGGTCGAAATTTCCGGATCCCTCCACTACGGCGTCTCTTATAATCATATGGTGGTTTTGGGACGTTAAACCCCTCATATCAATCAAACTTTTATAGGTATCTTGGAGTTCATATAACAACTAATCCCAACTGGTCACCGCATACTGAATACATTATTAACAATGCTAACCACATGATTGGCTATTTACGACGTAACTTCTTTTAGCGCTCCACATGGCTTAAATCTGCAGCTTTATAAAACACTAATACCCTCTAAACTAGAATATGCTACAGCCGTGTGGGACCGCAACTATAATAACCTGGTGACTTTCCTTGAATTTGTTCAGAATAACTCCGTTCGTTTTATATTGTATGATTATAGCAGAACCACGGACATTTCAACCATGAAAACTTCCCTTGCACTCCCTTCTTTAACATTCCGCAGAAAAGTATCCCGTTTAACACTACTTCACAAGATATGCCATCATCCTTTCTTGCATGAACAATTACTTCTTCGCCCACGGCACACATCCAGCCGCATTGACTACCATCACAAAGTATAGGCATCTCTTCATGCAACACAAGAACTTTCTTCAAATCATTTTTGGCTCATACATCAAAGGGGTGGAACAGACTTCCCGGTGACATTGTTGGTATTAGCGATAACAAGTTGTCCAGTTATGCATTATAGCTAACATTGCGTAATAAGGTCTTTTTGTTGCAATAGTTAACATTGTATAACTAAGTTATGTGCTGTATTAGCTAACATATATTATTATATATTGTATTAAGAGACATTGTATTTACGATATATTTATTTGTACTATCTAACCGTATTCTTTGCCTTTTTCATTTACATATTTTTGAAAATAACCCACGCCCATCTGTAATGTCATTTGGCCCTGAGGGTTAAATAAGTAAAAAAATAAAAATAAAGAGTACACAGGGCACTGACGCGCATACGCACCTTCGCTTAGAATGCAATAACATTTCGAAATAAAAACACGACGTGAAATCTTGAAGGACGAGCCCGGTGACATGCGTCACAGCCCTGATTAAAAGGGAACTCTTTTATGACCGCTATAAGCACGTTTACACGTAATTACTACGGGGCCACTTCTTTCGTTGATCCAGAGAGGGCCTTGCGCAGGCAGACTCAATGCCTGGCCCCACCGCGGTGGTCTAGTGGCTAAGGTACTCGGCTGCTGACCCGCAGGTTGCGGGATCAAATCCTGGCTGTGGCGGCTGCATTTCCGATGGAGGCAGAAATGTTGTAGGCCCGTGTGCTCAGATTTGGGTGCACGTTAAAGAACCCCAGGTGGTCGAAATTTCCGGAGCCCTCCACTACGGCGTCTCTCATAATCATATGGTGGTTTTGGGACGTTAAACCCCACATATCATCATCAGACTCAATGCCTGAAGTTAAAAAAGTTAACACGCGAAGGTTTATTGGTAAGCTGCCGCCTGGTATACGCCGATATGTACAGCAATCTATAGCGTTTCTGCCACTGCGGCAAAGTCGACCCTAAGGTGAAGCGCTTGGCTTAAGTCATTACGATATTTAGAGGCCCTTTCAGAACACGAACACGGCAGTGATTAACGCCTTGAAACTGCTTCATACCTTATGGGGGACGCCAAAAGGTGTCCTGCTTAAGTTTTACCAACTCGGCGTTTTGTTTTTTGTTTTTTTTTTGCCCATAGCTCTTGAGCGACACTCTGTTCGTCTTCCAAGCACTCTCGGTCGAACACTTCAGGTTTTCCCAATGTTCAGGAAGTATTGAACAACAACAACAACAACAACAACAACAACAACAACAACAACAACAAACTGGTGCAGGATGACGGTTCTGGTTCAAGTTAAGAACTATATTGAATACATATGATATGAGAACGGAAGTTCAATTAGGCGCAATTACCTGTCACGGTACTTGGTGAAAATTATTTCAGTTAGCTCAATGACAGAGCAGACGGTTTCCTAGCGAGCAACTGAGGTTGTTGCGGCCTCTGGTGGAGCAGATGCCAACCACGCGCTTCTTTCTGCACGGCCTCCGAAATACAATTAGGCATGGCGACTAAACAAAGTTAACCCAATACAGCAGGACAGACGAATTGCGAACCCGCGAGTGCGGCTATGGGGCACCTAAATCAAGGATTACCTCTCATAATAGCCTGCCTTCCGCCTTTTTTTTTTGGGGGGGGGGAGGCGTAAAAATATGAAGTAAACAGCTTTTGAAATGAAATCTTTGGGACACATCGGCCGTCACTGTCATCGAAAACATGCGCGGACATAACCCTGCTCTTTAAACAATGACGGGACACATATGAAAAGCCATGACACCCCCTCTCCCCCAAAGGTGATTTGGGGAAGAGGATGCAGCAGTAGCCTCAATCGACCCCATCGCGCGCCCGCTCATGGTGATAAGGATGTCTGCACGCTTTTTCCCGCAGAAAACTGCCCCTCCCCCATTCCGGACTAAACGGCGGCATTATGCTGAGCTGCCTATCGATCAACGGAACTGTTCGCACACTTCAAATTTAAGGTTTCCTCCATTTTTTTTTTGTTATTACACCTTCATCGAAACTCAGGCTACCCTGATCGCGAATGGATGGCCATGCGGTCTAGCTACGCCCCACTGTTACGTGTTCCGAGGATTTTTTTTTCCTACTTGTGCAACCCAGGTAAAAACAAAAACAAAACGTTAACGTATTACGGATTACTTAAACGGAAACGGAAAGCCGGATCAATTGTTTTTCAGGATGGAGGCTTGCAATCTTCTCACGGACGCTCCTGCTCTAATTAGATTCGACATTCAAACAAATGATGGCCTTACTCTGCAGACCAAACAGACGCATACGTCTGACTAGCTCGAATAGCGACAGCAAACAGCATGATCGTTGTTGCATTCAGCTATACGCTGCGGCGATCACACAATTCACTCCTATTTCGAAATTAGGAGGAGAGTTATTCCGCTGAACAAGTTGCATACACAGGGATGAGTCAATCTGCGGAGACGGCAAATCAAATTCTTCGGCGACGGCAGCGACGCAAACATCCCCCCCCCCCCCCCCCCCCCGGCAGCGGGCGAAGAAGGGCAGCCCGGAGACATCATCACCGGTCGTCACGCCCGGCCGTGTTCTCTTTTCCTCGGCCTTGGAAAGAGGAGGAACGTCCTCGCGCCCAGATCATTACACATGCGGGGCGCACACATAACACACCCACCACACGCACTACAGTATCGCGCAACAAAGGGCGAGGTGAAACGAAAAAAAAAAGAGAAAAAAAGATTGCGTACCACGGGTGCACCTTGTGAACAGCCAAGGGGTACATCGTGAGAAGCGCTGGAAGTGAGAGGAGGACAAGCAAGCGAAGGACGGACTGTTTCAAGCCCAGAGGAGCTAAGAAGAGTGCACGACACCGGCCGGCGCAACATCGTCGCACGATGGCAATCGTGCAGCTGCAGCACGCACTTCTAGTGGGAGCGTTACGCGGGCCTTTGTGCGCGGGCCAAAAAATAGGACACCCCCCTCATGCCCTCTTTCCGGCCATGGGCATGTTAGCACTCGGGACTGCATCGCCGTTTCGAAATGGTGAATGTGCTTCGCAAGGAATCAGTGAAAAAATAGCACTACTGCTTTCATATGTTATATTCTCGGTTTGAATAAATAAATAAATATTCTTTATTATCTGGGGTTTTACGTCCTGAAACACGATATGATTATGAAATAAGTCGTAAGGCTGGCCTCCGGCAATTCAGGCCGTCTAGTTTTTTTTTTTGAACGTGCACTTATATAGTCTACTGTAACTTAATTGAAGGCTCACACAATCTCTATACCTTTCTTTCTCTCTCTCTCCCTCTCCCACACACACAAAGAGAGACACAGAGAGAGGGAGAGGTAAGGAAACCGTAACATAAACGCTCAAAGATGCAGCAACAGTGCCTCTCGTAGAGCAGTCTATCCATAAAGATTATGCTGCAGCTGCATTCGAACATACGCACAAACTCGCCTGGCACTTGTCTCGCGAAAGTGTCGCCGAGTACCCTGCCATTGCCATGGCCCAGAATGAATTCTCGCAAGAAAGGTACGGCCAACATCGCGATGCTTCTCGAACATTTCTATATTTCTCCGTCTACAGTGTGCGGGAACGATGGCAGCCTTATGACGTCGAACGGTAACACGATGCACACTGGCGGCCACATTACGCAAAGACGTTCTGATAAGCCACGCTGTTGCAGACGACCAAGCATTTCCCGTGCGTCACGCGCACTCTTTACCGCGCCAGCCGGCGAGCCGCGCATCTGTTAACGAAAGAGACGGAGCCACGAACATAAAGAAGATAAATAGACAAATACAATAACAGAGTTGCGACCAGTCTCGCAAAGAGAGGGACAATGCAGTCGCCACATTCCACGGTTCGGTACGATTGACACGGTTGTCCGGCTGCGCACGTCTACGAGGGGGACGTTCAGCAGGAAAACTTGACCACCATTGCATTGTAAATGGTGTGCGGAACGCCGAGAAATGCAGATGTAGACTGCGAGCTACGCGCCTAGACGTACGGCAGAGGCTACACTCAACGAGAAAACTTGACGACGAAAACTCACGAGAACTATAATTTAACAAAGGTATGTAGTAGGGTGCAACTATAATCCATAACGAGGCTTCCGCATCATTAGCATGGTGACTGATGTACACGATGGCTCGTTAAAAGCGGTTTAGAACGAGTGAGCCTGTCGTCGAAAAAAAAAAAAAAAACTCTAGAAGATTGCTCTTGAAATTAAGCTTCCCCTCAAAAACAGTCTCCTTCCGGAGAAGCCAGCTCTGGCGAAAACATTTTGGCCTGTGCCGAACTGAAGATTTGCCTTACGCAGGCTTCACTTCATTCATGTTCTTAATGTGGCGAAGTACGCTTCGGCGAATGCTTCTTGGACGTGCTCAGACGTATGGAACGGCGGCTAAGCAGGGCCGCAAGTAACACACATAATCAAGTGCATAGGTGGCACGTATTCTGCGCGCCACCTATGTGTGTGTGTGTGTGTGTGTGTGTGTGTGCGTGCGTGCGTGCGTGCGTGCGTGCACACACACACACACACACAAGCTAACACGAGACTAAGAAAATTGGACGACGCGATCATCCACATCGGTACATACGATCAGTAAGGCTATAAAGTAAGGCGCACGAAACACGCCGCTGTTTATTTTTTCTGAGGAATGACATTGTTAACGAAGAAACGAATACTCTCAATCGCATAGGTGAAGCTATGGTGTGCTATTAAATCAATCTACGGACTTCAAGATTTTAAAAAAAAGAAAAAAAAAAGAACACGCTTCCACAATCTTCCTCTTTGGTTTTACTCTCTTCACAAACCTTGTCACGCGGAATAGAGAATTGCATC